>OY998114.1:6159005-6768932 GCA_963921955.1 Aleiodes alternator
CTGTAGATCCCCCCCGAAAAAACAGACAGTTTACATCGATTTAAAAAAAAAAATGACCTGGGAAGTGGGAAACATTCCGGGCACCCCCAGTTTTCCGGGAATCAATTTATTTTTCAAGTACAGGGAGCAGTCTGAGTTGTCACTTTGGTTTTTTTGAGCCAAAGTCCCATGATTCCTCTTCTTTGAACCCTAATCTGTAGATCCCCCCCGAAAAAACAGACAGCTTACATCGATTTAAAAAAAAAAATGGCCTGGGAAGTGGGAAACATGTGGGTACCCCCAGTTTTTGGGGAATTAATTTATTATTCAAGTACAGCGAGCAGTCTGAGTTGTCACTTTCGTTTTTTTGAGCCAAAGTCCCATGATTCCTCTTCTTTGAACCCTAATCTGTAGATCCCCCCCGAAAAAACAGACAGTTTACATCGATTTAAAAAAAAAAATGGCCTGGGAAGTGGGAAACATGTGGGTACCCCCAGTTTTTGGGGAATTAATTTATTATTCAAGTACAGCGAGCAGTCTGAGTTGTCACTTTTGTTTTTTTGAGCCAAAGTCCCATGATTCCTCTTCTTTGAACCCTAATCTGTAGATCCCCCCCGAAAAAACAGACAGTTTACATCGATTTAAAAAAAAAAATGGCCTGGGAAGTGAGAAACATGTGGGTACCCCCAGTTTTTGGGGAATTAATTTATTATTCAAGTACAGCGAGCAGTCTGAGTTGTCACTTTCGTTTTTTTGAGCCAAAGTCCCATGATTCCTCTTCTTTGAACCCTAATCTGTAGATCCCCCCCGAAAAAACAGACAGTTTACATCGATTTAAAAAAAAAAATGGCCTGGGAAGTGGGAAACATGTGGGTACCCCCAGTTTTTGGGGAATTAATTTATTATTCAAGTACAGCGAGCAGTCTGAGTTGTCACTTTTGTTTTTTTGAGCCAAAGTCCCATGATTCCTCTTCTTTGAACCCTAATCTGTAGATCCCCCCCGAAAAAACAGACAGTTTACATCGATTTAAAAAAAAAAATGACCTGGGAAGTGGGAAACATTCCGGGCACCCCCAGTTTTCCGGGAATCAATTTATTTTTCAAGTACAGGGAGCAGTCTGAGTTGTCACTTTGGTTTTTTTGAGCCAAAGTCCCATGATTCCTCTTCTTTGAACCCTAATCTGTAGATCCCCCCCGAAAAAACAGACAGCTTACATCGATTTAAAAAAAAAAATGGCCTGGGAAGTGGGAAACATGTGGGTACCCCCAGTTTTTGGGGAATTAATTTATTATTCAAGTACAGCGAGCAGTCTGAGTTGTCACTTTCGTTTTTTTGAGCCAAAGTCCCATGATTCCTCTTCTTTGAACCCTAATCTGTAGATCCCCCCCGAAAAAACAGACAGTTTACATCGATTTAAAAAAAAAAATGGCCTGGGAAGTGGGAAACATGTGGGTACCCCCAGTTTTTGGGGAATTAATTTATTATTCAAGTACAGCGAGCAGTCTGAGTTGTCACTTTTGTTTTTTTGAGCCAAAGTCCCATGATTCCTCTTCTTTGAACCCTAATCTGTAGATCCCCCCCGAAAAAACAGACAGTTTACATCGATTTAAAAAAAAAAATGGCCTGGGAAGTGAGAAACATGTGGGTACCCCCAGTTTTTGGGGAATTAATTTATTATTCAAGTACAGCGAGCAGTCTGAGTTGTCACTTTCGTTTTTTTGAGCCAAAGTCCCATGATTCCTCTTCTTTGAACCCTAATCTGTAGATCCCCCCCGAAAAAACAGACAGTTTACATCGATTTAAAAAAAAAAATGGCCTGGGAAGTGGGAAACATGTGGGTACCCCCAGTTTTTGGGGAATTAATTTATTATTCAAGTACAGCGAGCAGTCTGAGTTGTCACTTTTGTTTTTTTGAGCCAAAGTCCCATGATTCCTCTTCTTTGAACCCTAATCTGTAGATCCCCCCCGAAAAAACAGACAGTTTACATCGATTTAAAAAAAAAAATGGCCTGGGAAGTGAGAAACATGTGGGTACCCCCAGTTTTTGGGGAATTAATTTATTATTCAAGTACAGCGAGCAGTCTGAGTTGTCACTTTCGTTTTTTTGAGCCAAAGTCCCATGATTCCTCTTCTTTGAACCCTAATCTGTAGATCCCCCCCGAAAAAACAGACAGCTTACATCGATTTAAAAAAAAAAATGGCCTGGGAAGTGGGAAACATGTGGGTACCCCCAGTTTTTGGGGAATTAATTTATTATTCAAGTACAGCGAGCAGTCTGAGTTGTCACTTTCGTTTTTTTGAGCCAAAGTCCCATGATTCCTCTTCTTTGAACCCTAATCTGTAGATCCCCCCCGAAAAAACAGACAGTTTACATCGATTTAAAAAAAAAAATGGCCTGGGAAGTGAGAAACATGTGGGTACCCCCAGTTTTTGGGGAATTAATTTATTATTCAAGTACAGCGAGCAGTCTGAGTTGTCACTTTCGTTTTTTTGAGCCAAAGTCCCATGATTCCTCTTCTTTGAACCCTAATCTGTAGATCCCCCCCGAAAAAACAGACAGTTTACATCGATTTAAAAAAAAAAATGGCCTGGGAAGTGGGAAACATGTGGGTACCCCCAGTTTTTGGGGAATTAATTTATTATTCAAGTACAGCGAGCAGTCTGAGTTGTCACTTTTGTTTTTTTGAGCCAAAGTCCCATGATTCCTCTTCTTTGAACCCTAATCTGTAGATCCCCCCCGAAAAAACAGACAGTTTACATCGATTTAAAAAAAAAAATGGCCTGGGAAGTGAGAAACATGTGGGTACCCCCAGTTTTTGGGGAATTAATTTATTATTCAAGTACAGCGAGCAGTCTGAGTTGTCACTTTCGTTTTTTTGAGCCAAAGTCCCATGATTCCTCTTCTTTGAACCCTAATCTGTAGATCCCCCCCGAAAAAACAGACAGCTTACATCGATTTAAAAAAAAAAATGGCCTGGGAAGTGGGAAACATGTGGGTACCCCCAGTTTTTGGGGAATTAATTTATTATTCAAGTACAGCGAGCAGTCTGAGTTGTCACTTTCGTTTTTTTGAGCCAAAGTCCCATGATTCCTCTTCTTTGAACCCTAATCTGTAGATCCCCCCCGAAAAAACAGACAGTTTACATCGATTTAAAAAAAAAAATGGCCTGGGAAGTGGGAAACATGTGGGTACCCCCAGTTTTTGGGGAATTAATTTATTATTCAAGTACAGCGAGCAGTCTGAGTTGTCACTTTTGTTTTTTTGAGCCAAAGTCCCATGATTCCTCTTCTTTGAACCCTAATCTGTAGATCCCCCCCGAAAAAACAGACAGTTTACATCGATTTAAAAAAAAAAATGGCCTGGGAAGTGGGAAACATGTGGGTACCCCCAGTTTTTGGGGAATTAATTTATTATTCAAGTACAGCGAGCAGTCTGAGTTGTCACTTTCGTTTTTTTGAGCCAAAGTCCCATGATTCCTCTTCTTTGAACCCTAATCTGTAGATCCCCCCCGAAAAAACAGACAGTTTACATCGATTTAAAAAAAAAAATGGCCTGGGAAGTGAGAAACATGTGGGTACCCCCAGTTTTTGGGGAATTAATTTATTATTCAAGTACAGCGAGCAGTCTGAGTTGTCACTTTTGTTTTTTTGAGCCAAAGTCCCATGATTCCTCTTCTTTGAACCCTAATCTGTAGATCCCCCCCGAAAAAACAGACAGTTTAGATCGATTTAAAAAAAAAAATGGCCTGGGAAGTGGGAAACATGTGGGTACCCCCAGTTTTTGGGGAATTAATTTATTATTCAAGTACAGCGAGCAGTCTGAGTTGTCACTTTTGTTTTTTTGAGCCAAAGTCCCATGATTCCTCTTCTTTGAACCCTAATCTGTAGATCCCCCCCGAAAAAACAGACAGTTTACATCGATTTAAAAAAAAAAATGGCCTGGGAAGTGGGAAACATGTGGGTACCCCCAGTTTTTGGGGAATTAATTTATTATTCAAGTACAGCGAGCAGTCTGAGTTGTCACTTTTGTTTTTTTGAGCCAAAGTCCCATGATTCCTCTTCTTTGAACCCTAATCTGTAGATCCCCCCCGAAAAAACAGACAGTTTACATCGATTTAAAAAAAAAAATGACCTGGGAAGTGGGAAACATTCCGGGCACCCCCAGTTTTCCGGGAATCAATTTATTTTTCAAGTACAGGGAGCAGTCTGAGTTGTCACTTTGGTTTTTTTGAGCCAAAGTCCCATGATTCCTCTTCTTTGAACCCTAATCTGTAGATCCCCCCCGAAAAAACAGACAGCTTACATCGATTTAAAAAAAAAAATGGCCTGGGAAGTGGGAAACATGTGGGTACCCCCAGTTTTTGGGGAATTAATTTATTATTCAAGTACAGCGAGCAGTCTGAGTTGTCACTTTCGTTTTTTTGAGCCAAAGTCCCATGATTCCTCTTCTTTGAACCCTAATCTGTAGATCCCCCCCGAAAAAACAGACAGTTTACATCGATTTAAAAAAAAAAATGGCCTGGGAAGTGGGAAACATGTGGGTACCCCCAGTTTTTGGGGAATTAATTTATTATTCAAGTACAGCGAGCAGTCTGAGTTGTCACTTTTGTTTTTTTGAGCCAAAGTCCCATGATTCCTCTTCTTTGAACCCTAATCTGTAGATCCCCCCCGAAAAAACAGACAGTTTACATCGATTTAAAAAAAAAAATGGCCTGGGAAGTGAGAAACATGTGGGTACCCCCAGTTTTTGGGGAATTAATTTATTATTCAAGTACAGCGAGCAGTCTGAGTTGTCACTTTCGTTTTTTTGAGCCAAAGTCCCATGATTCCTCTTCTTTGAACCCTAATCTGTAGATCCCCCCCGAAAAAACAGACAGCTTACATCGATTTAAAAAAAAAAATGGCCTGGGAAGTGGGAAACATGTGGGTACCCCCAGTTTTTGGGGAATTAATTTATTATTCAAGTACAGCGAGCAGTCTGAGTTGTCACTTTCGTTTTTTTGAGCCAAAGTCCCATGATTCCTCTTCTTTGAACCCTAATCTGTAGATCCCCCCCGAAAAAACAGACAGTTTACATCGATTTAAAAAAAAAAATGGCCTGGGAAGTGGGAAACATGTGGGTACCCCCAGTTTTTGGGGAATTAATTTATTATTCAAGTACAGCGAGCAGTCTGAGTTGTCACTTTTGTTTTTTTGAGCCAAAGTCCCATGATTCCTCTTCTTTGAACCCTAATCTGTAGATCCCCCCCGAAAAAACAGACAGTTTACATCGATTTAAAAAAAAAAATGGCCTGGGAAGTGGGAAACATGTGGGTACCCCCAGTTTTTGGGGAATTAATTTATTATTCAAGTACAGCGAGCAGTCTGAGTTGTCACTTTCGTTTTTTTGAGCCAAAGTCCCATGATTCCTCTTCTTTGAACCCTAATCTGTAGATCCCCCCCGAAAAAACAGACAGTTTACATCGATTTAAAAAAAAAAATGGCCTGGGAAGTGAGAAACATGTGGGTACCCCCAGTTTTTGGGGAATTAATTTATTATTCAAGTACAGCGAGCAGTCTGAGTTGTCACTTTTGTTTTTTTGAGCCAAAGTCCCATGATTCCTCTTCTTTGAACCCTAATCTGTAGATCCCCCCCGAAAAAACAGACAGTTTAGATCGATTTAAAAAAAAAAATGGCCTGGGAAGTGGGAAACATGTGGGTACCCCCAGTTTTTGGGGAATTAATTTATTATTCAAGTACAGCGAGCAGTCTGAGTTGTCACTTTTGTTTTTTTGAGCCAAAGTCCCATGATTCCTCTTCTTTGAACCCTAATCTGTAGATCCCCCCCGAAAAAACAGACAGTTTACATCGATTTAAAAAAAAAAATGGCCTGGGAAGTGAGAAACATGTGGGTACCCCCAGTTTTTGGGGAATTAATTTATTATTCAAGTACAGCGAGCAGTCTGAGTTGTCACTTTTGTTTTTTTGAGCCAAAGTCCCATGATTCCTCTTCTTTGAACCCTAATCTGTAGATCCCCCCCGAAAAAACAGACAGTTTACATCGATTTAAAAAAAAAAATGGCCTGGGAAGTGAGAAACATGTGGGTACCCCCAGTTTTTGGGGAATTAATTTATTATTCAAGTACAGCGAGCAGTCTGAGTTGTCACTTTCGTTTTTTTGAGCCAAAGTCCCATGATTCCTCTTCTTTGAACCCTAATCTGTAGATCCCCCCCGAAAAAACAGACAGCTTACATCGATTTAAAAAAAAAAATGGCCTGGGAAGTGGGAAACATGTGGGTACCCCCAGTTTTTGGGGAATTAATTTATTATTCAAGTACAGCGAGCAGTCTGAGTTGTCACTTTCGTTTTTTTGAGCCAAAGTCCCATGATTCCTCTTCTTTGAACCCTAATCTGTAGATCCCCCCCGAAAAAACAGACAGTTTACATCGATTTAAAAAAAAAAATGGCCTGGGAAGTGGGAAACATGTGGGTACCCCCAGTTTTTGGGGAATTAATTTATTATTCAAGTACAGCGAGCAGTCTGAGTTGTCACTTTTGTTTTTTTGAGCCAAAGTCCCATGATTCCTCTTCTTTGAACCCTAATCTGTAGATCCCCCCCGAAAAAACAGACAGTTTAGATCGATTTAAAAAAAAAAATGGCCTGGGAAGTGGGAAACATGTGGGTACCCCCAGTTTTTGGGGAATTAATTTATTATTCAAGTACAGCGAGCAGTCTGAGTTGTCACTTTTGTTTTTTTGAGCCAAAGTCCCATGATTCCTCTTCTTTGAACCCTAATCTGTAGATCCCCCCCGAAAAAACAGACAGTTTACATCGATTTAAAAAAAAAAATGGCCTGGGAAGTGAGAAACATGTGGGTACCCCCAGTTTTTGGGGAATTAATTTATTATTCAAGTACAGCGAGCAGTCTGAGTTGTCACTTTTGTTTTTTTGAGCCAAAGTCCCATGATTCCTCTTCTTTGAACCCTAATCTGTAGATCCCCCCCGAAAAAACAGACAGTTTACATCGATTTAAAAAAAAAAATGGCCTGGGAAGTGGGAAACATGTGGGTACCCCCAGTTTTTGGGGAATTAATTTATTATTCAAGTACAGCGAGCAGTCTGAGTTGTCACTTTCGTTTTTTTGAGCCAAAGTCCCATGATTCCTCTTCTTTGAACCCTAATCTGTAGATTCCCCCCGAAAAAACAGACAGTTTACATCGATTTAAAAAAAAAAATGGCCTGGGAAGTGAGAAACATGTGGGTACCCCCAGTTTTTGGGGAATTAATTTATTATTCAAGTACAGCGAGCAGTCTGAGTTGTCACTTTTGTTTTTTTGAGCCAAAGTCCCATGATTCCTCTTCTTTGAACCCTAATCTGTAGATCCCCCCCGAAAAAACAGACAGTTTACATCGATTTAAAAAAAAAAATGGCCTGGGAAGTGGGAAACATGTGGGTACCCCCAGTTTTTGGGGAATTAATTTATTATTCAAGTACAGCGAGCAGTCTGAGTTGTCACTTTCGTTTTTTTGAGCCAAAGTCCCATGATTCCTCTTCTTTGAACCCTAATCTGTAGATCCCCCCCGAAAAAACAGACAGTTTACATCGATTTAAAAAAAAAAATGGCCTGGGAAGTGGGAAACATGTGGGTACCCCCAGTTTTTGGGGAATTAATTTATTATTCAAGTACAGCGAGCAGTCTGAGTTGTCACTTTCGTTTTTTTGAGCCAAAGTCCCATGATTCCTCTTCTTTGAACCCTAATCTGTAGATTCCCCCCGAAAAAACAGACAGTTTACATCGATTTAAAAAAAAAAATGGCCTGGGAAGTGAGAAACATGTGGGTACCCCCAGTTTTTGGGGAATTAATTTATTATTCAAGTACAGCGAGCAGTCTGAGTTGTCACTTTTGTTTTTTTGAGCCAAAGTCCCATGATTCCTCTTCTTTGAACCCTAATCTGTAGATCCCCCCCGAAAAAACAGACAGTTTAGATCGATTTAAAAAAAAAAATGGCCTGGGAAGTGGGAAACATGTGGGTACCCCCAGTTTTTGGGGAATTAATTTATTATTCAAGTACAGCGAGCAGTCTGAGTTGTCACTTTTGTTTTTTTGAGCCAAAGTCCCATGATTCCTCTTCTTTGAACCCTAATCTGTAGATCCCCCCCGAAAAAACAGACAGTTTACATCGATTTAAAAAAAAAAATGGCCTGGGAAGTGAGAAACATGTGGGTACCCCCAGTTTTTGGGGAATTAATTTATTATTCAAGTACAGCGAGCAGTCTGAGTTGTCACTTTCGTTTTTTTGAGCCAAAGTCCCATGATTCCTCTTCTTTGAACCCTAATCTGTAGATCCCCCCCGAAAAAACAGACAGCTTACATCGATTTAAAAAAAAAAATGGCCTGGGAAGTGGGAAACATGTGGGTACCCCCAGTTTTTGGGGAATTAATTTATTATTCAAGTACAGCGAGCAGTCTGAGTTGTCACTTTCGTTTTTTTGAGCCAAAGTCCCATGATTCCTCTTCTTTGAACCCTAATCTGTAGATCCCCCCCGAAAAAACAGACAGTTTACATCGATTTAAAAAAAAAAATGGCCTGGGAAGTGGGAAACATGTGGGTACCCCCAGTTTTTGGGGAATTAATTTATTATTCAAGTACAGCGAGCAGTCTGAGTTGTCACTTTTGTTTTTTTGAGCCAAAGTCCCATGATTCCTCTTCTTTGAACCCTAATCTGTAGATCCCCCCCGAAAAAACAGACAGTTTACATCGATTTAAAAAAAAAAATGGCCTGGGAAGTGAGAAACATGTGGGTACCCCCAGTTTTTGGGGAATTAATTTATTATTCAAGTACAGCGAGCAGTCTGAGTTGTCACTTTCGTTTTTTTGAGCCAAAGTCCCATGATTCCTCTTCTTTGAACCCTAATCTGTAGATCCCCCCCGAAAAAACAGACAGTTTACATCGATTTAAAAAAAAAAATGGCCTGGGAAGTGGGAAACATGTGGGTACCCCCAGTTTTTGGGGAATTAATTTATTATTCAAGTACAGCGAGCAGTCTGAGTTGTCACTTTCGTTTTTTTGAGCCAAAGTCCCATGATTCCTCTTCTTTGAACCCTAATCTGTAGATCCCCCCCGAAAAAACAGACAGTTTAGATCGATTTAAAAAAAAAAATGGCCTGGGAAGTGGGAAACATGTGGGTACCCCCAGTTTTTGGGGAATTAATTTATTATTCAAGTACAGCGAGCAGTCTGAGTTGTCACTTTTGTTTTTTTGAGCCAAAGTCCCATGATTCCTCTTCTTTGAACCCTAATCTGTAGATCCCCCCCGAAAAAACAGACAGTTTACATCGATTTAAAAAAAAAAATGGCCTGGGAAGTGAGAAACATGTGGGTACCCCCAGTTTTTGGGGAATTAATTTATTATTCAAGTACAGCGAGCAGTCTGAGTTGTCACTTTCGTTTTTTTGAGCCAAAGTCCCATGATTCCTCTTCTTTGAACCCTAATCTGTAGATCCCCCCCGAAAAAACAGACAGCTTACATCGATTTAAAAAAAAAAATGGCCTGGGAAGTGGGAAACATGTGGGTACCCCCAGTTTTTGGGGAATTAATTTATTATTCAAG
This sequence comes from Aleiodes alternator, assembly GCA_963921955.1. NCBI lineage: Eukaryota > Metazoa > Arthropoda > Insecta > Hymenoptera > Braconidae > Aleiodes > Aleiodes alternator. The sequence goes on from OY998114.1 coordinate 6,168,583, forward strand.
TACAGCGAGCAGTCTGAGTTGTCACTTTCGTTTTTTTGAGCCAAAGTCCCATGATTCCTCTTCTTTGAACCCTAATCTGTAGATCCCCCCCGAAAAAACAGACAGTTTACATCGATTTAAAAAAAAAAATGGCCTGGGAAGTGGGAAACATGTGGGTACCCCCAGTTTTTGGGGAATTAATTTATTATTCAAGTACAGCGAGCAGTCTGAGTTGTCACTTTCGTTTTTTTGAGCCAAAGTCCCATGATTCCTCTTCTTTGAACCCTAATCTGTAGATCCCCCCCGAAAAAACAGACAGTTTACATCGATTTAAAAAAAAAAATGGCCTGGGAAGTGAGAAACATGTGGGTACCCCCAGTTTTTGGGGAATTAATTTATTATTCAAGTACAGCGAGCAGTCTGAGTTGTCACTTTTGTTTTTTTGAGCCAAAGTCCCATGATTCCTCTTCTTTGAACCCTAATCTGTAGATCCCCCCCGAAAAAACAGACAGTTTAGATCGATTTAAAAAAAAAAATGGCCTGGGAAGTGGGAAACATGTGGGTACCCCCAGTTTTTGGGGAATTAATTTATTATTCAAGTACAGCGAGCAGTCTGAGTTGTCACTTTTGTTTTTTTGAGCCAAAGTCCCATGATTCCTCTTCTTTGAACCCTAATCTGTAGATCCCCCCCGAAAAAACAGACAGTTTAGATCGATTTAAAAAAAAAAATGGCCTGGGAAGTGGGAAACATGTGGGTACCCCCAGTTTTTGGGGAATTAATTTATTATTCAAGTACAGCGAGCAGTCTGAGTTGTCACTTTTGTTTTTTTGAGCCAAAGTCCCATGATTCCTCTTCTTTGAACCCTAATCTGTAGATCCCCCCCGAAAAAACAGACAGTTTACATCGATTTAAAAAAAAAAATGGCCTGGGAAGTGGGAAACATGTGGGTACCCCCAGTTTTTGGGGAATTAATTTATTATTCAAGTACAGCGAGCAGTCTGAGTTGTCACTTTCGTTTTTTTGAGCCAAAGTCCCATGATTCCTCTTCTTTGAACCCTAATCTGTAGATCCCCCCCGAAAAAACAGACAGTTTACATCGATTTAAAAAAAAAAATGGCCTGGGAAGTGAGAAACATGTGGGTACCCCCAGTTTTTGGGGAATTAATTTATTATTCAAGTACAGCGAGCAGTCTGAGTTGTCACTTTTGTTTTTTTGAGCCAAAGTCCCATGATTCCTCTTCTTTGAACCCTAATCTGTAGATCCCCCCCGAAAAAACAGACAGTTTAGATCGATTTAAAAAAAAAAATGGCCTGGGAAGTGGGAAACATGTGGGTACCCCCAGTTTTTGGGGAATTAATTTATTATTCAAGTACAGCGAGCAGTCTGAGTTGTCACTTTTGTTTTTTTGAGCCAAAGTCCCATGATTCCTCTTCTTTGAACCCTAATCTGTAGATCCCCCCCGAAAAAACAGACAGTTTACATCGATTTAAAAAAAAAAATGGCCTGGGAAGTGAGAAACATGTGGGTACCCCCAGTTTTTGGGGAATTAATTTATTATTCAAGTACAGCGAGCAGTCTGAGTTGTCACTTTCGTTTTTTTGAGCCAAAGTCCCATGATTCCTCTTCTTTGAACCCTAATCTGTAGATCCCCCCCGAAAAAACAGACAGCTTACATCGATTTAAAAAAAAAAATGGCCTGGGAAGTGGGAAACATGTGGGTACCCCCAGTTTTTGGGGAATTAATTTATTATTCAAGTACAGCGAGCAGTCTGAGTTGTCACTTTTGTTTTTTTGAGCCAAAGTCCCATGATTCCTCTTCTTTGAACCCTAATCTGTAGATCCCCCCCGAAAAAACAGACAGTTTACATCGATTTAAAAAAAAAAATGACCTGGGAAGTGGGAAACATTCCGGGCACCCCCAGTTTTCCGGGAATCAATTTATTTTTCAAGTACAGGGAGCAGTCTGAGTTGTCACTTTGGTTTTTTTGAGCCAAAGTCCCATGATTCCTCTTCTTTGAACCCTAATCTGTAGATCCCCCCCGAAAAAACAGACAGTTTACATCGATTTAAAAAAAAAAATGGCCTGGGAAGTGAGAAACATGTGGGTACCCCCAGTTTTTGGGGAATTAATTTATTATTCAAGTACAGCGAGCAGTCTGAGTTGTCACTTTCGTTTTTTTGAGCCAAAGTCCCATGATTCCTCTTCTTTGAACCCTAATCTGTAGATCCCCCCCGAAAAAACAGACAGTTTACATCGATTTAAAAAAAAAAATGGCCTGGGAAGTGAGAAACATGTGGGTACCCCCAGTTTTTGGGGAATTAATTTATTATTCAAGTACAGCGAGCAGTCTGAGTTGTCACTTTTGTTTTTTTGAGCCAAAGTCCCATGATTCCTCTTCTTTGAACCCTAATCTGTAGATCCCCCCCGAAAAAACAGACAGTTTAGATCGATTTAAAAAAAAAAATGGCCTGGGAAGTGGGAAACATGTGGGTACCCCCAGTTTTTGGGGAATTAATTTATTATTCAAGTACAGCGAGCAGTCTGAGTTGTCACTTTCGTTTTTTTGAGCCAAAGTCCCATGATTCCTCTTCTTTGAACCCTAATCTGTAGATCCCCCCCGAAAAAACAGACAGTTTACATCGATTTAAAAAAAAAAATGGCCTGGGAAGTGGGAAACATGTGGGTACCCCCAGTTTTTGGGGAATTAATTTATTATTCAAGTACAGCGAGCAGTCTGAGTTGTCACTTTTGTTTTTTTGAGCCAAAGTCCCATGATTCCTCTTCTTTGAACCCTAATCTGTAGATCCCCCCCGAAAAAACAGACAGTTTACATCGATTTAAAAAAAAAAATGGCCTGGGAAGTGGGAAACATGTGGGTACCCCCAGTTTTTGGGGAATTAATTTATTATTCAAGTACAGCGAGCAGTCTGAGTTGTCACTTTTGTTTTTTTGAGCCAAAGTCCCATGATTCCTCTTCTTTGAACCCTAATCTGTAGATCCCCCCCGAAAAAACAGACAGTTTACATCGATTTAAAAAAAAAAATGGCCTGGGAAGTGGGAAACATGTGGGTACCCCCAGTTTTTGGGGAATTAATTTATTATTCAAGTACAGCGAGCAGTCTGAGTTGTCACTTTTGTTTTTTTGAGCCAAAGTCCCATGATTCCTCTTCTTTGAACCCTAATCTGTAGATCCCCCCCGAAAAAACAGACAGTTTACATCGATTTAAAAAAAAAAATGGCCTGGGAAGTGAGAAACATGTGGGTACCCCCAGTTTTTGGGGAATTAATTTATTATTCAAGTACAGCGAGCAGTCTGAGTTGTCACTTTCGTTTTTTTGAGCCAAAGTCCCATGATTCCTCTTCTTTGAACCCTAATCTGTAGATCCCCCCCGAAAAAACAGACAGTTTAGATCGATTTAAAAAAAAAAATGGCCTGGGAAGTGGGAAACATGTGGGTACCCCCAGTTTTTGGGGAATTAATTTATTATTCAAGTACAGCGAGCAGTCTGAGTTGTCACTTTTGTTTTTTTGAGCCAAAGTCCCATGATTCCTCTTCTTTGAACCCTAATCTGTAGATCCCCCCCGAAAAAACAGACAGCTTACATCGATTTAAAAAAAAAAATGGCCTGGGAAGTGGGAAACATGTGGGTACCCCCAGTTTTTGGGGAATTAATTTATTATTCAAGTACAGCGAGCAGTCTGAGTTGTCACTTTCGTTTTTTTGAGCCAAAGTCCCATGATTCCTCTTCTTTGAACCCTAATCTGTAGATCCCCCCCGAAAAAACAGACAGCTTACATCGATTTAAAAAAAAAAATGGCCTGGGAAGTGGGAAACATGTGGGTACCCCCAGTTTTTGGGGAATTAATTTATTATTCAAGTACAGCGAGCAGTCTGAGTTGTCACTTTTGTTTTTTTGAGCCAAAGTCCCATGATTCCTCTTCTTTGAACCCTAATCTGTAGATCCCCCCCGAAAAAACAGACAGTTTACATCGATTTAAAAAAAAAAATGGCCTGGGAAGTGAGAAACATGTGGGTACCCCCAGTTTTTGGGGAATTAATTTATTATTCAAGTACAGCGAGCAGTCTGAGTTGTCACTTTCGTTTTTTTGAGCCAAAGTCCCATGATTCCTCTTCTTTGAACCCTAATCTGTAGATCCCCCCCGAAAAAACAGACAGTTTACATCGATTTAAAAAAAAAAATGGCCTGGGAAGTGGGAAACATGTGGGTACCCCCAGTTTTTGGGGAATTAATTTATTATTCAAGTACAGCGAGCAGTCTGAGTTGTCACTTTTGTTTTTTTGAGCCAAAGTCCCATGATTCCTCTTCTTTGAACCCTAATCTGTAGATCCCCCCCGAAAAAACAGACAGTTTACATCGATTTAAAAAAAAAAATGACCTGGGAAGTGGGAAACATTCCGGGCACCCCCAGTTTTCCGGGAATCAATTTATTTTTCAAGTACAGGGAGCAGTCTGAGTTGTCACTTTGGTTTTTTTGAGCCAAAGTCCCATGATTCCTCTTCTTTGAACCCTAATCTGTAGATCCCCCCCGAAAAAACAGACAGCTTACATCGATTTAAAAAAAAAAATGGCCTGGGAAGTGGGAAACATGTGGGTACCCCCAGTTTTTGGGGAATTAATTTATTATTCAAGTACAGCGAGCAGTCTGAGTTGTCACTTTCGTTTTTTTGAGCCAAAGTCCCATGATTCCTCTTCTTTGAACCCTAATCTGTAGATCCCCCCCGAAAAAACAGACAGTTTACATCGATTTAAAAAAAAAAATGGCCTGGGAAGTGGGAAACATGTGGGTACCCCCAGTTTTTGGGGAATTAATTTATTATTCAAGTACAGCGAGCAGTCTGAGTTGTCACTTTTGTTTTTTTGAGCCAAAGTCCCATGATTCCTCTTCTTTGAACCCTAATCTGTAGATCCCCCCCGAAAAAACAGACAGTTTACATCGATTTAAAAAAAAAAATGGCCTGGGAAGTGAGAAACATGTGGGTACGCCCAGTTTTTGGGGAATTAATTTATTATTCAAGTACAGCGAGCAGTCTGAGTTGTCACTTTCGTTTTTTTGAGCCAAAGTCCCATGATTCCTCTTCTTTGAACCCTAATCTGTAGATCCCCCCCGAAAAAACAGACAGTTTACATCGATTTAAAAAAAAAAATGGCCTGGGAAGTGGGAAACATGTGGGTACCCCCAGTTTTTGGGGAATTAATTTATTATTCAAGTACAGCGAGCAGTCTGAGTTGTCACTTTTGTTTTTTTGAGCCAAAGTCCCATGATTCCTCTTCTTTGAACCCTAATCTGTAGATCCCCCCCGAAAAAACAGACAGTTTACATCGATTTAAAAAAAAAAATGACCTGGGAAGTGGGAAACATTCCGGGCACCCCCAGTTTTCCGGGAATCAATTTATTTTTCAAGTACAGGGAGCAGTCTGAGTTGTCACTTTGGTTTTTTTGAGCCAAAGTCCCATGATTCCTCTTCTTTGAACCCTAATCTGTAGATCCCCCCCGAAAAAACAGACAGCTTACATCGATTTAAAAAAAAAAATGGCCTGGGAAGTGGGAAACATGTGGGTACCCCCAGTTTTTGGGGAATTAATTTATTATTCAAGTACAGCGAGCAGTCTGAGTTGTCACTTTCGTTTTTTTGAGCCAAAGTCCCATGATTCCTCTTCTTTGAACCCTAATCTGTAGATCCCCCCCGAAAAAACAGACAGTTTACATCGATTTAAAAAAAAAAATGGCCTGGGAAGTGGGAAACATGTGGGTACCCCCAGTTTTTGGGGAATTAATTTATTATTCAAGTACAGCGAGCAGTCTGAGTTGTCACTTTTGTTTTTTTGAGCCAAAGTCCCATGATTCCTCTTCTTTGAACCCTAATCTGTAGATCCCCCCCGAAAAAACAGACAGTTTACATCGATTTAAAAAAAAAAATGGCCTGGGAAGTGAGAAACATGTGGGTACCCCCAGTTTTTGGGGAATTAATTTATTATTCAAGTACAGCGAGCAGTCTGAGTTGTCACTTTCGTTTTTTTGAGCCAAAGTCCCATGATTCCTCTTCTTTGAACCCTAATCTGTAGATCCCCCCCGAAAAAACAGACAGTTTACATCGATTTAAAAAAAAAAATGGCCTGGGAAGTGGGAAACATGTGGGTACCCCCAGTTTTTGGGGAATTAATTTATTATTCAAGTACAGCGAGCAGTCTGAGTTGTCACTTTTGTTTTTTTGAGCCAAAGTCCCATGATTCCTCTTCTTTGAACCCTAATCTGTAGATCCCCCCCGAAAAAACAGACAGTTTACATCGATTTAAAAAAAAAAATGGCCTGGGAAGTGAGAAACATGTGGGTACCCCCAGTTTTTGGGGAATTAATTTATTATTCAAGTACAGCGAGCAGTCTGAGTTGTCACTTTCGTTTTTTTGAGCCAAAGTCCCATGATTCCTCTTCTTTGAACCCTAATCTGTAGATCCCCCCCGAAAAAACAGACAGCTTACATCGATTTAAAAAAAAAAATGGCCTGGGAAGTGGGAAACATGTGGGTACCCCCAGTTTTTGGGGAATTAATTTATTATTCAAGTACAGCGAGCAGTCTGAGTTGTCACTTTCGTTTTTTTGAGCCAAAGTCCCATGATTCCTCTTCTTTGAACCCTAATCTGTAGATCCCCCCCGAAAAAACAGACAGTTTACATCGATTTAAAAAAAAAAATGGCCTGGGAAGTGGGAAACATGTGGGTACCCCCAGTTTTTGGGGAATTAATTTATTATTCAAGTACAGCGAGCAGTCTGAGTTGTCACTTTTGTTTTTTTGAGCCAAAGTCCCATGATTCCTCTTCTTTGAACCCTAATCTGTAGATCCCCCCCGAAAAAACAGACAGTTTACATCGATTTAAAAAAAAAAATGGCCTGGGAAGTGGGAAACATGTGGGTACCCCCAGTTTTTGGGGAATTAATTTATTATTCAAGTACAGCGAGCAGTCTGAGTTGTCACTTTCGTTTTTTTGAGCCAAAGTCCCATGATTCCTCTTCTTTGAACCCTAATCTGTAGATCCCCCCCGAAAAAACAGACAGTTTACATCGATTTAAAAAAAAAAATGGCCTGGGAAGTGAGAAACATGTGGGTACCCCCAGTTTTTGGGGAATTAATTTATTATTCAAGTACAGCGAGCAGTCTGAGTTGTCACTTTTGTTTTTTTGAGCCAAAGTCCCATGATTCCTCTTCTTTGAACCCTAATCTGTAGATCCCCCCCGAAAAAACAGACAGTTTAGATCGATTTAAAAAAAAAAATGGCCTGGGAAGTGGGAAACATGTGGGTACCCCCAGTTTTTGGGGAATTAATTTATTATTCAAGTACAGCGAGCAGTCTGAGTTGTCACTTTTGTTTTTTTGAGCCAAAGTCCCATGATTCCTCTTCTTTGAACCCTAATCTGTAGATCCCCCCCGAAAAAACAGACAGTTTACATCGATTTAAAAAAAAAAATGGCCTGGGAAGTGGGAAACATGTGGGTACCCCCAGTTTTTGGGGAATTAATTTATTATTCAAGTACAGCGAGCAGTCTGAGTTGTCACTTTTGTTTTTTTGAGCCAAAGTCCCATGATTCCTCTTCTTTGAACCCTAATCTGTAGATCCCCCCCGAAAAAACAGACAGTTTACATCGATTTAAAAAAAAAAATGACCTGGGAAGTGGGAAACATTCCGGGCACCCCCAGTTTTCCGGGAATCAATTTATTTTTCAAGTACAGGGAGCAGTCTGAGTTGTCACTTTGGTTTTTTTGAGCCAAAGTCCCATGATTCCTCTTCTTTGAACCCTAATCTGTAGATCCCCCCCGAAAAAACAGACAGCTTACATCGATTTAAAAAAAAAAATGGCCTGGGAAGTGGGAAACATGTGGGTACCCCCAGTTTTTGGGGAATTAATTTATTATTCAAGTACAGCGAGCAGTCTGAGTTGTCACTTTCGTTTTTTTGAGCCAAAGTCCCATGATTCCTCTTCTTTGAACCCTAATCTGTAGATCCCCCCCGAAAAAACAGACAGTTTACATCGATTTAAAAAAAAAAATGGCCTGGGAAGTGGGAAACATGTGGGTACCCCCAGTTTTTGGGGAATTAATTTATTATTCAAGTACAGCGAGCAGTCTGAGTTGTCACTTTTGTTTTTTTGAGCCAAAGTCCCATGATTCCTCTTCTTTGAACCCTAATCTGTAGATCCCCCCCGAAAAAACAGACAGTTTACATCGATTTAAAAAAAAAAATGGCCTGGGAAGTGAGAAACATGTGGGTACCCCCAGTTTTTGGGGAATTAATTTATTATTCAAGTACAGCGAGCAGTCTGAGTTGTCACTTTCGTTTTTTTGAGCCAAAGTCCCATGATTCCTCTTCTTTGAACCCTAATCTGTAGATCCCCCCCGAAAAAACAGACAGCTTACATCGATTTAAAAAAAAAAATGGCCTGGGAAGTGGGAAACATGTGGGTACCCCCAGTTTTTGGGGAATTAATTTATTATTCAAGTACAGCGAGCAGTCTGAGTTGTCACTTTCGTTTTTTTGAGCCAAAGTCCCATGATTCCTCTTCTTTGAACCCTAATCTGTAGATCCCCCCCGAAAAAACAGACAGTTTACATCGATTTAAAAAAAAAAATGGCCTGGGAAGTGGGAAACATGTGGGTACCCCCAGTTTTTGGGGAATTAATTTATTATTCAAGTACAGCGAGCAGTCTGAGTTGTCACTTTTGTTTTTTTGAGCCAAAGTCCCATGATTCCTCTTCTTTGAACCCTAATCTGTAGATCCCCCCCGAAAAAACAGACAGTTTACATCGATTTAAAAAAAAAAATGGCCTGGGAAGTGGGAAACATGTGGGTACCCCCAGTTTTTGGGGAATTAATTTATTATTCAAGTACAGCGAGCAGTCTGAGTTGTCACTTTCGTTTTTTTGAGCCAAAGTCCCATGATTCCTCTTCTTTGAACCCTAATCTGTAGATCCCCCCCGAAAAAACAGACAGTTTACATCGATTTAAAAAAAAAAATGGCCTGGGAAGTGAGAAACATGTGGGTACCCCCAGTTTTTGGGGAATTAATTTATTATTCAAGTACAGCGAGCAGTCTGAGTTGTCACTTTTGTTTTTTTGAGCCAAAGTCCCATGATTCCTCTTCTTTGAACCCTAATCTGTAGATCCCCCCCGAAAAAACAGACAGTTTAGATCGATTTAAAAAAAAAAATGGCCTGGGAAGTGGGAAACATGTGGGTACCCCCAGTTTTTGGGGAATTAATTTATTATTCAAGTACAGCGAGCAGTCTGAGTTGTCACTTTTGTTTTTTTGAGCCAAAGTCCCATGATTCCTCTTCTTTGAACCCTAATCTGTAGATCCCCCCCGAAAAAACAGACAGTTTACATCGATTTAAAAAAAAAAATGGCCTGGGAAGTGAGAAACATGTGGGTACCCCCAGTTTTTGGGGAATTAATTTATTATTCAAGTACAGCGAGCAGTCTGAGTTGTCACTTTTGTTTTTTTGAGCCAAAGTCCCATGATTCCTCTTCTTTGAACCCTAATCTGTAGATCCCCCCCGAAAAAACAGACAGTTTACATCGATTTAAAAAAAAAAATGGCCTGGGAAGTGAGAAACATGTGGGTACCCCCAGTTTTTGGGGAATTAATTTATTATTCAAGTACAGCGAGCAGTCTGAGTTGTCACTTTTGTTTTTTTGAGCCAAAGTCCCATGATTCCTCTTCTTTGAACCCTAATCTGTAGATCCCCCCCGAAAAAACAGACAGTTTAGATCGATTTAAAAAAAAAAATGGCCTGGGAAGTGGGAAACATGTGGGTACCCCCAGTTTTTGGGGAATTAATTTATTATTCAAGTACAGCGAGCAGTCTGAGTTGTCACTTTTGTTTTTTTGAGCCAAAGTCCCATGATTCCTCTTCTTTGAACCCTAATCTGTAGATCCCCCCCGAAAAAACAGACAGTTTAGATCGATTTAAAAAAAAAAATGGCCTGGGAAGTGGGAAACATGTGGGTACCCCCAGTTTTTGGGGAATTAATTTATTATTCAAGTACAGCGAGCAGTCTGAGTTGTCACTTTTGTTTTTTTGAGCCAAAGTCCCATGATTCCTCTTCTTTGAACCCTAATCTGTAGATCCCCCCCGAAAAAACAGACAGTTTACATCGATTTAAAAAAAAAAATGGCCTGGGAAGTGAGAAACATGTGGGTACCCCCAGTTTTTGGGGAATTAATTTATTATTCAAGTACAGCGAGCAGTCTGAGTTGTCACTTTTGTTTTTTTGAGCCAAAGTCCCATGATTCCTCTTCTTTGAACCCTAATCTGTAGATCCCCCCCGAAAAAACAGACAGTTTACATCGATTTAAAAAAAAAAATGGCCTGGGAAGTGGGAAACATGTGGGTACCCCCAGTTTTTGGGGAATTAATTTATTATTCAAGTACAGCGAGCAGTCTGAGTTGTCACTTTCGTTTTTTTGAGCCAAAGTCCCATGATTCCTCTTCTTTGAACCCTAATCTGTAGATTCCCCCCGAAAAAACAGACAGTTTACATCGATTTAAAAAAAAAAATGGCCTGGGAAGTGAGAAACATGTGGGTACCCCCAGTTTTTGGGGAATTAATTTATTATTCAAGTACAGCGAGCAGTCTGAGTTGTCACTTTTGTTTTTTTGAGCCAAAGTCCCATGATTCCTCTTCTTTGAACCCTAATCTGTAGATCCCCCCCGAAAAAACAGACAGTTTACATCGATTTAAAAAAAAAAATGGCCTGGGAAGTGGGAAACATGTGGGTACCCCCAGTTTTTGGGGAATTAATTTATTATTCAAGTACAGCGAGCAGTCTGAGTTGTCACTTTCGTTTTTTTGAGCCAAAGTCCCATGATTCCTCTTCTTTGAACCCTAATCTGTAGATCCCCCCCGAAAAAACAGACAGTTTACATCGATTTAAAAAAAAAAATGGCCTGGGAAGTGAGAAACATGTGGGTACCCCCAGTTTTTGGGGAATTAATTTATTATTCAAGTACAGCGAGCAGTCTGAGTTGTCACTTTCGTTTTTTTGAGCCAAAGTCCCATGATTCCTCTTCTTTGAACCCTAATCTGTAGATCCCCCCCGAAAAAACAGACAGCTTACATCGATTTAAAAAAAAAAATGGCCTGGGAAGTGGGAAACATGTGGGTACCCCCAGTTTTTGGGGAATTAATTTATTATTCAAGTACAGCGAGCAGTCTGAGTTGTCACTTTCGTTTTTTTGAGCCAAAGTCCCATGATTCCTCTTCTTTGAACCCTAATCTGTAGATCCCCCCCGAAAAAACAGACAGTTTACATCGATTTAAAAAAAAAAATGGCCTGGGAAGTGGGAAACATGTGGGTACCCCCAGTTTTTGGGGAATTAATTTATTATTCAAGTACAGCGAGCAGTCTGAGTTGTCACTTTTGTTTTTTTGAGCCAAAGTCCCATGATTCCTCTTCTTTGAACCCTAATCTGTAGATCCCCCCCGAAAAAACAGACAGTTTACATCGATTTAAAAAAAAAAATGGCCTGGGAAGTGAGAAACATGTGGGTACCCCCAGTTTTTGGGGAATTAATTTATTATTCAAGTACAGCGAGCAGTCTGAGTTGTCACTTTCGTTTTTTTGAGCCAAAGTCCCATGATTCCTCTTCTTTGAACCCTAATCTGTAGATCCCCCCCGAAAAAACAGACAGTTTACATCGATTTAAAAAAAAAAATGGCCTGGGAAGTGGGAAACATGTGGGTACCCCCAGTTTTTGGGGAATTAATTTATTATTCAAGTACAGCGAGCAGTCTGAGTTGTCACTTTTGTTTTTTTGAGCCAAAGTCCCATGATTCCTCTTCTTTGAACCCTAATCTGTAGATCCCCCCCGAAAAAACAGACAGTTTACATCGATTTAAAAAAAAAAATGGCCTGGGAAGTGAGAAACATGTGGGTACCCCCAGTTTTTGGGGAATTAATTTATTATTCAAGTACAGCGAGCAGTCTGAGTTGTCACTTTCGTTTTTTTGAGCCAAAGTCCCATGATTCCTCTTCTTTGAACCCTAATCTGTAGATCCCCCCCGAAAAAACAGACAGTTTAGATCGATTTAAAAAAAAAAATGGCCTGGGAAGTGGGAAACATGTGGGTACCCCCAGTTTTTGGGGAATTAATTTATTATTCAAGTACAGCGAGCAGTCTGAGTTGTCACTTTTGTTTTTTTGAGCCAAAGTCCCATGATTCCTCTTCTTTGAACCCTAATCTGTAGATCCCCCCCGAAAAAACAGACAGTTTACATCGATTTAAAAAAAAAAATGGCCTGGGAAGTGAGAAACATGTGGGTACCCCCAGTTTTTGGGGAATTAATTTATTATTCAAGTACAGCGAGCAGTCTGAGTTGTCACTTTCGTTTTTTTGAGCCAAAGTCCCATGATTCCTCTTCTTTGAACCCTAATCTGTAGATCCCCCCCGAAAAAACAGACAGCTTACATCGATTTAAAAAAAAAAATGGCCTGGGAAGTGGGAAACATGTGGGTACCCCCAGTTTTTGGGGAATTAATTTATTATTCAAGTACAGCGAGCAGTCTGAGTTGTCACTTTCGTTTTTTTGAGCCAAAGTCCCATGATTCCTCTTCTTTGAACCCTAATCTGTAGATCCCCCCCGAAAAAACAGACAGTTTACATCGATTTAAAAAAAAAAATGGCCTGGGAAGTGGGAAACATGTGGGTACCCCCAGTTTTTGGGGAATTAATTTATTATTCAAGTACAGCGAGCAGTCTGAGTTGTCACTTTCGTTTTTTTGAGCCAAAGTCCCATGATTCCTCTTCTTTGAACCCTAATCTGTAGATCCCCCCCGAAAAAACAGACAGTTTACATCGATTTAAAAAAAAAAATGGCCTGGGAAGTGAGAAACATGTGGGTACCCCCAGTTTTTGGGGAATTAATTTATTATTCAAGTACAGCGAGCAGTCTGAGTTGTCACTTTTGTTTTTTTGAGCCAAAGTCCCATGATTCCTCTTCTTTGAACCCTAATCTGTAGATCCCCCCCGAAAAAACAGACAGTTTAGATCGATTTAAAAAAAAAAATGGCCTGGGAAGTGGGAAACATGTGGGTACCCCCAGTTTTTGGGGAATTAATTTATTATTCAAGTACAGCGAGCAGTCTGAGTTGTCACTTTTGTTTTTTTGAGCCAAAGTCCCATGATTCCTCTTCTTTGAACCCTAATCTGTAGATCCCCCCCGAAAAAACAGACAGTTTAGATCGATTTAAAAAAAAAAATGGCCTGGGAAGTGGGAAACATGTGGGTACCCCCAGTTTTTGGGGAATTAATTTATTATTCAAGTACAGCGAGCAGTCTGAGTTGTCACTTTTGTTTTTTTGAGCCAAAGTCCCATGATTCCTCTTCTTTGAACCCTAATCTGTAGATCCCCCCCGAAAAAACAGACAGTTTACATCGATTTAAAAAAAAAAATGGCCTGGGAAGTGGGAAACATGTGGGTACCCCCAGTTTTTGGGGAATTAATTTATTATTCAAGTACAGCGAGCAGTCTGAGTTGTCACTTTCGTTTTTTTGAGCCAAAGTCCCATGATTCCTCTTCTTTGAACCCTAATCTGTAGATCCCCCCCGAAAAAACAGACAGTTTACATCGATTTAAAAAAAAAAATGGCCTGGGAAGTGAGAAACATGTGGGTACCCCCAGTTTTTGGGGAATTAATTTATTATTCAAGTACAGCGAGCAGTCTGAGTTGTCACTTTTGTTTTTTTGAGCCAAAGTCCCATGATTCCTCTTCTTTGAACCCTAATCTGTAGATCCCCCCCGAAAAAACAGACAGTTTAGATCGATTTAAAAAAAAAAATGGCCTGGGAAGTGGGAAACATGTGGGTACCCCCAGTTTTTGGGGAATTAATTTATTATTCAAGTACAGCGAGCAGTCTGAGTTGTCACTTTTGTTTTTTTGAGCCAAAGTCCCATGATTCCTCTTCTTTGAACCCTAATCTGTAGATCCCCCCCGAAAAAACAGACAGTTTACATCGATTTAAAAAAAAAAATGACCTGGGAAGTGGGAAACATTCCGGGCACCCCCAGTTTTCCGGGAATCAATTTATTTTTCAAGTACAGGGAGCAGTCTGAGTTGTCACTTTGGTTTTTTTGAGCCAAAGTCCCATGATTCCTCTTCTTTGAACCCTAATCTGTAGATCCCCCCCGAAAAAACAGACAGTTTACATCGATTTAAAAAAAAAAATGGCCTGGGAAGTGAGAAACATGTGGGTACCCCCAGTTTTTGGGGAATTAATTTATTATTCAAGTACAGCGAGCAGTCTGAGTTGTCACTTTCGTTTTTTTGAGCCAAAGTCCCATGATTCCTCTTCTTTGAACCCTAATCTGTAGATCCCCCCCGAAAAAACAGACAGTTTACATCGATTTAAAAAAAAAAATGGCCTGGGAAGTGAGAAACATGTGGGTACCCCCAGTTTTTGGGGAATTAATTTATTATTCAAGTACAGCGAGCAGTCTGAGTTGTCACTTTTGTTTTTTTGAGCCAAAGTCCCATGATTCCTCTTCTTTGAACCCTAATCTGTAGATCCCCCCCGAAAAAACAGACAGTTTAGATCGATTTAAAAAAAAAAATGGCCTGGGAAGTGGGAAACATGTGGGTACCCCCAGTTTTTGGGGAATTAATTTATTATTCAAGTACAGCGAGCAGTCTGAGTTGTCACTTTTGTTTTTTTGAGCCAAAGTCCCATGATTCCTCTTCTTTGAACCCTAATCTGTAGATCCCCCCCGAAAAAACAGACAGTTTACATCGATTTAAAAAAAAAAATGGCCTGGGAAGTGGGAAACATGTGGGTACCCCCAGTTTTTGGGGAATTAATTTATTATTCAAGTACAGCGAGCAGTCTGAGTTGTCACTTTTGTTTTTTTGAGCCAAAGTCCCATGATTCCTCTTCTTTGAACCCTAATCTGTAGATCCCCCCCGAAAAAACAGACAGTTTACATCGATTTAAAAAAAAAAATGGCCTGGGAAGTGGGAAACATGTGGGTACCCCCAGTTTTTGGGGAATTAATTTATTATTCAAGTACAGCGAGCAGTCTGAGTTGTCACTTTCGTTTTTTTGAGCCAAAGTCCCATGATTCCTCTTCTTTGAACCCTAATCTGTAGATCCCCCCCGAAAAAACAGACAGTTTACATCGATTTAAAAAAAAAAATGGCCTGGGAAGTGGGAAACATGTGGGTACCCCCAGTTTTTGGGGAATTAATTTATTATTCAAGTACAGCGAGCAGTCTGAGTTGTCACTTTTGTTTTTTTGAGCCAAAGTCCCATGATTCCTCTTCTTTGAACCCTAATCTGTAGATCCCCCCCGAAAAAACAGACAGTTTACATCGATTTAAAAAAAAAAATGGCCTGGGAAGTGAGAAACATGTGGGTACCCCCAGTTTTTGGGGAATTAATTTATTATTCAAGTACAGCGAGCAGTCTGAGTTGTCACTTTCGTTTTTTTGAGCCAAAGTCCCATGATTCCTCTTCTTTGAACCCTAATCTGTAGATCCCCCCCGAAAAAACAGACAGTTTAGATCGATTTAAAAAAAAAAATGGCCTGGGAAGTGGGAAACATGTGGGTACCCCCAGTTTTTGGGGAATTAATTTATTATTCAAGTACAGCGAGCAGTCTGAGTTGTCACTTTTGTTTTTTTGAGCCAAAGTCCCATGATTCCTCTTCTTTGAACCCTAATCTGTAGATCCCCCCCGAAAAAACAGACAGTTTACATCGATTTAAAAAAAAAAATGGCCTGGGAAGTGAGAAACATGTGGGTACCCCCAGTTTTTGGGGAATTAATTTATTATTCAAGTACAGCGAGCAGTCTGAGTTGTCACTTTCGTTTTTTTGAGCCAAAGTCCCATGATTCCTCTTCTTTGAACCCTAATCTGTAGATCCCCCCCGAAAAAACAGACAGCTTACATCGATTTAAAAAAAAAAATGGCCTGGGAAGTGGGAAACATGTGGGTACCCCCAGTTTTTGGGGAATTAATTTATTATTCAAGTACAGCGAGCAGTCTGAGTTGTCACTTTTGTTTTTTTGAGCCAAAGTCCCATGATTCCTCTTCTTTGAACCCTAATCTGTAGATCCCCCCCGAAAAAACAGACAGTTTACATCGATTTAAAAAAAAAAATGGCCTGGGAAGTGAGAAACATGTGGGTACCCCCAGTTTTTGGGGAATTAATTTATTATTCAAGTACAGCGAGCAGTCTGAGTTGTCACTTTCGTTTTTTTGAGCCAAAGTCCCATGATTCCTCTTCTTTGAACCCTAATCTGTAGATCCCCCCCGAAAAAACAGACAGTTTACATCGATTTAAAAAAAAAAATGGCCTGGGAAGTGGGAAACATGTGGGTACCCCCAGTTTTTGGGGAATTAATTTATTATTCAAGTACAGCGAGCAGTCTGAGTTGTCACTTTTGTTTTTTTGAGCCAAAGTCCCATGATTCCTCTTCTTTGAACCCTAATCTGTAGATCCCCCCCGAAAAAACAGACAGTTTACATCGATTTAAAAAAAAAAATGGCCTGGGAAGTGAGAAACATGTGGGTACCCCCAGTTTTTGGGGAATTAATTTATTATTCAAGTACAGCGAGCAGTCTGAGTTGTCACTTTCGTTTTTTTGAGCCAAAGTCCCATGATTCCTCTTCTTTGAACCCTAATCTGTAGATCCCCCCCGAAAAAACAGACAGTTTAGATCGATTTAAAAAAAAAAATGGCCTGGGAAGTGGGAAACATGTGGGTACCCCCAGTTTTTGGGGAATTAATTTATTATTCAAGTACAGCGAGCAGTCTGAGTTGTCACTTTTGTTTTTTTGAGCCAAAGTCCCATGATTCCTCTTCTTTGAACCCTAATCTGTAGATCCCCCCCGAAAAAACAGACAGTTTACATCGATTTAAAAAAAAAAATGGCCTGGGAAGTGAGAAACATGTGGGTACCCCCAGTTTTTGGGGAATTAATTTATTATTCAAGTACAGCGAGCAGTCTGAGTTGTCACTTTCGTTTTTTTGAGCCAAAGTCCCATGATTCCTCTTCTTTGAACCCTAATCTGTAGATCCCCCCCGAAAAAACAGACAGTTTAGATCGATTTAAAAAAAAAAATGGCCTGGGAAGTGGGAAACATGTGGGTACCCCCAGTTTTTGGGGAATTAATTTATTATTCAAGTACAGCGAGCAGTCTGAGTTGTCACTTTTGTTTTTTTGAGCCAAAGTCCCATGATTCCTCTTCTTTGAACCCTAATCTGTAGATCCCCCCCGAAAAAACAGACAGTTTACATCGATTTAAAAAAAAAAATGGCCTGGGAAGTGAGAAACATGTGGGTACCCCCAGTTTTTGGGGAATTAATTTATTATTCAAGTACAGCGAGCAGTCTGAGTTGTCACTTTCGTTTTTTTGAGCCAAAGTCCCATGATTCCTCTTCTTTGAACCCTAATCTGTAGATCCCCCCCGAAAAAACAGACAGTTTACATCGATTTAAAAAAAAAAATGGCCTGGGAAGTGAGAAACATGTGGGTACCCCCAGTTTTTGGGGAATTAATTTATTATTCAAGTACAGCGAGCAGTCTGAGTTGTCACTTTCGTTTTTTTGAGCCAAAGTCCCATGATTCCTCTTCTTTGAACCCTAATCTGTAGATCCCCCCCGAAAAAACAGACAGTTTACATCGATTTAAAAAAAAAAATGGCCTGGGAAGTGGGAAACATGTGGGTACCCCCAGTTTTTGGGGAATTAATTTATTATTCAAGTACAGCGAGCAGTCTGAGTTGTCACTTTTGTTTTTTTGAGCCAAAGTCCCATGATTCCTCTTCTTTGAACCCTAATCTGTAGATCCCCCCCGAAAAAACAGACAGTTTACATCGATTTAAAAAAAAAAATGGCCTGGGAAGTGAGAAACATGTGGGTACCCCCAGTTTTTGGGGAATTAATTTATTATTCAAGTACAGCGAGCAGTCTGAGTTGTCACTTTCGTTTTTTTGAGCCAAAGTCCCATGATTCCTCTTCTTTGAACCCTAATCTGTAGATCCCCCCCGAAAAAACAGACAGTTTACATCGATTTAAAAAAAAAAATGGCCTGGGAAGTGGGAAACATGTGGGTACCCCCAGTTTTTGGGGAATTAATTTATTATTCAAGTACAGCGAGCAGTCTGAGTTGTCACTTTTGTTTTTTTGAGCCAAAGTCCCATGATTCCTCTTCTTTGAACCCTAATCTGTAGATCCCCCCCGAAAAAACAGACAGCTTACATCGATTTAAAAAAAAAAATGGCCTGGGAAGTGGGAAACATGTGGGTACCCCCAGTTTTTGGGGAATTAATTTATTATTCAAGTACAGCGAGCAGTCTGAGTTGTCACTTTCGTTTTTTTGAGCCAAAGTCCCATGATTCCTCTTCTTTGAACCCTAATCTGTAGATCCCCCCCGAAAAAACAGACAGTTTACATCGATTTAAAAAAAAAAATGGCCTGGGAAGTGGGAAACATGTGGGTACCCCCAGTTTTTGGGGAATTAATTTATTATTCAAGTACAGCGAGCAGTCTGAGTTGTCACTTTTGTTTTTTTGAGCCAAAGTCCCATGATTCCTCTTCTTTGAACCCTAATCTGTAGATCCCCCCCGAAAAAACAGACAGTTTACATCGATTTAAAAAAAAAAATGGCCTGGGAAGTGAGAAACATGTGGGTACCCCCAGTTTTTGGGGAATTAATTTATTATTCAAGTACAGCGAGCAGTCTGAGTTGTCACTTTCGTTTTTTTGAGCCAAAGTCCCATGATTCCTCTTCTTTGAACCCTAATCTGTAGATCCCCCCCGAAAAAACAGACAGTTTACATCGATTTAAAAAAAAAAATGGCCTGGGAAGTGGGAAACATGTGGGTACCCCCAGTTTTTGGGGAATTAATTTATTATTCAAGTACAGCGAGCAGTCTGAGTTGTCACTTTTGTTTTTTTGAGCCAAAGTCCCATGATTCCTCTTCTTTGAACCCTAATCTGTAGATCCCCCCCGAAAAAACAGACAGTTTACATCGATTTAAAAAAAAAAATGGCCTGGGAAGTGGGAAACATGTGGGTACCCCCAGTTTTTGGGGAATTAATTTATTATTCAAGTACAGCGAGCAGTCTGAGTTGTCACTTTTGTTTTTTTGAGCCAAAGTCCCATGATTCCTCTTCTTTGAACCCTAATCTGTAGATCCCCCCCGAAAAAACAGACAGTTTACATCGATTTAAAAAAAAAAATGGCCTGGGAAGTGGGAAACATGTGGGTACCCCCAGTTTTTGGGGAATTAATTTATTATTCAAGTACAGCGAGCAGTCTGAGTTGTCACTTTCGTTTTTTTGAGCCAAAGTCCCATGATTCCTCTTCTTTGAACCCTAATCTGTAGATCCCCCCCCGAAAAAACAGACAGTTTACATCGATTTAAAAAAAAAAATGGCCTGGGAAGTGGGAAACATGTGGGTACCCCCAGTTTTTGGGGAATTAATTTATTATTCAAGTACAGCGAGCAGTCTGAGTTGTCACTTTTGTTTTTTTGAGCCAAAGTCCCATGATTCCTCTTCTTTGAACCCTAATCTGTAGATCCCCCCCGAAAAAACAGACAGTTTACATCGATTTAAAAAAAAAAATGGCCTGGGAAGTGGGAAACATGTGGGTACCCCCAGTTTTTGGGGAATTAATTTATTATTCAAGTACAGCGAGCAGTCTGAGTTGTCACTTTCGTTTTTTTGAGCCAAAGTCCCATGATTCCTCTTCTTTGAACCCTAATCTGTAGATCCCCCCCGAAAAAACAGACAGTTTACATCGATTTAAAAAAAAAAATGGCCTGGGAAGTGGGAAACATGTGGGTACCCCCAGTTTTTGGGGAATTAATTTATTATTCAAGTACAGCGAGCAGTCTGAGTTGTCACTTTTGTTTTTTTGAGCCAAAGTCCCATGATTCCTCTTCTTTGAACCCTAATCTGTAGATCCCCCCCGAAAAAACAGACAGTTTACATCGATTAAAAAAAAAAATGACCTGGGAAGTGGGAAACATGTGGGGTACCCTCAGTTTTTCGGGAATTAATTCATTATTTCATCTATCTTATCTTATCATCTTATCATCTATCTTATCACTAATAATAAAAGGGCGTATGAACTGAAAATACGCCCTTTTACTGTTCTTAATTCTCTCAACTCTTAAGAAATCTACTATAATAATTAATAACAAGCGGGCGTATGTTTGAAGAATACGACTTTTTGGTATTAAATAGAGCAGAGAGATAAAGCAAAAGAAAAAAATAATAATAACAAAAAAGGCGTACATATTATTATTATCATTATATTATCCATTTTGGAACATCTGGAATTGCTCTGCAGCAAATTCTATTTTCCAAAAAAGATTATTCACTCATTATTTATGTTAAAAAATGTAGAATTGTTTTCGATAGTTTATTAAATAAATTTTAGTTATTTTTATTCGATGCATTTTTTTAAGCTTGAACGAAATTGCTGTGCAAAAAAATTTCATTTGTTACCGAAAAGTAGAGCAAAAATACGAAAAAAACGTAAATGAATTTCGTTTTCGAGAACGAAATTGAATTTCGTTCCCAATAACGAAATTGAATTTCGTTCTTCGGGTATTTTCGTTCTCATTTTCGTTCACTGGGTATTTTCGTTATCGTTTTCGTTCTTCTGAATAACGTTATTCGGCATTTCGTTCTCAATTTCGTTCGGCCGAATAACGTTATTCTGAATTACGTTCACATTTTCGTTCGGCCGAATAACGTTATTCCGAATTTCGTTCGCAATTTCGTTCACCCGAATAACGTTATTCCGAATTTCGTTCGCAATTTCGTTCGCCCGAATAACGTTATTCCGAATTTCGTTCGCAATTTCGTTCTTCTGAATAACGTTATTGCGAATTTCGTTCGCAATTTCGTTCTTCTGAATAACGTTATAATTTCGTTACGTTCTTCCATCGAAGAACGAAAACGAAAAAAGAACGCGCTCTCGGTCCCTGAAAAATCAAAAGTGACAACTCAGACTGCTCCCTGTACTTGGATATTGAATTTATTACCGGGAAAATGGGGAGTGCGCCATATGTTTCGCACTTCCCAAGCCGTAACTTTTTTAAAATCGATACAAACTGTCTATTTTTTCGGCGGGATCTACAGATTAGGGTCCAAAGAACGTGAATTATACGACTTTGGCTCAAAAAAATCAAAAGTGACAACTCAGACTGCTCCCTGTACTTGGATATTGAATTTATTACCGGGAAAATAGGGAGTGCGCCATTCGTTTCGCACTTCCCAAGCCATTTCTATTCCAAAATCGATGTGGAATGCCTATTTTTTGGAGGGGATCTACAGATTACGGTCCAAAGAACGTGAATTATAGGATTTTGGCTCAAAAAATCAAAAGTGACAACTCAGACAGCTCCCTGTACTTGAATATATAATCAATTCCCGGGAAACTGGGGCCCCACATGTGCCCCACATGTTTTGCACTTCCCAAGCCATTTCTATTTCAAAATCGATGTGGAATGCCTTTTTTCTGGAGGGGATCTAAGATTAGGGTCCAAAGAACGTGAATTATAGGACTTTGGCTCAAAAAATCAAAAGTGACAACTCAGACAGCTTCCTGTACTTGAATAGGGAGAAAAAACAGAAACTGATGTTTCTGTAAAAAAAACGTGGCCAAGTACATGTTTCTGAGAATTCCTCTCGTTCAAAAAAAATGAGATAATTCGGAAGTGCCAAGAATTGGAATTATTCCGCGGAGGTTGACGAGAAAGAAAAGAAATCAATACGATTAGATGGGAGATTATTCGGTAGGAAAAATCAGAAGCTTGGCCTTTTCGATTTTCATCAATGATTTCAATTCGAGTTCGGATGCGAAAAGGCCAAGTTTCTGATTTTTCCTACCGAATAATCTCCCATCTAGTCGTATTCGTTTCTTTTCTTTCTCGTCAACCTCCGCGGAATAATTCCGATTCTTGCCTCTTCCGAATTATCTCATTTTTTTTGAACGAGAGGAATTCTCAGAAACATGTACTTGGCCACGTTTTTTTTACAGAAACATCAGTTTCTGTTTTTTCTCCCAGATTTCATGATTTTCTAAATTTTTTTTGGAATCTATCTATCTAGAATAAATTGCTGAAAGTCGATAATTACTTACCAACGAATGGTAATTTTCTTTATCGTTTTTCAGTGTTTACTCCGATTTTATCGGTAGACTGACTGTCAACGTGAACGAGAGTAATGTCAACCCTTTAAAAAAAATCTGGCCAAATCATTGAGATAAAGATTTTGGCGAAAAAGTGAATTCACGGGCGTTGCTAGGGGGGTTCTTTTAAAATATTCGATGTAGAAAAAAACAAATATCACCATTCGAACCCTCGAGGTCGAATTAGGTGATGTAACTAAGGCTCTTTTTTTCATAGCTTGCCTGGTTTTCGAGTTATTTCATAAAAAAAGAATAAAAAGTAGTGGAGGGGGAAGCTCTCTCCGGAATATATACGGTCAGCGCTCGGGCCTTCAACATGTACTTGGCCTGATACGATGCCGCGTATCTTGATTTCAAAAAAATCTAAAAAAATACATCTGACACTCGTTTCCTGA
Source organism: Aleiodes alternator (assembly GCA_963921955.1). NCBI lineage: Eukaryota > Metazoa > Arthropoda > Insecta > Hymenoptera > Braconidae > Aleiodes > Aleiodes alternator. The sequence goes on from OY998114.1 coordinate 6,191,184, forward strand.
CTGAAATTTCCTCAGCTTTTCAATGGAATCATCAGTAAAAATCTATCTCTAACCGTTTCATTACAGTGTCCATTTCGCCCCACTCTCCCCTATATTCCTGTGTTATAGAAGGAAATTGGAGCAAGATGGACCTTCACAGTTAGATGATTCATGAATTTTTTTTGGAGTGAATAACTCGACGAAAAAATCTGAAAAAATTTGAGAAGATGCTCCAATATATTTAGATTGTTGGTGATTTTTTTGGGTATTTTTTTGGAGAAGCCTTTTACTCTAAAAAAAAATGCAATTCGATGACACTTGTGAGTTTCGGTATTTTATACTCTAAAAATTACTCGAAATCGATGGAAATATTGGAGATAGGTTTTTTCCGATGATTCCATTGGAAAGCTGAGAAAATTTCACATGGAAATCATATGTCACAAGTTATTTTTTTGAATTTTTCAAAAATTCCATTTTTTCCTCGAGATTTGAAGGTGAAATTCTTCTGTTTTTTGAAAAATTTGAGGTTTTCAGGAATATCTCGGGTTCTATTGGTCGTAGCGACCTGGGGTTGATCTTGAATGAAAGGTGAGCTCATTTCCCATCGATTTATGGGGTTTTTAATAAAAATTATCAATTTTTCAAGTACTTATAGGGCAAAAACTGATTTTCAGAAAATGACCTATAAGTTTTTGAAAAATTGATGAAAAAAAAATTTGAACCACATAAATCGATGAGAAATGAGCTCACCTTTCATTTGAAATCAACCCCAGGTCGCTACGACCAACAGAACCGGAGATATCGCCGAAAAAGTGAATTTTTTCGATTTTCGAAAGGAAAACCCCTTCAAAACTTGACCCATAAAAGTAAAATTTTCCAAAAAATTTTAAAAAATCAATTTCGACACATGTTTTCCACCCAAAATTTCCTCAGCTTTCCAATGGAATCATCAGAAAATCTCTATCTCCCACCATTCAATCGAAAACACCCATTTTACCCCACCCACCCCCAAACATTTTCCTTCATAATTTGCAATTCATTTCTCTTTATTCCCAAAAATTGTCGACAATTTTGAATAGATCGTGAATGTCTTATTGCCCTTTAAATTCATAAAATGGAAATTTAATAAAACAACGTGTGACACCCTTCAGACGTTGAGAGCTGTTGAATAAACATGAATTCCACTCTGTTTAAGGCGGAAGTGAATATATTCAGTTTACAACTATAATAAAAATAATAATAATAATAATAATTGCGAGTAAAATATGTAATCCCTGAAATTCGAGGAAAGTCACATACATTCATAAATTGAGTGTTTTTTTTTTTTATTTTTTTCGGTGAAAAATTGGGAAAAAAGTGAAGATACGCTTTTTTCACCCTAATTTCTTTTTTTTTTAATTTTCGAAATTTTCACAAAAATTTCAATTTTTTTCGTCATTTTTTTGAGAATATTTCGAAGAATAAACGAGATAGAGCGATTTTTGTATTGAATCCTCCTTTTTAGCTCTTAAAATTTTTTAAAAATGTATTTTAGAGCAAAAAGGGCGTATCTCCATCATTTTTCGATTCATTTTATTCATTTTTTTCAAAATGATGAAGAAAATTTAATAAAAAAAAAATTCTATATTAAAAAATTTAATTTAAAAAAAAAATTGAATTTTTAAAAACCTTAATTAAGAAAAAAAAAATCAATGAAAAAAAAAATCAATTTCAAAGAATTTAATTTTTAAAAAATTGATTTAAAAAAAAAGTTAATTTTCGTTTTTTTTTTCCTTTTTCTTTTTATTAAGTTTGAGTTTTCTGATTACACTTGAAAAATCCTTTTCATGAATGAAAATAATGATTGCAATAAACTCAGTCATGTAAAATTTATATTCCCATGTAAATTCCATTCAATTTCAATTTATTACAAAAATTACATTTGAAATTGAAGCAGAAAATGAAAGAAAAAAAAAAATCAGAAAGAATTTTATGAAATTGGTACGAATGTCTAACAAGATACTCCACTGTTCTCTCTCTCCCTCTATTTTCTCATTTTTCCGAAGTTTTCCAGATGAAATGTGTTTTTCTTCATTTATTACTTTTACGAGAACAATGTTAGGAAAAAAAAAATAGGATCAACAGTAAAAAAATAGAGTTGACAGTAAAAAAAAAAAAAAAAAATAATAGAGGATAAAGTAGAGATAGAGAAGTACGGAATTGAAGAGAATCACGTAACTCTCTCTGAGTCTTCCTCAAGGAAGAAAGTGAGTAACCCCAGAGTCTAATCCAGAGAGAAGTTTATCGCATCAGGGAAGAGACGTCTGAGTTCAAACGGACCTCAACGGGTTTCAATCGGATTAATGCAGAATAATTGGAGATCTATGGAGACATGGGGGGGGGGGGATTGATCGTAGAGATTCTCTTTAAATTCTATGTTGAGGTGATTGGAGACATATATATATATCTATATATTTTACGTGGTAGCATATATATATTGACTAGACAGTACTTTTGTGTCATTGAAATGTCGATTTTACCAGATTTTTCCAATTTTTCTGGAAAACGGTTGGAGATAGAATTTTTTCAATGCTTCCATTGGAAAGCTGGGGAAATTTGAGCTGGAAAGCATATGCCGGAAGTGATTTTTAAATAATTTTTTGAAAATTCGATGATTTTTGAGTGATCTATAGATCTAGACAGTTGAAAAATGGATTTTTTCACGAAAAGGCTGGAGATAGAATTCTCAAGATGATTCCATTGGAAAGCTGGGGAAATTTGAGCTGGAAAGCATACATCAGAAGTGATTTTCAAATGATTTTTTGAATATTCAATGATTTTTGAAAGATCTATAGATCATTTTTAAAATGGATGAGAAAAAAAATGATTCCAAACCTTATGAATTGATGATGAATGATCTCACCTTTTGGGGCCAAATCATATTTTTCCAATTCAACAATTAAAATCAGAGACATCTCCGAAAGATGACTTTTTGGAAAAATCCAAAAATCATCGGATTTTTGGAAAATTCGAAAAAACACTTCCCACGTATGTTTTCCAACTCAAATTTTCTCAGCTTTCTAATGGAACCATGGAAAAAGTTCTGGGAAATCACAGGAATCATTGAAATAGGGAGGGATTGATTATCTTTGTGATAATTAATGATTTAGGGGGGAGAAAATGGAGGAGGGGGGGGGGATGTTTCTCAATCAGGTGGACCCTTGGGCAGAATGAATCTCCAACAATGATAAGTGGAATTGAGGGGAAATTTTCATTGAAATGACCATTTTACTTGAACTTTTTACGATTTTTTGAGTTGGACACTTGGAAAATGGATTTTTCTGAGAAATGGTTGAATATAGGATTCTTTAGATGATTTTATTGAAAAGCTCAGGAAATTTGAGCTGGAAAGCATATGTCGGAAGTGATTTTTTAGGATTTTCTGTAAAAATTCAATGATTTTTGAGTGATCTATAGATCATTTCGCAAAATCACTGCAAATGAGTTAAAAACCACATTAATCGATGGTAAATGATCTCACCTTTCACCTCCAATTACAATTCTTCCATTACGACGATTAGAACCCGAGAAATCCCCAAAAACCTGATTTATCCAAAAAATCCAAAAAATCATCAAATTTTCAAAAAATTTCAAAAAACCTTGTGACCTATCGTTTCCAGCTCAAATTTCCCCAGCTTTCCACTGAAACCATCAGAAAAGTTCCATCTCCCCAAACAAAACCCCCACCCCCCCCCCCTCCCAAAGAAAAAAAAGAAAAAAATTCCTCCAATTCCCCAATGTGTCTCCTCCAGAGCTCCTAAAATGAGAAAATCCGAAAAAAAACCCCTAAAAAGAAGAGACTCGCCAAAAAAAAGGAAAAAGCTCGTCCACAATAGTTGCCTCCTAACCCTGAGAAATGACATAATACATTTCACATCAGGATGTCAGACTGAGGTGGAGAAGTGTCCTCTACTTTTTCCCCTATTCTCCCCTTTTTATTTTCTCCTATTTTTACTCCCACCCCCCTCCCCCCCCCCTTCCATCCTCTACCCATACACTTAATCTCGTTGTCGCGTCGAAAATCCATCGTCCTGTCCCCAGCAACTCATTCCTTCTTTTCTCTTTTCTCTCTTTCCACTTTGCCAATAGAGAATGAGATAGCCAAAGCAATGTGCGGGTGCAAAACCAGGAAAGGAACAAAGAGAATAGAAAAAAAAGGAAAAAAAAAGGAAAATGTCATGGAAAGGGTGAAAAAAGAGGAAAAAGGATGGAAAAGGGTGGAAAAGGATGAAAAAGGATGGAAAAGAGACGAAGAAATGGTTACACAGAGAGAAAAGCGGAAACGTCTCGGTCCCACGAGGACGGAAATTTAATTCCATTGCGCAGACTGGACATGGGGGATTTGTTTTTTTTTTTTTTTTTTTTTTACGAGTAAAACCACTGTCGATGGGACCGAGAGCCGATGGGAACATTAAGAGTGAAAAATTGCAAGGTGAATTTTCTTTTGGTGAGTTTTCTCCTTTTTTTTCTCATTTCTGTATATCTCAACTTTTTTTTTTTTCTCTCACTTTCCGGTAATTCTGCTTCGAGCATGAGTAAAATACGGATGAATTACGTAAAATTTATTATTTCAGGAACATTATCACGTGCAGTGCATTAATGGACATAGGCCCTTTTTTTAAATTCTGAATTATTATTAGAGAAAGAAGGTAAAATGGAGAAAAATGATGTTTTTTAGTCAGTTGTTTTGGTAATATTTTGGAAAATGATGGAGATACGTCCTTTTTGCTCTTTTTCAAGCTGCGATTTGAAGAGAATTTTTTTAAGGGGAGAAAAAAGGATTTTTAGGGAAAAAAGGGCGTATCTCCATTATTTAATTGAGATATTATTCAAAAAAATGAAGAAAAAAAACAAATTCAAGAATTTTTTTTTTTTTTTTTTATATAATATTTTGAAAATTAAGCGAGATAGAGCGATTTTTATTGATTTTTTTACTTTTTTTGTAGAAAATTTGAAGAGTTACGAAAGAAGGCAGAGATTAAAAGGGCGTATCTCCATTATTTTCAAAAAATTGAAGAAAAAAAAGGATTGATTCAAAAATCAATTTTTTTTAATTGAAGAAATAAATTTTTTCTGTTGGAAAAAATATCGTGGAAACAAAGCGAAATAGCGCGATTTAGCTTCTTACCTGTTTTTTTGAGATTTTCAAGAGCTTCAAAAATGGATAAGGGTGAAAAGGGCGTATCTCCATTATTTTCCAAGATAATCCAAGAAAAATAGTGAAAAAAATCAAAATTTTGTGTTTCACCTATTTTTTACTGATATTTCATGGGTATCACAGTGAAACATATATTGCTGCAAAGTAGAGTAGAGATTTTGAAGCTCATGCTATTCAAAAGCACCACAAAATTCAACTACAAGGAGGCCTCAAATAGCTGTAACAGAATATACGGCTTTAGCGAAGGAGTTTAAAGGGAGGTAAGAGGAAGAGAGAGAATTTTCAGGCCAGAAATTCTAGGATATTCGAATTTGCCTGTGTACGAGCGAGATACTGAAAATATACATATATATATGCATATATATATATAATATATATATATATGTCAGTTGCGTTGGTTGTATGTGCGTATTCAGTAACCATGGAAGAGAATATCCAGAGAGACATAACAGCAGAAGAGGTAGTCTAGTTTTGACGTAAAACGCACAGATATACATATACGAGACCGATGGCGCGCTACAGCGCGTCCGTTAGGTATCTTCAGAATAGTATATTACGCGTACTATACTACTCACAATTTAACTGACCAATAAGGAAGAGGACTTCACTTCAATCGTGACAACTTTCCATACATCGATTATTTGCGTTCTTGTTCCTTTTTATAAAGGATAATCGCGAAAAACTGAAATTTTTTGTCCTGATCCCATACTAATGTCTATTTCGCTCTATGTCGCTTATTTACCGAGAGAATCACGGAAAACTGTAAAAAAAATGTAAATATCGCGAATCGTTGTGGCTTTTGGCCCTTTAAGATCCCCATAATCTTGTTTTCAATCAACTCTTTGCGAAATTTCAAGGAAAACCCCGTATTCTCTCGAGAAATGGGTGAAAAATGAGGATGAAGGAATATTCGAAGGAAATCAGCCATCATGAAAATCCCGTTTTTCAAATCTCCATAATTTTTTTTCTGTGGCGTATTTTTATGATGAAATTTTACAGTGACTCTGCCTATGTCGTCATAAAAGAGCCTGCAACATTTCATAACAAAATCGCAAACGGTTCTGAGAATTCGATAGAGCAGAAATGGTCATTTTCATAGAGCAAAGGCCATTGCCTCTGGGTTTGGCCTGAAAATTCCGCAAACACTGGATATCCCGAATCGTTGCGGCTTTTGGCCCTTCAGGATCCCCCATCATCGTGCGTTTCACTCAATTCTTTACGAAATTTCAAGGAAAACCCCGTATTCCCACGGGAAATGGGTGAAAAATGAGGATAAAGGAATATTCGAAGAAAATCAGCCATCATGAAAATCCCGATTTTCAAATCTTCATAACTTTTTTTCTGTGGCGTATTTTCTGATGAAATTTTACAGTGACACTGCCTATGTCGTCAGGAAGTAGCTTGCAAAATTCCACAACAGTATCGCGAATGGTTCAGCGAATTCGATAGAGCAGACATTGACATTTTCACTGATCCCATATTAACGTCCATTTCGCTCTATCTCGCTTATTTACCGAGATAATCGCGAAAAACTGAAAATACTTCTTTCCTGATCCCAAATTAGTGCCTATTTCGCTCTATCTCGCTTATTTACCGAGATAATCGCGAGAAACTGGAATTTTTTTTTCCTGACTCCATATTAACGTCTATTTCGCTCTATCTCGCTTATTTACTGAGATAATCGAGAAAAACTGAAAAAATTCCGCGGATACTGGATATCTCGAATCGTTGCGGCTTTTGGCCCTTCAGGATCCCCCATCATCGTGCGTTTCACTCAATTCTTTGCGAAATTTCAAGGAAAACCCCGTATTCCCACGGGAAATGGGTGAAAAATGAGGATAAAGGAATATTCGAAGGAAATCAGCCATCATGAAAATCCCGATGTTCAAATCTTCATAACTTTTTTTCTGTGGCGTATATTCTGATGAAATTTTACAGTGACACTGCCTATGTCGTCAGGAAGTAGCTTGCAAAATTCCACAACAGTATCGCGAATGGTTCAGCGAATTCGATAGAGCAGACATTGACATTTTCACTGATCCCATATGAACGTCTATTTCGCTCTATCTCGCTTATTTACTGAGATAATCGAGAAAAACTGAAAAAATTCCGCGGATACTGGATATCTCGAATCGTTGCGGCTTTTGGCCCTTCAGGATCCCCCATCATCGTGCGTTTCACTCAATTCTTTGCGAAATTTCAAGGAAAACCCCGTATTCCCACGGGAAATGGGTGAAAAATGAGGATAAAGGAATATTCGAAGGGAATCAGCCATCATGAAAATCCCGATTTTCAAATCTTCATAACTTTTTTTCTGTGGCGTATTTTCTGATGAAATTTTACAGCGACACTGCCTATGTCGTCAGGAAGTAGCCTGCAAAATTTCATAACAGTATCGCAAACGATTCTGAAGATTCGATAGAGCGGAAATGGTCATTTTCATAGAGCAAAGGCCATTGCCTCTGGGTTTGGCCTGAAAATTCCGCAAACACTGGATATCCCGAATCGTTGCGGCTTTTGGCCCTTAAGGATCCCCCATCATCGTGCGTTTCACTCAATTCTTTGCGAAATTTCAAGGAAAACCCCGTATTCCCACGGGAAATGGGTGAAAAATGAGGATAAAGGAATATTTGAAGGAAATCAGCCATCATGAAAATCCCGATTTTCAAATCTTCATAACTTTTTTTCTGTGGCGTATTTCCTGATAAAATTTTACAGTGACACTCCCTAGGTCGTCAGGAAGTAGCCTGCAAAATTCCACAACAGTATCGCGAATGGTTCAGCGAATTCGATAGAGCAGACATTGACATTTTTACGGATCCCATATTAACGTCCATTTCGGTCTATCTCGCTTATTTACCGAGATAATTGCGAAAAACTGGAAATGCTCCTTTCCCGATCCCAAATTAGTGCCTATTTCGCTCTATCTCGCTTATTTACCGAGATAATCGCGAAAAACTGGAATTTTTTCTTCCTGACTCCATATTAACGTCTATTTCGCTCTATCTCGCTTATTTACCGAATTGAGAAAAACTGATAAAATTCCGCAAAAACTGGATATCCCGAATCGATGCGGCTTTTGGCCATTCAGATTCCCCCAACATCGTGTTTTCAATCAACTCTTTGCGAAATTTCAAGGAAAACCTCGTATCTCTACGGGAAATGGGTGAAAAATGAGGCTAAAGGAATATTTGAAGGAAATCAGCCATCATGAAAATCCCGATTTTCAAATCTTCATAACTTTTTTTCTGTGGCATATTTCCTGATGAAATTTTACAGTGACACTGCCTATGTCGTCATAAAAGAGCCTGCAAAATTTCATAACAGTATCGCAAACGGTTCTGAGAATTCGATTGAGCAGAAATGGTCATTTTCATAGAGCAAAGGCCATTGCCTCTGGGTTTGGCCTGAAAATTCCGCAAAAACTGGATATCCCGAATCGATGCGGCTTTTGGCCATTCAGGTTCCCCCAACATCGTGTTTTCAATCAACTCTTTGCGAAATTTCAAGGAAAACCTCGTATCTCTACGGGAAATGGGTGAAAAATGAGGATAAAGGAATATTTGAAGGAAATCAGCCATCATGAAAATCCCGATTTTCAAATCTTCATAACTTTTTTTCTGTGGCGTATTTCCTGATAAAATTTTACAGTGACACTCCCTAGGTCGTCAGGAAGTAGCCTGCAAAATTCCACAACAGTATCGCGAATGGTTCAGCGAATTCGATAGAGCAGACATTGACATTTTTACGGATCCCATATTAACGTCCATTTCGGTCTATCTCGCTTATTTACCGAGATAATTGCGAAAAACTGGAAATGCTCCTTTCCCGATCCCAAATTAGTGCCTATTTCGCTCTATCTCGCTTATTTACCGAGATAATCGCGAAAAACTGGAATTTTTTCTTCCTGACTCCATATTAACGTCTATTTCGCTCTATCTCGCTTATTTACCGAGATAATTGAGAAAAACTGATAAAATTCCGCAAAAACTGGATATCCCGAATCCTTGCGGCTTTTGGCCCTTCAGGATCCCCCATCATCGTGCGTTTCACTCAATTCTTTGCGAAATTTCAAGGAAAACCCCGTATTCCCACGGGAAATGGGTGAAAAATGAGGATAAAGGAATATTTGAAGGAAATCAGCCATCATGAAAATCCCGATTTTCAAATCTTCATAACTTTTTTTCTGTGGCGTATTTCCTGATAAAATTTTACAGTGACACTCCCTAGGTCGTCAGGAAGTAGCCTGCAAAATTCCACAACAGTATCGCGAATGGTTCAGCGAATTCGATAGAGCAGACATTGACATTTTTACGGATCCCATATTAACGTCCATTTCGGTCTATCTCGCTTATTTACCGAGATAATTGCGAAAAACTGGACATGCTCCTTTCCCGATCCCAAATTAGTGCCTATTTCGCTCTATCTCGCTTATTTACCGAGATAATCGCGAAAAACTGGAATTTTTTCTTCCTGACTCCATATTAACGTCTATTTCGCTCTATCTCGCTTATTTACCGAGATAATTGAGAAAAACTGATAAAATTCCGCAAAAACTGGATATCCCGAATCCTTGCGGCTTTTGGCCCTTCAGGATCCCCCATCATCGTGCGTTTCACTCAATTCTTTGCGAAATTTCAAGGAAAACCCCGTATTCCCACGGGAAATGGGTGAAAAATGAGGATAAAGGAATATTCGAAGGAAATCAGCCATCATGAAAATCCCGATTTTCAAATCTTCATAACTTTCTTTCTGTGGCGTATTTTCTGATGAAATTTTACAGTGACACTGCCTATGTCGTCATAAAAGAGCCTGCAAAATTTCATAACAGTATCGCAAACGGTTCTGAGAATTCGATTGAGCAGAAATGGTCATTTTCATAGAGCAAAGGCCATTGCCTCTGGGTTTGGCCTGAAAATTCCGCAAAAACTGGATATCCCGAATCGATGCGGCTTTTGGCCATTCAGGTTCCCCCAACATCGTGTTTTCAATCAACTCTTTGCGAAATTTCAAGGAAAACCTCGTATCTCTACGGGAAATGGGTGAAAAATGAGGATAAAGGAATATTTGAAGGAAATCAGCCATCATGAAAATCCCGATTTTCAAATCTTCATAACTTTTTTTCTGTGGCGTATTTCCTGATGAAATTTTACAGTGACACTGCCTATGTCGTCATAAGAGAGCCTGCAAAATTTCATAACAGTATCGCAAACGGTTCTGAGAATTCGATTGAGCAGAAATGGTCATTTTCATAGAGCAAAGGCCATTGCCTCTGGGTTTGGCCTGAAAATTCCGCAAAAACTGGATATCCCGAATCGATGCGGCTTTTGGCCATTCAGGTTCCCCCAACATCGTGTTTTCAATCAACTCTTTGCGAAATTTCAAGGAAAACCTCGTATCTCTACGGGAAATGGGTGAAAAATGAGGATAAAGGAATATTTGAAGGAAATCAGCCATCATGAAAATCCCGATTTTCAAATCTTCATAACTTTTTTCTGTGGCGTATTTCCTGATAAAATTTTACAGTGACACTCCCTAGGTCGTCAGGAAGTAGCCTGCAAAATTCCACAACAGTATCGCGAATGGTTCAGCGAATTCGATAGAGCAGACATTGACATTTTTACGGATCCCATATTAACGTCCATTTCGCTCTATCTCGCTTATTTACCGAGATAATTGCGAAAAACTGGAAATGCTCCTTTCCCGATCCCAAATTAGTGCTTATTTCGCTCTATCTCGCTTATTTACCGAGATAATAGAGAAAAACTGATAAAAGTCCGCAAAAACTGGATATCCCGAATCCTTGCGGCTTTTGGCCCTTCAGGATCCCCCATCATCGTGCGTTTCACTCAATTCTTTGCAAAATTCCAAGGAAAACCCCGTATTCCTTCGGGAAATGGGTGATAAATGAGGATGAAGGAATATTCGAAGGAAATCAGCCATCATGAAAATCCCGATTTTCAAATCTTCATAACTTTTTTTCTGTGGCGTATTTCCTGATGAAATTTTCTATTGACACTGCCTAGGTCGTCAGGAAGTAGCCTGCAAAATTCCTCAACAGTATCGCGACTGGTTCCGCGAATTCGATAGAGCAGACATTGACATTTTTACTGATCCCTTATTTACGTCCGTTTTGCTCTATCTCACTTATTTACCGAGATAATCGCGAAAAACTGAAAACACTTCTTTCCTGATCTCAAATTAGTGCCTATTTCGCTCTGTCTCGCTTATTCACCGAGATCATCGCGGAGAACTGGAAAAAAAATTTCCTTATTCCATATCCCAGCGCGCCCGTTAGGTATTTTTAGTATAGTATATCACGCGTACTATCACTCACAATTTAATTGACCAATGAGGAATGAGGACTTCACTTTAATCGTGACAACTTCCGATATATCGATTGTTTGCGTTCTTGTTCCTTTTTATAGAGGATATCTCCATATATGTATGGCACAGATGTATACGTGAACTTGGAAAACCTTCGTAGCTCAACGAAATACGGGCTTCGAGATGGAAGGTAAATTTTCTCGTCTATAGAGTCTATATAGTTGTTTTAGCTAGATGGAGCATTGAATTAAGGTAATCCTAGTGGTTCGGGCAAATTTTAGGCGAAAAACTTGGATCGCATGATTTTTTCGAAATTTTTTCGAAAATTTGATTATTTTTCGGGTTTTAATTAGTGCAGGGTGAAAATTCTAATTCGAGGTGAAAGATGATATCATGTGACCTCGAATTCATGGGATTTTTAATCAATTTTCAAAATAATTATAGAGTAAAAACTGTTTTTCATAGAAAAATAGCACAAATTTTACTAAAAATCAATATTTTTTTTTTTTTCAAAACCACATGAATCGGTGGCAAATGATCTCACTTGTCAGCTCCAATCGGAATTTTTCCGCTGCGACAATTAAAACCGGACATATTATCAAAAAAGTGATTTTTTCAAAAAATCCCAAAATCATCGAATTTTCAAACAATTCCAATAAAAACCTTCCGACATATGCTTTCCAGCTCAAATTTCCTCAACTTTCCACTGGAATCATCGAAAAAGCTCCATCTCCTAAAATAAACCTTCAAAACCCCATAAATTAAACAATTTTCTTAATTTCTAAATAAAAAATCCAAAAAATTAGGTTTTTTTGCAGAATTAAAAAAAAAAAAATTTCACGTTATTTTCTTAATTCTCCAACTCTGCATGATTTTTCATATAAAATTGACAGATATTACTTGAAACTGATGTGTTTTGCATTTATTTATATACAATATTTACAATATTCAATAATACTTATTTTTTCCACAATATTTCATACGAATTTTCACATTTTTCGTTTTTTTTCTTTTTCCTTAATTCCATGAAAAATCTAATAATTACGGTTTACAATGTCTTGTACAAGGATTATCATTTTTCCTTTTTTTTTTTTTTTCCTTTTCAAATTTACGTAGAAAATAATCGTACGTCCATGATGAAATCGTGGGGAAATAAAAAAAGGGCATCAAGAGGTAGGGACATTTTTTCATTTTTTCTTTTTTTTTTGGCAATTTGATATTTCTTCTGCTCCTTATTTCTTCGGTAATTCAGGTGAACATTCAAATACAGCTCTCTTGTATCGCCGATGTTCTTATTATTGTTTCTGGATAACGACTGGGCCTCTGGAGACTATAAAAATTCTGCAAAAAAAAAAAAGAGAGAAGAAAAATCTCTATTATCCTTTTTTTTTATCAGTTAAAATGAAAATTGAAGTTAAAATGGAAATAATAAAAAAAATAAACAGAAAAAAAGTAGAAAAAAAATGAATGAAAAAAATAAAAATGAATTAAAAAAAATGAAAATAAATAAAAAAAATGAAAAAAAAAAATAGAAAAAAATGAATAAATAAATGAAAAATTGGAAATTGAATTAATTGAGTGCATTTTCAAAGTTTTCAGCGAGTTTTTTTAGAGAATTTTGAGAACTAAAGGGGCGTATTTCCATTATTTATTGAAAAATTCATAAAAAAAGAATGAAAAATCTATTTTTTTTTCCCTAATTTTTTTTCGAATTTTCACGAATTTTGTGATTTTATTTTAGAGAATATTTTGTAAACTAATGGAGATACGCCCTTTTTACTCTAATATAATTTTTAAGCTCTTGAAATTGTTCATGAAACCGTTTTAGAATAAAAAAAGGCTTATCTCCATCATTTATTGAAAAATTCATAAAAAATAAATGGAAAAATTTGTGCTCTTCCATTTTTTTCTTCAGATTTCCTCGGAAAATCACTGAGATACGTCTTTTTCGCACTAATTTATTTTTAAAATGAATTTTCAAGAGTTGCAGAAAAAAAATTAGGGCAAAATCGCTCTATCCTCAAATTCTAAAAGAAGAATATTCATTATCCCCGTTTTTTTTTCTTTTTTTTTTTATCAGTTAAAATGAAAAGTTGGAAATCGGATTAGTTGAGTACACTTCTAGAGCTTTAGAAGCGAGTTTCTTCTCTTTTATCAGTAGCAAAGAATGCAGAAGAGCTAAAGCTTTTAATTCTTAACTAAGAAAATCTCAATAAAGAGCACTTGTTACTTAAAAAATTCAGTCTCCAAAGAATTCTTCAATTTTCAATGAAAAGAAATAAAGAGAGAAAAAGCAAAAAAAAAAAAAAGAGAGAAAAAAAATTAAAAAAATTAAAAACAAGTGGATAATAGTATTGCTTTCCAACTGATATAGCGATGAAATAGATCAGTAAATCATGGAGATACATCCTTTTTTTTCGAAGCCATTTTTTTAGAAAATTTCAAAACCTCAAAAGGTAGACTAGTGCAAAAAGGGCGTATTTTCATTATTAACCGAAATACTCTTCAAAAAAAGGCTAAACATGTGGATAATAGTGTTGCTTTCCAACTGATATAGCTTTTTCTGCTGATACTTTAGCAATATGCTTGCGAATGGAAGTCATACAACTTTTTTTCAAATCATCATCGAATTGGTGTATGAAAATATTGAATTTGTGGAAAAGTTAGAATTTTTCGAGATAATGACCCAATTTGGAATTTTCACAAAGTTTTTGAAGGATAACTCGGAAACTAATGGAGATACGCTCTTTTTGCATCAGAACAGTTTTGTAGAGAATTTTGATAACTACAAAAAAGGATTCGTGCAAAATTGGCGTACCTCCCTTATTTTCCGAGATATTCTCAGATTAAGATTTTCAAAAATCGAGTTTTTGAGGTTTTTTCTTATTTAACAGTTAAATTTGATGTTTTTGGGATTGAACCATTCGACGAAAAAATCTGAAAAAATTCAAGGATGCTGTAGGTATTCTGGACCATCTTCAGGAATTTTTTCAGATTTTTATCTACAGCTGCAGCTAAAATCTCAATGATTTTCTATTTAACTTGATATAATCCTTTTTATGGAGAATTATAAATTGTTAAAAAAACAAGTGGATAATAGTATTGCTTTCCAACTGATATAGCTTTTTCTGCTGATACTTTAGCAATATACTTGCGAATGGAAGTCATACAACTTTTTTTTCAAATCATCATTGAAATATGAAATTTCGAAGAAATTCATTGAAACGCCAATAACTCGAGAACTAATCGTGCAAATAAGCTCAAAATTCACAGGCATCTAACTGATAAAACTCTCGAGATAATATATGAGTATAAATAACATCAGTTGAATAATTTCCAGAAATTCCATTAAAAACTGATTTTCGAAAAATGGACATATCTCAAAAAGTATCGATCGAATTCTCTTGAAATAAAGCTTAAAAAATAGAGTTTTTTCGAGAGGAAATTTTCCAAAAAATATGAAATTTTTCTATAAAATCGTTTTGCTGTAATTGAGACTTTTATGCACATACAGACATACACACCCACAAACACACACAGACATGCGCTAAAAAAATCATTTTCTCTCTGTTTAGATCATTTCAAGTGTCTTCTATTAAAAAAAATTACAATCGAAAATTCTTATGATTACATAGTTTCCATCTCGAAAGAAAAAAGGAGAAAAAAATGAATATAACTCGAAGCTATCATTCGAGTAGTTCGCGATATCCTTCATGTACTTACGTTTGGTGATGCTCTAGGATAATCCGGATCCTCAAGAACTTCGTGGGGCATTTCACGTCCTTCAAGGTAGCATGGCCTTCGTGGAAGAGATCCGTAAACCGAGAGCTTTTTATCTGTAAAGTAGTTTTGTATCAGCTTACGTGAAAACTCCTTCACTCTATCTTCTCACAGTTATAAATTGCATATATATTCAGTGAAAGATATATATATATATTGTCGATCTAGAGTAAAAAAGGCGTAACAAGATAGAAAAAGTGTACTATTTACGCTTTTTTCACTCTAGGACGAGTGAAAATATATAAATATATATATATTTTGTAGAATTTAGTTAGTTAAATCAATTGGATATATATACTACACTTGTACGCGAATGCTGTACAGTATTTTCTCACAAATTCTAACTTTTCATGATTCAATTTCAGGAAAAAGATAATTTAATTTTTTTTTTATGTAAGTATCTCAGAAAATAATGGAGATACGTTCTTTTTTTGCAAAAAAATTTGATTCTGTGAAAAATTTAAAGAGTTACAAAAGTAGATTGGAGTAAAAAAGGGCGTATCTCCATTATTTTCCTAAAAATCTGAGAAAAACTAGAAATTTTCGAACTTTTCACTCATCTTAGGGAAATTTCCAATTTTTTATTTCAATAAATTAAGAAAAAAAAACATGGATATTCTTCTTTTGTCAGAATTTTGAATAGAAAAAATAGGTTTCAGTTAAAAGAGCTTATCTCCATTAATTTTCGAGATATTTTCAAAAAAATGAAGAAAAAAAAATGAATTTAAGAGAATTTTTCCCTGAT
This sequence comes from Aleiodes alternator, assembly GCA_963921955.1. Classification (NCBI taxonomy): domain Eukaryota; kingdom Metazoa; phylum Arthropoda; class Insecta; order Hymenoptera; family Braconidae; genus Aleiodes; species Aleiodes alternator. Next base: position 6,207,212 of record OY998114.1, read on the forward strand.
TTAATTAATAAATTTTTGCTTTTGAAAAAAAAATATCCTGGAAACTAAGTGAGATAAGGCGATTTTATTTCGAACCTTTTTTGTAACTCTTAGAATTTTCTACAAAACTATTCTGAAACAAAAAAGGGCGTATCTCCATTATTTTTCGAAATATTCTCAAAAATATAAAGTCAAAAATTGATTAATTAAAAAAAATTTCATTTTTTTATATATTTTTTCATTTATTTCCGTTGGATATCTTTGAAAATGCTGGAGATACGCCCTTTTTTCACTCAAATTTCGATTTTTTGGAGAATTTTGAGAGTTGGCAAAGTGGATTGAAGTGAAAAAAACGTTTTTCCATTAGTTTAAGTGATGTTTGGGGCAAAAATGAAGACAAATTCGTTTCGATTCCTTAATTAAGACGAAATGGAAGACAAATTTGTTTTTCAATTTGTTTGTGTTTTCAAAAGTTGATGAAAACACTGACCTGAAAAGTGATTTGTTAAATCAGTCGTTGGTATTAGATCAGGATTACCATCCTCCTCGTCTGTTTTTCCAGTGAATGTTGCGATAGTTGGTTGTTGGGATTGTTTTGGCTTGGCTGGTGTTGCTGAGTGTCTCCTCCAGAGAGCCATTAAAACTCCAGTTACAATTAATCCCAATCCAGTTGCAGTACCACCCAAGCCAATTAAGATGGGTGACATGTCCACTGATGACACTGATTCACCTATTCACAGAAAAGAGCAAGAAATTAATAGAAAAAAGGTGGAAAAAGGGCAGAAATCGATGGAATTTGTGAGTAATCTGATGAAAAATTCGAGTAATTATATTATCATTTAAATTGAGGCACAATGAAATTAAATTATGAATAAAATTTATTTGTAAAGAAATTAATTCAATTTAATTGATAATTAATTGTTAATTATTTAACTATTTATTGATAATTTAATTTGATTTTATTGTGAAGAAAAATGCAGTTTTTTCAGAATTTGGGATTTTTGAGGATTTTTTACCATTTTTCTGAATCTTCAGAAAAATCAGGCTTTTCTTTCAATTTGGGTTTTGTTGGGACTTTCTCAAGTTTCTAGGATTTTTCCAAATTTTTCAGGGTATTTCCAAATTGAATTCTGCCAGCATTATTCCTTAATCGATATATTTTCCGGAAAGTCAATTTTTTCCAATAATTTGAAATTTCCAGAGCCTTATCAGAATTTTTCAAACGTTTTCCGAATGAGGCTTTTCTTCTAATTGAAATTTCCCAGGGCTTTAGCGAATTTGCTAGGATTTTCCCAAATTTTCGAGGATTTTACCAAATTTTTCCGGACTTTCTCCAATTTTCCAGGATTTTTTCAAATTTCCCAGGATTTTCCCACATTTTCCAAGACTTCCCCAATTTTCCAGGATTTCTCTAAATTTTCCAGGACATTTCCAAATTTTCCAGGATTTTTTTGAAATTTTCCAACATTTTTCCAAATTTTCCAGGATTTTGTCAAATTTTCTAGGATTTTTCTAAATTTTCCAGGACTTTCCCCAATTTTCCAGGATTGTTTCAAATTTTCCAGCATTTTTCTAAATTTTCCAAGATTTTCCCCAACTTTCCAGGATTTTTCTAATTTTTCCAGGACTTTCCCCAATTTTCCAGGATTTTTTCAAATTTTCCAGGATTTTTCCAAACTTTCCCCAATTTTCCAAGATTTTTCTAAATTTTCCAGAACGTTCCCCAATTTTCCAGGATTTTTTCAAATTTTCCAGGATTTTTCCAAACTTTCCCCAATTTTCCAAGATTTTTCTCAAGCATTTTCTAAATTTTCTAGAACGTTCCCCAATTTTCCAGGATTTTTTCAAATTTTCCGGGACTTTCCAAACTTTCCCCAATTTTCCAAGATTTTTCTCAAGCATTTTCTAAATTTTCCAGAACGTTCCCCAATTTTCCAGGATTTTTTCAAATTTTCCGGAACTTTCCTCAATTTTCCAGGTTTTTTTTCAAATTTTCCAGGATTTTTCCGAACTTTCCCCAATTTTCCAAGATTTTTTCAAGCATTTTCTAAATTTTCCAGAACTTTCCCCAGTTTTCCAGGATTTTTCCAAATTTTCCAGGATTTTTCCAAATTTTCCAGAACTTTTCCAAATTTTCCAGAATTTTCCCAAATTAAATTCCGATAATTTTCCTTTACCCACATTTTTCCTAAAAAAATCGAGCTTTTCCCCAATTTAAAATTTTCCGATTACTCTCCCGGATTTTCCTAAACTTTCCCAAATACAACTCGTATTATCATTTAAATTGAGGCACAATGTTGAAGTAAATTATTGATTACGTAAAAGCGGATCTTTAGTGGTCGTTAGTATAATGTGAAACGTTGCTTGTTTAGGTTTTCGAGTGAACTAGAAATGGGTAGAAAATAGAATGCATAATAATAGCTCATAAATTCAATGGCGAGGTAGGTTTTCCGGGGGCCTTGTGGCTCAGGCATTGGTCCATGTTTCAGTTGAACCGGAACAGCTTGGTCAGCCCAACACAATACAATGTTATCTAGCAAACATGATTTTACTTTGTGACGTCATTTTTAGCACTGTATACATAGTAAAACTAATATTTTCTTGTTTTTGTTGAGGGGGTGATAATGAGAGTGTTCTTCAATTAGTTTTCCCTGAATATCTCGGTAAATAATGAAGATACGCCCTTTTTACTCGAGACTAATTTTGCAGAGAATTTTAAGAGCTAGAAAAGTGGATTGAGGTAAAAAGAGCGTATCTCCATTATTCATGGAGATATTCATCAAAAAAGGCTAAAAAAACACAAAAATAGACAAAAAAAGAAGGAAAAAACGTCGATTTTTTCCACTAATTATTTTTTAAAAATATCTCTATAAATAATAGAGATACGCCCGTTTTCCTCAGAGTTCTCTATTGCATCCTTTTGGGGTAAAAAGGGCGTATCTCCATTATTTGGACAGATATTTTTAAAAAATAGCTAAAAAAACCGGCAAAAATATCAAAAAAGCTTAAAAAAAAAACACAAAAATAGAGCTGATGAGCTGCTTGTAGACCTATATCTCGTGTCACTGGACAATTATTTGCCTGATAAATTAGTGCATGCCTTTGTGAACCCGATGATAAACCTCAACGTCGTCTCTCCATACGAGAGCCAGCATTAGAAACCCGCACTTTGCGAGAGACATTACCGCATCCCTTGATGTATCCATCCATCCATCCATCTCTTCCCCCCCCCCTCTCTCTCTCTCTCTCTAATCTTCTGTTTCCCCAAAATGTTTAATTTCACCTGGCATGAATTGTCGTAACATGGGTCCATCGTCATTTCCCTTTTATCGAGTGACCCTAACCGTGGTTATTGCTGCGGTCTCCAGCTACTCGAGGACACCACGCATCCCCCATTCATCCCCCCCCCCCCGCCTCCCCCTCTTTCCTCTCATCTCTGGACCCAGCAATAATAGTATTAACGTAACCAACCGAGCGTTGATACGTGTAAGTGCAACACAGTGCGCACCAACGAGTTTATCGCACTGTGCCATTAAACCGTACTGCTTTTCCTCCTGAAAATTCCTAGGATAATTCAACTGTATTCAGCATCATCACGCAGAGATGGCTTCATCAAATGCGCGAGGAGTAGTGTCAATTTAGGGTAATCCCAGTGGCAGGTTCAAATGATGGATTTTTTATTTATTTTTTTCCTTTTAGTTATTATAATTACTGTGACTATTTCGATTTTTTCAACGTTTTACCGATACTAGAACGATGTCCAAGATGATAAATTGTTATTAGATAATATTATGAATATTCAATATTGTTGCGCATTTGAATCACGCGGTTTCAGTATCTAGGACTGTGATTGGAGGATTCACGGATTTTAAATACCAATATTCCCGCCATTGATTTTTTTCATGCAATTAATTGCATTAATCGTCGTTATATGTACGGTAACATGAATTTTTCATGATTTCAAAAATTAATAGACATTCTGACGTACAAAAAACATATAAGGTTGTATAAGGAAATAATAGATCTGTGATCATGGAGTTTTGCAGTGAAACTGAAACTGTACCTCGCTTATGGAGTTTCAATGGTAATTCAATTATTTTTAATAATTAATTTTTCTAAGTTTTCCAGGACTTTTCCCAATTTTCCAGGATTTTTTTCGAATTTTCCAGCATTTTTCTACATTTTCCAGGGTTTTCCCCAATTTTCCAGGATTTTTCTAATTTTCCCAGGACTTTCCCCAATTTTCCAGAATTTTTTTTAAATTTTCCAGGATTTTTCCAAACTTTCCAGGACTTTTCCCAATTTTCCAAGATTTTTTTCAAGATTTTTCTAAATTTTCCAGAACTTTCCCCAATTTTCCAGGATTTTTTCAAATTTTCCATGACTTTCCTCAATTTTCCAGGATTTTTTCGAATTTTCCAGCATTTTTCTAAATTTTCCAGGGTTTTCCCCAATTTTCCAGGATTTTTCTAATTTTCCCAGGACTTTCCCCAATTTTTCAGAATTTTTTTGAATTTTCCAGGATTTTTCCAAACTTTCCAGGACTTTTCCCAATTTTCCAAGATTTTTTTCAAGATTTTTCTAAATTTTCCAGAACTTTCTCCAATTTTCCAGGATTTTTTCAAATTTTCCACGACTTTCCTCAATTTTCCAGGATTTTTTCGAATTTTCCAGCATTTTTCTAAATTTTCCAGGGTTTTCCCCAATTTTCCAGGATTTTTCTAATTTTCCCAGGACTTTCCCCAATTTTTCAGAATTTTTTTGAATTTTCCAGGATTTTTCCAAACTTTCCAGGACTTTCCCCAATTTTCCAAGATTTTTTTCAAGATTTTTCTAAATTTTCCAGAACGTTCCCCAATTTTCCAGGATTTTTTCAAATTTTCCACGACTTTCCTCAATTTTCCAGGATTTTTTCAAATTTTCCAGGATTTTTCCAAACTTTCCAGGACTTTCCCCAATTTTCTAAGATTTTTGTCAAGATTTTTCTAAATTTTCCAGAATGTTCTCCAATTTTCCCCAATTTTTCAGGATTTTTTCAAATTTTCCAGGACTTTTGGAGTTATGGAGTTTCAATGGTAATTCAATTATTTTCAATAATTAATTTTGGCCTTATTTGTACGGTAACATGGGGTGAACTGAATTTTAAAAAAATCTCCTCATGCTGTTCTATCGAGAATGACCAAAATCGAAAAGGGAAAATTGATTGCTCGAACCACTAGGATTACCTTAATTTAATGGGGTGGTTTTTTTTTTTTTGAGGTGAGAGAATTAATTTTGGGGGAATTTGGGCAGAAGGAGTGTTTTTTATGGATTCAATGGAAAGCTGAGAGAATTTGAGGTGGAAATGATAGGTCACACGTTTTTTTGGAGTTTTTTTCAAAAATTTCCATTTTTTGAAAAATCACTTTTCGAAAAATGATTTTTTTTTCCTTTGAAAAATCACTTTATTGGAGATTTCTCGGGTTCTAATTGTCACAGCGAAAAAATTTCGATTCAAGGTGAAAGGTGAGATCATTTGCCACCGATTCATGTGGTTTTGAAAAAAAAAATATTGATTTTTGGTAAAATTTGTGCTATTTTTCTATGAAAAACCGTTTTTACTCTATAATTATTTTGAAAATTGATTAAAAATCCCATGAATTCGAGGTCAAATGATATCACCTTTCACCTCGAATTAGAATTTTCACCCTGCACTAATTAAAACCCGAAAAATAATCAAATTTTCGAAAAAATTTCGAAAAAATCATGGGATCCAAGTTTTTCGCCTAGAATTTGCCCGAACCACTAGGATTACCTTAAATGAAAAGAAAAAGGAAAAAGTAGATTTTTAAAAAATTGTGTTTTTTTCTTATTTTATTAGTAATTACCTGTAAATTTAGCAACACCTTTGAGAAAAATGTCATTCATTATGACTGGATCACTTGTGCCTTTAACATTAACAGCATACAATAAAACTCTCGTTGGTTTTCGTATTTCCAATTCCCAATTTGGTCTTTTTGATTCAAATCGTTGATCGTTGATCACAGCTAAAAATTTTTGAGGCATGCCACCATCAAAGCCCTCAGTGCATGATATACGTATGCTTTTTTCAGTATTATTGTAGGCAGTGCAATTTTGGAGTGGATAAGGCCTTCCTGTGGACAAACAACATTCTGCGAGAGTTATTACGTAATTTCTGCTGGAAAATGATTTTTTTTTGCCTGGGATTTTTGTGGAATTTTTCGAATATTCGATAGGAAAAATGGATAATTTGGAGGGGATGAAGCTGATTTTATTGGGGAATTGTTGGGCAGTGAGGTGGAAATTGAAATGAGAGATGCAGGGGAAGGTGGGGTAAAATGGGGACAAGGGGTAGAACGGGCACGTGTTAGTTTTGGTGTTTTATGCTATGGAAATTATGAGAAATCGGTGGAAATATTGGAGATAGGTTTTTTTTGATGATTCCATTGGAAAGCTGAGGAAATTTTACATAGAAATCATATGTCACAAGTTATTTTTTTGAATTTTTCAAAAATTCCATTTTTTGCTCGAGATTTGAAAGTGAAATTCTTCTGTTTTTTGAAAAATTTCAGGTTTTCGGGAATATCTCGGGTTCTATTGGTCGTAGCGACCTGGGGTTGATCTTGAATGAAAGGTGAGCTCATTTCCCATCGATTTATGTGGTTAAAAAAAAAATTTATCAATTTTTCAAGTAATTATAGGGTAAAAACTGATTTTCAGAAAATGACCTATAAGTTTTTGAAAAATTGATGAAAAAAAATTTGAACCACATGAATCGATGGGAAATGAGCTCACCTTTCATTTGAGATCAACCCCAGGTCGCTGCGACCAACAGAACCGGAGATATCGTCGAAAAAGTGAATTTTTTCGATTTTCGAAAGGAAAACCCCTTCAAAACTTGACCCAAAAAAGTAAAATTTTCGAAAAATTGAAAAAAACATTTCGACCCATGTTTTCCACCCAAAATTTCCTCAGCTTTCCAATGGAATCATCAGAAAATCTCTATCTCCAACCATTCAATCGAAAACACCCATTTTACCCCATCCTCCCCTTTATTTTATCCCCCCAAAAAAATCTAATTCGATTACAAAATTTTTCAGTTACATAATATCAAAAATATTCATCAGCAAAAAGATGAAGAGACAAATACACAAAATATATTCCCCAGCATCTGATAGAAAAATCATGAAAGTAAGTCGAGATTAAATGCGCAAAGTATGACGTGAAAATTGTGTGACTGCTAGACATTTGGATGAAGGATTTCTTTTTTTTTTAAATTTTTTTTTTCTGTTTTCTCGTGTCTCTCTTCTCTCGGGATTTACTTGTATCGTTCTGGCGCCTCGCAGTGAGCATATTTAATTGCAATTTCACTGCATTTTATGTAGCAGAGTAACAAAAAAAAAAAAAAAAAAAAAAGAATGATATAAAAAATCACGTTTAAAAAAAACTCATTATAAAAGCTTGAATTTCTTTACATTTTTACGTGAAATGTTTATTCACCCATGGAATTTTACGTTATTTTTCTCCACTTTCCTTTAACATTATCAACATTAAACAAAAATAAAAAAAAATTATCTCATTAAAATCCTGAAAACATTGAATTGAAGATAAAAATATCAAAGTTCCATTTAATTTTTTTCATTAAATTAGAAAAAAAAATTCTATAATTATACAAACTTTTAATAAAAAAAAAAAAAATTATTGTTTTGAATTGACAAAAAATTTTCAAAATTTAATTTCACAAAAAAAGTTTAAAAAAATGATTTTTTTTTCATTGATTTCTCTCAAAATTTTTGGAAATTAATGGAGATACGCCTTTTTTTTTGCCAAATATTTATTCTCAAAAAAAAAACAAATTTTTTGTAAAAAAGGCGTATGTCCATCGAATTTTCATAAATCCATTGAATTTTTCGTGCAAATAAAAAAAAAAATTACGAGAATATCAGCTTTCAACGGAATTTTTTTCATTTATTTTTCTTTCAATTGAAAAAGCTTTATTTTTTATTTTTTTTCTCAATTTCATCGCTTCTCGATTTAACATGAAAAATCAACAAACCTGCAGCAATAATTTGATACAAACACGGCTGTTTCGATTGACCAACAACATTGCTTGCCCAACATCCAATAGTACCATAATCTATATCAGTTGATGGTGTGTAATTGAGACGACTAACAGTACCATCACTCGTAAACTTATTTGATGATATATAAGTTAGATCACCACTGCTATTGAATGTCCAACGAAAGGTAACTGCTTTTGGTATTGCCTCTACTTCACAAACAAGTCCAATTGTTTCGTGTTTTAAAGCACCATATAGTTGTTCAGGTACATTAAATGGTAATACAGTTGTTGGTTTGAATGAACTGGAGGACTCTTCGGTGTTTATTACGTGTTTGCAGATTGGTGCAACTGAAAATAATATTATTATTCTTATTTTTGATTATTTTTGATGGGAAAAAAAGTGATGATTGGAGAAAGTTGAGGTGAAATGGTATTTTATACTGTGAAAATTGATGGAAATTGATGGAAATATTGGGGATAGGTCTTTTCTGATGATTCCATTGAAAAGCTGAGGAAATTTTACATGGAAATCATATGTCACAAGTTATTTTTTTGAATTTTTCAAAAATTTCATTTTTTTGCTCGAGATTTGAAGGTGAAATTCTTCTGTTTTTTGAAAAATTTCATGTTTTCGGGAATATCTCGGGTTCTATTGGTCGTAGCGACCTGGGGCTGATCTTGAATGAAAGGTGAGCTCATTTCCCATCGATTTATGGGGCTTAAAAAAAAAATCATCAATTTTTCAAGTACTTATGGGGCAAAAACTGATTTTCAGAAAATGACCTATAAGTTTTTGAAAAATTGATGAAAAAAAATTTGAACCACATGAATCGATGGGAAATGAGCTCAACTTTCATTTGAGATCAACCCCAGGTCGCTACGACCAACAGAACCCGAGATATCGCCGAAAAAGTGAATTTTTTCGATTTTCGAAAGGAAAACACCTTCAAAACATGACCCAAAAAAGTAAAATTTTCAAAAAATTAAAAAAAAAATTTTGACACATGTTTTTCCTCTAAAATTTCCTCAGCTTTCCAATGGAATCATCAGGAAATCTCTATCTCCAACCATTCAATTGAAAATGACCATTTTACCCCACCCTTCCCCCCTAAAAATACGAGGAAACTGGAAAAAATTAACCAAAACAGCAAAAGCGCTTTCGGATTTTCTAAAAAACACGCGGCTGTTCAAAAAAATTTGAAAAAATTCACCAACAATGTAGACATATCGCAGCATCTTCTCGAATTTTTTCAGATTTTTCCTTCAATTTCTTCACTCCGAAAAAAATTCCTAAATCCTGTTTCCATTAAAGGTCCATTTTTCCCCAATTTCCCTTATTTTTCTCAAAAATATTTTGAAAAATAATGGAAATACGCCTTTTTTAAACCAATTTATTCTCGAGCTTTTCAAATGCTCAGCTCGAAAGAGATTAGAATAAGAAAAGCGTATCTCCATTAATTTCCGGAATATTCAATTTAAGGAAATTCTAATCAAAATTTTCATCAAATTAACCGTTAACTTTACTTAATAATGTTTCAACTCACACATAACTTCTAGATGTGCAGTGTTTGAAGTTGAATCACCCTCCTCATTACTTGCCATACATGTGTAATCACCAGCTGCATCACGTGTTATACCCTGGAGTACCAATGAATGATCAGAAAGCACCACTCCACCTGTTACGTTGTGGTGTAACTTTGTCCTCTGAAATCATGGAATTATTAGTATTTTCAAGAGTTTAATATTGATATCGAATTTTCATTAAAAGAGGAGAGGAGGGGGGGGGGAGGGGGGTGAGCTTTATTTTTGTTTGCCACGAATTTTAATGGGGGATCAATGCAAATGTTGATGGAAACTGGAGTAATTTGAAATTTAATTAATAATGGGGTGAATTATGGAATATAATGCAAGTATAGGGGGAAAGTGGGGCAAAATGGACACTGTGATGAAACGGTTAGTGATGGATTTTTTTTGATGATTCTATTGAAAAGCTGAGGAAATTTTAGCTGGAAAACAAGTGTCAGATGTATTTTTTTCGATTTTTTTGGAAATTCGATATTTTTCGGCATTTTTGAGGGGTGAGCCTCCCCTTTTTTGAAAATTTTCAGTTTTTTGCGAATATCTCGGGTTCTGTTGGTCGTAGCAATTCGGGGTTGGTCTCAAATGATAGGTGAGCTCATTTCCCATTGATTTATGGGGTTTTGAATTCAAAAATATCAATTTTTGGGGTAGTTATAGGCCAAAAACTGTTTCACAAAACAGTTTCACAAAAAAACCCATAAATACCTTAAAAATCGATATTTTTAAATTGAAAACCCCATGAATCGATGGCAAATGATCTCACCTTTCACCTCCCATCGGAATTTTTACGCTACGACAAATAGAACCAAAGATATCCTCAAAAAACTGAAAATTTTCAAAAAAAGGAAGGATTTTACCCCTCAAAAATGCTCAAAAAAGTCAAAATCACCAAAAATTCAAAAAAATTAATTCCGCCACTTGTTTTCCGCCTAAAATTTCCTCAGCTTTTCAATGAAATCATCAAAAACAATCTACCGCCAATATTTCAATTAATTTCAAGAGTTTTCCATAATATTTGCCTAAAAATGTAGATGTGTCCATTTTACCCCTGATGTCCATTTCGCCCCACCTTCCCCTACTCTGCACGATGCAGAGATTATGCAGTGGATACAGAGAATCATTAGAATTTTGTTTATGAAGTTTTATTATTCACGTAATGTCTGAAGTAGACGAAAGCATCATCGCAAAATATCTTTAAAGTTGATTTGGGAATTCGTATGGATTGTTTAGCACTGATATTCGATTTCTCTCAACTCAAGCTAGACAGCACTGCCAAATTATTTGGTATTATGACGTCACTTCCGATTCATCGTCGTTAAAAAAATGCAATTTTTAATAATAAAAAAAAAAAAAAATAAAAAAAAAATAATAAAAAAAAATAAAAAAAATAAAATTGAAAAAAAAAAATAAAAAAAAAATTAAAAAAAATAATTTAAAAAAAACAATGAAATATAATTTATGATATTCTGTTTCATTGAAATGATTTCCATCTGCCAGTATTATCAAATTGCAAATTCAAACAGATATATTGCACTCATATACATCTCAAGAATTTACATCCAAAGCTTTTTACTTGAGGTACTAGAGCCATTACGTATGCAATACACTACTCCTGAAATATTATATATATATATATACGCACGTGATTTACCTATTACATAAGGTATAAGAGGAAACTTGTACTTCATGCCATCTGGAATTTGTACTCAAACCAATTTGCAACATTGAAAAGGCAATGTCTGTGGATGCTTTGTGGGCTCGTTTGAGAGGGAATTGTGAGGAAAATAACGAATAAAATAAAGTTTATTTCGAGTCTTGATTATTTGTACTCGGTTTTACTTTGAGGGTTTCGTTTTACTGGGAAGTGGAATAAGAATTGAGGGGAAGGTGGGGAAAAGGGGGGGGGGTAGGGAGGGTTGATAGGGCTTTCCTGAGGATTTCATTGAAAAGCTGAGGAAATTTGCGATGAAAATCATGTTTCAAAAATAATTTTTTTTTTCAATTTTTCAAAAATTGAATTTTTTTGATTTTTGAAAATTTGCAGTTTTTTGTGATTTTTTTTTGTTTTTTTTGGTCAGAGCGAGGTGGGGTTGGTCAAAGATGAAACGGGAGATCATTTTCCATGAATTTTAGGGGTTTTGAAGATCAAAAAAGACAAAATAGAGCAGATTTGACTCTAATTCAAGTCAGAAAACTAAAAATTTTCAAAAAATTCAAATAAATAAAATTAGACATATACTTTCCAACTAAAATTTTCTCAGTTTTTCAATGGAATTATTGAAAAAATTCTATCTCGAAGCGTTTTATCTGAGCCTTTTTTTCAGATCAAGAAAAAAACATTAGAAAAATCCCAAAAAATTCTGAAAAAAAATTGAAAAATTACAAAATGGAAAAAAAATCCTAATTTTTCCAAAATTTGAAAAAATTGAATTTCCATTTTTCTCCAAAAATAAAAAAGCATTTATTCATGTCATCAATATGAAAACGGCGTATCTATATCACATATGCCCTTTCAAATTCTACATATATATACTCTCTCTCGTTTCTCTCTCTTTATTCCCCTTTTTGCTTTTTTCATTTCTGGAAATAAAAATTTCCACAAATCTGTTGTTACAGTGAAGAAAAAATTCACTATAAAATTGATAACGACAGGCAGCATACAGAGCATAAAACTCATATTTCCATAAAAAAATTGTGTACACGCAGTAATGATTGAGTACGTACTTCCATCCTATTTATGTACAATATAGTGTATTCTGCATGCAACCCCATACACACACACACACACACACACACACAAACACAGATGACTCTCAACTGTTTAAAAAAAAAGTTATGATGAAAAAACGAGTGGGAGACAAAAAAAAAGACTCGACATTTTTTTTAATAAAAAAGTCATTTTTTTTAAATAAAAAAAACAGTCATTTTTTTATAAAAAAAAAATACTTTTTTTTTTTAAATCATTTTTTTTATAATAAAAAATGACTCGTTTTTTTTATTTAAAAAAATACATTTTTTTAAATAAAAAGGCATTTTTTTAAATAAAGAAAAGTAATTTTTTTAAATAAAAAAGTCATTTTTTTTAATAAAAAAGTCATTTTTTTAATAAATGTCATTTATTAAAATAAAAAGTCATTTTTTTAAATAGAAAAGTCATTTTTTAAAATAAAAAAGTCATTTTTCAAAATAAAAAGACATTTTTTTTAATAAAAAAGTCATTCTTTAAAATAAAAAGTCATTTTTTTAAATAAAAAAGTCATTTTTAAAAATAAAAAAGTCATTTTTTTAAATAAAAAGTCATTTTAACAATAAAAGTCATTTTTCAAAATAAAAAGTCATTTTTTTAAAGAAAAAGTCATTTTTTTAAATAAAAAAAGTCATTCTTTAAAATAAAAAGTCATTTTTTAAAATAAAAAAGTCATTTTTTAAAATAAAAAATAATTTTTTTAACTAAAAAAGCAATTTTTTAAAATAAAAAAGTCATTTTTTAAAATAAAAAACTCATTTTTCAAAATAAAAAGTCATTTTTTTAAATAAAAAAGTCATTTTTTTAAATAAAAAAGTCATTTTTTTAATTAAAACAAATCATTTTTTTATTAAAACAAATCATTTTTTTATTAAAAAACGTAGTCATTTTTTTCTTATTAAAAAAAGTAGTCATCTTTTATTAAAAGAAGGAGTCATTTTTTTTTTTTCAAATAAAAAAATAACTCATTTTTTTTATTAATAAAAGTCATTTTTTTAAATAAAAAAACAAGTCATTTTTTTTAAGTAAAAAAAGTCTTTTTTTTTATAGGAGTTTTTTTTTCATTCGGTTTTACCAGGGGATTCAGCTCATTCGTTGGTGGACACAGTGGGGAGCGATGTGGAACACTGGAACAAAGTGATGGAAAACGAATTTATTGGTTTTGGTTTTTTGGATGAACGAAGCACACCATTGGGACACTGAATAGACGGGAAGTGACAACGCTAGCCTCTCGTAAATTTGCAATAATTTTACGTATATAGTTGAACGTTCCGGTTGTAAGCGCGTGCCATAGTCCATCAGTGGAAATAACGTTGCTCACAGTTCAATGAAAATGCTCTTTTCACGCGACAGTAGAATGGAGTTTTTTTGGGGGGCAAATGAAAATGATAAAAAAAAATAAAAATGAAGGACTTGTGAAAATTCGGTTTATTCGATGGGCTCTTTTGTAATGCACGGCAAATTGAAATGAACAGTATTTGTGGGTTTTTGGGGAATTTATTTTTCGATTTATGGAATTATTGGGGAGAGAGGGGGGAGGAAGTTGAGAGGAATGAAAAGTGGTGATTCCCCTTGAAAAAACAAAATAAATACAGTATTCTAGTAGTGAAAATCGGTTGATTTTGGGGGAAATATTTGAGGGAGGATATTTTCGATGATTTCATTGAAAAGCTGAGGAAATTTCACGTGGAAAACATGTGTCACATCATTTCTAGGTTTTTTTTTGGAAATTCCAAAATTTTGATCCCCAAAATTCATCCCCAAATCCCCAAAATTGTTAAATTTCCAAAAAAAATCCCAAAAATGACTTTCGACATATGCTTTCCAGTTCAAATTTCCTCAGTTTTTCAATGGAATCATCAAAAATACTCCATCTTTAACCGCAGCTACTTGAAAAAAATAACATTAAAGATTTCAAACGAAATTTCATATTTTGTGTAGTAAAAATCGGTCGAGTTGAGTAGAAATACTTGAGGGAGACTATTTTCAATGATTCCATTGGAAAGCTGAGACAATTCTAGATGGAAAACATGCGTCACACGATTTTTAAGTTTTTTTTTGAAATTTGAAAGAATTTGATCCCCAAATCCCCAAATTAATCGAATTTTCAAAAAAAAAAAGCGAAAAATGATTTGTGACATATGCTTTCCAGCTCAAATTTCCTCAGCTTTTCAATGAAAACCTCAAAAACACTTCATCTCAAACCGTTCCCAAAGAAATCCCCTTTTTCCACCCACTTTTCTCTATATCTATACCTCAATATATTAGTACTACTTGAAGTATCGTGATTAAAGTTTCCCCTGGGGATTTGAAAGTTCCCCGTGGGCCACGTAATTTCTTTCTATCGTGTTGAACTTCTGTAAAATTTCATCAAAGCTACTGGAACGAGTCGGAATGTCTCTCTTTCATTTCCTTCACACGTGTCGGTTTTCTTCACTCTTTTTCCTCTTCACAATGAGGATGAAAATAAAAGAAAAAGAGGCAAAAAAAAACTATAGAACTTTATTTCGTCGCCTGTTTTTCACCTTAATGGACACTGATATTAGAAAAGTTAAAGCTCACCTTGTTTATAACTGCAGTGAAATGAAAAAAAAGAGGGGGGAGGGGGGGGGGGAGGAAGAAAATAACGCAAAGCTGTAAAAATTGTGGGGAATAAGAGAATTGGAATATTTTTTTACCTTGTGGTACCAACTGAGCTTTGAAGCTGTGGGATTTGCTCTCACGTTGCATTCGAAAAAAACATCGTCTCCCTCCTTGATAAGATCGGGATTCAATGACGAGCCCATTCTCAATGTTACCACTGGTTTATCTGAAACACAAGATCACGTGAAATTATTTTAATTTTTTCGTAAAAGTTAATGGAATTTAATTATTTAATTATTGATTTAGTAGATATTATTTTTTGGGGATATTTCTGGAAATAGTGGAGATACGCCCTTTGTGCCTTGATTTTTTTTGTGAGTTAGGGTTAGGGTAAAAAAGACGTATCTCCATTATTTAGTGAGATATTCCTGAAAGAAGAGAATTATTTTTTTTTTTTTTTAGGAAAATTAAATGTGAAAATTGGGTCAAATGAGGTGAAATACTTGGAGGAGAATTTTTCTGATGATTTCGTTGAAAAGCTGAGGAAATTTTAGGTGGAAAACATGTGCCACACGGATTTTAAGGTTTTTTTTCGAAATTGGAAGGGTTTGATCCCTAAATTTTGGGGATTTATCCCCGAAATTATGGATTTTTTTGGAAAAATGCCAAAAATAACTTCAGACATATGCTTTCAAGCTCAAATTTCCTCAGCTTTTCAATGAAATCATCGAAAAACCTTCATTGCCAACCATTTCCCATGACTCCCTCTTTTTTCCCCCGAAAAAGTTATTTTCTTTGGAATTTCATGTTTTGTTCGATGAAGATAGGTTTAAAAGAGTAGAAATATCTGAAAAATGATATTTTCGACGATTCCATTGGAAAGCTGAGGAAATTTTAAGCAGAAAACATGTGCCACACTATTTTCAACCTTTTCTTCGAAAATCAGAAGGGTTTGATCCCCAAATTTTGAGGATTTATCCCCGAAACTATAGAAATCCCCAAAAAATCCCTAAAATAACTTCAGACATATGCTTTCTAGCTCAAATTTTCTCAGCTTTTCAATGAAATCATCGAAAAAACTCTACCTCCAACCATTTCCCATAAATCTCCCTTTTCTCCCACAAAAAAATTATTTTCTTCAGAATTTCATGTTTTATTTAATGAAGATAGGTTTAAAAGAGTAGAAATATCTGAAAAATGATATTTTCGACGATTCCATTGGAAAGCTGAAGGAATTTCAAGCAGAAAACATGTGCCACACTATTTTCAACCTTTTCTTCCAAAATCGGAAGGGATCGATCCCCAAATTTTGGGGATTTATCCCCGAAACTATAGAAATCCCCAAAAAATCCCTAAAATAACTTCAGACATATGCTTTCCAGCTCAAATTTTCTCAGCTTTTCAATGGAATCATCCAAAAAACTCTATCTCCAACCATTTCCCATAAATCTCCCTTTTCTCCCACAAAAAAATTATTTTCTTCAGAATTTCATGTTTTGTTTAATGGAGATTGGTTCAACTGAGTAGAAATATCTGAAAAATGATATTTTCGACTATTCCATTGAAAAGCTGAGGAAATTTCAAGCAGAAAACATGTGTCACACCATTTTCAACCTTTTCTTCGAAAATCGGAAGGGATCGATCCCCAAATTTTGGGGATTCATCCCCAAAACTATAGAAATCCCCAAAAAATCCCTAAAATAACTTCAGACATATGCTTTCCAGCTCAAATTTTCTCAGCTTTTCAATGGAATCATCCGAAAAACTCTATCTCCAGCCGTTCCCCATAAATGGCCCCCTTTTCCCCCAAAAAAAGCCTCACCCTCTTTTCTTCAAGAATTAAAAAAACGTAAATTGGTTAATTCAATCACCATAATTGTTAACGAAAGACAAAAGACAGTAATAACCACTCCAGGTATTCATAAAATTTCTCTCAATTCATAACACGAAATTGTGTTTAAAGTAAAAGGAGTAACAGATGAGTTGGGGGCAGAGGACAGAGAGACACAGAAGAGAGGAAAATGGAAAATGGGCTGAGATACTGTATACATCCTGTTGGAGCTTTCTAACAGCCGGGGAATGCATGCCGAGTATATGCGGCTGACTCGGTAGACCGCCCTGGCTTAATTTTCATTATGCATGTACTCTCCACAAATTGTGTATACACATATACACACTCACACAGACACACTGTGCCTCTTTCACTGTGGACCACTGTATCCATTCACTGTTTTCATGTATTTGCCCCAAATTCTCGGCCAGTTCCTTGATGCAACTATACAAATAATAGCCAAACACAACTTCCGGATGTGAAAAATATATTTACCCAAAGAAATTCAACATTTTCCGGTAATAAAGTTGTTTTTTTTAAGTATTGTTAAGGGTTTTTTTTTTAATTTATATTATTAAAAATTTTGGAAAAAATAGCTTTGGCGCAGCTTTATTTTGGCAGAGTTGAAGCTTCATTGGAGGGAATGGAAGAGGATTTATGGGAAATAAGAATGCAGAAGAGGATAAATAATAGACAATGGTGAAATGTTTTTTTTTTAAATATTTAAATCATGAATTTTTGACTTTTTAGGTCAATTAAGGAGGTCTGAATTTTTTTCAGGGTGAAGGAGTTCAAGGAAAAATCTGAAAAAATTCTGAAAAGTACTCCAGAATGACTATATTGTCGTGGATTTTTTTCAGATTTTTTTGTGAAGCCTTTCATCTCGAAAAAATTCATCCCTTCATTTATTTTTACATTTTTTTTATTTTTTATTCAATTTTGATTCATTTAAATGTTTCTGAATTTTTTTCAGGGTGAAGGAGTTCAAGAAAAAATCTGAAAAAATTCATAAAATTACTCCAAAATGCCTATATTATTGTAGAATTTTTTCAATTTTTTTAATGAAGTCCTTCACTCCGAAAAAGTTTGCTTCTCTATTTATTTTTACAATTTTTTTTTATTTTCGATTTAATCAAGTGTTTTTGAATAATTTTTTTCATGATGAAAGAATTCACCAAAAAATCTGAAAAAATTCACAAAGATGTCCCAGAATGTCTTCACTATTGCCAAATTTTTTCAGAATTTTCCGGGAAGTCCTTCACCCCGAAAAAAATTCACTTCCCTATTCTTCATTGCATAATTTTTTTTCATTGTTTCATTTTTTATGAGAATAACTTGATGAAATTTTAAAAAAATGACCCTCGACTGAATTAATCAAGTAACGATCTTGGCCGAGGGTTTCGAGTCAATTCAAATGTATTCTAAACCGAGTTCACAGCGTCCGATGCCCTTTCCCCCATAATTTCCCCGTTCATCGTGAATTCCGTATGGATTTCCCCTCTTTCGACCTCCCCCCTCCCCTCCACCCCATCGAATGTACGTATTGACAACGCGGTTCTCTGCCAGATCCCCCCCCCCCCTCATTTTCAATTTTTATTTCATCGCTCCTCTTTTTTTGACCCCCCCCCCCTTTTTCCCCTATATATACAACATTGGACTTCTTCAGCTCAGCTATTTTTTCTCATTCCAAAAACTGGCACTGAAAGAGTTATTCTAGAGTTTCGAGATGTACGAGACTGGATACGTTACAAATGGCGATTATTGAGCACGATAAGGTATTCCTGAAGTAGATATATGGGATACTATAACAGTGAGATAGCCAACACAGTGAGTTTAACGAGAAGCAAAAGAGAAAAAAAAAAATGTTACGATAAAACGTAAAATCCGGATATAAAGTAGCTATTGTTGTAGAATCCGGGGAAAAAATTGGTCATTTTTTTTTTTTCGGAAGTATCTCGTTAAATAATGGAGATAGGCCGGTTTTTTATTTTTATGTTTTATTGACGAGAATTTTGAAGAGATATATGAAGAGATTAGAGGAAAAAAGGCGGATCTTCATTGATTTGATTTATTGTATTTTTCCGCACGCCGTGCGAAAAGTGGCACTTTTCACACGTTGTGAGTAAAAAAACAGTACCTTACACGTGCGGTAAAGATTTTCAGACTCGTTTGATTACAAAACTCGCCTTCGGCTCTTTTCGCAACCTCACACTCGTCAGAAATAGTACATTACGCACCTAGGGCGGAAAAAAATAATATTTTCTTATACTTAATACATTAAATGTATATTTACATAATGAATATTATGTAAATTTCGCCACCAAACCTTCATTTTGGCATAATTCATTAAAATAATATTTCTGACGAGTGTGAGGTTACAAAACGAGCCGAAGGCGAGCGTGCGCATGGCGTGCGGAAAAAGTATGTTTTTGAAGCACTAAGTGCATAAAGTACTTGTTTTCATAATAATTCAAAATTAAATTTTTAAAGCCCAAAGAAGGTGGGCGATGTTTGAGTCAAGTCCTTCACTCCGAAAAAAATTTAGCAAAATGGACCTCCATGACAACATAATCCAGATTTTTTTTTTTGGTAAAGTACTCTATCAAAAAATCTGAAAAAATTTGAGAAGATGCTCCAACATGTTGAGAGTGATGTAAAATTTTTTCAAATTTTTCTAAAGTCCCCTTGACTAAAAAAAAAATCAATTCCGAATCATTTTCATCCACCAGGCCATTCTCCACATTTTTCGCTATATTTTTTTGTCGATTCCTCTTTTTTTCCCTCAATCATACGTCAATGCACATAGAAAATCGTAGTACATCCATTCAACATATTCACAAGGGAGTATTGTGGAAAGAAACGAGGACAAGATTCTCCCGAGAATTCGATTCATCAAAGTCCGAATTGAGTGGCGAAGGAAAACGACACAGAGAGAGAGACATACATACATATATATACATATATATTGCGTTTTGAGTCTATAAAGAAGGGCAAGAGAGAGAGAGTGAGTTCTCTCAGTGATTCAAGATGAGAAACTCAACTGGCCAATAGCTGTGCAGAAATAGATCTGAGCCAATGCACTTGGTTGGTAGCACACGATATGAATTTTGCAGCGTGGACCGTAAGGAATAGATCGGTATGATATCGTTGGAAATCCTCTATCTCCATTCCGCCATCCCTCCCCCCTCCTCCTCCCCCCCCCCTCCTCTCGATCTCTTGGGTTATTCGCCTGTTGGGACTTCTCATTGTCTGATGACCCGATTGATATCGATGATGCGCCAGTACTTGAGGAGAGGGGGGTGATGCATTAGAAAGGGAGGGGGGAGGGGAGGGGATAGGGACACATTTGGGATATCGTCCAATACTCGAGTGTTGTGCCGGGAAGAATGAAAATGAGGACTTTTTTCACTTCCCCTAAAGTCCTAAATATATTGTATATATATGAATATATATCGTGTATATATATATATGTATGAATACTTTGTTTGAGGGGTAAATCAGAGGGTTTTAGGAGGATGAGAGATGGAAATTAGAGGGATGAAATGGGCTGTTCGTGTCCGGAAATTAATGAGAATTTTTTTTTAAGGGATGGAATCTTCGAAAAATCATGAAAAAAATTGGAAAAATGGTCCAGTGGGTCTAGATTGTTGATCAATTTTTTTTTTAATTTTTAGTGGAAGCTTTTACCCTTTAAAAAAATAATAAAAATATTAATTTACTAAATTTACCGAAAAATTTGGTAAAATTCTCAAAAAAAAGGAGATACGCCCTTTTTACTCTAGCCCTTATAAATGAAAAACGTCACATTTTCGATGAAATTATGTGGAAATATTCATGTGATGAGTTAGGGCATGAAATGTGTTGTTCGTGCATTGAAAATTGAATTTTAATTTTTTTAGAAGGCAAAAACTGCAGATAAAAATCAAAAAAAAAATTGAAAAGACGCTTTGATGAGTCCAGAGTGTTTCCAAATTTTTTTTTGAATTTTCGGTAAAAATTTTCATTTTTTTTAAATAAAAAACATGTGAATTTCGTATATTTTCATTCGAATTCCCGAAAATTCGATTTTCCATGATAATTTTTCAATTTAAAACAGGATTCAGAGCTTGAAAATCCTAGAATTTAATT
Source organism: Aleiodes alternator (assembly GCA_963921955.1). Classification (NCBI taxonomy): domain Eukaryota; kingdom Metazoa; phylum Arthropoda; class Insecta; order Hymenoptera; family Braconidae; genus Aleiodes; species Aleiodes alternator. The sequence goes on from OY998114.1 coordinate 6,228,122, forward strand.
TTTTTTTAAAATATTTTCCTCTGTTTGTATTCGACAGATGAATTTTTTCACAAAAAAAAATTCGTCCTCATTTATTTATTAAAAAAAAAAAATTCAATGGTCCACGAGTTTTTTTAATTCTGCAATTGACATTTTCCCTGTGATTTCAACTGAATCCATGGAAAATAAATTAATAAATGGACACGAAGAAATAATTAAATAAGCCGATATTTCAGTAATTCAATTCAAATAAATATTTAAAAAGAAAATCCGTACAAACTCCCGGAACAAAAGCAATTGACCAATGGTTACTCACTGAATTTTCATGAATATATAGGTATACTCTCTAGTATTGTTCAAATTCACCAACAGTAACAATAGACGACTATTCATGTGTATGTGAGCATTTCCCCTTTACACCTATGTACTATAAATTTATCGTTTTTACGTGACTCTGACAATTCGTAGTTTAGAATTCGAACATTTGTGTATACTAACGCGAAATTTTCCCAGAGATAATGTTGTATCAGTTCTCAAAGGCCATTCATAAGTAAATGAAGTTATACGAAATTTCACAAATTATTAAATTCTGTTTTTTTAATTAAAAAAATGATAATTTTATTTAATTTAACAGGAAAATTCTATTTTTTAAATTAATTAATTTTTTTCGAATTTCTCTTTAGCTCTTGAAATTCTCTAAAAAAAAGGATTTTGGGGTAAAAAAGGCGTATCTCCATTAATTTTAAAAGTATTGAAAATATTTACAATTTTCCAAAATATTGAAAAAAAAAAAAAAAACTTTTTTTTTTATAAAAAAATTTATTTTAGTAATTTCATAGGAAAATTCCATTTTTTTTAATTGATTTTTTTGTAAAAAAAAGGCGTATTTCTATTTTTTTAAAGATATTTTTCAAAATGTTCACAATTTTCCAGAATCTTCGAAAAATCTTCAATTTTATTTATTTTTTTTTCAATTTATTTTATTAATTTAATTGGAAAATTTCATTTTTTTATCTCTATTATTTTTGAAAATATTTTTAAAAATATTCGCAATTTTTCGAATTTGTTAAAAAATATTAAATTATTTGTTTTAATGATTTTTAAAAATATTTTTTGATAAATAATGGAGATACGCCTTTTTTATCCTGATTTATTTTTTTGTAGTCCTTGAAATTCTCTGAAAAAACAGGATCAGGATAAATTTTTTTTTGAAAAAATTCTTTAAAAAATTCCCAATTTTCAAAAATCGTTCGAAAATATTCATTTGTAGTTTTGGTTATTGTTGATAATTGCAAATGATGCATTGCCTCAGGGATTGAAGCAGATATTCATTTTTTACCAATTAGAGAATGTACAGAGAGACAATAACAATCTCCATTTGTTCATGCAGACTCGGAAAATCGAAAATGAGAATTATCAAATTCTGATGTTCCCCGGATTTGTTAATGAAAATTCTCATTAATTTCTACACATCCGTTAATTTCAAAGTTCAAACCTCATAATTTCATTAATATCACATGATTCTGGGAAATTAAATCAAATTACACATCCGCTCGCTTTCACCAATTAAGGCTCGTAGTCATTCAATAAATTCACAATTTCATCAATTCATTAATAACTGCAGTTATGAATATGGAAAGGGGTGACAGGATTTTCTCCAATTTGCCATTTTCCGAGATTTTTCCAGAATTTCCCAGAAGAAAATTCTGGAAATCTCTGGAAATCTTCCTTTGCCCACATCATTCATGGGAAAATCAGGATTTTTTTCCAGTTTGGGATTTTTCAGAATTTTCCAGGAGTTTTCCGGAGTTTTCCACACATTTTCAACGATTTTCCTGACCTTTTAGCAACCTTCTTTCCTCCCTTTGCTTATTTCGTGATTGAAAAACCGAATATTTTCTCCCAGTTTGCGATTTTTTCGAGTTTTCCAGGAATTTCCCAGGAATTTTCCGGAATTTTCCACACATTTCTACCCATTTTTCCAAAGTGACCTCCGGCAACCTTTCGTTCCTTTGTCTACATTACAACTGAAAAACCGAATATTTTCTTCAAGTGTGGGATTTTCACGAGTTTTCTAAGAATTTTCCAGGAGTTTTCCGGAATTTTCCACACATTTTCAATGATTTTCCCGACCTTTTGGCAGCCTTCTTTCTTGCCTTTGCCAATATCATGATTGAAAAACCGAAGATTTTCTCCCAGTTTGCGATTTTCTCGAGTTTTCCAGGAATTTTCCAGGAATTTTCCGCAATTTTCCACACATTTCCACCGATTTTTCCAAAGTGACCTCCAGCAACCTTTCCTTCCTTCCTTTGTCTACATTATAACTGAAAAACCGAATTATTTTTTTCAAGTTTGGAATTTTCTCGAGTTTTCCAAAGATTTTCCAGGAATTTTCCGGAATTTTCCGCACATTTTTAACGACTCTTCCCAAATTGACCTTCGACAGGCTTCCTTCGTCCACATGACAGCTGAAAAACCGGTTTTGATTTCACAATTTTGGATTTTCCAGGATTTTCTACGAATTTCCCAGAATTTTCCTCGAGTTTCCAAGAATTTTTACAAATTAACATCCAACAACTTCCCTTGACCTGCATTATTCTTAAAAAAAAAGCTTTTTCTCTCCCAATTTCGGATTTCCTTGAGTTTTCCAGAAATTTCCCAAGAGTTTTCCGGAATTTTCCACACATTTCCAACGATTTTCCCAAACTATTCTCCGGCAATTTTCTTTTACCCACATAATTTCTGAAAAAAACCGGATTTTCTTCTCCACAATTCAGGATTTTCCAGAATTTTCCACGAATTTTCCCCAAATTTTCCCGCATTTTCCACGATTTTCACAAAAATGATCTTCAAAAAACCTTTTTTTTGCTCACATGACTTCTAAAAAAAACAGGATTCAGCCCCTATTCGAGATATTCTATGAATTTTCCACGAATTTTCCGGATTTTCCAAAAATTCTCAATAAAAAAAGGCATTGGAAATACGCCCCTTTGCTTCTATCTCTTTGCCAATAGGATCAAAAGCATCAAATTTTGAACAAAACTCCTCGTAAATATTCATGTGATTCTCACTGGACACAATTCAAGCCCCAATGGCTCTTGTACATGCGTTTTTGGTAGAATACGTCAACGCAATACCATCTGGCTGTACTACTAAACCACCGCACACTAATTTTACTATCGGTACAGCATTGGACACTATGCCATATACATAGATATAGATATATATGTATAAATATATATATATGCACATTCACACGCATACATTTGGCGCGTAGAATAAACTCGAGTGTGTGGAACACCGCATTCGAAGGCAAGATAATTAATGCAATTAACCAGACCTTGGGAACTCAATGAAACCACTGGTGAATTTCATTGGGCATAATCCATAAGAGATACACGCATGACTGACTCCAATGAAGTTTCCAATTTTGTAGGGATTATTTCCATTGATTTGAATTTGGGAATTGTAGGGTTTGTTTTTTTTTTTTTAGGGGTAAATTTAGATGAATTTGTGTAGAAGAGAAGTTTGTGGTTGAAATAATGTGAATTATCGAGAAATACTTGGAGGAATTTAGGAAATATTAAAGGGGAATGAAATGGAAACAGTCGATTTTTGCTTTTAAATGGAAGCTATGTAATCATCAGAATTTTCGATTGTAATTTTTTTTAATAGAAGATAATTGAAATGATCTGAATAGAGAAACAAAAAGATTTATTCTAGATTTAGGACTCGTTTTTGTTGAATATCTCGGTGAATAATGGAGATACGCCCTTTTTACTTCTGAGTGGTTTTGTTGAGAATCTCAAGAGCTACAAAAGAGAATTGGTGCAAAATGGGCGTATCTCCATTATTTACCGAGAAAATCCATTGAGAATGATGACAATTCATCTTTTTCTGTTTTTTGAAAATAATTTCTGAATAAATTGATAAAGATAATTTGTCCTCTACGTTTTTTGAGGATATCTCAGTTAATAATGAAGATACGGCTTTTTAACACGAATTCTTTTTTGTAGCTCTTGAAATTCTCTACAAAACCAGTTCAGGGTAAAAAGGGCGTATCTCCGTTATTTACCGAGATATTTAATTGACAGTGTAATCATCAGAATTTTCGATTGTAATTTTTTTAAATAGAAGATACTTGAAATGATCTAAATAGAGAGAAAATGATGTTTTTAGCGCATGTATGTGTGTGTTTGTGTGGGTGTATGGCTGTGTGTGCATAAAAGTCTCAATTACAGCAAAACGATTTTATAGAAAAATTTCATATTTTTTGGAAAATTTCCTCTCGAAAAAACTCTATTTTTCAAGCTTTATTTCAAGAGAATTCGATCGATACTTTTTAAGATATGTCCATTTTTCGAAAATCAGTTTTTAATGGAATTTCTGAAAATTATTCAACTGATGTTATTTATACTCATATATTATCTCGAGAGTTTTATCAGTTAGATGCCTGTGAATTTTGAGCTTATTTGCATGATTAGTTCTCGAGTTATTGGCGTTTCAATGAATTTCTTCGAAATTTAATATTTCGATGATGATTTGAAAAAAAAAGTTGTATGACTTCCATTCGCAAGCATATTGCTAAAGTATCAGCAGAAAAAGCTATATCAGTTGGAAAGCAATACTATTATCCACTTGTTTTTTTAACCATTTATAATTCTCCATAAAAAGGATTACATCAAGTTAAATAGAAAATCATTGAGATTTTAGCTGCAGCTGTAGATAAAAATCTGAAAAAATTCCTGAAGATGGTCCAGAATACCTACAGCATCCTTGAATTTTTTCAGATTTTTTCGTCGAATGGTTCAATCCCAAAAAAATCAAATTTAACTGTTAAATGAGAAAAAACCTCAAAAACTCCATTTTCGAAAATCTTTATCTGAGAATATCTCGGAAAACAAGGTAGATACGTCAATTTTGCACAAATCCTTTTTTGTAGCTATCAAAATTCTCTACAAAACTGCTCTGATGCAAAAAGGGCGTATCTCCATTAGTTTCCGAGTTATCCTTCAAAAACTTTGTGAAAATTCCGAATTGAGTCATTATCTCGAAAAATACTAAATTTTCCACAAATTCAATATTTTCATACACCAATTCGATGATGATTTGAAAAAAAGTTGTATGACTTCCATTCGCAAGCATATTGCTAAAGTATCAGCAGAAAAAGCTATATCAGTTGGAAAGCAACACTATTATCCACTTGTTCAGTCTTTTTTGAAAGACTATTCCGGTAAATAATGGATATAAGCCTTTTTTGCTCAACTCTACTTTTTTAGGTCTTAAAATTTTCTAAAAAAATGGCTTCGAAAAAAAAGACGTATCTCCATGATTTACTGATCTATTTCATCGATTTTTTGCGTCATATTACCGAAAATATTTGCATTTTTTCAATGAAAATAATCGTAAATTCAATTTTATTCAATATATAAGAAAACATATTTTTGTCACGTACATACACGACCATAAAATTCCTTTAAATGATAAAATAGCCGAGAAAACAAGCTAACCAAACGTAGACTATTCTCTCTCTCTTTCTGTTGCAAAGTGAAAACGAGCATAAAGTTTAAATAGTTTCTCGTAAAACAGTAAAATAGAACATTCCTGTTTCTCCCATGGGTAACTCCCAAACGGGTTATATAAACTCTGTGTTAATGCACTTTTTTTTTGTTTCTCCCTTTTTTTTTGTGCATTTCCATATGTATTGGATTAAACATTTCCTTCCAAAAATTCAAATGGTTAAAATTTCAATTTACGAGAGAAATGAGATTATTTATTTGGAATTAAAGAGGCGTATGTGAAGGACATACGCCCCTTTGATATTGAAAATAAAGAAATTGAGGGAAAATACTGAGGAAAAGGTGGGATAAAATGGACACATTTCAATTGAACGGTTCGAGATAGAAATTTTTTAATGATTCCATTGGAAAGCTGAGAAAATTTGACGTGGAAAATATGTGTCACATTTTTTTTTTCAATTTTTTTTGAAAATTTTACTTGTTTGGTCAAGTTTTGAAGGGGTTCACCTTTCGAAAATCGAGAAAATTCACTTTTTCGGCGATGATCGAATCTTAAGGAACGTCATTTAAGTATCGAATTAAATCAGTGTTGATAATCACGACTAAACTCAGATAATTATTGTTAAAATATCGAAGTTATCAGACAAACAGCATTAAAACTATCATTAGACCAATCGTCTTCAATAATTCGTACGTACATCATCAATAATCCTTCAGATTGTTAATTAATCTAGAAAACATTGAACTACGTGAATATTATCAGTGAAGAGAACAATTGAACATTATCCGCAAACACCCTTGTAAATATTGCGAATATTCTCTGAAATTCATCATTAAAATCTGTGATATATTTATTATAAATCATGTGTGTCGCATAAAGTTAATTCACAAATGCAATTGTCGAGATAAATCCAAATCCAGATTTTTGTATTCCCTTACACAGAGAAGAATGTTTTCTCAATTTAAGAATGTGCAGGCCACTTAAATTAAGAAAGAAAAGTCACTTGATTTAAGTGAGTTTTACTTTCTTAAATTAAGAAAGAAAAAGTCACTTGATTCAAGTGAGAAAAATCACTTAATTTAAGTGATTTTTACTTTCTTAAATTAAAAAAGGAAAAGTTACTTGATTTAAGTGAGAAAAATCACTTAATTTAAGTGACCTTTAGTTTCTTAAATTAAAAAAGAAAAAGTTACTTGATTTAAGTGAGGAAAGTCACTTGATTTAAGTGAGAAAAGTCACTTAATTTAAGTGAGTTTTACTTTCTTAAATTAAGAAAGAAAAAGTCACTTGATTCAAGTGAGAAAAGTCACTTAATTTAAGTAACTTTTACTTTCTTAAATTAAAAAAGAAAAAGTTACTTGATTTCAGTGAGGAAAGTCACTTGATTTAAGAGAGAAAAGTTACTTAATTTAAGTGAATTTTACTTTCTTAAATTAAGAAAGAAAAATTCACTTGATTCAAGTGAGAAAAGTCACTTAATCTAAGTGACTTTTATTTTCTTAAGTTAAGAAAGAAAAATTTACTTGATTTAAATGAGAAAAGTCACTTGAGTTAAGTGAGAAAAGTCATTTAATTTAAGTGAGTTTTACTTTCTTAAATTAAGAAAGACAAAGTTACTCGATTTAAGTGAGAAAAATCGCTTAATTTAAGTGACTTTTACTTACTTAAATTAAAAAAGAAAAAGTTACTTGATTTAAGTGAGGAAAATCACTTAATTCAAGTGACTTTTACTTTCTTAAATTAAGAAAAAAAAAGTCACTTGATTTAAGTGCTAAAAGTCACTCAATTCAAGTGACTTGCCATTCTTAAATTAAGTGACTGCACATTCTTAAATTAAAAAAACATTTTTCTCTGTGTACTGTCGCAGCCGGGCGAAGAACAGAAGGATTTTACCTTCAAATCTTGAGTAAAAAATTGAAATTTTTGAAAAATTCAAAAAAATAACTTCTGACATATGATTTCCATGTGAAATTTTCGCAGCTTTCCAATGGAATCATCAGAAAAATTCTATCTCCAATATTTCCATCGATTTCGAGTAATTTCCATACTATAAAAAATCAAAACCAACTCGTGTCCATTTTACCCCATCAATTTTCCTTTAATATAAAAAAATAGCCAAAAAATTGACACTTATGCCCCTTTAATTCTACAACCATTACCAAATTATTTTCATAGTTTAAATCCATTTTTTAATGCCACGTGTAAATTTCCAATTTATCGTGCGATACATATAAATTTGTAAGAATCGTTGATACGTAAAATTAGAGTCCTCACCCCCCCCCCCCCCCTCCAAGTGGTAGTATCTGCACAACGTACATAAAGATGCTACCTATCTTATTCCATCGTACTCCTCTATTCCTTGGTAGAAAGTGTCTGTAAGAGATCGTAACTCTTTTTGAACGACTCTGCACCGAGTTTCGTCTTAGCCCGTCAACTTTACGATCGTACGCTATTCGCTACAGCAACACCAAACTTTTTTTTTCCACGTATTTTGCAAGAATAACTGGTGACACTAGTGGATTTTTGCATGAAAAAATGAAGGCATTGGTATTTTATATGTTTTGTAAAATTTCATTTCAAGTTTAAATCGAATTTTTTCTACTTTTGGGATTTAATTGTTTGAGGGGAGGGGGAAAAAAGGGAAAACTTCTTTGCTAGATCGAGGGGAAGAATATTTCCATTGTTATTCTTTCTAGAGAACTATAGTTTTTGTTGAGAAAAAAGGGAATAGATGACTCGAAGATTGATTTTTTGAAGAAATGATTGAATTATTGTGGAAAATGGGCTGAAATTGGTGGAAATAATTGAGATAGGATACTTTTGATGATTCCATCGAAAAACTGAGAAAATTTCAGCTGGAAATGATATGTCACTCGATTTTTAGGGATTTTTTTGAAAATTGAAGGGATTTTGATTTCCAAAAACTCAAAATTTTCAGGAAAAACTCAAAAAATTGAGTTGCATGTGCTTTTCATGTCAAATTTTCTCAGCTTTTCAATGGAGTCATCGAAAAAAGTCTATCACCAACCATTTCTGCTTTATCTTCAATTCCGATGTGTTTTCAAGTATTTTTTCAACAATAAATGACGACACTAGTGGATTTTTGCATGAGAAAATGGAGGCATCAATAATTTGTATGTTTGTGAAATTTCATTTTAAGTTAAATAATTTGAAATAAAGTTCCTTTGAATTTTTGGCGTTTTTGACTTTTTTGAGCATTTTAGAGGGGTAAAATCCTCCTTTTTTTTGAAAATTTGCAGTTTTTTGAGAATATCTTCGGTTCTATTTGTCGTAGCGTAAAAATTCTGACCCGAGGTGAAAGGTGAGATCATTTGCCATCGATTCATGGGGTTTTCAATTGAAAAATGTCGATTTTCAAGGTATTTATGGGCATTTTTGTGAATCAGTTTTACGAAACAGTTTATGGCCTGTAACTATCCCAAAAATTGATATTTTTGAATTCAAAACCCCATGAATCGATCGGAAATGAGCTCACCTTTCATTTGAGATCAACCCCGAATTGCTACGACCAATAGAACCCGAGATATTTGCAAAAAACTGAAAATTTTCAAGAAAAGAAAGGTTTTTACCCCTCAAAAATGCCGAAAAATATCGAATTTTCGAAAAAATAAAAAAAAATACATCTGACACTTGTTTTCCGGCTAAAATTTCCTCAGCTTTTCAGTAGAATCATCAAAAAAAATCCATCTCTGACCGTTTCATTACAGTGTCCATTTTGCCGAAATAAAACTATATGATATATCGACGTCACTTCCACTTACTGTTTAAAATTTATTCATTTTCAAAGTAAAAAAAAACATAAACAAACCTTTTTCAATTATTATTATTTTTTTATATACTCAACTAATCCTAATTAATCAATTGCAGTGAAAAAAAAATTAAATATCCAAGTTCCCAATTATGCGATTTCCCATAAGGTTCAATAATTCGTATAATATCTTGTTAAAATCTTCAAATGTACGAAATTTCAGTATTTTTGGAACAGTCAATCGAGCAAGGATCGTACTATCTTAATTTTTTTTAATTTTTCATTTTTTTTATTAAATCAATATTATGAATTTTTTTATTTTTTTTTTATCGCAATCTGATTAGGCAACAGAGTTTACGGTGACTTAATTACAATTATCAGAATTGATCCTACCGTTCATCAATCTCTAATACGTTGGATCATAAATGCAGATTGGATTCGTTGGTGCATGCAATCGACAGAGTTGCAGAGTTTCCATTAATCCGATTGGCGCATTGATTTTTTTTTACCCATTCCCCCAATAAGAAAAAAAAAACGAGTTGAAAAAGATTAAAAATGAATAAAAAATAATGTTTTCCTTGAATCGTGAAAAAGAAAAATAAATCCATTTTTTTTTATTAAGGAAATTTTAAAAAAATTAAATCGTTGGATAATTATTCATGCGTTAAATCTCTGAATAATTAACATTAATAAATTATTCGCAGATAGTGCATAATAGCAACGCGTATATTCCATTAATTTACCGGAAAAATTCAATGAATTCACATTTTTCTTTTTAAATCTCATGCAGTTAATTAGTTCGAGATAATTAAACTGCCAGGCCCTCCCCCCCTCCCTGTTTTTCTGTATCTCTCGTTGCAAGAGGGACTGCCGAACATGCATTACCCATCGTACTCATGAGTTGATTATTCACTCACTGATAATTACATGTTGCGTTCATTACAAAATTCAGGCAATTGGATTTTTTTTATAGAAATTATTGAGGAAATTCGGGGGAAATCAGGGAAAATATCTGAGATAGGGTTTTTCTGATGATTTCATTGAAAAGCTGAGAAAATTTTGGGTGGAAATCATGTGCCTGAATCTATTTTTTTTAATTTTTTGAAAATAAATTCTTGTCCTTCTGGAAAAATCGGAAAAATTTGTCGAAACCCTGGGAAATTGGGGAAATTCGAATTTTCCAGGGTCCTGGAAACTTTTTTCAGGATTCTTCAGATTTTCCTATGATTTTCCCGAATTGAAGTCCTTTACTCACATGGTTTTTTGAGAAAATCTGAATTTTCCCGGGTTTCCCACAATTTTCCGAGATTTTCCACAATTTTCCACAATTTGGCGGAGTTTCTCACCATTTTCCGGGGTTTTCCACAATTTTCCGCGGTTTTCCACAATTTGATGGAGTTTTTCACAATTTTCCACAATTTGACGGAGTTTTTCACAATTTTCCGGGGTTTTCCACAATTTTCCGGCATTTTCCCAAATTAAAGTCCGACCAGTGAACCATTTATTGCTCATATAGTTTTTCGGAAAATCTGGATTTTCTCCCAGTTTCCAATTTTCCGGGATTTTCCGAGATTTTCCCAATTAAAATACAGCCTTCCCTCTCCCACATAGTTTTCAGAAAATGAAGATTTATTCCCAGTTCTGAATTTTCCGGAGTTTTCCGAGATTTTCTACAATTTTCCAGAGTTTTTCCGGAAAAACTGATAATTTTTTTTTCCAAACCTCACAAATTGACGGGAAATGATCCCACCTTTCATTTGAGACCAGTCTCAAGTCACTGCGACAATTAAAACCAGAGATATTCTCGAAAAATTGGAACAAATCGAAAAAACAAGGATTTGACCAGCAATTTGTGCCCAAAGCAGTAAAATTTTCAAAAAATAAGCGAAAAATCGATTCTGACGAATACTTTACATCGGAAATTTCCTCATTTTCTCAATGAAAACATCTAAAATTCTATCTAAAGCCCTTTTATCATTATTATTATCACAAAGTGAGGGAGTGAACTCATCAAATTCTCATAATTCACAAACAAAGCTCATTCCAGTAGTATAACTCAGATTGGTGTAGCCTGATAGACATGATATTTTGATATCGTCAGTGGGTTAATTAATTAGCACATTCCAATCATCCGAGACTACAGAGGTTGAATACAGCCCTTTCTCTCTCTCTCCCTCTCAATTCCCCTCTGTCCTGTGGATCCATTGTACCTGGAATGCTATGATAACAGTGCGCATTGATGTAGTGTGCTGAGGCCCGAAGATGGAACAAGGGTAATTCCGCAAAAGGCAAGCTAGATGATGAGGCATTTGGATCCATCTATTGTCTCAATTGCATTACAAATGAGAAATATTCATTTTTTTTAGTCTCTAATTTTCCGAGAATAGTATAGAATTTTCTGAAAATTCGCGAAAAGTCACTTGCTATACGTGTTTTCCACATCAAATTTCCCGAAGTTTTTCAATTAAACTGATTGAAAAATTCTATCTCCATTTAGGAAAATTCATGAAAATTCTAAAGTGGAAAAGAAAACCGAGAAAATTTGGGAAAATTACGAATTTTAGGGAAATTTGAGGAAAATCAGAAATTGAGGAAAATTTGAGGGAAATCATAAATTGAGGAAAATTTGGGAAAATCACGAATTTGAGGAAAATTTGAGGAAAATCATAAATTGTGGAAAATTTGGGAAAATCATGAATTTGAGGAAAATTTGAGGAAAATCACAAATTGGGGAAAATTTGAGAAAAATCACAAATTGTGGAAAATTTGGGAAAATCACAAATTGAGGAAAATTTAAGGAAAATCACAAATGGACGAAAATTTGAGGAAAATCATAAAATGAGGAAAATTTGGGGGAAATCACTAAATTGAAGAAAATTTAAAGAAAATTCGTGGAAAACTCTGGAAAATTCGGGTTTGGGGATAAATCCTGAATTTTCAAAAACCACGTGAGCGAAAAAAAGCTGCCGGAGTTCAATTTGGGGAAATTCTGGAAAATTCAAAATTAAGATGGAAAACCCTGGAAAAGTCCGAATTGCAAAAAAGTCCCGGAAAATTGGGAAAATCCTGGAAAATTCTAATGGAGAAAAGTTTGAATGGGGGAAAAATCCTGGAAAGTTAGGAAAAATCTCAACTTGAAGAAAATCCTGAGAAATTTCGGAAAATCCCAAATTGGAGGAAAATCCTGGAAAATTATGGAAAATACGCAATTGGCGAAAAATCCTGGAAAATTATGGAAAACTCCAATTCGTAGAAAAAATTTTTTTTCCAACTTCCACAAACTTCAAATTCCAATTTTCCGTATTTTTCCTCAGTTCACTCCTCTGAATTTTCCGCCCCTACAAATACACTCCAACATTAATATTCCAACTTTAAAACTGTATTGATAACCCATTCAAATCTATTCGAACACGTTCAATTCATTCACCATATATTCCATTCAGACTGCCATTTCCCAAACCCAACATTACGTTCATGAGTACGATGTACCCATTTTCGTTTGGATGAGATATTCTGGAATAGAATTCGATCGTTAACTTTACCAATAGTGTTATACCAGACCTCGAAGAGGCCATGATAGCAGTGACATGAACTCCTCCACCACTTGAATAAACCGCTGCATCATTTCCCATTCACCGAAGAAATATCCTATATTTTCCCGAGTTCAATGCGCCTTCGCCCCCCCCCCCCGAAAATCCCCAATTGCTTGGAGAGGCCAGTGCTTTCGGTCTACCAATTATTATTGAATCGTTGAATAAAGATGAACGATAAAAATCAAGAGAAAGAATTCGAAGAAAATGTAGGGGTTAAATAAACGCTATAACGAGCAGCAGTGCGACCAGTGGCTTTCCAGAGAAAAGCGGGGGGGGGGGGGTGGAAAAACGCTCATGGCAACTCGGCCGGAAGCACTTTTCACCTCGCCCGTGAAATTATTTTTATTTCAATCCGTTCTAATTTCTAGAACTTTTGGGGGAGTACCTGGCATTCATGCCTGGAAAATTGGAAGGAAAACTCAGGATTTTGCGGAAAATTGATCGGAGAAGAAAGGAAAAGTCCGGAAAATTCGGAAAAATCTTAAATTGGTGAGAAAAAAAGTTGATTTTTCTAGGAAATGTGTAAATGAAAGGGAAGGACTGGAATTTAATTGAGGAAAATCGGGGAAAATTCGCAAAAATCCTGAGAAATTCCGGAAAATCCCAAGTTTGGGGAAAATGCTGGTTTTTCAGAAACTTTGTAGTTAGAGGAAGGCTGCTGGAGTTCAATTTGGGGAAATCATGGAAGATGCCAGAAAATCCGAGAAAAACTCTGGAAAATCCTGAAAAACTAGAGGGAAATTCCGGAAAATCCTGGAAAATTGGAGGAAAAAAATGATTTTTGAAAAATGGTGCAGGCAGAGGAAGATTGATAGAGTTAATTTTGGAAAAACTCCGGAAAAACTGAGAAAAATTTCGGGAAAACCTGGAAAATTCGAGGAAAATTCTGGAAAATTGGAGAGAAAAATAGAATTTTTGAAAATCCGTGCAGGCAGAAGACGATTGCTGAAGTGAATTTTGGAAAAACTCCGGAAAATCTGGGAAAAATTTCGGGAAACCTGGGAAATTCGAGGAAAATTCTGGAAAATTTGAGGGAAAAATATGATTTTTGAAAAACCATGCAGGCAAAGGAAGATTGTCAGAGTTTATTCTGGAAAAACTTCGGAAAATCGGGGAAAAATTCCGGGAAACCTGGAAAATTCGAGGAAAATTCTGGAAAATTGGAGGGAAAAATACGATTTTTGAAGAACCGTGCTGTCAAAGAAAGATTGTCAGACTTTATTTTGCGAAACCTCTGGAAAATCTCCGGAAAATGAGGAAAATTTGGAGAATCCGCAATTGAGAAAGAAATAATTATTTCTTTTCCTGTGCAGTGACTTTTGCAATAGAAAGAGAGAGGAATGAAAAACACTCATGGCAACTCTGCCGGAAACGCTTTTCACCTCGCCCGTGAAATCATTTTTATTTCAATTCCCCCTACTATCTAGCAGCTGTAGATAGAACCTTGGGCAAGTATTGGGCATTTATTTATTTTTTTCCTTTTTTTTTCCACCACTTATTTATATATTTTTTTCTTCTTCTTGTTAAATCATAGGTTCTCTCTCGGTTACTCACTTCCTGTGTGCCCTAGAAATGTAACAAATCACACGGTGCGATAAATGTTCGGCGTTGGTCTTACGATGTTATTTATTGGTGGGCGTGTGGCTAAGAGCAGAAAAGTAGGCACTCTCCGTGTACTTGAAGGCATTTCGTACTTGGCGGTATAACTTTACCATTTTCACTGAGTGGACTATTCTGTATAGAGAAAAAGAGGAAATTCACTATTGTATGGTTTTTTTTTCTCCTTTCTTTTTTTAGGTGAGGTTTTAGCGGTACAAGTTCACGTGAAAATCGTGAGGCATTGGATGAAACATTTTACGGGAACCAGGTATCTTTCTGCACAGACTCAACTGATTTATTCGTTGCTGTTTACTTACATCCACTGACGTGATGAATTGCTTGGGGGATTATTTTTCGAGGGAGAGAGTTATGATGTGGGGAATTATGTTTTATTTGCTGTGTTTTCCACGATCTTTGATGGGTTCTGAAGGTCTCATCATTCGAGATGAAGTATCTCCTAAATTAATGGAGATACACCCCTTTTTAAACGGTATAAAGGAGGATCAGGTCAAAATTGCACGAAATGGTTGGAGATAGATCATTTTCGATGATTCCATCGAAAAGCTGAGAAAATTTTATCTGAAAATGATATGTGACTCGGTTTTTTGTTTTTTTTTTTTGAAAATTTGGGTTTTTTGGAGGTTAGATTTTCGAAATTTTCAAAAAATTCCAAAGAATCGAGTGACATATCATTTCCAGGTAAAATCTTCTCAGCTTTTCATTGGAATCATCAAAAATATCATATTTCAATTACTTCCACTGAATTCAACCCACTGGCCGCATTAAAATCGTTATTGTCTCGTTTAGCTTCCGGGATATTCTTCAAAAGGGAATGAATGATATTTACTTGTATCCACTGACGTGACAAATCGGCGTTGGTGAAGATTATTTTCTGGGGGAGAGAATTATGACGTGGGGAATGGGAATTGTTTTTTACTTGCGACGGTTTCGACGATTTTTTGTGGAATTTGAGGATTTCATCATTCGAGATGAAATATCTTCTAAATTGATGGAGATACGTCCCTTTTTAAATGGTTTAAAGGAGGTTCAGGTGAAAATTGCGTGGAATGGTTGGAGATAGCTTATTTTCGATGATTCCATCGAAAAGCTGAGAAAATTTGAGCTGAAAATGATATGTGACACAGTTTTTTGATTTTTTAATGACAATTTGAGTTTTTTTGAGGTTAGACTTTCCAAAATTTCCAAAAAATTCTAGAAAATCGAGTGACCTATCATTTCCAGCTCAAATTTTCTCAGCTTTTCAATGAAATCATCAAAAATGCCCTATCTCACTTCTTTCCACCCAATTTCCACATTAAAATCACTCTATCTCGCTTAATTTCCGAGAGATTCTCCAAAAACGAATGGAAAAATAAAGTCATTCTCTTCACCATCGAATTTTCATAATAAACAAGAATTATTCGCATTTACATCTTTTCAAACGGTTTTTCTTCACTCAATTCAATTTTGACGCATTAGTTTGTTGATTAGTTTGGGTCAGGATAATTACTTGGGGCAACCTATGAACAATACCACACGACACATTATTATGATGTGAAATCTCATTGATGCACGTTAATTATTCAATTTTGGGGGTCTTTTGTTCATGATGCTGGATGAATTTTCGAGGCTAATGTAATCTCCGATATATTCATTATCGAAGAGATAATGTGAGAATAATCGTGTGACAAACTGATACGTGTTACTATTTTTTTTAAATTTTTCTTTCATTGCATTCTGGGATTTTATTGTATATAGTATTTTTTTTTTTCATTGTATTGAAACGTTCAGAAGATTTTCTTTTTTAATTAAATTTTTTTTTTTTTCGTTTCTCTACATACTCTACATTTTTCTGTTTCTATAGAACCATTTCATCGCAAATTTAATTAACAAAAATTCCGTACAATGTATTTGTTGGACGTGAATTTCAACAAAGGAACTCCATTGTATTCCCTTTTTCTGCATATTTTTGCATGGTTTTTTCGCTGAAAATAAATACGTTTCGCTGTTCGATACACTCGAAAAATCCCGAAATTGTGAATTTATCAGTTTTAACATTAATTTTCTCATGACTATTCAATAATTTTAATAATACATGTTGACGTTTTATTAAAATCCCTTGATTCAATTAATTCACTCTTGCTTGACATGGAAAATTCAGTATTTGTGAGAGTTCAATTTTAATTATCTTTGATCCAATCATTTTCGATTATTACAAGTAAAAAAGGATTGAAAATTAATTTAATGATTCGATTTCTGGAATAAAGATAATTCGGGAAAATTGAAAAATTGACGAAATTTTTTTGGAAAATTCTGGAAAATTTCAAATTGTGTGGAAAAGTCTGGAAAATCAAAAATTGGAAAAAAAATCTGAAAAATCCCAAATTGGGGAAAAATTATGGAAAATTCTGAAAAATCCTAAAAATCTTAAATTGGGAAAAAAGTCCTGGAAAACATTGGGAAATCCTGGAAAATTCAGAATTTGAAAAAACTCTAGAAAATTCTGGGAAATCCCGAATAGGAAAACAAATCATTGGAAAAACCTGGAAAATCCCAAATTGGAAGAAAATAAAGTCGGAAAATTTGGGAAAATCTTGGAAAATCCCAAATTGAAAAGGAAATCGAGGAAAAATCTCATAAAAATTGGAAAAAAACGTGGAAAAATCTGAAAAATCTCATATTGGAAAAAAATCAGGGAAAATTCTGAAAAATCATAAAAATCTCAAATTGGGAAAAATTCCTGGAAAATTTTAGAAAACTCTGGAAAATTCCAAATCTGGAAAAATCATAGAAAAACCCCGGGAATTCCCGAATTAGACAGCAAATCATTGAAAAACCCTTAAAAAATCCCAAATTGGAAGAAAAAAAAACGGAAAATTTGGAAATTATTTAGAGAATGCCAAATTGAAAAGAAAATCCTTTAAAAATTTCATGAGAAATGGAGAAAAAATCGTGGAAAAATCTGAGTAATCCCATATTGAGAAAAATTCATGGAAAATTCTAAAAATCTTAAATTGGGAAAAGTTCCTGGAAAATTTTAGAAAACTCTGGAAAATCCCAAATCTGGAAAAATCCTAAAAAATCCCGGAAAATTCCGAATAGGAAAACATATCATTGAAAAGCCCTAAAAAATCCCAAATTGTGCGAGAAATAAATTGAAAATTTTTGAAAAATCATGGAAAATCCCAAATTGGCTAGAAAATCCTGTGAAAATCTCATTAAAAAAATCGTATTTGATTTCAAAAATAAATGAAAACACTATTGTTATTCTCATCGTTAAAACCATATGAATTTGACGTACAAAAATAGCCAGAGGAATACTATTTCGTTAAAAAAAAAAAATCAGAGTTTATAAAACTCAATATGATGAAAAAAATGAAGTTGAGGGCTTTTCAACGTGAAATTTTCCTGAAATTTTATGATAACGTATTTTATGAAATATATGAGTGTACGTGAGAGAGTAACGAGGGAGGTCATTTTACCCAACACTCCCCCCCCCCTTTTTCCCTCCCCCCCCCCTTTTCCCACCCTCTCCCACTTACTCGCACTTCTTTTTACATTACACATGCACGTCGGGTGCAACTAACCACTCGCGCCCTCCCCCCCCTCCTCCCTCCCACCCCCTCCCCCCCTTTTCCACCTTGTACCGCAGTATATGTACTGAGTTTATGCGCCCCCACTCTAGCGTTCAATTTAGTACTCTGTCGTGCATACCACCACGCCTTCATGGAGTCACTCAAAGGGACAAAAAAAAATGAGTGAAAAAGAATTCTCGGTTAAAAGATAAATAAAAAAAAAGGACTAGTTAAGAAAGTGTGGAAAGACATGTGGGGTGAAAAATTTAACTGCATCGAGTTACTGAGTCGGTAAAAGAGCTGCAGAATGAGGGGGAAAAAAAAAACGTGTGGTGATTTTCATGGAATTGGAGTACTTGGATGTTTTTTTGAAAATTTTCTCATTTGCGGGAGGTTTTTTTTTTTCAAATGCAGTCGACTTTTTTTATAAATATGAAAGAAGGGGACTTTGAGAGTTCTTTTCTGCAGCTCTAGGCAGCTTTTGAGGAGAGGTTTATTTAATATTGAGGGTGGGAAGACTTGGGGTGGAGAAAATTCGCAGTGAGAGGGAATATTAATGGTTGTGTTTTTGTGCTTGGAGGTGAAGGGGAGGGGGAAGGGTTGGAGATGGAGTTTTTTGGATGATTCCGTTGGAAAGGGGAGGAAATTTTAGCTGGAAAACATGTGCGAGACGATTTTTTGGGATTTTTTTGAGAATTTGGGTTTTTGGGGATTGAACCTTTTTGATTTTAGGGTTTTTAGATTTTTATAGAAATGGGCGGTGGAAAGGAAATGGTTGGAGATGGATTTCTTGAGATGATTCCGTTGAGAAGGGGAGAAAATTTTAGCTGGAAAACGTGTGCGAGACAATTTTTTGGGATTTTTGAGAATTTGGATTTTTGGGGATTAAACCTTTTTGATTTTAGAGGTTTTCAATGTGATTGGAAATGGGGGGTGGATAGAAAATGATTGGGGATGGATTTGTTTAGATAATTCCGTTGAAAAGCTGAGAAAATTTTAGCCGAAAAACATGTGTCGCTCGATTTTTTGGGATTTCTTTGAAAATTAGGGATTTTTGGGGATCAAATCTTTTTGATTTCAGGGTTTTTAGATTTAAATAGAAATGGGCGGTGGATAGAAAATGATTGGAGAGGGACCGTTTAGATAATTCCGTTGAAAATTTTAGCTGGAATACATGTGCGACTCGATTTTTTGGGATTTCTTCGAAAATTAGGGATTTTTGGGGATCAAACCTTTTTGATTTCAGGGTTCTTAGATTTGAATGGAAATGGGCGGTGGATAGGAAATAGTTGGAGATGGATTTTCTTAGATAATTCCATTGAAAAGCTGAGGAAATTTTGGTCAGAAAACATGTGTTACTCATTGTTTTGGGTTTTCTTTTGAAAATTTGGGTTTTTTGGGGATCAAAATTTTTCGATTTAGGGATTTCCATCAGATTTGGATAAAAATGGACAGTGAAGGAGAAATGGCTGGGTATTGATTTTTTTTGACAATTCCATTGAAAAGTTGAGGAAATTTTTGTTGGAAAATATGTGTCACTCGATTTTTCGGGATTTTTTTGGAAAATTTGGGTTTTTTGGGGATCAAACCCTTTGGATGTTTCAAAAAATCCCAAATATTACTTGTGGCACATGTTTTCCAGGTAGAATTTCCTCAGCTTTCCAATGGAATCATCGAAAATATCCTATCTCAATCACCTCCACCAATTTCAACCCATTTCAACTATTTTTCCACTAAATCCTAAGAATTTCCTTTTTTAATAAAAAAAATTGTTCATGATATCAGTTTTGAGGACTTTCTAAGCAGTACAATAATAAGAATATCATCCCCGACCTTCAGCCAATCCTTTCAAGTAGGAAAACGCCAGAACTCTCAGAAACTCAGATGGTATTTAGTCTCTGTTCTCTCTTATTTTTTACTCCTCAAAACTTTTCTCTCCCATCTTCATCGTTTCAACTTACTGAGAGAAAACTTAGCGAAGCCACTTGGTATTATCTGCCAAGTATGGATTTTTCTCCCTATTAGACAGTCTTCTTGGGTATCACACTGATTTATTGAGCCCGTTCAACTCTTTTTTAAATTTTCCCATTCATTTTTTTTTCTATCTCATTATTTTTTACCCCTTTTCATTCTCAATTTCACGTCTTCCTTATTTTTTTTTCTCAACGAAATATCGAAACGAAGAACTTTAAATTTATCGAGTCGCTAAAGTGAGTTGTTCATTTGAATTGAAGAAATTCAAAGTAAGAGTTAATTTTATTTTCATTTTTTGCTCAATTATAGGGGAAGGTGGGGCAAAATGGACATCAGGGGTGAAATGGACGCATTTTTAGGCAAATATTATGGAAAACTCTTGAAATTGATAGAAATATTGGCGATAGATTGTTTTTGATGATTTCATTGAAAAGCTGAGGAAATTTTAGGGGGGAAACAAGTGCTGGAATTAATTTTTTTGAATTTTTGGCGATTTTGACTTTTTTGAGCATTTTAGAGGGGAAAAGCCTTCCTTTTTTTGAAAATTTTCAGTTTTTTGAGAATATCTCCGGTTCTATTTGTCGTAGCGTAAAAATTCCGATGGGAGGTGAAAGGTGAGATCATTTGCCATCGATTCATGGGGTTTTCAATTTAAAAATATCGATTTTTAAGGTATTTATGGGCATTTTTGTGAAACAGTTTTGGGAAACAGTTTTTGGCCCATAACTATTCCAAAAATTGATATTTTTGAATTCGAAACCCCATGAATCGATGGGAAATGAGCTCACCTTTCATTTGAGAGCAACCCCGAATTGCTACGACCAATAGAACCCGAGATATTTGCAAAAAACTGAAAATTTTCAAAAAAGGCTCCTCAAAAATGCCGAAAAATATCGAATTTTCAAAAAAATCGAAAAAAATACATCTGACCCTCGTTTTCCGGCTAAAATTTCCTCAGCTTTTCAATAGAATCATCGAAAAAAATCTATCTCTAACCGTTTCATGACAGTGTCCATTATGCCCCACTCTCCCCTATGTTGAAATATTTTTCACGTAAAGGCGGTTCTCTGAAAAAATCTGAAAAAATTAGACAATAATGGGAACATATTGAGGCATTTTTCAGAATTTTTTCAAATTTTTCACGCAAAACGCCTTTTTTCAATGATTAAAAAACAATATTTCACAGTCAAGTCCACTTTCTGCTCGAATATTTTTTACGTAAAGGCGGTTTTCTAAAAAAATCTGAAAAAATTACACAATAATGGAGACAAACTGAGGAATTTTCCAGAATTTTTCCAGATTTTTCACGCAAAATGCCTTTTTTTCACGATAAAAAAACTAATATTTCATAATTAATTTCACTTTCTGCTCATTTTCATTTTTTTCTCATTTTTTTTTCTATTTTTTTTACGAAATATCGAAAGTAAAAACTTCAAATTTATCGAGTAAAAATTGAGTTCTCCATTTAAATCAAATAAAATCAAATCAATAATTAATTTCATTCTTATTATCACCATGATAATTACTTTTCACAGAAATTGTACCGGAATTTCCGTGGAATAAAGTGTCAATAAGACTCGTAGAAATGTTGAATTACATAAGTTAATGAAAATATGATTTTGTCATTATTTTTCTGTCAAACTTTATGTAAGTGTTATAGTTCGGTAAATTCAATAGAAAATAATAATAATAATAATAATAACAATCCTTGAAAATAATTGCTTCAGTCAAGTTAGATGATATGTTGACAAGAAAATAGAAACGAAGTGGAACGATAATTGTTTTAGTCAGACGAAATAAAGTTGTGAGAAATATAAAGGGGAAAATGGGGGAGGAGGGGGGGGGGGGTTCTGATGAAAGGAGTTGAGATAGAATTTTTCTAAAGATTTCATTGAAAAGCTGAGGAAATTTCCGGTGGAAAACATGTGTTAAACTTTATTTTTTATTTTTTTTTTTTCGAAAATTCTCCTTTTTTAGTCAAATTCTTCAATTTTCGATTTTTTTCACTTTTTCGAGGATATCTCCGGTTCTATTGGTCGCAGCGACTTGAGGTTGATCTCAAATGAAAGATGAGATCATTTCCCATCGACTTATGGGGTTTTGAAAAAAAAAAAAATTGATTTTTGCAGATTTTTGAGTAATTATACGTTTTTTGTTAAAAAATCACTTTTCACTCTATAAATCCTCCAAAAATCGATATTTAATTTTTCAAAACCCCATAAATCCATGGTAAATGATCTCACCTTTCATTTGAGACCAACCCCAAGTCCCTACGACCAATAGAACCCGAGATATCCTCAAAAAAGTGAAATTTATCGAAAAGTGAAAAAATTAAACTTTTAAATTTTGACAAAAAATTTTTTTTAAAATCCCATAAAATTAATTCCGGCTCTTCTCCACTTCACTATATCGACTATCATCATATATATGACTATTTTCAGACGCAATTAATATGCAAATATTGCCAGCAGAAATTATTTTAATTACCATTTTCAAAAATGAAGGATTAGCTAGAGTGTTTGCAACAATTTACTGTACATGTCATTTGATTGACGCTAAATCCCAAACATACAACCACCACATGATTACACTCATACTAGAGATTTGTGCATGAGTTTCATACATCTCGCTCCCAGTGTAACCAAATTTCCATGGGAATTCTGCATATCATACGATTATTTGTGCTACCATAAATAGGAGGATAACGATAGTGCATATCGGTAGTGAGACCTGAGCCACACACCTCGCTTCTGCTGCTTCCTTGGTATTCATAGGTAAACACATGCTGTGACATATCGGATAGGCACGTTACCTGTGTCTCCCTTAACTCGTATTACCACCAACACTGTCTCGCCTATTTCAATTGCCACGTGAATTATATTATTTTTTCGTATTTACGAGTTTTTTTTCGGAGGAAAAAATAAATAAATATTTTTCACGAAAAGGCGGTGGGTGGGAAAAATCTGAAAAAATTAGGGGATGATGGAAATATATTGAGGCATATTCGAGAATTTTTTCAGATTTTTTAAGGAAACTGCCTTTTTTTTAGGGGTGAAAATAGAGATTTCATGGGAAAATCGATTTTCTGCTATAAATTTTTTCATGTAAAGGCGGTCTCTTGAAAAAATCTGAAAAAATTAGACAGTAATGGAGACTAACTGAGGCATCATGTAGAATTTTTTCAGATTTTTTCAGGGATATGCCTTTTTTTTGTGGTAAAAATACAAATTTCATAGGCAAGTCGATTTTCTGCTAAAATTTTTTTAATGTAAAGGCGGTCTCTTAAAAAAATCTGAAAAAATTAGACAGTAATGGAGACTAACTGAGACATCATGTAGAATTTTTTCAGATTTTTTACGGACAATGCCTTTTTTTTAGTGGTGGAAATCAATATTTCATTGATAATTCCATTTTTTCTTCAAATATTTTTCATGGAGAGGCGGTCTGCTGGAAAAATCTGGAAAAATTAGACAATCCTGGAGATTAACTGAAGCATTTTCCAGAATTTTTTCGGATTTTTTACGCGAAAAGCTTTTTTTTATGGTAAAAAACAAATATTTCGTAGTCAACTTCACTTTCTGTTCAACGTTTTTTAACTTTAAGGCGGTTTCTTGAAAAAATCGGAAAAAATTAGACAATAATGGAGACTAACTGAGACATTTTCCAGAATTTTTGCAGATTTTTCAACCTAAAAGCCTTTTTTTATGGTAAAAAAACAAATTTTTCATAGTCAACTTCACTTTCTGTTCAACGATTTCTAACGTAAAGGCGGTCTCTCAAAAAAATCTGAAAAAATTAGACAATAATGGAGACTAACTGAAGTATTTTCCAGAATTTTTTTAGATTTTTCACACAAAAAACCTTTTTTATAGTAAAAAACACATAGTTCATAGTCAATTTCACTTTCTGCTCAAATATTTTTTCACCTAAACGCGGTTTTCTGGAAAAATCAGAAAAAATGGGACAATAATGGAGACCCACTGACGCTTCTTCCCGAATTTTTTATAGATTTTTTACTCGAAAAGCCTTTTTTTATGGTAAAGACATAGTCAATTCCACTTTCTGCCTCTGGCATTCACCATACAACAGATACTTGAAGTTTTCGAAACATTTTGAGAAGTTCGTATGCATCAGAAGTTTAAAACGTGAAAGCATCTTTGTGAGTTTCACGAAGAGCTTGAAAATATTGAGGCTGTTTGTAAACTCAGAGAGTGGATTTTACCGATGATAATCGGATTTACAAATAGTAAAAACATTCTCGTCATGAAAATTATGTTTACTTTGAAACGTACGTGAATGAATGGAGCTAATGAAACCAGAGATAATAATGAAATTTTCACGAATGCACCTGTATGTTTCTTGTTACTTTATTAACTCAATGAATTATTTTATGTGAAGAGAAAAATTTAATTTCATCATGTACACAATGTTCAACTTTGTTTGATAATCAGATTTTTGTTGAGGTGTGTTAATAAATTTCTGTGTTTGGCAGATGTTCGAACGGGTACTTTTGATGTTAGGGTCTTTGCATTTGGAGATGGGTCTTTTTTGATGATTTCATTGAAAAGCTGAGGAAATTTTAGTTGGAAAACATGTGCGACTCGATTTTTAGGGATTTTTTTTAAATTTGGGGTTTTTGGGGATCGAAACTTTTCGATTTAGGGATTTTGAGTTTGAGGGGACTTAGGCGGTTGAGGGGAAATGGTTCGAGATGGATTTTTTTTGATGATTTCATTGGAAAGCTGAGGAAATTTCAGTGCGAAAACATGTGCAACTCGATTTTTAGGGATTTTTTTTGAAATTTGGGATTTTTGGGGATCGAAACTCTTTGATTTTAGGGATTTTAAATTTCAAGGGAGTTAGGCGGTTGAGGGGAAATGGTTGGAGATGGATTTTTTCTGATGATTTCATTGGAAAGCTGAGGAAATTTCAGTTGGAAAACATGTGCGACTCGATTTTTAGGGATTTTTTTTTAATTTGGGGTTTTTGGGGATCGAAACTTTTCGATTTAGGGATTTTGAGTTTGAGGGGAGTTAGGCGGTTGAGTGGAAATGATTGGAGATGGATTTTTTTTGATGATTTCATTGGAAAGCTGAGGCAATTTTAGCTGGAAAACATGAGCGACTCGATTTTTAGGGATTTTTTTTGGAAAATTGGGATTTTTGGGGATCGAAACTCTTTGATTTTAGGGATTTTAAATTTCAAGGGAGTTAGACGGTTGAGGGGAAATGGTTGGAGATAGATTTTTTTTGATGATTTCATTGGAAAGCTGAGGAAATTTTAGTTGGAAAACATGTGCGACTCGATTTTTAGGGATTTTTTTTAATTTGGGATTTTTGGGGATCGAAACTTTTCGATTTCAGGGATTTTGAATTTGAGGGGAGTTAGGCGGTTGAGGGGAAATGGTTGGAGATAGATTTTTTTTGATGATTTCATTGAAAAGCTGAGGAAATTTTAGCTGGAAAACATGAGCGACTCGATTTTTAGGGATTTTTTTTGGAAAATTGGGATTTTTGGGGATCGAAACTCTTTGATTTTAGGGATTTTAAATTTCAAGGGAGTTAGACGGTTGAGGGGAAATGGTTGAAAATGGATTTTTTTTGATGATTTCATTGGAAAGCTGAGGAAATTTTAGTTGGAAAACATGTGCGACTCGACTTTTAGGGATTGTTTTTAATTTGGGGTTTTTGGGGATCGAAACTTTTCGATTTTAGGGATTTTGAATTTGAGGGGAGTTAGGCGGTTGAGGGGAAATGGTTGGAGATGGATTTTTTTTGATGATTTCATTGGAAAGCTGAGGAAATTTTAGTTAGAAAACATGTGCGACTCGATTTTTAGGGATTTTTTTTTAAATTTGGGGTTTTTGGGGATCGAAACTTTTCGATTTTAGGGATTTTGAATTTGAGGGGAGTTAGGCAGTTGAGGGGAAATGGTTGAAAATGGATTTTTTTGATGATTTCATTGGAAAGTTGAGGAAATTTTAGTTGGAAAACATGTGCGACTCGATTTTTACGGATTTTTTTGGAAATTTGGGGTTTTTGGGGATCAAAACTCTTTGATTTTAGGGATTTTAAATTTGAAGGGAGACAGACGGTGGAGGGGAAATGGTTGGAGATAGATTCTTTTTGATGATTCCATTGAAAAGCTGAAGAAATTTCAGTTAGAAAACATGTGCGACTCGATTTTTAGGAATTTTTTTGGAAATTTGGGGTTTTTGGGGATCAAAATGTTTTGACTTCAGGGTTTTCACATTTGAATAAATAGGCGAGGGAGGGGAAATGGTTTCTAGATGGATTCTCTCCGATGATCTCATTGAAAAGCTGAGGAAATTTCAGTTGAAAAACATGTGCGATTCAATTTTTAGGGTTTTTTTTTAAATTTGGGATTTTTGGGGATCAAAATTCTTCGATTTTAGGGTTTCCACATTTCAATAAAAAGGCGGTAGAAGGGGAATGGTTGGGGATTGATTCTTTTCGATGATCTCATTGAAAAGCTGAGGAAATTTCAGTTGAAAAACATGTGCGATTCGATTTTTAGGGATTTTTTTTTAATTTGAGGTTTTTGGGGATCAAAATTCTCCGATTTTAGGGTTTCCACATTTCAATAAAAAGGCGGTGGAGGGGGAATGGTTGGGGATTGATTCTCTCCGATGATTTCATTGAAAAGCTGAGGAAATTTCAGTTGAAAAACATGTGCAACTCGATTTTTAGGGATTTTTTGAAAAATTGGGGTTTTCGGGGATCAAAACCTCTCAATGTTAGGCTTTCCACGTCTCAATAAATAGGCGGTCGAGAGAAAATGTTTGGAATTGCATTTTTTTCCATGATTCCATTGAAAAGCTGCGGAAAATCCAGTCGAAAAACATGTGCGGTTCAATTTTTTGTTTTTTTTTTTTGAGAATTCGGGATTTTTCGGGGATCAAACCCATTTAATTTTGAAAATTTCCAAAAAAATCCCGAAAATTACTTGTGACATATGGTTTCCAGGTCAAATTTTCTCAGCTTTTCAATGGAGTCATCGAAAATATCCTATCTCGATCATAAAGCTCATTATCATCAACAATAATGATAAAATTCTCAAATGAAATTGTGTATTTCTTGTTTTTTCATGAAAACACTGAATTATTTTATCCAGAAAGAAAAATTGAATTTCATCATATACACGATGTCCAACTGTGTTAGATAATTAGATTCCTGTCGAGGTGTCCTAATGAATTTCTGTGTCTGGCAGATGCTTGGACAGGTACTACTCTCTTGTCCGTTGAAATGAAATTCCACGGTTTGAAGATGCAAGTTCTCTGTCTCTGTTATTCTACACCGTGGCCGAGGACAGTCACAAAGGAATTCACGACAAATAATCAACTTCATTGAAGTAGTAGAATGTATGTAATTTAGAATTTTCCTATTTATTAGAAGTGGAGTTATTCAAAACCTTGAGTAATTGAATAGTGAAGAGACAAAAGAGGATAATTCCATTATTTTCCTCTTTATTCTTGAAAATGTCTTGAAAAATCATGGAGAGACGCCTTTTTTTGTGCGAATTCTTCTTTTTCTATGGGATTTTACGAAAAAAATTCAACATAAAAAAAGGATTTTATTCATTTTTTTGCAAATTTTTCGAGGAATATTGGAGATAAAAAGACGTATCTTCATTATTTTTCGAGATATTTACCGAAAAAAATGAAAAAATGAGATTACAAGAAAATTCATTGACTGAAAAGTTAATGAATTTTTTAAAAAATCAGATTTCTTTCAAATTCGAATTTTTAGGAATTTTCTGAAATTTTCTTGGATTTTCCGGGGTTTTCTCGCATTAAACACCAAAAATAAAATTCTCTCAACTAAAAATTAATTAATTACAGAAAAAAATTGATTTTTTCCCCGAATTAGAGATTTTCTCGAATTTTCCGGAATTTTCTCGCTTTAAAAACAGAAAAAAAAAGATTTTTTTCCTCAATTTCGTTTTTTTTAAATAATTTTCCGGAATTTTCTTGTAGATAAAAAAGATTATCTCCATCATTTTCCAAGGGAAATTAGTTTTATCACCGAAAAACATGAAAAAATCGATTTTTTTCATAATTTTTCTCTACTGGCAAGAAAATTTGATTTTCGATGATGGATGAGATTACAAGAAAATTCATTGACTGAAAAGTTAATGGATTTTAAAAAAAATCAGATTTCTTTCAAATTCAAATTTTTAGGGATTTTCTGGAATTTTCTTGGATTTTCCAGAGTTTTCTCGCCTTGAAAACAGAAAAAAAGAGATTTTCTTCTCAATTTCGTCTTTTTTTTCAGAATTTTCTGGAATTTTCTTATCGATAAAAAAGCTTATCTCCATAGTTTCCAAGAAAAATTGGTTTTTCACCGAAAAAAAATGAAAAAAAATCGATTTTTCTTCATTATTAATGAAAATTACTTACAGTATACAGTGAGATTCCATCGGTCTTCAATAGCAGCCTCCGGTAATCGTGGATTCTCCGCCCGACAGATCAAGTACTTTCCATCGTCCTCATGGCTTGGATACCACTGAAGTACACTTTCACTCGAAGCACCGTCCTGCAACTGATTGAACCAATGGAATTACGATTTTTTTCATTTTTTTTTTTTCATTGGAATTACAAATTGAAATGAAATTTATTAGAGCTGAAAGATGGATTTTCTTGGTTTTAACTGAGTAAAACAGAGTCGCAAAGAAGATACTGGCAAATTGTTTATTGATTATTTATTTACGTAATCACATTTTTCTTGTGGACGTACAAATTCTCTATTTAATTTCAATTCCTTTTTTTTTTTAATTCGCGAGAAGATAGAGTGTAGGATGATTTTATTCTAGACGAAGTGACACTATATAGATTAAACTTTTACTCAGTGCGGTGAGATAAAAGGTATCCCACTGATACGAGAATGATAAGATTTGCCCTTTTGTTATTATTATTTAAACAAGTGGATAATAGTATTGCTTTCCAACTGATATAGCTTTTTCTGCTGATACTTTAGCAATATGCTTGCGAATGGAAGCCATACAACTTTTTTTCAAATCATCATCGAATTGGTGTATGAAAATATTGAATTTGTGGAAAAGTTAGAATTTTTCGAGATAATGACACAATTCGGAATTTTCACAAAGTTTTTGAAGGATAACTCGGAAACTAATGGAGATACGCCCTTTTTGCATCAGAACAGTATTGTAGAGAATTTTGATAGCTACACAAAAGGATTCGTGCAAAATAGGCGTATCTCCCTTATTTTCCGAGATATTCTCAGATTAAGATTTTCAAAAATGAAGTTTTTCAGGTTTTTTCCTATTTAACAGTTAAATTTGATTTTTTTGGGATTGAACCGTTCGACGAAAAAATCTGAAAAAATTCAAGGATGCTGTAGGTATTCTGGACCATCTTCAGGAATTTTTTCAGATTTTTATCTACAGCTGCAGCTAAAATCTCAATGATTTTCTATTTAACTTGATATAATCCTTTTTATGGAGAATTATAAATTGTTAAAAAAACAAGTGGATAATAGTGTTGCTTCCCAACTGATATAGCTTTTTCTGCTGATATTTTAGCAATATGCTTAATTAAAAATCGTAAAATTCAAATCTTTCCATAATTACGTAAAAATTAATTTTATAACTGTCACATGAATGATAGATATTACGTAATTTATGTAACTGTCCATTGGTATTCTCTCGACTCACGAGCTTTATCTGCAATTTGGTTTCCAAAATCCCAGCTAATTGCAACACAATAAATTGATGAGATGTAAATTACTAGATTCCTATTGAAATTTCATAGGCTGTCTCTGTTCCTCCACTTGTATTAATATAACTAGGTATTTTCAGGCTTCAACGACAGTCGGAATTAATTTCGTGATGGAACAGTGACAACGAAAATTTTCATAATACGTCCCTATTGATTCCGGTCACAGGAATTAATTGGACGATTTTTTTAAATTGTAGAAAACTCCGGAAAATTCGAGAAAATTTCGGAAAATCCAAAAAAAATGAAAATTGAGGGGGGAGAAAGCTATTATTTTTCTTCAATCGATTAATTTAAATTTATAGTGAATGGAATTTTATTTTTGATTTTTAATGTGAGAAAATTGTGGAAAATCCCCGGAAAATTCAGGGAAATTTCAGGAAAATCTGGAAAATGTCAAATTGGTGAAAAAAAGACGATTTTTTTAGAAACCATATTGGCGAAAGAAGGTTGTCGTAGGTTAACTTGACAAAATCCTGGAAAATCGAAGGAAATTTCAGGAAAACTCAGGAAAATTCTAAATTGAAGGGGGGGGGGGGGTTTCTTTAATCAATTAAATTAAATTTGTAGTGAATGGAGTATTATTTCTGATGTTTAATGGGAGAAAATTCCGGAAAACCTCCGGGAAACTCGGAAAATTCAGGAAAATGGCCGGAAAATTCAGGAAAATGGCCGGAAAATTTGGAAAATTTCAAATCGAAGAGAAAACACGATTTTTTTAGAAATCATGGTGACAAAAGGAGGTTATCGTAGTTTAACTTGAGAAAATTCTGGAAAACTGTGGAAAATTCAAGAAAATTTCGGGAAAGCCCAGAAAATTCCAAATTTAAGGGGGAGCGAATTTTTTTTCTTTAATCAATTGAATTTTTTAGTGAATGAAATTTAATTTTCGATGTTTAATGCGAGAAAATTCTGTAAAATCTCCGGAAAATCCAGGAAAATTCCCGGAAAATTTGGAAAAATTCAAATTGTTGAAAAAACACGATTTTTCAGAAATTATTTTTGAAAAAAAAAGATTATCATGTTTTAATTTGGGAAAATCGTGAAAAACTCAGGAAAATCCCGGAAAATCCGAAAGAATCTCCAATTTGTAAAAAAAAAAACAGATTTTTCCAATCAACTGAATTTTTATCCTCTCAATTCATCAAATTTCTCTGATTTTTCAAAAAAAAATTTGTTTCAATGAAGATATTGAATATAAAAGTCCTTTGACATGGAAACCTTCACAAAAATTTCTAAAAACTTCAAATGCTTTCCATTCATTCTCCTATTATTATGATTATTATTCTTTATTCCACGTTCATCCTTTCAGTTCTTTGCATGCATTTATTATCCTCTAAAACAAATTGCTCATTTTTCCAAATATTTAAATATTAAATTCTCCATAAAATCCCCCCTAAAAAATAAATGAAAAACCCTCAATTTTTTCCAAAATTTTACTCGTCATTGAATAGAGATAGATGAATAGAGGATTACTTCAAATAAATAAATACAAAAAAAAAAAATAAATACAAAAAAATAAATAAAAAAAAGTAGTATCCTTTTGATCCTGTGCTGCTCATGGGAATGTGGAAAATTCTAGCTGCCCGATTTTTAACGGCTGAAATCACACAGTCCTCCCCCCCCCCCCCCCTCATTTCACCGCTGTCTCCCCCCTCCCACCCCCTCCACCTCTTTTACCTGCATTTCCCTTTTTCCCGCGAGGATATACAAACAAAACAAGTGAAAAGTCCACGATACCCAGGGATTATACGAAGAAAAGAAGGGAAAAAAAAGGAAAATAGGGGAAAAAAAAGGAAAATAGGGGGAAAAAAATATGAAAATAAAAAGGAAAGAGGTAAAAATGTACAGGAAAACATCGAGCGTTGAAGGGCCAAATGGGTAAGAGGTGGATAAAAAATTGCCCAGTTAGAAAAAGAGAGAGAGAGAGATACTGAGATTATAAAATGGAGGCAGATGTGTGTGTCGGCTTTTCTTCTCACGGGGCCAAATGCATTCACGTGAAAATAATACCGGAAAAACTCCCGTCCCAATTCCCTCTTAACCTCTCTCGGCAGTGCTTTCCCTGTCGTTATCTCAAACTACCCTCTGATTGTGTTTTTTTTTTTTTTACTTCTTTCGATAAGGTGAAAATAGAATAAAAAAATGGGAAAAATGAGAAAAAAAGAATTGGGGAAAATTGCGTATGGAGAGCTGTTAGATTTTATTGGTGAACTATATCAGTTACTGTTGAATTGGTTATTATTATTGCCGACATCGGTAATCATTTCTCTGGATTTTTTACCTTTTTCCCTTTTTTTCTGCAAAGAGTGCGCTTTTTTCTGATGAAAAAAGGTTTTTTTTGCATCGTTTACTTTTTTTTTTAATTTTTTTGAATAAATTTATAATTTTTATATAATTTTTGGAAAATCGATATTAAACAGCGGAAAAAAACATGATTTGACGGCAAATGAGATCGTTTTTCACTTTCAATTGGAATTATGGCGCTATGACGATTGGAAGTGAAAATATTCTCAAAAAAGTGATTTTTTCAGAATAAAAAAAAAATAAAAAAATGAATTTTTTTTTGAAAATTCAGAAAAATCACTTTTTATATATGATTTTCATGTGAAATTTTCTAAGCTTTTCAGTGGAATCATCAAAAAAATTCTATCTCGAACCGTTAAAAAGAAAATAATCATTTTTAAAGAATTTTTTATTTTTGAAAAGTCAATGAAAAAAAATTTCAATTAATTTATGGTAATTTAGAATTTTTGAAAATCGATTTGGAAAACAAAAAAATACATGAATTGATGGTGAATGAGCTCAGCTTTCACCTCCAATCGTAATTTTGGCGCTACGACAATTAGAACCGAAGATATTTCCAAAAAAGTAATTTTTTTTTAAATTAAAAAAAATGGAATTTTCGAAAAAAATTAGAAAAAACACTTGTGACATATGATTTTCATCCTAAATTTCCTCAGCTTTTCAATGAATCCATCAAAAAAATTCTATCTCGAACAACTCCAAAAGAATTACTATTTTCCTGAAGAACCAATAAAAAAATTTCAATTAATTCAGAAAAATTGATAATTCTGAAGAAAAAAGCGAAGTTTCTCGTTTGTAAGAGACAGAAGTTTCTTATCCACTCCTGAATACACAAGAAAATTGTAAGAGAATCCAATTGGAAAGAGGAATATCGATGGGTACCTTCTGGTGTCTGACTAGTTTCATACTGCCTCCACTTGATGCACCGTTAAAATTCTAAAAACCCGATGAAAATTCACTTTTCTCTACATTCGTATAATTCTGTAGTATCTTGACCATTGAAAAAAAAAAAAAAAACTTGACCATTGGAAGAATTTACAGAGCTGATCTATGATCTACGATCTATCATAAAATGATCTAAATAGAGAGAAAAAAGTTGGAAGAGAAATATATTGCTATGAATATATTTAATAATATCGGATTAATAACGGGTGATATAATTCGGCAAAAATATGTGTGGTGTTCAATATATTATGTAATTATATACATAATTATACTATTTCAATTATATAGATTTTGATATTTTATCATGTGATTTTCTGTATCTGAGTCATTTGATATTGGAAAATATATTTATTTATTCTCAATTCATCATATAATAATGACAGTATACTTTATAATGTTTTCCTGTTTTTTTATGGGAATCATTATAATTTTGATTTTATATTTGATCATATATTTTATTGAAAATAAAATATATTATATTCCATTTTATATAGCTGCACTTTATGATAACTAGATAGTTTGTATCGTTGCCCTAATGCGAATTCAGTGTGATGTACATCTTCAATAATTTCAAATGTTCTCATGATCCATTTAGATATTGTGGAGAGTACGTTACTCAGAGAGCCATCTCTACAGAATAAATTAAATATTTATTTGTTTCAAAATTTTAAAATTATATTAATTCATGGAATTTTATGATTCTTACAAACTATTTTTAACTGATATTTTTTATTATATCTTTGGAGTATTAATTTCATTATATGCCAATATTATATTTTTCATTATATTCTGATTAAATATTAATATTATAAATAGTATAATATATGCTGGAACGTATTCCAAATTTATAGTTGCTATAATTATATGTTCCAATAGAAGAGAATTATAATGAACCATTGTATCTTTCTCATTATCGAATCATATAATATTCTGGCAAAAATATGCATATGGATTGTTATATTAAATTTACAAAATTATATAATTCATCAGTTACTCAAAATTATATTTTCGACAATATATATATCTCATCCCAAGAGTCCATTTAACCCCATTTTCCCCGAACGATCCTGTAAATAAATCAAATTACTGAATTTGAAATTGATTAAGTTTGAGGGTAAAATTGTGGGGGAGAAGAGTGTAGTTGCTATCACGAGGGGAAACTGAGTGGAACTTTCAGCAAGAATCTCATCACAATCCCTGTGGAGAGTGTGACGAAGAATATTGATGAGTTAATTGTGTGAAATTTTCATTCCATATGGCAATGTTAATTGAATATTTATCATCGTAAGTGCTGCTAATCCTACGGCAAAGAGATAAAAATGGGATTAATCCCTTTTTTTTCCGTTTATTCTCAAATTGGAAGATAAATAAGGGAGATACGCCCTTTTAGCTCTTGAAATTCCCTACAAAAAAGGTATTTCTCCTTTATTTACTGAAATTTTCCTCGTTTTCTCAATTATTCGTTTTTGGTGAATATTTTTTGGAAATTGAGCGGATAGAGCGATTTTAAGATGGAAAATGGGTTGAAATTGATGGAAATATTGGAGATAAGATATTTTTGATGATTCCATTGAAAAGCTGAGGAAATTTCACCTGGAAAACATGTGTCACTCGATTTTTAGGGATTTTTTGGAAAAAATTTCAAAATCGAAGGGGGATTGATCCCCAAAAACTTTTAATTTTCAATTTTAATGTAGAAAATGGGTTGAAATTGATGAAAATATTGGAGACAGGATATTTCTGGTGATTCCGTTGAAAAGCTGAGGAAATTTCACCGGGAAAACATGTGTAACTCGATTTTTAGGGATTTTTCCGAAAAATTTCAAAATCGAAGGGGGATTGATCCCCAAAAACCCTTAATTTTCCATTTTTTTCAATTTTAATGTAGAAAATGGGTTGAAATTGATGGAAATATTGGAGATAAGATATTTTTGGTGATTCCATTGAAAAGCTGAGGAAATTTCACCCGGAAAACATGTGTGACTCGATTTTTATGGTTTTTTTTCAAAAAAATTCAGATCGATCGGGAATTGATCCTCAAAAACCCCTAATTTTCAATTTTAATGTAGAAAATGGGTTGAAATTGATGAAAATATTAGAGACAGGATGTTTCTGGTGATTCCATTGAAAAGCTGAGGAAATTTCACCCGGAAAACATGTGTAACTCGATTTTTAGGGATTTTTCCGAAAAATTTCAAAATCGAAGGAGAATTGATCCCCAAAAACCCCAAATTTTCAAAAAAATCCCTAAAAATCGAGTCACACATGTTTTCCAGCTAAAATTTTCTCAGCTTTTCAACGAAATCATCAGAAGAAAAGAAACTCAAACCATTTCGAGTGAATATGCTCTATTGAACTCTTATAGCTTTTGAAATAAAAACAAGAAAAAGATGTTGGGCATGAAAGCGTATCAAACGTAGAAAACGGGTTGAAATTGATAAAAATATTTGGATGAGGATATTTTTGATGATTCCATTGAGAAGCTGAGAAAATTCCACCTGGAAAACATATGTCACTCGACTTTTAGAGATTTTTTTGAAAATTTTCAAAAATTGAAAGGGGATCAATCCCCAAAAACCCAAAATTTTCAAAAAAAATTCGTAAAAACCGAGTCACACATGTTTTCCAGGTAAAATTTCCTCAGTTGTTCAATGGAATCATCAAAAAAGATCCATCTCGAACCATTCCAATAAAAAGGGCGTATTTCCATCAATTTCCGCGATATTCTAAAGGTTTTTTTTACCTCTTCACTACTGAATTATCATTTCAAAGCCCCTGTGACTGCTCAGAATCACTAACGACACGAATCTCCACGTTTTCCTGATGGAAATCCTCTCCTTAATCCTGAGAGTCAATTAAAACCGTGTAGTCTACCGAAAAATCACCTTCAAGCTGCTCTCAATTGTCAGTAGCTTTTAATTTATTTCAATTATTTTTTTTTTCTTTTTTTCGTCGACTCATTCTTCATATCATGCTCCTCTCATCGCATTTTACTCTGCAGAATTAATAGAAGTGGGAGAAATGTGACGCTTGAGAAGTTCAAGTGGCTTGATGAATTTTCGTCAAGTGTCTGGGTTACGGGAGTTGGACTACCAAGGGGGAACTACTTGGCCAAAGTAGTACACCCAAGAAAATGAGGACACATGATGAATTCGTGCCGAAATTGTCGGTATTTTTCATGCAAAAAAGAAAGAAAAAAAGGAGGGATAAAAATTACATTCAAAAGCTCGAGATCAAGAGTTTTCGGGATGAAAAAGAGGAAAAATAAAAGAGAAAAATTGATGAAACAGCGGAAATGATGGAGTCGTTGATCTTTTTGATGGAGACACTTTCTTGAATATTTACGTTTTTTTTTGGAATATTTCGGAAACTAAAAGAGATAGTGATTTTGCATCTTACAAAAGGAGGATTGGAGCGAAAATGCTCTATCTCGCTTAGTTTCGGAGATATTTTTGGGGAAGGGATTCGAGATAGAGATTTTCTGATGATTCCATTGGAAAGCTCAGGAAATTTTGGGTGGAAATCATGGGTCGAAATGTTTTTTTCAATTTTTTGAAAATTTTACTTTTTTGGGTCAAGTTTTGAAGGGGTTTTCCTCTCGAAAATCGAAAAAATTCACTTTTTCGGCGATATCTCCGGTTCTGTTGGTCGCAGCGACCTGGGGTTGATCTCAAATGAAAGGTGAGCTCATTTCCCATCGATTTATGTGGTTCAAATTTTTTTTCATCAATTTTTCAAAAACTTATAGGCCATTTTCTGAAAATCAGTTTTTGCCCTATAAGTACTTGAAAAATTGATAATTTTTTTTTTAAACCACATAAATCGATGGGAAATGAGCTCACCTTTCATTCAAGATCAACCCCAGGTCGCTACGACCAATAGAACCCGAGATATTCCCGAAAACCTGAAATTTTTCAAAAAACAGAAGACTTTCACCTTCAAATCTCGAGGAAAAAATGGAATTTTTGAAAAATTCAAAAAAATAACTTGTGACATATGATTTTCATGTGAAATTTCCTCAGCTTTTCAGTGAAATCATCAGAAAAAATCTGTCTCCAATATTTCCATCAATTTCCAGCATTTTTCACAGTATGAAAAACAACCAAAATTAACATGTGGTCCATTTTACCCCATATTTTCCTAATAGAATACAATAAGATTGAAGAATTCAGATGAAATTAACTCCAGAATTGAAATAGCTTAAGAAACAAGGTAATACGAAATTGTAATGTATATGCATTGTGACTAGCTCACGGGAATTCAAAAGACCTGTCGCTTCGTAACTGCTAATTCCCATTTTCTTCCCCTATTTGGACTTACAACCCGTGACTTTTCGATTATCCACCACGTTCACGTCCAGAGAGAAGACAAGTCCGTCTCATCTCAATTCCCTAGTGATTGTAAGAGAAGAAAAAGAGGAGAAGAAGCAGAGAAAAAGCAGAAGAAAAAAAAATATATATATATATACAAAGAAATAGACGAGCGAAGGTGTCTTGAGATCTTGTCTCTCAGTTGGAATTTTTATCTCTTGAGATTTACACATACAGTCATGCAGACACACGTGTCAGGTCCAAAAAAACAATTTCTTTGATGGTAAAAATATTTTCAGTAAAAAAAATAATTTCAGAATTTTCGGAACGGTCAATCGAGGACTGGCGGTACTACCTTGAGCCGACTATCGTGATGGGGGAATGGGAAGACAATAGTGGGATTCAAGCACAATATGGGAGCCCATTAGTGAGGTCATGAAGACAAATAGACTGATATTTCGATACTGACGTCCTAAAATTGGTGATGCCAATGTAAACATAATTTTTGGTGGAATTTTGGAGGTATTGGGAGAAATATTAGAGATGGATTTTTTTTGACGATTCCATCGGAAAGCTGGGGAAATTTTAGCTGGAAAACATATGTCACAAGTGATTTTTAACTTTTTTTTTGAAAAATTGGAAAATTTTCAAAATTTTGGATTTTGGAAAAATGTGTTTTTTTTGGGATATCTTCGGTGATAATTGTGGTAGCGCAAAAATTCCGATTCGAGGTGAAAGGTGAGATCATTTGCCATCGATTCATGAGGTTTCGAATCAAATTCCATAATTTTTTCCAAAAAAGTACTTTTTTTTTTCAAAAAACATACGATTTTTCAAAAAAATTCAGAAACATACCTTCCGACATATGCTTTCCATGTCAAATTTCCCCAGCTTTCCAATGGCACCCCCAAAAAAGCTCTATTTCCTACCCCTCCCCCAAAACCCCCATTTTACCCCTACACACTGCAAAAAAAAACTCGTAAAACATTCACCACAGAATTGAATATCTTCGCTTTTTAAAATGAATCACTCATTTTTTTTTCCCCTCCTCCTTTATTCTTGAATCAACAAACCCATCCAATGTGTATCGATCACGTACCCCAATTCCCATAGAATGAATGGCAAATGTGAAATTTTCCTCGGTTCGTCCGTGCCATGGAATATCAGAAAATGAAATCGCTTATGAAATTTTCATGACTCCATAATGCATCAACGTTTCAGAATAATAAAATAAAAAAAAAAAGAGGAAAAAAGACTCAATGAATTTAAGTAGAGACTTTAATCTCCCCCCCCCCCTCCCCCCCCCCGATAACTACTCCACTTTCAATCATTTTAGAGGTACATTGTGACTCTGTATAAATATTAATGCACTTTAAACTAAGTTTAAAGTGTATGGAGAAGGTACTGAAAGACGTCTCAGACAGCTGCACATTTTTATATACATATATATATATATATATGCGAAATAGAAAGAACGAATGAAAAGGGTCTACCGAAAAGTGAGGCTAGTAGTGTGCAGTTGGCACGCGACCACGCCCGGCCCATTTCCACTTTTTCATCCCTTTTATTTTCATTCACCCCTTCCTCCCCCCCTCCCCGCCCCTTTTTTTCCACTCTTTTATTTTTTCTCTTCAGCATTGTTTCGTTTCTTCTCTCGAGCTTTTTTTTTTTCATCTTGCCTTTTCGCTTATTCTTTGAGGCCTACTCGCAATTTTCCATTTTACTCATTCACCCGTTGTGGAGACCTCGAAATCCCGTTGGCATGACCTCGCTCTTTTCCACTGCGAAATATGAAGGGAAAAAGGGGGGGAGGGGAGAGGGGAAAAGCGCCGTACAGAGAGCATTATGGGCCTACGTTAAGATGATTAAAACCATTAATTTTCAAGCTTTCGCTCATAATAATTCATGTTAAATATATAGCTTTTCTCACCTCCTGGGAATATTAAATTCGATTTAAATTAAATGAGAATGCCTTTTTTTTTTAGGGGAGGAGTTGAGGGAAATGTTTAAGGAAAATTGAGGACAAGGGGGAAATGCTGGAAAATTGGAGAAAATTCAAAATTAGGGAAAATGCTGATTTTTACGACAATTGTGAAGGTGAAGGAAGGTTTCCGGAGTTCAATTTAAGAAATTCCTGGAAAATAAAGGGAAATTCTGGGAGGTCATGGGAAAATGAGGAAAATTGGGGAAAATCTCATATTGGGGGGGGGGGGATTTAGATTTAAAAAAAATGTATGGACAGAGGAAAATTACCGGAGTTCAATTCGGGAAATCCCGGAAGATTCTGGAAAATTATCAAAAAATCTGGAAAATCCTTTCGGAAAATCTGGAAAATCCATTCAGAAAATCTGGAAAGTCCTTTGAGAAAATCCAGAAAATTCTAAATTGAGCAAAAGTTCGTATTTTCTAAAAAAACGTGTTAGTAAGGAAAGGTTATGGTAGTTTGATTCGGAAAAATCCTGGAAAACTCCGGAAAATCACGGAAAATTCTGGAAAATCTCAGATTGGGATGGGGAGAATGGGGGAGGAACCCAGATTTTTCAAAAACTGTGCGGGCAGAGGAGGCTTACCGGAGTTCAGTTTGGGTAATCTCGGAAAATTTTGGAAAATTATCAAAAATCTGGAAAATCATTTGGGAAAATCTGGAAAATTTGAAATTAGGGAAAAATTCGGTTTTTCCAACAAAAAAAACCTGTTCGTTAGGAAAGGTTATCGTAGTTCAATTTGGGAAAATTCTGGAAAATTACGGAAAATTCTGGAAAATCATCGAAAAATCTGGAAATTTTTTGGAGAAAATCTGGAAAATTCAAAATTAGGGAAAAATTCGGATTTTCCCAGAAAACGTATAAGTAAAAAAAAGTGATTGTAGTTAAATTTGGAAAAACCCTGGAAAACTCCGGAAAATTCAGGAAAATCAGGGAAATTCTGGAAAGATTTGAATTGAGATAAAAATCTAATTCCTGAAAAATCAAGTGGAAAAAGGAAAGTAGTCAGAGTTGAAATTGGCAAAGCCCAGAAAAATAGGAGAAAATTAGAGAAAATCCCAGGAAAACTGTAGGAAAATTCTGAAAAATCCCAATAGGAAAAAACTCCAATTTTTAACAAACTCCTGAGGCTTTAAAAAAAAAAATTTGAATTTTTTCGCAGGGTTTTTCACTGAAAAAAAAAATCAGTGCAAAAATATTTTTTTTCCAATCGTAGAATTGCAATAAAATCAAGAGAGAATATAATAGTTTTACGAAAAAAAAAAAAATTTCTTTTTTTTTTCATCGTTTTCGTTCAACAACTCGAATTTTTCATTTCATGTTCTATCATTTTTTCTATTTTTCATCGTTAAAATGAGCACGTGTGACAGGCGTGTTACATTCATGAGTACAAATAGCCATAGGGACTGAATATTAAAAAAAGAAAGGAAA
Organism: Aleiodes alternator; assembly: GCA_963921955.1. Lineage (NCBI taxonomy): Eukaryota > Metazoa > Arthropoda > Insecta > Hymenoptera > Braconidae > Aleiodes > Aleiodes alternator. The sequence continues at coordinate 6,268,863 of OY998114.1, forward strand.
AACTAGAGAATAAATAGAAAAAAAAACTTGAGAATGAGAAAAGAAATAAGAAAAATGAATGTGAATATTTCCGCATTTCCCGGGAGAAAAGTGCGATACCTTCTGGGTTGTTTTAAAATTCAGAAGATTTAACGTACATCACGAGAGGCATGATATACATGCGACCAATGAAAAAAAACACTGAAAAAACATATGAGAAGTTATATATCTGTAGGTATTTTTTGCTCCCTTTTTCCCTACGTCTCTGTCGAGCTTAAATTTGTATTGAGTATGAAGGATAAATTTATTGCCTACAGTTTGATAGCTAAGTTCGGTATTTATCGATCGAACATATGAGCCTTAAGCGATAACGATATTTCAGAATGAATTTCAATGAAAAAATACTTGATGTCTTCAACAAGTATTTTTATTGAATTTATAATTGAATTTTTCGAGTTTTTCTCATTCATTTGAAATTCTCGTTGTTTTTTTGGGGATAAAAAAGGGGCGAGTAGACGAAAAAATTTGAAAAAATTTGAGAAGACGCCTGAGTATGTCTAAATTATTGGTGAATTTTTTCAAATTTTTTTTTCAATTGCTTCACCCTGAAAAAAATGGCAACGAAGAGATAAACAAGATAACTCGATTTTTTTTTATTTTTTTTTTGAGATTATCTCGGAAACTAAGCGGGATAGCGCGATTTTAGATCTATTCTTTTTTTTAGGAAATTTTAAGAGCTACAGAAAAGATTTCTTCAAAAATTGCGCTATCTCGCTTAGTTTCCGAGATATTCTCAATAAAAAACAACAAAAAAAATCGAGTTTCACCTCTTGTCTCCGGAATATTTAACGAAATTCAAAAGAATTTCAAACTATTTTGAATAAACTCCCACGTTCCAATATCTTCACCCTCTACATATATTTATGAAGCTTCTCAAACGCGCGAGCCTAAGACTCCGTAATTTTTTTTGCTTCCCCATCTTCAATCTCCTTTTTTTCTTTTCACTTGAGTGAAAAAAAAAAATTCAGAAGCAGTCGCTCTGTGTCGCGCAGCTGAGCAAAAAAAATAAGCTTAGAGTGGAGACATCGAGAATGATACGATATTGGAGAGAGAGTGGAGTGGTGAATGTAGCAAGGGTGAAAAGCAAAGACTTGTGATCATGTCATGATCACATTCCAGTCTGATGGGCGCATAAATTCACATTGTTCTTTTTCTTCCTTGTTCTCGAGCTCATCATTTTGTTTTTATTGATTCTGAAAATTATTCAAAGCTGAATTAATTTCTCTCTTCTCGTGTCAATTGAATGCGGATGAATTAAACTGAAGGAAAATATCACGGAAAATCTAAAATTTGGAGAAAATCCAGATTTTTCAGGAAATATATAGGTAAAGAGAGATTCCTGAAGTTCAATTTTGGAAAATCTTGGGAAATTGGAAAATTTGTGAAAATTCAGGGAAGTTCTAAATGGGAAAAAAAAACAATTTTTCAGGAAATATGTGAGTAAAAGAAGTTTAAGGAAATTCAAACTGGGAAAACCCTGGAAAGTCTCGAAAAATTGGAAAATTCAGGGAAATACTGAAGAATCCAAAATTGAAAAGAAAAACGATTTTTCACATAGCATAGCGAAGAAGGTTGGTGGGGTTGAATTTGGGAAAATTCTTCCTGGAAAAACCGGGAAAAACTCAAAATTGGGTGAAAATTCTAATTTTCCGGAAAACATGGAGGGGAAGGAAAATTAATGATGTTTAATTTGGGAAAATTTAGGTAAATCTTGGAAAATTCTAAACGAGAAAATCCGGAAAATTCTCAATTGGAAAATCGGAAGAAGCCAGATTGGAAAATCCGGAAAATTGAAAAATTCTAAAAAAAAATCAATTGGAAAATCCGGAAAATTCTATATTGAAAAATCGGGAAAATCCAGATTGGAAAATTCGGAAAATTGAAAATGGAAAATTTTCGAAGAAATTCCAATTGGAAAATCCGGAAAATTCCAATTGGAAAATCCGGAAAATTACAATTGGAAAATGCGGAAAATTCCAAATAGGAAAATCCAGAAAATTGAAAATGGAAAAATCCCAAAAATTTCCAATTAGAAAATCCGGAAAATTCTACGTCGGAAAATCGGAAAAACCAAATTGGAAATCTGGAGGATTGAAAATGGGAAAATTCAAGAAATTGCAATTGGAAAATGCGGAAAATTCCAATTGGAAAATCCGAAAAATTCCAATTGGAAAATCCGGAAAATTCCAATTGGAAAATCCGGAAAATTCCAAATAGGGAAATCCCAAAAATTTCCAATTAGAAAATCCGGAAAATTCTACATTGGAAAATCGGAAAAACCAAATTGGAAAATCCGGAGGATTGAAAATGGTAAAATTCAAGAAATTGAAATTGGAAAATCCGGAAAATTCCAAATGGAAAATCCGGAAAATCCCAAATAGAGAAATCCAGTAAATTATAAAATGGAAAGATCTCAAAAATTTCCAATTGCAAAATCCCAAAAATTCTAAATTGGAAAAAATCCCAAATCTGGAGTTCAATTGGAAAAAAATCTGAAAAATCCGTGAAAATCTCGGAAAATCGAGAATTATAAGATATTGAAGCGAGTGAAGTGGTGAATGAAACAAGGGTGAAAAGCAAAGACTCGTGATCATGTCATGATCACATTCCAGTCTGATGAGCGCATAAATTCTCATTGTTCTTTTCTTCCTTGTTCCCGAGCTGGTCATTTTGTTTTTATTGATTTCGAAAATTATTCAAAGCTGAATTAATTTCTCTCCCCTCATCTCGTTCGAATGCGGATGAATCAAACCGAAAAAAAATAAAGAAAATGATTTAAAAAAAGCAAAAAATGATGAATACTCACGTTTTTCACTCCCTTTTGTAGCTGCTTGGAGCCTTTCCACCACGTTAATATTGCCGGTGGCTTTGAGCCTGTACTCCGGCACTTGATATCGTATTTCCTTGCGGTCGATACGACCTCCATCTTTCCATATATTTCTACGGTTAATGGCCTCACTGCAACAGAAACAAAAAAAGAGAAAAAATATTAATGTTTGTCTTTTAGCAGCGATCCTTTGTTATCCTATTATTTCAACATTCTCCTTCTTTTATAGCGTGAAAAAAAAAATTCCAGTATTTCCAACGGATCCCACAAATTTTAAAGTCCACAATAGCTGTAACAACATGTTTCCCACGTATCTCAAAACACAGACAATGGAACATATTTGAGTTGGAAAAAAAAGGTTCTCTCGTTAATGTTTTACTTCTGTGTACACTTACTCTTGTTTGTGTGTGAGTGATATCAACACACACAGATGAATGATCACCCTTATTTTTTCGAGATTAAAAGAAAATATTTATCGAATAGTTTTATGGAAAACGAATTTTTTTTTCGAGAATATGAATTTTTTTTGACATATCTCGGAGAATAAACGAGATAGAGCGATTTGTCCGAATTTTTTTTTTAAGAAAATGTCGAGTTCTATCGAAAAAAAACGAGGAAATTGCTATTTCGCTTAGTTTCCGAAAACTGCTGGAATGAAATCGATTCGGTTGAAAATTTCATAGACTTGTCGGAAAATTTAGGAAAATTCCAGACTCTGAAGTCTCGGAAAATCTCGGGCTGGAGAAAAATTACGATTTTTCAGAAAATATTCGAGCAAAAAAAGATTGTGGGATTTCAGTTTAGGAAAATCCCGGAAAATTCTGAAAAGTCGTGCGAAACTGGAAAATTGAGGAAAATCCCTGGAAAGTCCCGGAAAATCTCAAGTGAGGAACAATCCTCATTTTCCAGAAAACAGGTGAGGGAAGAAAGTTTCGCAGAGTTCAATAAGAGAAAAGTCCGGAAAATTCAGGAAAATCCTGGAAAAATGAGGGAAAGTCTGGAAAATTCAGGAAAATCCTGAAAAAATCAAGGAAATCCTGAAAAATTCAGGAAAATCTGGAAAATCCTGAAAAATTCAGGAAAATCCTGAAAAATTCAGGAAAATCCTCGAAAATTAGGAAAATCTTGAGAAAATGAGGGAAAGCCTAGAAAATTCAGGAAAATCCTGGGAAAATAAGGAAAGTTCTGAAAAAATGAGAAAAAGCCTGGAAAATTCAGGAAAATCCTGAGAAAATCAGGAAAATGCAGAAAAAATGAGGAAAAGTCTGGAAAATTCAGGAAAATCCTGAGAAATTCTGGGAAATTTTAAATAGAAAAAATCTATATTTTGTTTTCTTTTTCCATTTTTCTCATGAATTAACCGCTTTTTTCCCAATTAACAAATAGCCAACTAGAATGAACAATCAGCATGATCCAATTCTGTATTAACAGAGCCTCAATGAAAATCCATTGTACAGTTAAATGTTACTGCCGTTCATTGGCACAGATTGTTTGGATAGTAATACTGAGGATGTAGCCAATTGTCACTGGATACAGGATCATTGGGTGCTTCCCTTCCTAGTTTACTACAGAAGACTCATATTATTGCTATAATTTGGCAACGGCTCGAGTCCACTTGTGTGCTTTCATTGCCCAACCAGTCCTTCCAATCCCATTTAATTTCAAAATTACCACCAGCAAGTGCAACAATCCTCATGAACACTGCTTGCCTCCACGAAACATATTAGGTATTATTGAAGTTGACGTAGAATTTAACGAGGAATTAGTCACCACTGAGATGGAGAGGTACTCATTATGAAATACTAGTTAGTGCACGAAGTTAACGTCAAAGGATTACGCATAATTATGTGTTTAATTATAAAGTTTTGATTGTGAAGGACGATGTAAAATTTTCCATTCAATTTGTAATAATTTGCAAGTAGAATATGTCGGAAAACGAGAGGTTAACGAGAATTTGGCTAAAAGCGCTTTTGGTAGAACATTTAATACTTTCCGAATAAAGTCTCTGCGTTTTCCGAACAATTGGGATTTTCTTTTCCTTTTTTTATTTTATTTTTCGGAAATTTACCCAGGAATATTTCGAAATTGAATTTCGAAGGTTGCAGGAACCTTCGTTTGATCACATGTTCCCTGGAAAATTGAAATTTTATTCTAATTGGAGATTTCCCGAGATTTTTCATAATTTTTCAGTTTTTCCAAATTGAATTTCCGCAGATTTTCCTATGCTCAGATGTTTTCTGAAAAAGCGAGATTTTATTAGAGTTTTCAATTTTCCGGGGCTTCCCAGAATTTTCCAAGATTTTTCAATTTTTCAGGATTTTCCAATTTTCTAAGATTTTCCAAGATTTTCAGATTTTTTGAGATTTGCCGATTTCCCAAGATTTTCTAAGATTTTCCAATTTCCCACGATTTTATAAGATTTTCCAATTTCCCGAGATTTTATAAGATTTTCCAATTTCCCAAGATCTTTCAATTTTCCAGGATTTTCCAATTTTCTAAGATTTTAAAATTTTTAAGATTTACCGATTTCTCAAGATTTTCCAATTTCCCAAGATTTTATAAGATTTTCCAATTTCCCAAGATTTTCCAATTTTCTAAGATTTTTCAATTTTCCAAGGTTTTCCAATTTTCTAAGATTTTCAAATTTTTAAGATTTACCGATTTCCCAATATTTTCCAATTCCCCAATATTTTATAAGATTTTCCAATTTCCCAAGATTTTCAAATTTTCTAAGATTTTCCAATTTTCTAAGATTTTCCAATTTTCTAAGATTTTCAAAAATTTTCCAATTTTCTAAGATTTTCCAAAATTTTCCAATTTTCTAACATTTTCCAAAATTTTCCAATTTTCTAAGATTTTCCAGTTTTTCAAGATTCACCAATTTCCCAAGATTTTCCAATTTTCTGAGATTTTCCAATTTCCCAAGATTTTCCGATTTCCCAAAATTTCCCAATTTTCCCAAGTTTTCCTGAATTTTTTATGGATTTCCCATTAACCACCTCCCCTTCCATTTCCCAGTAAAATCCGAATTTTCCCCAGTTCCAGTTTTCCCAGACCCAAAGTTTTCAGAAAAATCAATTATCGTACACCTCTAAACGTCCAAGATACTCCATAATAAAAACAAGACGTCAAACTCTCATTACCTCTCCTAAAAAACAAAATCAATTTATCTCCATTCCCATTGAAAACAGCAAAGAGAACTGAATCTCGTATAAATTCGATACGAAGCCCCTTGAATCACTTCTATAGAAGTATACGCAAAGTATATGAAGCCATCGATTCGCAGCGTTGAATTAAATTTAATATCGAACGAGGCGTTGCAGCAGTACCTCCACGATTCCACTCCTCCAACGTTTAATTTAGACATTTCCGACAAACTCGAATTTTTTTTAACATTGCGCATGTCCAGCATATATACAAACGTTTCTCCAGACTATCGAGGCAGCATTGCATGAGTTTCGGGCATTTTTATTATTAATGTTACGTATCGCGCTAGATTTTGATTGGTTTTTGACATTCACCATCAATCGTAACCAATACGTACAATACTATTGGAAACTCTCTATTTTTTTTTATCGTAATCCATGAAAAATGGTGCAATATCACTGCAGAGGAATTAAAAGCTGCTATTTTTTTTTTTTTTTTTTTTTTTTTTTTAAATTCATTTATTTTGGAATGACTTCTGTTTCCCAGTGATAGACAGGAAATTTGATGAGCTCCTTCATTTTTCGCATGAAAAACATTTCAAATATTCAACTCCAACAAAGTTCATCAATTTTCTATCAAAAAAAAGGCTGTTCATTAAATCCAGTTATTTGGTTCAACATTCCCTTGAGCAATTCAATGAAAAAATTGGGACAATTGTTAATATGGAGAGTTTTTTTTTTTTTTTTGCTACCATCGAGATGCTGGAATATTCATTTGATTTCCATTAGCGGTTTACGCGAAAATGCAATTGAGGGGACACTTCTCATTAATCTGCGGATATTCAACATTGAATATTCAATTATGAAAGTCGAATTAATGCTAAATTATAAATCCCTGAATTTGGTGGATTATATAAGAATTTTTTAGTGCATTTGTTTGAATTTAAAATGAGTTTATTTTTGGGGAAAATGGGGATTTTTATGGAAAAGGGGTTGAGATGGATTTTTTTTTGATGATTTTGTTGAAAAGATGAGGAAATTTTCGGTGGAAAACTTATGTCAGAATTAATTATTTTTTTTTAATGAAATTTTTTTTTTTTTTGAATTTTTTTAAAATTCGCAGTTTTTTTAATTTTTGTTTTTTTTTGCTTTTTTGAAAATATCTCCGGTTCTATTTATCGTAGTGACTTGGGGTTGTTCTTAAATGAAAGATTAGATTATTTCCCATCGATTTATGTGATTTCAAAAAAAAAAAATTATCGATTTTTGAGGTTTTATGGGAATTTTTGTGAAAATAAGTTTTTGCCCTATAAATACCTCAAAAATCGATAATTTTCTGTTCAAAACCCCATAAATCGATGGCGAATGATCTCACCTTTCATTTGAGACCAACCCCAATTCGCTATGACCGATAAAACCGGAGATATTTTCAAAAAAACTAAAAAATAAAAGAAAAACGAAAAAAATCGAATCATCGAAATATTTGATTTTTTTTTATTTTTGAAAAAAAATTAGTGATGCATCTGATTTGAAGCATTTTAAAAACCTGAAGATGCTTGCAATGAGGAGCGAAATGCCACGAATTTAGAAATAAATTAAAAAATTGATAACTGAGGCTGAATGGACCCAAAAAAGGTTTCAAAGTCGTAAAAGAAAAGAAAAAAGTTGGATAACTGCAATTCAAGTCATATAGGATTACCATATGTAGGGGAGACTGGGGCAAAATGGGGTTTGGAGGCACATGTGCTTCAAAGTACCCCATTTTGCCCCGGTCTCCCCTATTTAACCTTGTTTACCACTTCACTACTGAATTATAATCAATAGCATGAACAAAAACAACGATAAAAACACAAATTTTCTCAATTTTTCATAATCTCAATTTTTTTTTCACCTTTTTTCTCTATTTATCTCGTAAAAATAATAGCATACAATTACTCACTATTAAGCTCGATGACGAAGGTAGTGAAAGGTGGTTCAGCAAGATTCGTGTTATTCGCTTTGCACGTCAATTTAGCATGATGCTGGTTTCTAGCCAAGTTTCTGAGTGTGACACGATTCACAGTAACGGTGTTAATCTCACCAGTTGGTCCCTGGACCTCTTCGTACGTAGCGTCTATCATTCTGCCTTCGAGAAACCACATTACCTGAGGCTTTGGGTTACCTGTCAACACCAAAATATTGAATATTAATATTACCTCATGATACCAATGATTCTTATGGGATTAATGCAAATTACTGCATTAAATTATTAAAGTGAACTTGAATAGGTATTTTATGAAATCGATGAAAATATTGGAGATAGGTTTTTTCTGATGATTCCATTGGGAAGCTGAGGAAATTTCCCATGAAAATCATATGTCACAAGTTATTTTTTTGAATTTTTCAAAAATTCCATTTTTTGCTCGAGTTTTGAAGGTGAAATTCTTCTGTTTTTGAAAAATTTCAGGTTTTCGGGAATATCTCGGGTTCTATTGGTCGTAGCGACCTGGGGTTGATCTTGAATGAAAGGTGAGCTCATTTCCCATCGATTTATGTGGTTTAAAGAAAAATTTATCAATTTTTCAAGTACTTACAGGGCAAAAACTGATTTTCAGAAAATGACCTATAAGTATTTGAAAAATTGATGAAAAAAAATTTGAACCACATAAATCGATGGGAAATGAGCTCACCTTTCATTTGAGATCAACCCCAGGTCGCTGCGACCAACAGAACCGGAGATATCGCCGAAAAAGTGAATTTTTTCGATTTTCGAAAGGAAAACACCTTCAAAACTTGACCCAAAAAAGTAAAATTTTCAAAAAATTGAAAAAAAAAATTTTGACACATGTTTTCCACCTAAATTTCCTCAGCTTTCTAATGAAATTGTCGCAGAATCTTTATCTCAAACCGTTCAGTTGGAATATCCATTTTCCTTGATTTTCCATTAATTTAATTATCAGTGTCAATTACATCATACCCTGTGAAACACAGGTTTACTGTATTCACTGATGCTACTGACCCAATTACATCTGTCCATAGTAGAGAGATCTCCCTTTGACGAAACAAGGAATCCTACGTCTTTGCAATTACTCAACAGCTCAATCAATTAATTAAATTCAATCAATTGCAGTTTATTTTCGATTAGACCTAAAAATTTCCCCCTCCCCCCCCCCCCTCAAGAAGAGAGTAGTTAAATTTCTGAAACCTAAAGTCTTTTCAATAAAAAAAAACTTTTTCTGCTTGATGTCCATTTTGCCCCATCTTCCTCTATCACCTCCATTCGCAAGCATATTGCTAAAGTATCACCAGAAAAAGCTATATCAGTTGAAAAACAATACTATTATCCACTCGTTTTTACAGTAGACTCTCAAATAAGTTCCTCTGTCCGTTCCAGACCGCTCGTTAAAGTTCCGTTTCCCACTTTCACATAGATTAGTCTCCTCTGCGCAGTTGATTGCGCCGTACACGGAAAGAAAATTCTACCAAAATTTACGATGTTAACATCGTAATCCTGGACTAGACTTTTATTAACGTTAATTTTGAAATATCTTATTTCAAAATTTACTATGTGGATTATATTTTTTACTATTTAACATCGTAATTTTAACAAAGACTTTTAGGATTAAAAATTACTTCAAAAATTACAATTTAACATCGTAAAAAAAAAAAATAAATGAAAATTACACTTTAAAAACTATATTTATTCGTATATTTAATAATTCTATTTACTTTTTAATAAAATAAATATTTTAGTGCTGCCTCTGTTATAATACGATGGAAGCTATAAAAAGTACGATGTTACATCGTAATTTTTAAATAGTAACTGCATCCTCCGCAAGAGGCGCTCTCGTGTCTTATGACCTTTTATTGAAATCGTTAATATAGATCTTAAAAACAACTTGAAGTGTAGGCCCTTCGGTGGCCGAGTGGTCCAAGGCGTCGGTCATTTCGCACTCGAAAGGACCCGGGTTCGAATCCAACCACCAATCGATTATTATTTTATTCTTTTATTTAAGATTTCTCTTCAAATTTTACGATGTTCACATCGTAATTTATATTAAAGAGCTTAAGACTTGGTATTATTTGTCTAAAGTATTGTTTCTTAAATGAAATTTCCAACGCTACATCGTAAAAATTACGATGTTAAAGGTCTAGTCCACCACTACAATAATCAATAGGACAAATTACGATGTTAGCATTGTAAATTTAACTAGAATTTTGTTCCCGTGTAGCACACTCTCCTATGCGCAGCTAGATGCGCAAAATGTATAATTCTAGACTACATCTTGTGCACGTAACCTCATTAAAAATGCCGTGCATTTAACCTCTATTTGATTGGTCCTCCAAAGAAGCAGAGTGGGGGAGCCAATGAGGAACTTAAATGGAAAAATTTGGGGATCTTTAACGAGAGCGCAACTTTATTGGGCGGAACTTATTTGAGAGTCTACTATATTCCCCTTCACCTAAAATTAGAGAATTGCATCAATTAAGCAGAGAAATCATCAGCTTTGCCAATAAATTGAATAATAATTCGTGATATTTTCCATCTCTATTGATTCTCTGATAATAATGTTTAACATGATATCAATATCGAGAGCAGAGCGTCACTTTGATCTTTCTAATTGAATCGTACATGTCAGAAATGTCCCTGATAGAAGCCATAGCCCCATCAATCACATGGAAAATCACAATAAATTGAAAATCTGGAATAATACAAAAAAAATTTTTATCGAATTCTCAATAATGTTTGATGTATTAATTAACTGTTCAAATTACAGTGAATTAACGCAAAATCCTTTAATGTAGAAAATTAGATAATGCAATTTCACTATTTCGTATTGAATATAGATTGACGTGAATTGAAATGGTTTAATTCGTACAATACCACTCGCTTACTCTGCATAATGTGTTGAATAATTTCAAATCGTCTATAATTTAATGTGATAGAATATTTCAATGTTATGGCATGAATTGCATTGAATTTACGGCAGTGGCTATTAATAACTCGAATTGATTCATGAACAGATAACTTGTTCCATTAACTGATAGATAATTTTTTATTGACGTGAAAAAGTTTGATTTCCGGCATAAATTCAGTGGTGAAAGGGTTAAATATTAGTTGATTTTTTTTTTTTGACATTTCTTTGGGGAAAAATCCAGTAAATAGTGGAGATACGCCTTTTTTTGGTCCAAATCATTTTTGTAGAGAATTTTAAAAGCTAAAAAAATTATTTTTTTCTCAATTCCGGATTCAATGGCCAAAATCTCTAGTAGAAAACGACCGTAGCGCCATCTAGCAGTAAAAATAATAATTAATCTTAAAAAATGGTGAAAATCCAAATAAAATTTCAAGAGAACTGTGTGCTGCAGTAGCGAGAGCATAATAATAATAATTGCGGCCAAAGGAGATTCCAAAGAGTTCAAATCCATCAAAATTCTCCGAGGAATTGACAATAGGGAACTTGCATTTTTTTTTGGCTTGAAGCTGTCAATTAGAATGGATTAGATGATAAAAAAATATGAAACTTGAAGAAAAATCATTAATAGATGATAATTATGGCATTAAAAATGGACAATTTTTGAACGGATTTTAAGCGGTAGTGACGTCACTTCACTACATTTGTTTTCTATCGATGACGGTAGCTGGCGCAGCAATAGCAGTTGAGATGTTCTGATTGGTTGAGGAGGTTATAATAGAGCTAAAATTGTATTGAATGAAAGTGTGAGTTGCGGCCACCAGGCGTCTCTGACGCTGAATATAGTGTTTTGACGTCATTTCCGATTTAGAAGCGTTTGAAAATGCTAATTTTTAACAGGCTGTTATTAACAAATTAATGAGCAAATAATTTTTTTTTCTTCATTTTCGTTTCATGGTATGATAATCTTAAAAAAAAAAAAAAAAATTTGCAAGTTCCCTATTGAAAATTATATGTAACTGGACAATAGAATCTGCAAGATGGTCTGCCTGGCATAAGAAAGAGTCTATGAAGTTAATAAGGAGAAAAATCTTTTGAGAAAGTTGATCAGGAAATCAGGAAGTGGACCTGGATCATGTAGAATGAAAACAAGAATCGTCGTGATGACGTGAACTCCGTTGTAGAGGCTTCGGATAGTCCATATACGTGAGAATGCTTCGATAAATTCGCGTCAAACAGCATTCAACTCACCTGGACCATGTAGAATCGAATCTGGAATCATTGGGGCTGATTCCATTCCGCTTTACCTAGTGTAACAAGTGAATATTCCAAAAATTGCCCAAGGATATACTAAGCATGCACATACACGAGATCTGGATTACACAGAATGAAGTCAGTCATCTGCAAGACTACTTGGATTTTATTGTACCGGATCCAGATACGCTGTCCCTTCCAAAATCCCCTGAGGAAATTTGGGGATGAAGTGTACACATCACCGTACATGGACCATATCAAATGAGCCTCCTGTCGTCGAGACAGTTTTATTCTCACTGGGCATAGTCCAGAGGATGTAGACACACTTAGAATCCCCGGAGAAGCGATGAAATGAGAGCTGCAGAGCACTTCAACAGTCGTAATTATTGTTATTATGTACTCGCCACTGCAGAACACAGTTCTCCCAGCATTTTATTTTGATTTCCGTCATTCTTTTCAATTAATTATTATTTTGACCGCTAGATGGGGTTACGGTTGGTTTCTATTGGAGATTCTGGGCATTGGAGATTCGACCTAACGTTTTTTTACGCTTTTTCACTGATTTGAGGGCATTTCTCGTAATGAAAACCATTCATTTCCGTTTTTATCTAAAGAAATTCCACAAAATAGGAGAAACAAGATTGACTGACGGGAAAATCGATGTTTTTATGTATCTTAGGTTTTAGGTTAAGGCACTGGGGAGACTGCAGAGGATTTATTTTATAAGTCCGTCCTTATGGTGAATTGAATGACTATTTTTTTTTGTGGAAGGCAATGATGTTTAGAAATTTGGAAGACGTCAGATTTGGAGGGAAGATGAAATTTTTTTTAATTCGAAAATTTTCCTTTTTCGCATATTTTTCATTATTAGTCCGTTCCTATGATGAATTGAGAGCCAATCCTTTCTAGGGTAGAGGGCAGAGGTGTTTGGAAGCTCTTGGAACCGGAAATTTGAGGAACTTCATATTTTGAGGGCAGATAGAATTTTTTTTTAATAAAAATTTGTCATTTTTTGCTTTTTTTTTCATAAGTCCGCTCCTATGGCGAATTGAGAGACGATTTTTTTTGAGAATTATAAGAGCGATAAAAATCTATTAAACTATTAGAATGAAAAGGGCGTATCTCCATTATTCAGCGAAACATTCTCGAAAAAAAGTGGAGAAAAAAAAGGTCTACTCGCGTTTTACCTTTTTTTTTAGCTACTGAATTTTTATTCATCACCAAGAATATCATCTATTACGTGTTATTACGAGTCTCTTGTGTCTGTAGATGTCCCTGTTATCTAGAAAACTAAAACAGTTTATAAAGCACATGTGCAGTATTCTCTGTTATGCTATCACGTAGTCCATGAAAATTGTGTGTGTGTGTATGTGTGCGTGTGTGAAAGAGAAAGAGGGAAAATACATTCAGCTAGAAACTGAGTAAAACTGGAAATTCTCCAGTTTCACCTGGAAAACGAGAATGGGGAGGGTGGATAAAAAAAAATTTTGCATGACTTCCTGCAACAATAAAATAAATTAAAGCATACCAAGCCACGTTACTCACGTACTAGTTCACTCGAGGGTCACTGTTAAAAAGAAAAAGTAAAAAATAAGGGGAAAACTTTTAGTTTCTACTCTGAATTTTATATGATATGTTGGAGTAATAGGAGGGAAGGGGGGGGGGGGGACTGTGAGAATAACAAATCCCTCGAGGCTTCAACTGGACTGAGTATCACCTCAGTTGAAATATGCGAGTATTTCTCCGTTTTATTCTTTTATTTTGGGGAGTTGTGCGGTTTCGACAGATATTATTTATGAATTGATGATTTTGTTGGGGAAATGAGGAAATTAGAGGTGAAAACCTTTGCTGGAGATGAATTTCTCTTTTTTTTTTGTGGAAAAATGTTTTTTTTTCAAATTTTTCGAAATTTTGTAATTTTTTGAAAATTGTAAATTTTTTTATTTTTTTTGGAAAATTTCGGTTTTTTGAGAATATCTCAGGTTTTTATGATTTTAGGAAGGAAATTCTGGTTGGAGATGAAAGTTAAGATCATTTGCCATCGATTCATGGGATTTTTAATCAATTTCCATCAATTTTCGATTCATTTACAGAGAAAATGGACATTTTCGGTAAAAAGTGCTATAAGTAATTAAAAAATTAATATTTTTCATTCAAAATCCCTTTAAATGATGGCGAATCATCTCATTTTTCAACTTCTCTCCGAATTTTTCCTCTGTGAATAAAATAATATTCTCAAAAAAATTTCCAAAATTCAAAAAAAAAAAAAAATTCAAGAATTCAAAAAAAAAATTTGTTTTCAAGAATAAAAAATTTTTTTTTTTTTTTCAAAAATATTTAAAACATTTCTTCAGACACATATTTTTTTCTTGAAATTTCCTTCCATTTCCAATAAAATCATTAAAATTATTTTATATCAAGTCTTTTCACTAATTTCCTGCTAGTTTCATCACGTAAAAAATAAAATTCCAACTAAACTCCAAAAGATCTATTTTAACCATCGTCTCACATTAATAATGTACATTCTAAAGCATATTTTCAAAAAATTCTCATTCCCCCAGATCTACAAAGCGTCTTTCTCATCCAAAGAAGATATTACATCCAGAGAAAAACTCGTAATGCAATATACATTTCAGACTGAAAATAATACACATAATATACTATTTTTTTTCAACTCTTTTTTTTTTCCTAAAAAAAAAGAGAGATGAGCTAGCCGTAGTTTCCGGTTTCTGGGAGGAAATAACAATTACTTCCAGTTACACAAAGACTCCTTTATGAAAGTCTGTACAAAGAAAATTTTCCGTTATTAATGTATATTCTCGATCTAATTGCCATGTTTTTCCTTCCAGTTGTCACAGAGAATAATGTTCATTCACTATGAACATTAAAATAAATTTTTCAGTCGGAGAAAGAGTAAAAAAATTGAGATTAAATGCTAGATCATTTTTAATGTAACAGATGTTATCGATTTTTAGAGTTATAATACGGATTCTTCGATTTTTGATAAAATGATGCAATTTAACGAGATTAAAAAATTTTCTTAATTTAAAAAAATGGGAAATCAAAAGAGCGTAAGTCCAGATTATTCATTTTCGATCAATTTTCATTCAAATAATTCCCTAAAATAATAAAATTGAATTTTTTTCTCAGTGTCTGGAAAATCCCGGAAATTCTTTGGAAAAGTCCGGAAAATAGTGAAAAGTTCTGGAAAATCCCGGAAAATTCAAAATTGCAAGAAGATCCTGATTTTTCAAGGATCATGATGGCAAAGAAAAGCAGCCACAGTTCAATTTGAGAAAATTCTGGAAAATCTTATGGAAAATTCTGGAAAATCTTCTGGAAAATTGTTGAAAACTCCTGGAAAATTCCGGAAAATTTCAAGTTGAAGGAAAAATACTGATTTTCCAGAGATCATATAGATGAAGGAAGGTTGTCAGAGTTCAATTTGGGGAAATCCTGGAAAATTACAGAAAAATTCTGGAAAATCCGAAAAAACTCCTGGGAAATTCTGGAAAATTTCAAGTTGAGATGAAATTCTGATTTTTCAGGAATCATGTGGGCAATGGAAGCCTGCCGCAGTTCAATCTGGGAAAATCCTGGAAAATTGCGGAAAACTCCTGGAAAATTCCGGAAAATTTGAAGCTAGAGGGGAAAATCCTGATTTGGCAGAAATCATATAGATGAAGTTGTTAGAGTTAAATTTGAGAAAATCCTGGAAAATCCCATGAAAATTCTGGAAAATCCCAGAAAACTCTTGGGAAGTTCTGGAAAGCTCAAACTGAGATGAAAATCCTGATTTTTCAGATATCAAATAGGTGAAAGAAGATTTCTACAGTTTAATCTGGGAAAACTCCATGGAAATTGTGGAAAATCCCGAAAAACCGCTAGAAAAGTCCGGAAAATCTCAAGTTCCAGGAAAAATTCGGATTTCTCAGAGATCATATAGATGAAGGAAGGTTGTCAGAGTCCAATTTGGGAAAATCCTGAAAAATTTCATGAAAATATTGGAAAACTCCTGGGAAATGCTGGAAAAGCTCAAACTGAGATGAAAATCCAGATTTTTCAGAGATCAAATAGGTGAAAGAAGATTGCCACAGTTTAATTTGGGAAAATCCCATGAAAATTCTGGAAAATCCCGGAAAACCGCTAGAAAATTTCGGAAAATCTCAAGTTGGAGGGAAAATCCTGATTTTTCAAGGACCATATAGGCAAAAGAAGTTTTCCAGAGTTCAATTTAGAAAAATTTCCGGAAAACCTCGGAAAATCCTCAATTAAAAAAGTTCTGAACTTTTTTTACTCATCGAGGAAGTTCAGAAAATTTTGTAAAAAATATTTCAATATGTTCCTACTCTTTTGATTTTTTTTTCCAATTTTCTGACACAAAGGGCTTTATTTTGAATAAAAAAAATGCTCAGTGACAATTGAAGAAAAAAAGGTGACTTTCAAATGTATCGTATTGGCATTTGGAATTGGCCGTGTACAATTGACGGTAAACACATGAAACTTGGAATTTTCAAGAGAAAATGTGAAAATATTCAGGCACTCTGGAGAGAAAAGACTCGGTTTAGGAGTGAATGGCCCAAGGGAAAATGGATAGAAAACGGAAAGAGGTAAAACAGTATGGGCGAAAAAATAGAGAATTCAGTTTAGTATGGGAATAAGAAGAGTGAGCAAAGAATAAGAGAGAAAATATAAATTTGTCAAAAGTTACAGTCTGGTTTTGCCTCTGGTCTTTGTATTTTTCGTTATGCGAACCAGCAGTCACTGTCTTTATCCATTCTTTGTTCTAACTTGCAACAACAGTAACAAGTGTACGACACGTATACCCCAGAGTCAGTGGTAATTCCAAAGTTATTTGTCTCTCGTTATTTTCTTTCGACTTCAGCAGTGCTTTTGCTAAGTACACTTTTGAAAGAAAGGAAAAGATTCAATTGTCCAATGAAAAATTGAAGTATTGAATTTACCATTATTTCCTCATTTTAATTGAGAATTTAAGAAAAAAAAATTGTCAAAATTTTCATTTAAAAAAATGAGAAATTTTGGAAAAGAAATTTTTTTTGGGTTAAAGGACTTTATGAAAAAATCTGAAAAAATTTGAAGAGAAGCTCTGACATGTTTACATTGTTGGTGAATTTTTTCAATTTTTTTTGTAGAGTTGCCTTTTTAGGAGAAATTTTGAAAGACAATAGTAACTCGCAATAGCTCAGCGGTAGAACACCTGACATGTAATCAGAGATTCGTGGGTTCAAATTCTGCTTGCGCATTACATATTTTTTCCGGAATTTGATTCTCTTAAAAATTTATTAATAAAAAATTAATTTATTAATAAATTTATTTGTTTAATGGCATAGATCCAGCAAAGCTGATCTTCTCCAATTCTTGACTTAATGTAAAAAAAATTCGAAAAACAAAAAAAAATATATTCACAAGCTGAAAATATGGCTTTCGAATAGTTTTTTGGGTGAATTGAAGCAACCGTACACTGAAAACACTACTTTGATTCTTCTTTTTTTTTCTTTAAAATTAATGAAATACAATTTAATTCGCATATGACTGTAAATTTTAATTCACATATTATCAAAATGAATGGGATGACGTGTCTGCAAAGAGATAATTGTCTAATAAGAGTACTTAACAAGTTGTAGTTGTGGAAAATTGCTGCATATGCAGAAAACATTGAATAATTGCTCTACAGCTGTCAAAAAAAAGCAATTCCGAATAAAGAGGGCAAAAATAATCCAGTGAATGGCAAAAACTCATGATTCATCAATTTGTTAAAATAAATTCAAAAAAAATTTGTCAATTCATCAAAATAAAAATAGAATCAAATTGAATCAATTTATTTAAATCGAAAGAAAAAAGAATGGTAAAATTTCGTGAAAAATTTCACTTTTTTCTTCTTCATTCATAATTGTGTCAAGTTGGTGTTAGATTTTTTTTCACTGAGAAATATTGAAAATTAAAATAAAAATTCAAACGAAGAATACGAGGAATGTAACTTTTGCTTACGTGGGGTAAAACTTCTGGACAGGCTTCAAAATTATAACATTATGAATTTAAGTTTCTTTTTTTTTAATGTAGTCTATGGAAAACTTTTCTCATTCTAATGTAACAAGTGTTTAAATGTTTTTAGTATTCATAATTCTTGGGCATTAACTCGGGGGGCCACGTAACAGTTACTTTTGAATTAAGCCTCTCTTAAACTAGAATAATCTCGTATTAATCTCAGTACAATATATCTCAACATTTTTCTGCTTTTCTCATTGAACTAGTACAGGTGAAACGGAGTTATCGAATGAGATGCGATGTATCGAAGTTAATGCGATATATATCGCCTCGATTAATCGATATTCGAAAAGTAGTCAATCTCAAGTTGGCTCATCAAAGTAAAATAGGGGAAATCGAAGTATCGAATGATATGCGATGTATCGAAGTTAATGCGATATATATCGCATCGATTAATCGATATTCGAAAAGTAGTCAATCTCAAGTTGGCTCATTAAAGTAAAATACGTGAAATCGAAGTATCGAATGATATGCGATGTATCGAACTTAATGCGACACTCTAAAAAAAATATACTAGTGACAAGTACAAGCTGGTACTTGAGTACAGTATACTTGTGAGAAGTATAAAAAAATACTGGCGATGAGTGTAATGTGGTACTCACCATGAGTACAACGGCCACACATGAAGTATAAAAAATACTTGTGACAAGTATAAAAAATACTTGTGACAAGTACAAAAAATACTTGCGACGAGTATAAAAAATACTTGTGACGAGTATTGCCTTGCACTTGTCACGAGTACTTTCTTATACTTGTAACAAGTACTGTCTAGTACTTGTCACGAGTACTTTTTTGTACTTGTCACAAGTACTTTTTTGTACTTATCCCAAGTACTTTTTGTACTTATCACAAGTACTTCTTTATACTTGTGACAAGTACTGTCTCGCACACGGTAAATAAGCGAAATAGACGTTGATATGGGATCAAGAAGGAGTTTTGACAGTTTTTCGTGATTATGTTGGTGAATAAATGAGATAGAGCGAAATGGATCTTTATATGGGATGATCGGGGAGTTTTTCTAGTTTTTCGTGATTATCTCGGTGAATGAACGAGATAAAGCGGAATGGATGTTAATATGGGAGCAGGAGGGAGTTTTTCCAGCCCTTCGTGATTATCTCGGTGAATAAGCGAGATAGAACGAAATAAATATCAATATTGAATCAGGAGAGAGTTTTTTCAATTTTTTGCTAACATCTCGGTGAATAAGTGAGATAGAGCGAAATGGACATTAATATGGGATCACCGGGGAGTTTTTTCAGTTTTTCGCTATCACTCGGTGAATAAGTGAGATAGAGCGAAATCGACGTTAATTCTGGAGAAAGAGAAGGTTTTTCCAGTGTTTCCCGATTTTCTTTGCGAATAAGGGAGATAGAGCGGAATGGAGATTGATATGGGAGCAGGAGGGAGTTTTTCCAGTTTTTCGTGATTATTTCGGTGGATAAGCGAGATGGAGTGAAATGGACGGTAATAGGGGATCAGGAGGTAGTCTCCTCAACTTTCGCAATCAACTCTGTAATTAAGCGGGAGAAGGTGAAATGGACGTTAATTTAGTATCAGGTGGGAGTTTTTTCAGTTTTTCGCGACTAGATCGGTGAATAAACGAGATAGAGCGAAGTACACATATGGAATTATGAGGAAGTTTTCAGATGAAATAATATTCTCTTGATCCCGAATTAACGTCCATTTCGCTCTATTTCACTTATTTGCCGCTATAGTCGCAAAAAATCTAATCAACTGCCTCTCGATCCCAAATTAACATACGCTGTATCTCGCTTATTCGCCAAGATAATCACGGAAAACTCGAAGAAATCTCCGGTGATCCCATATTAACATCCATTTCGCTCTATCTCGGTTATTTACCGAGATGATAGCGAAAAACTGAAAAAACTCCCCGGTGATCCCATAATGATGTCCATTTTGGTCTATCTCACTTAGTCACCGAGATTTTAGTGAAGAACCGAAAAAACTCTCTCTTGATTCAATATTGATATCTATTTCGCTCTATCTCGCTTATTCACCGAGATAATCGTGATAAGCTGAAGAAACTCCCTCTTGATCCCAAATTGACGTCCATTTCGCTCTATCTCGCTAATTTACCGAGATGATAGCGAAAAACGGAAAAAACTCCCCGGTGATCCCATATCATCGTCCATTTCATTCTATCTCACTTATTCACCGAGATTTTAATGAAAACCTGAAAAAACTCTCTCCTGATTCAATATTGATATCTATTTCGCTCTATCTCGTTTATTCACCAAGATAATCCCGAAAAACTGGAAAAACTCCTTCTTGATCCCATATTAATGCAAAATGCTGGAGATATGCCTTTGTTATTTCAAGAAAAGACAGAAGAAATGGAACTTACGCCCTTTCACCTCTAAGTCCTTGCACTTGAAAGCGGCAAATATTAAAATATGAAAAATTCTCGCTGGGAGTATTTTTCGGACTTGCATCAAGTACATTTGATACTTAGAATAAATTTTAAAAAAAACTCGATATGAGTACTACTTATACTTGAGTCAAGTATCTTTAGTACTACTCTCTAGTACATTTAGTACTACTCTCCAGTATATTTAGTACTACTCCCAAGTATATTTGATGATGATCGAATATACTTACCACCAGTCCTCTCTGAGCTTGTAGCAAGTATCAAGATGATGCCAGCTCAAGAATTAGTTAGGTACTTGTCACAAGTATAAAGTATACTAGCACTGAGTATACTTTATACTTCCCATGAGTATATTCGGGATCAAGCTGATATACTTATCAGGAGTCTATTTTATACTCGTAACGAGTAAAAACATTTACTCAATCCAAGATTTTCCGATGTACTGGCTGCAAGTACTATTTTTACTTGCCATGAGTATATTTTTTTTAGAGTGGATATATATCGCATCGATTAATCGATATTTGAGAAATAATCGATCTTAATCTGATGTGACATAGTTTTTTCTATATCGTCAATCCCGAAATTAATGCGAGATATCGTTTCGATTAATCGATTATTGAAAATGATCGACCTATCGATGGGTCGAGCTATCGAACTATCTTCAATCTGAGATATTGCATCGATTAATCGATATTTGAAAATGATCGACCTCTCAATGAATCGATCAATCGAATTATTTTTAATGCGAGATATCGCTTTGTTTAATCGATTATTGAAAATGATCGACCTCTAGATGAATCGAGCTATCGAACTATCTCCAATCTGAAATATTGCATCGATTGATCGATATTTGAAAATGATCGACCTATCGATGAATCGATCCATCGAATTATCTTAAATGCGAGATATCGCTTCGATTAATCGATACTTGAAAATATCGACCTCTAGATGAGTCGAGCTATCGAACTATCTTCAATCTGAGATATTGCATCGATTGATCGATATTTGCAAATAATCGACCTATCGATGAATCGATCTATCGAGTCATTATAGATGCGAAATATCACTTCGATTAATCGATATTTGGAAAGGATCGATCTATCGATAAATAGATCTATCGAATTATCTTAAATGCGAGGAATCACTTCGATTAATCGATATTTGAAAATGATCGATCTATCAATGAAATCGATTCATCGAATTATGTTAAAGAGTACTTCTTTAAAAAATTGTCCAGTGCAAAAATGAAAAATTGCATTTGCGATAATATACAACAGAATCCATTATCCTATTTCATTGAAAAAAAAAAAAAACTTATCAACTGAGTAACAAAATAAGAAAGCCCAAAGAATAAAATTCTTAGCGAATACACTCGGGTTTTTCCAAATGAAAAATCCCATTTTCCTTTAACCGCGGGCACTACCTGGCTCCCCGCCAATTCCATTTAGAGCCTTTCGGGGGGAGGGGGGGAGGAGTGTATATATACACACTTGAGGTGAAGGAGGCAAAAGCCGTCCGAGAGGATGCATCAAGAAGGGCAGAGAGAGAAATTCCTCTCTTTCTCTCTCATCCCGCGAGTTTTACTGCAAAACTCTTCAAGCATTCCCCCCGCCCCCCCCCCCTCGGGATTTTATACGTCTCTTTAGTCTCGGCCATCTCACGGCGCGAAAGCTTACGGCTCCCAGTTGAATTTGGACTTGTGCCAATTTGATTCTGCAAACCTCTTAGGATGTACTCCATTCGTAGTTGGCGTCTATCCTCTCTCTGCAGCTCTTGGATAGTCTTGAAAAGGTCCTCCAGTGAATGAATTGTGCACTAAACACTTCTCACTTTTTATCCTACAGTTCAAATTGCACGAAGAGGAAGCACACAATATAGCACATGCCAACGTTATTTCGGTTAAAATTATATTAACCAGATAAATTGAACATTTTCTAGGTGAATTCGAGATTTTTGAGTTAAAGCAGACTTTTTTCGGGCTAGATCGAAAATTTTTCAGCTAAATTGGACATTTTTTACTTAAGACGAACATTTTCTGAAGGCTGGATGAGCTAAAGCACACATTTTCTGGTTAAATCGAAAATTTTCCAGTTAAAGGCCTAATTTTCCAGCTAAATCGAAAATTTTCAAGATAATTTAAAGATTTTCCAGCCAAATCTGACATTTTTCACTTGAAACGAACATTTTTCAATGGCTGGATGAGCTGAAGCAGACATTTTCTGGTTAAATCGAGAATTTTCCAGCTAAATGCCTACTTTTCCAGCCCAATCGAAAATTTTCAAGATAATTTAAGGATTTTCCAGCCAAATCTGACATTTTTCAACTGAATCGAATATTTTTTCAGCTAAATCTGATATTTTCCAGCTAAATCGAACATTTTTCACCTGAAACGAACATTTTTTAATGGCTGGATGAGCTGAAGCAGACATTTTCTGGTTAAATCGAGAATTTTCCAGCTAAATGCCTAATTTTTCAGCTAAATCGGAAATTTTCAAGCTAATTTGAAGATTTTCATGTCAAATCCGACATTTTCCAACTAAATTGAATTTTTTTTCAGCTAAATCTGATATTTTCCAGCTAAATCGGACATTTTTCACTTTAAGCAAACATTTTCTAATGGCTGGATTAGCTAAAGCAGACATTTTCTGGTTAAATCGAGAATTTTCCCGATAAATGCCTAATTTTCCAGTTAAATCGGAAATTTTCCAGCTAATTTCGACATTTTCCAACTAAATCGAATTTTTTTTTAGTTAAATCCCTAATTTTCCAGTTAAATCGAACATTTTCCAGCTTAATTGAAGATTTTCCACTTAAATCCAATATTTCTTAACGGTCACATGACCTAATGGTCAAAAGTATCACAAAGCAGAAGAAAAAGGAGCATTTTCTTGTTAAAGAGGTTATTTTCCAGCTGAATCGAACATTTTGTCCGTATGGAGAAATATATATGCCAACATATACACTACCTATCAAACGACATATATGTGTGGCAGAAAATGTAATAATTGACATACATTCAATATATATATGCGCATATATGTGAAATATATTCGACATATTTATTCTTTACATCCATATATGGATGCTTGTACATATATAATTCTGCATGTAGATGCATAGCCTTCGGCACTTTCCGTTGAAATCATATTTTCCAGCGAAAACGAGAATTTTCCAGTTGAATCCGAAAATTTCGAGGCAAATAAGCTTTTGCCTATTAGTTATGCTCTTCAAATGCATTTTGAAGTGATCACTTGTTCGATCGATCAAAGAAAAAGACGAAATCATCATTTCAAGTGTTTGAGAACAACTTGATTTTTCCGGATTCAATGAGTGCTTGATTCTGCACTTGACTTCTAATGAAGAGGAAGAAGAAATTAAACATCAATAATAGGATCATTCCATATGGAATAATGGAAACCTCATTTTCTGCCTATTTGATCATGAATGTCCAAGCTTTAAATCTAATTTACACGAAATCTTTTCATCTCTGGATCTTCGCGTATCATGAAATACAATATGAATTGTATTTTTGTATTACTATCACTATCTGCAACGTGATACGTTAACACGTAGGTTGCTTTTCCCGAGGAATGGGAAAATTTTCGCAGAATCCATGTGCATTAATACTGTTAGCTATAAATATTGTGGTTTAATCTGCCAGCAATTTTCTCTCATACCGAATGTTCACCTAGATGTAGATAATTGGGAATAAACGAGGTGAATTTCGATTGTGGAAATTTCATAATCGATTCATTTTTAAAATCATAATTTCTGGGTTTTTTCTGCGTTATTTATGAGCATTGAATACTGGGAATTAATGTGGTCATGGGAAGTTTTGACAAAATAGATGAAATATTGGAGTAGGAAACTTGCATATTTGATCTTTAATTTTTTTTCACTGAAATTGATTAATTGGCATTATTTGAGTTTATAAAAAAACTGTTTGTTTATGTTTTTTTTTACTTTGAAAATTAATAAAATTCAAACAGCCAGAAAGCGGAAGTGACGTCGATATACTATATAGTTCTGAAAAGTGTCATTAGCTGGCGCTGCAGCTCCAATGTGATTGGTCAATGCGTATACTCTGTATGATGCTGAGGTTATGTAGTGATACAGAGAATCATTAGAATTTTGTTTATGAAGTTTTATTATTCACGTAATGTCTGAAGTAGACGAAAGCATCATCGCAAAATATCTTTAAAGTTGATTTGGGAATGCATATGGATTGTTCAGCACTGATATTCAAGTTCTCTCAACTCACGCTAGACAGCGCTGCCGAATCATTCGGTATTATGACGTCACAACGGATTCATCGTCGTTCAAAAAATGCAATTTTTAATAATTCATAGTTAATTAATTAATTAATTTGAAAAAAACATGATTTTCTCATTTCAAAAATTGTCCCCTGCAAGAAAAAAATATGAAAATATATGCATGTTCCCTATTGTGTTAAAACCAGATGCTTTAGTTCAAAATTATTTTTAAAAGGAATTGGTGCAGACTCATCGCGCGCTTTCAACTGCTAGTTTTCTCTTAATAGTTATGATGAGATCGTTGAATATCTGAAGATTAAAATTATTGAGTTGAATTTTATAACTCACACATGAATATTCAAAAGACCATGAATAAACCCCGTGTCTCTCATACGAAGGATATAATATGAACGAACAACTGATGCTGAAAACTAATTCCGCCGAGAGATCTCTCTTCTATCCGGTGTGTAATGGGATTTTGACGTCGTAGAGGGGAAACTATGCAATTATCTATAACACATACTATTCAGCATTCACTCTCTCTCTCTCTCTGTCATTTTACCTCCATGAACTTCACACACAAGTGTTAGATTTGCTCCCTCTGCATATGCTACCAGTAACTTGCTCATGTCCCGTCTCTTTGTGTCGTAGATTATTGGTTTTGACGGTGGATCTGGAACAAATAAAACGTGAAATTTCTTTATTTTTACTTTCAATTTGAAGAGTATTTGAATGGGGATTTTAGAAGGGGAGAATTTGCTAGTGTCTTTTATCTGGTGCTTTGAATATCGGGGAAATGGAAATTATTGAATTTTTAAATTTCATGATTTTAGTTTTTTCTTTGGTGATGAATCCTATTGGACAATCCCTTTGTCTCCAATAATATTCAATAACCAACAACGAGTTCGACTGTGAAAATCGCTTTTTTTTGCAATATCCGTAATAAAAACAGGGGTAAAGGAATTTTGTTGTGTGGTGTTTTGAACTGGAAGGTTCTATTTTATGAAAAACGCTTGGAGTCAGGGAAAATATTTGAAATAGATGTTTTTTTCATGGTTTCATTGAAAAGCTGGGGAAATTTCCGGTGGAAATCATTTAAAATGTTCAATTTTTTGAAATTGGTTTAAAAAACAATGATCGATTTTTGAAGTACTTATAGCACATAACTTGATATTCATCAGTATTTACTATATATCCATCTAGTTTTTTTTTTGCCTCGACTTTCTTTGTCTCTTCCATGAATATCAACTTAATCAACAATCTGCACATTTTTCCACGGTAATTCCTCAATTTACCATTATATACAATGAATCCCTCATCAAAATCACTCCAAAAAATACCAAATTAACCCAATATTCCACATAAAACGTTTCTTCATTACTTTTCTGGGTATTTCCCCACTATCCGTGCAATGGCCGCCATTTTGTTCTCCTAATATTAACTATTCATTACTCTAGCGCTGCTGAATCGACACTGAACCGGGTCCTTCCCCCTCCCCTGCCCATAACTGCAAGACGTCTGTCTTCGGTTCCACTCGGACGTGATCGTGAGGCGGTGGTGGGGGAAGCGCCAATGCCTAAAGAGGCACAAGTCGTGTTCTTTGCTTTCATCATTCGAAATGATTTAAAATTGAGAAAAATAACCTGAAAAAATACTCATTTTTTCGATTTTACGTTCTAACGCTCTAGTAAAACATAAATTCGAAAGGAGATTCGACGAATAGACGCTTTTTTTTTAACATTAATATTTTTCAAGGTTACATTTTTGAATTTGGAAACACGCAGCTAACGCTTAATGCGCACGCGCTCTTATTACTCGACAAAAAAATGATAAAAGCAAAGAACACGTCTGCAGTCACCCAACTGAAGCATTGTGATAGGTTAGAGTGTCAATCGAGATTAAAAAACGGCTTCAATGCACTTGACGTTCAATAAGTTCCACGGAAAGGAAAATTTTTACGAAGGGACCTGTGACGTTGAGTTATCTGATTAACATTCCAAGAATTCCCACTTTGTAATTCCGGGAAAACGGTAAATAAAATACGTTTTACCTCGTATTTTCAATTGAAATTCCTCTCAAAATCGAGGATACTCAACATACCGGTAGTCCAAACGCTTTATATCCATTCAATAGAAATGAATAAACAGAGAAAAGTGAAATGCCAAGAGCAGAACACGATAAAGTCGACACGAACGTGAAAAAAATATTTTTATATAAAAGGTAAGACACACAGACACAAGAGTTATTTGCACACGTGTCTATACATATTCAGTAAAAAAAAAAAAAAAAAAAAAAAATTTGTCTCTTCCAGGGTGCAATAAACTGTTCCCCCTTTTGCTTCGTGTATGTGTGTGTGTATGTGTGAGCAACACCTGTGCAGCTTGTATACAAGTGTTATATAAAAATGCGCCAGTAAGTTGAAACTATGGATGACACGAGTGTGAGAGAGACGAGAAATCCATAAGTTTCCAGTCGCCCTTTGAGCAAAATAACTTCTCCAGTCATGTTTCTTATCGCAAAAGAAAGGGAAAAAAAGGGGATACACATATGCAGAGCGGATACACTTTAATATGCGTCATATTTCTCGTGAAAATAATTTTTCTCAATTTTTTTCTCCCAATAGTTCCCAAAAATAACTTTTAAAGCATTATCCTAGAGTACGATCGATAAAACAGGAAAAAATGAGGATTTTCAGGTTAGTTTTCAATTAATTGCTGTTAATTCGGGAGAATGTGCTTCAAATGACCCGAAAAAGTGATTAAACTATTCGAAAGTCATGTCTTCAGCTCGTGAATATAATTTTCTTTTGCTTTTTTCTGTAGAAAAAAAGTTTTTTAACAGTATCTTGGAAACTAAAAGAGATAGGGCAATTTTGCTGATGACCTTTTGTGTAGCACTTGGATATTCCCCAAAAAGTCATCGAATCCAATGATAATTGATTTCAGCTTTAAAATCCAGAAAAATTCTATTAAGGTAGTATTCTATTACGGTCGATAAAACAGGAAAAATGAGGATTTGTGGGTTAATTTCCAATTAATTGCTGTTAATTCGGGGGAAATGTGCTTCAATTAACCCGCAAAAAAAGTGATTAAACTATTCGCAAGTCATATCTTCAGCTTGTGAATATAATTTTTTTTTGTTTCTCGAATTTTTTTTAACATTACTAATCACCTATCACATGCATGAGACAGAGAGAGAGGCAAATAGTTACGACTACCTTCTAATTAAAATTTCTCAATAACTATACGGTGAATTGAATATTTTTTTCTTCTATTATTTAGTTAAAATGTTGTTCTCTTCGTCAATTGTTTTTAAATAATGGGTCAACCGTGTGGTTTTTTAGTAATTTCGTTATTTCCGTCCGATTTAGGGCGTTTCATCCCCACCACCGCTATTTCCATCAACTTTGATGATTCATATCTCATAAACTGGACGGTCAAAAATTATGAAAAAATTCAGAAAAATGTAAAAAAATATCATCTTTGATACGACATCAAAAAAATAAGGGGTTAACTGTACTCGAGTTCACTGAAGTACTACCTTAAGTGTCCCTATTTTAACCTCATATTCCCCAGAGAACAATTCAATTGGCCTTGTATTTACACGAGGGCAACAAAAAATTCATCAAGAGACCAGGTGTAATTTTTTACACAATAATTTATTAACAGCTGAAGATACTAGGAGAATTTTTGTCGAGAAAATCCAGTAATTCTTCATTCTTTTATCCATTCACGTCAAATTCATCTATTTTTTATTCAAGAATTTCAAGAATAATGATGCTGTAATGAAGTAAATACAGGAGAGAATTATTTGTCTCCTCGAATTTTTCGATTCGTTGGAATACAGAGTAAAAAAGAGGAATGAAGGTCACATGAAAAATTCACACACAACGAAATCCCTGAGGGTTCAACGTTACAAGGTGTGGGTTTTCTCGTTTTATTTTATTTTATTTTTTTCATCTTCTTCTTTCTCTCGTGTATATACGTGACTTTGCTTGATTCTGTACTTGTCTGACCTCATCCCCACATTTATATTGTACTCTCACTCGTTTCTGTGTCCAACGTTTCTTTTTCACAGCACTTCTAACGTTTTATATATTTTTTCATTAGTTTTCTTTTTTTTTTTTTTTTTGGGTAAAATGAGACTTATTGTATTCGATTCTCATTGAAATTTGTGGGGATTTCGACTATTATCCAAGTGAAAGAAAGAATTTTTGAATAAATAATGAATAAAAAAAGAAAGGTTTCTTTGATTTGCGAATTTAGATAAATTGCAAATTTTTATTGATTATTTATCGATAAAAATTTAATTAAATTCGTGGAATTCAGAGGAATTTATCTTGATATGTTTCAGTAAAAGGTGAAATGTCTTGACATGACCTTGAGATGATTTTTCGAACCTCAGATACATCTCAACCTCTTCAGGCGATAGGATCAACCCCATAATGACCTTTTGATGGTGTAGATTATTGACGAGGTGAACCTACGACCTTGTGCCGAAATCCTCATCCGATTGTGTGCAGAATGACCTGACCTCTACAATACGAAATCCCTCACTGTTAATGGTCTTCAGACACACTGAGAATTATGGATGAGAGCCTGGAGTTTACGAACCGGTATAGAATAACATTTATTTGAGTGTTGATTTTCTTTTGTCTAGATTTTTTTCGAGAATATTTTGGAAACTGAGCGAGATAGCGAAATTTTTTGTGGATTTTTTATTACATAGCTGTTGGAATTATCCGCAAAGGAAAATTTGGAACATAACAGCATCAGCTTTACTACGGGTGAAATGGCGAACCTCGTCATACACAGAGAAAAGTGTTTTGTTAATTTAAGAATGTGCAGTCACTTAATTTAAGAATGTGCAGGTCACTTAAATTAAGAAAGTAAAGTCACTTGATTCAAGTGAGAAAACTCACTTGATTTAAGTGAGAAAAGTCACTTAATTTAAGTGACTTTTACTTTTTTAAATTAAGAAAGAAAAAGTTGCTTGATTTAACTGAGAAAAATCACTTAATTTAAGTGATTTTTACTTTCTTAGATTAAGAAAGAAAAAGTCACTTGATTTAAGTGAGAAAAGTCACTTAATTTAAGTGAGTTTTACTTTCTTAAATTAAGAAAGAAGAAGACGCTTGATTTAAGTGAGAAAAGTCACTTGATTTAAGTGACTTTTACTTTCTTAAATTAGGAAAGAAAAAGTTGCTTGATTTAACTGAGAAAAATCACTTAATTTAAGTGATTTTTACTTCCTTAAATTAAGAAAGAAAAAGTCACTTGATTTAAGTGAGAAAAGACACTTAATTTAAGTGACTTTTACTTTCTTAAATTAAGAAAGAAAAAGTTGCTTGATTTAACTCAGAAAAGTCACTTAATTTAAGTGATTTTTACTTTCTTAAATTAAGAAAGAAAAAGTCGCTTGATTTAAGTGAGAAAAGTCACTTAATTTAAGTGACTTTTACTTTCTTGAATTAAGAAAGAAGAAGTTACTTGATTTAAGTGAGAAAAGTCACTTGATCTAAGTGAGAAAAGTCACTTAATTTAAGTGACCTGCCATTCTTAAATTAAGTGACTGCACATTCTTGAATTAAGAAAACATTTTTCTCTGTGTAATCTATTCATCTAAACAGAAAGACTCTTTTGCTGCACCGAATTACCAAAATTTCTCTCAATTCATTCGCACTGGAAGAGAAAATTGAATTATTTACTTGCACATATTGTGGATCGCCACGTCTGAGTCCCACAAATTATTCCATGCATACGTCAGATATTTTTTCCTTTATTTTTTTTTATTTTTTGAAACGTGACTGGATGTTAACCCTCCGGCAGACTGAAAAGTCTATGATATTTCTCTTGTCTTTTTTTTTTTTTTTTCATTACTTCTCTTTTCTTCTGAGCAAACATTGCATAGTATCGGTATACGTATTGTTTCGAACGTCGGGGTGGAATTTCAATATTCCCATTCAGTTCACCAAGTGGTGTGCACAATATCCTTCAAAATGCCTCTGCAAACCGCATATGTATGCAGTGAGAGACATGGTGAATGAGCTCTCAACTGTCTGTCCATCTTTACTCCATTGAATTATATTCTTCTTCAGTTACTATTGACAAGAATTCACCTGGAAACGTTATTGTCATTTATTTCTTGTGGAATGAAGTGTTGAAGTCCACAAGATTCAAAGGAATTTATATTATTTAGTTGTGGAGAAAATAATTCAATGGTTTTTTTTTCAGATTCATCTTTCTGAACTTTGAATTATTGAATAAAAGAAGAGGAATGAAAAAAATTCGGAAAAAATTATTTTTTCTAGGGAAATTTATTTTTTTAGGTGGTAGCCCTGAGTAAAGTCGATAAAACAGGAAATAATTAGGATTTTTAGGTTAATTTCCAATTAACCGTCGTCAATTCGGAGGAAAAGTGATTGAACTATTCGAAAGTCATGTCTCCAGCTTGTGAATATAATTTTTTTTTGTTTCTTCAATTTTTTTTATATTACTAATCTCGTCAAGAATTGGAGAAAATCAGTTTGCTGAATCTATTGTCTTCCAGAATTTCTCCTAGAAAGGCACCTCTACAAAAAAATCTGAAAAAATTCACCAACAATGTAGACATGCCAGAGCATCTCTTCAAATTTTTTCAAATTTTTTTATAGAGTCCTTCACTCCAAAAAAAAATCCTTATATATTTTTCAAAAATTTCTCTTTATTAAATTCATTTTTTCCCTGAATTTTTTCCAGAGACAAGTTCTTCCAGAAAAAAATCTGAAAAAATTCAACAATAATGCAGACATATTGAGGGCATTATCTCAATTTTTTCCAGATTTTTCTTGATCACATGCATGAGATAGAGAGAGAGAGGCAAATAGTTACGACTACCTTCTAATTAAAATTTCTCAATAACTATACGATGAATTGAATATTTTTCTCTTCTATTATTTAGTTAAAATGCTGTTCTTTTCGTCAATATTTTTTAAATAATAGTTCAACCATGTAGTTTTCTAGTAATTTCGTTATTTCCGTCCGATTTAACCATTTTCACTAACTTTGATAATTCATATCTCACAAACTACATTCAAAAATCATCAAAAAATTCAGAAAAATGTAAAAAAGTATTATCTCAAATACTGCATCAAAAAAAAAAATCCCTCAAATTAAACTGAATTAATGAGATTCCATTTCTCATTCCACGTTTACCCAACGTATTTAATATTCCAGTAATTTCTATTGTTCTCATTGCAGTTATGCAAATACCTCCAGCAAAAAAATCCAACAAAAAAAACATAACAAGTACAAAAATTACGTACGAAAGATAATACCTTAAAAAAGAAAAAAATAAAAAAAAAGCACTGAGAGCTATAGTGCAAGAAGACTGTCGTAAATGTTGGTATTAACGTCTCCTCTGCAGAAGCACTTTGTTACGCTTCAGTCGCCATTGCATCAGATTATACCAGTAATTCTTGGATGAAAAAAACTCCAGTCATCTCCGAGAAGAAATTCCTCATTTCATTTAATAATGCTCTATTTATTTAATTTTACCCAAAAAAAAAAATCCCAATTATTTTATTTTTATTTTATCATTTAAATATTTAAATTTCGTTAAATTGTGTAAAAAAAATTTATTCATTGGGATTTTTTTTTTTTTTCATTATTCTACTACCACTTTCCTCAAAGAATTTCAATGAGACTAGTATTATGCCCCTGGGGCATTTGTCTCCCCCTTTTGCTTGCTACAATTCCCTCTGGAATAATCGACTCTGCATAAAGAGCAGAAAATATAAATAACATGGGTATCATAAATAATCAGCAGAAGCGGCCAATAATGTTAAAAAAAAAAAAAAGGAGGGAAATAGCCTATTCCAGAGAGTAATAGCGTGAGGGTAATCGATGGACAGCAATTGAGGTTGATCGCGAACGGAAAGCACTCTGAATCGTGTCTCTCAGCGACAACGTGTAAACCGATGGTGCTTGCAATGGTAACTGTATCTATCCAGGGGGATATAAGGCTTGCCGAACCGAGGAAAATATATTGCTAATAGGACTGCAACACGGCCCGTTAGCTGAGAGTAATGCCTTACCACATCGACACACATTGAACACACCCAAAAAGCCTTTTCTCTATTTTTTTCACTCTCATTCTGCCTCCAACCCCTCCAACTTCAATGCTGTATACACAAAGTTCGCATGAATGTGAAACCGATCAGCTCATACTCTCTTTCTAAATACTCCAACCAGAATTTATTAACTTTTACCAAACTTGTGTAGCTACAATTTAATTGTGCCTGTGTTGCAAAGAGAGAAATTTTATTGCCACTTGTTTACTGTACGCTTTGAGCTTGCGGTTTATTATAAAAGTTTTTTAATTTATTTATTTTATTTGTTATTTTGGGAGGGAATTGAAGAAATTTGGGCAAAATGAAAGCGCACTTCTGAAGGAGTGGGTTTACCGAAAAAGTGTTAGACACCTTTTTTGTGGAGAATTTTCCGCTCTACAAAAAAGGTCTCTTGATTTTTTGTTCTCAACTCAATAGTTTTCGAGATATTATCATTTTTATTGAGATTAGGTGAAAAAAGAAAATAAATGGTTTTATTTTGTTGAAAATAATTGAAGAAAATATTGATATGTAGATAGAATGTATATATATGTTTGAAATGATAGAATAAGAATTCAGAGCGTGATGTCTTTGGCTACGTGAATTAACGATTTTACTGTAGCACCCAACGTACACCACATGTAGAGGCTTTTTGAGAACGTATGGACGATGTCTGTCTGATCTCGATTCGAGTCGAGTCACGTCCACGAGGCTTCCGCCACGAAGCATCTTTCTCACCTATCCTACGAAAGGATAAAAGAATAGAAAAAGAATAAGAAAAACCTTCCGTTTTAGTGAGTGATCCTCGCTATCTTCTATAGCCCCAATTTTCGGCATTATGCTATTGTCCCGAACGTTTTGAGTGACAAAACAGAATTCGGATGAAATTAAGGTAGTATCCCAGTGAATTTGAGGACAGTCAACTCCTTATTTTTTTGATGCCACATCAAAAATGATATTTTTTTACATTTTCCTGAATTTTTTCATAATTTTTGACCGTGCAGTTTGTGAGCTATGAATTATCAAAGTTAGTGGAAATAGTGGTGGTGGGGATGAAACGCCCTAAATCGGACGGAAATAACGAAATTACTAAAAAACCACACGGTTGACCCATTATTTAAAAACAATTGGCGAAGAGAACAGCATTTTAACTAAATAATAGAAGAAAAAAATATTCAATTCACCGTATAGTTATTGAGAAATTTTAATTAGAAGGTAGTCGTAACTATTTGGCTCTCTCTCTCTCTATCTCATGCATGTGATCAAGAAAAATCGGGAAAAAATTGAGATAATGCCCCCAATATGTCTGCATTATTGTTGAATTTTTTCAGATTTTTTTCTGGAAGAACTTGTCTCTGGAAAAAATTCTGGGAAAAAATGAATTTAATAAAGAGAAATTTTTGAAAAATATATAAGGATTTTTCTTCGGAGTGAAGGACTCTATGAAAAAATCTGAAAAAATTTGGAGAGATGCTCTGACATGTCTACATTGTTGGTGAATTTTTTCAGATTTTTTTGTAGAGTTTCCTTTCTTGGAGAAATTCTGGAAGACAATATCAGCAGTTACTAGGAAGCTAACCTACAAATTCTCATTTTTTCTGTTTTATCGACCGTTCTCGGAATACTACCTTAAAAAAAAGTGAGACAAATAGAGCAAATGCATGTTCGAAAAAAAAGAGGGGGGAGAGGGAAACAATGGAACTGTTGAAACAGCCAAATCGGCATTGCGTCATTCATATTGCAAAACACTCTCCAAAGCTATGGATGAAACAAGAAGCCAGCGTCACCGAAACATTCTGAATTTTTGTTTGAATGTCATAGGATGCGACAGACGTTTATGGAGCGGAAGAAAAAAAACATTTCGGAGTGGAAGAATGAGAAAAATATTTGTCACTGAATGACGTATTGTTCATTTTTTTTTTGCAATTGAAAATATGGAGAATTGTGTCAGTCATGTATTTGTATTTCGAAAAATGTTGCGTTCTTTTTTTTTGACACGTGAATTATGGATGTAACAAAGTATGAGTTTGAAGGGGAAAATATGTGAGTGAATTTGCGTTAAAAGGGGGGAAAAATTTGAAGAATGGAAAAAGTTTTTTCGTTGATCCCCCAAATCTGCCATGGGGAATTGATTTGAAATCATTTTCTTCACGTGTGAGTGAGTAATAGTTGAGTGAAAAGAAGATAAGAAAGTAGAAGGAATCGAAGGGGAATCGATTGGTGTTAGTGGAGATTAGTGAGGCAGAATGTGTGATGGGTAGATTGAAGGATCCCTCATGAAAAAAGTATATATTAACAGCATAAGGGAAATATAAGCTGATTATAGAACTTTTGGACGGAAAAGCAGGAGCTTCTCTACTTGTGCGTAATTTGAGCATCTAACATTTAATATTCTGCCGATGCAGTTGGCAGAAAGCATCCGAATGGATTTTTTAATTTTAAATCTACAATCGCTGATCTGTGCGTCAAGTGCGGACACCGAAATAGGCCTCAGAGGGTTAAACTCATTCCAAATATAATCAATTGAATAGTTTTGGAGATATACTTTGCTTTTTTGGATGTTTCTATGCTAATATCTACGAAACTACTGAACCGATTTTGCTCAGTTTCAATACCAAACTTTGTGCTCATCAGATGTATAACCTCACGAAATTTGAGGTCTGTAGCTCAATTATTTATCAAGTTATAGAGGAATCAAGATTTTTACCGAAAATCTCTCAAAAGTTTTGTACTGAATAAACTACACAGAGAAAAATGTTTTCTTAATTTGAGAACGTGCAGTCACTTAAATTAAGAAAGAGAAAGTCACTTGATTTTAGTGACTTTTTTCACTTGAATCAAGTGACTCTTTCTTTCTTAATTTAAGAACGTGAAAGCCACTTAACTTGAGTCACTTTTCTCACTTAAATCAAGTGACTTTTCCTTTCTTAATTTAAGAACGTGAAAGTCACTTAAATTAAGTGATTTTTCTATCTCGAATTAAGTGACTTTCTCTTTCTTAATCTAAAAAAGTAAAATTCACTCAACTTAAGTGACTTTTCTTACTTAAATCAAGTGACTTTTTGTTTCTTAATTTAAGAGAGTAAAATTCACTTAACTTAAGTCACTTTTCTGACTGAAATCAAGTGATTTTTTCATTCTTAATTTGAGAAAGTGAAATTCACTCAGCTTAAGTGACTTTTCTCACTTAAATCAAGTGACTTTTCCTTCCTTAATTTAAGAACATGAAAGTCACTTAAATTAAGTGATTTTTCTATCTCGAATTAAGTGACTTTCTCTTTCTTAATCTAAAAAAGTAAAATTCGCTCAACTTAAGTGACTTTTCTTACTTAAATCAAGTGACTTTTTGTTTCTTAATTTAAGAGAGTAAAATTCACTAACTTAAGTCACTTTTCTCACTGAAATCAAGTGATTTTTTCATTCTCAATTTAAGACAGTAAAATTCACTCAGCTTAAGTGACTTTTCTCACTTAAATCAAGTGACTTTTCATTTCTTAATGTAAGAAAGTAAAACTCACTTAACTTAAGACACTTTTTTCACTGAAATCAAGTGATTTTTTCATTCTTAATTTAAGAAAGTAAAATTCACTCAGCTCAAGTGACTTTTCTCACTTAAATCAAGTGACTTTTTATTTCTTAATTTAAGAAAGTGAAATTCACTTAACTTAAGACACTTTTCTCACTGAAATCAAGTGATTTTTTCATTCTTAATTTAAGAAAGTAAAATTCACTCAGCCTGAGTGATTTTTCTCACTTAAATCAAGTGACTTTTTCTTTCTCAAGTCATAAAAAGTGAAAGTCACTTAAATTGAGTCATTTTTCTATCTTGAATTAAGTGACTTTCTCTTTCTTAATTTAAGAAACTAAAATTCACTCAATTCAAGTGACCTTTCTCACTTAAATCAAGTGCCTTTTTCTTTTTTAACTCAAGAAAGTGAAATTCACTTAAACTAAGTGATTTTTCTATCTTAAATTAAGTGACTAGCTCTTTCCCAATTTAAGTGACCTGCACGTTCTTAATTCAAGTGACTGCACACTCTTAAATTAAGAAAACATTTTTCTCTGCGAAATTTTCATTTTTCTCAATAACTATTCAGCCGATTCAGCTAAAATTTTAGTGAGAGCTTGGGGCACGCATGGCAAACATGGTAAAATTTTCAGATCGCTAGCTAGCCCCGTTTCAGAGTAGAGCGGAAAATGCGTCATCACACACACACACTCACATATATACACAGACATTCTTTAAAAACGGCGGTTCTTGACGTTTTGGGTCATTTGCAGTCATTTTATGATAAAATCTCAAACTCGAAAAAAAAATTACGATTCCAAAGCTTCCATTCGGAAGCAAAAACGGCGTTTCTTGACGTTTTGGATCATTTGCAGTCATATTATGACTTAAGCTTCCATTCGGAAGCAATAAATTGCCTCATCTCATCAATAAACTCCACATTCATGTTTCTCATTCATCAAAAAACCACAATACATAAAATTTCAATATTTCCCCATATATTTCTTCCATATTGTTAATTCATATATTTCTACAGAAAATCATATATTACAGGACAGTTGATGGGGAAAGGTGAATAGGTATGCTTCAAGAAAACGGGTAAGATATCGAATACTGTGTTCATAAGGTATACGGTTTATATATAAGGTTTCATTTCAGGTTCAGCTCCTTGGTGCAGAGAGATAGCGTTAGACGTCGGTGAACCATTTGTCATCCGATCTTCCACGAGGATGATCTTCTACGAATGGCAAAGGCCATCGTCTGGAAACGATCGGGCACAAGAAGGCTTTTGAAGATTCAACGTTAGCCCAGAGACGAGAGGAGTTCGTATAGCACTTTGGATAAGTTTATATATAGTGAGAGTAGATGGGAGTTTTGTTGAATTCAGAAAAAAGGAAAAAAAAAAAAAAAGAATTGAAGAGTGTTTGGAAATTGGAATGAACGGAGGATAGTGTATATACTGTGTTTGAGACAAGTCAGTGAAATGGGTAGAGGATTCACGGGGCTTTGGGTAGATTCAGGATATATATCGAATGAAGGAAGGATAATAGGAAACTATCTGCAGTCTTGTGTTTGTTGGAGTATCCGATGCGTTTCGTTTTCCTAACGATGTTGTTTAACTTTGCTCAGAGTTTCGTTGTTATAATAACATTTTAAGGCATTTACTAACTTCGAATAATCAAATTTTCATAAGCTTTTGATTTTTTTTTGAAGATCGAGGAATTTTGGGGAGGGGGAGGGGTTATCATGATGGAACGGCTTAATATGGTTTTTTTTTCATGATTCTGTTGAAAAGGTTAGGAAATTTCTGATGGAAAATGTGTCAGAATTAAATTTTTTTGACTTTTCTGAAATTTTTTTATAGAAATTTTTGTGAAAATTTTTTTTTGAGAATGAAGGAGTCTTTGAAAAAATTTGAAAAAATTCAGTAATAATAAACAAGTGTTGGAGCATCTTCTTGAATTTTTTCAGATTTTTTTATGAGGTCCTTCACTCAAAAAAAAATTCCTGATTCAGATTGCCACGGAGGTCTATTCTGCCCCACCCTCTCCCCTCAAAAATCGATATTTTTGTTTTCAAAATCACATGAATCGATGGTAAATGATCTCACCTTTCATTTAAGAACAACCTCAAGTTTGTACGACCGATAGAACCGGAGATATCCTCAAAAAAGTAAAAATTTTGAATTCGAATGTTCAAAAAAAAATTCAAAAAAAATTTTCACATATGTTTTCCATCACAAATTTCCTCAGCTTTTCAATGAAATCATCAGAAAAATCCTACCTCAGATATTTCCCCTGAATTCCCCCGATTTTCATAATATTAAACATAAAAAATTCCTATAAAAAAAAAAATTTGATTTGATAAAAAATATATTCAGTTCATACCATCAAAAAATGTTATTTGATATATTCCTTTACTCGAACTACTTGAGAATTGTGAATGAGGTGAAGGTAGTGTTTCATAAGCACGAAAGGATTATGGTTAACAGTTGCAAAAGGGGTCGAAAATGAGAGAAGTATTGTGAGCCTTTTATCCCCATTCTGCGGCATAAAACAGAAGCGTTTTATAGCTCAAGGCTATAGGATATTGAGCTTTCCATGAATGGCCGATAAGCGAGAAACGTGGCTTTTATTTTATTATTTTTTTTCCCTTCGACTTCCCTTCACTACCTTTGAATCCCTCATTTCACCGTGTATTACGTATTCGAATTGATCCATCAGAATCCTCATTATATATAGATTGTGTTCAGACAGAGAAAGAATAAGGAAAAAAAAAAAGGAACAATGAACAAATCCATGGGAGCATTAATCTCTTTGGTGTCTGATAAGGAGAATTTAATTTCAAACGAAACTTTATCGCTCAATGAATTATCTCGGCCGGAACTGTGGCCAACGGGTTTTTGCTTCATCTGGGTATTTTCCAGTGACTACGAGGACTAGTCGAAACAGCCAATCAATTGATAGAATTTTAAATTGGTAGAGAAACTATTAAAATCTATTTTTTTTGAAAATGGAATGGTGACAAAAAAATTGGAACCATTTTTCTTGAATATCGCTGTAAATAATGGAGGTGAGTGTGGAAAAACTCAATTTTTCTCGATTTTACGGAATTTTCATGGATTTTCCCAAATTGAACATTCCGGAAACTTTTCTTTGCTTATATAGCTTCCGAAAAATCAGCAGTTTTCTTCCGAATGTAACATTTTCCGGAATTTTTTCAATTTTCCTAGAGTTTTCCGAGATTTTTCCAATTTTCCTAGAGTTTCCCGGAATTTTTCCAATTTTCCTAAAGTTTTCCGGAATTTTTCCACTTTTCCTTGAGTTTTCCGGGATCTTTCCAATTTTCCTAGAGTTTTCCGGGATTTTTTCAATTTTCCTAGAATTTTTCGAGATTTTTCCAATTTTCCTAGAGTTTTCCGGGATTTTTTCAATTTTCCTAGAATTTTTCGAGATTTTTCCAATTTTCCTAGAGTTTTCCGGGATTTTTCCAATTTTCCTAAAGTTTCCCGAAATTTTTCCAATTTTCCTAAAGTTTTCCGGAATTTTTCCACTTTTCCTAGAGTTTTCTGAAATTTTCCCAATTTTCCTAGAGTTTTCCGGAATTTTCCACAATTCCCCAAAATTTTCCCGGATTTTCCTAAATCGAACACTTAAGAAACTTCTTTTTATCCATATATTTTTTGAAGATTCAGCAGTTTTTCCAGCTTCAAGATTTTCCGGGATTTTCCAAAATTTTCCGGGATTTTCCGAAATTTTCTAGACTTTTTCCGGAATTTCCCTTGATTTTACTAAATTGAACTCGAGCAATTTTCTGTAGCCAAAATCAGTTTTCCTCCCCAATTCAGGATTTTCCAGAATTTTCCATGAATTTTCCCCAAATTGCCTTCAACAACCTTCTTTCACCTCACATATTTTCTGAAAAATCACCTTTCCCCCCCAACTTCAAATTTCCCACCAAGTTCGTAATTCTCAAAAAAAAACAAATGAGGACAAAAAAAAATCGTATCTCCATTAATTTTCAACATATTCTCAAAGAAAATATCCCCTTCATTTTTTTCCCAAATTCATAGTCTTCATTCTCGTAATCCATTTATCCCTCAACCTCAATCACTATCCCATCCAAAAAGTATGTTGCACACATGTTGAATTATTGTTCGATCAAAGAATTGATCCATCCCTTTAGCAGTTTGCTTTTTGATCCATAAGATCCCACGGGAAATGTTGTATCTCTTGTTATTTAGGAGTGTACATTTGTTCAAGATTTTTTTTTTCAAATCCCTCGGGAGAATAAGCTGTCCATTCGAGTGATGCCATCTTTTTCTTTTCCATCTGAAAATCCTATCCTCTGTATATACACATATATACATATATACATCCCCCTCCTCCTGCCCTTCTTTCTCCAAACGGCTTAAGTCTCTGTGGTGAAGAATACAGTGGGATGATTCCTCTCAGAAAAAGTGGAGAAAAATAAGCGAGATAAATGCAGACGAAAAAAAAAATAGAGAAAGTGTCGATACCAAATTTCACTGGAGGTGTCTCTCAAGCTCCAACCCTGGCACACGACTTTTTTCCTGGATTTTACTTAGTTTGGAAAAAGGAGTAAAAAAAAAAAGGGGGAAAAATTTCAAGTGTGTTTCTTTTCTTTTGGAAAAAACTCAGCGAATCGAGTTTCCACTTTACACACGTAGATGGAGGAAATGGTGTAGTGATAGGACGACAGAAAAGGAGGAGGTTACTTTGCTTCCTCCCGTCAAATGCAGCTGAACTTTCACCTCCAGATGCCTGTGAAGGTAGCTTTCTCGCG
This sequence comes from Aleiodes alternator, assembly GCA_963921955.1. Taxonomy (NCBI): domain Eukaryota; kingdom Metazoa; phylum Arthropoda; class Insecta; order Hymenoptera; family Braconidae; genus Aleiodes; species Aleiodes alternator. The sequence continues at coordinate 6,310,135 of OY998114.1, forward strand.
TTTCTGTACATAGTATGTACATATACGTATGTCGAGAAATCTCTCAGTGCACTCGTCGAATCTGGCACTTTGGAGTGAAGCATTTGAGTTATTGGAAATTTAATGCTCTCATAATTATTTGAGAATTTAAGGGGGATGCCCTATTTTTTATGCAGGATCAAAGAGGATGTTTTTTTTCACAGTTTTCTGAATTTTTTCATAATTTTTGTCTGTGAAGTTTGTGAGATATGAATTATCGAGGTTAGTAGGGATGAAACGTCCTTAAGGATGTTAGGATGAGGTAGTCGGACATAACCTTAATTTTTTCCATAATATTGTAAATAACAACGTATATATGATGAATGTCTCGGAAATCATTTTTCTAATGTTTGGAGAATGTAATGAGGAACAAAATGAGCCATAGAAACAAGAAATTTATTGAAAATTGAAGAATTGGCTGCATTTTTTACATTTTTGGAATCTTGAGAAATCTTGAATATGTGAAAAATGCAGGCAATTTTTCTATTTTCGATCAATTTTTTGTTTCTATGGCTTATTTTGTTCCTCATTACATTCTTCAATCATTAAAAAAATGATTTTTCAGACATTTACGTTGTTAGTTACCATTTTATTCAAAAAATTAAGGTTATGTCCAGCCACCTTGCCCTAACATCTTTAATCGGACGGAAATAACGAAATTACTAAAAAACCACACGGTTGACCCATTATTTAAAAATAATTGACGAAAAGAACAGCATTTTAACTAAATAATAGAAGAAAAAAATATTCAATTCACCGAATAGTTATTGAGAAATTTTAATTAGAAGGTAGTCGTAACTATTTGCCTCTCTCTCTCTCTATCTCATGCATGTGATCAAGAAAAATCTGGAAAAAATTGAGATAATGCCCCCAATATGACTGCATTATTGTTGAATTTATTCATATTTTTTTCTGGAAGAACTTGTCTCTGGAAAAAATTCTGGGAAATAATGAATTTAATAAAGAGAAATTTTTGAAAAATATATAAGGATTTTTTTTGGAGTGAAGGACTTTATGAAAAAATCTGAAAAAATTTGGAGAGATGCTCTGGCATGTCTACATTGTTGGTGAATTTTTTCAGATTTTTTTGTAAATTCGCCGCTATCTCATCGTTCTTTTGCTGATGATACAGTTATTTTTCGTCACTGTGTGCCCGAAGATGTAAATAAATGGATACCTGCATTTATTTACATCGATAAAATAAGTATTCAAGGCCATCTTTCAGAAAATTGTTCTCCTATCAATTATTTAGGGATTCATATTACCAGTTCACTTGATTGGACAGAACAAATTGATAATATTAGTCGAAGAGTCTATGGATCAATATAGAAGGTCAAAGTCAATGACAAGCTGTTTGGTGATGCACTCAGAAGGCAATTAATTGTTGCATTAGTGCTATTGCACTTTGATTATTTTGCATCTGCTATAACTAATATTACTCAGTGTCAACAATTAAAATTGCAGCGTCTTTTTGACGTTTGCGTCAGATTTGTTACAAAAACTTCGAGATTTGATCATATTTCTGAGAATTAAAGAAAGATATTTGAAGAAGACATGACTTTTGAATAGTTTAATCGCTTTTTCGGATAAATTGAAGCACTTTTTCTCGAATTATCAGCAATTACTTGGAAATTAACCTGAGAATCCTCAATTTTTTCCTGTTTCATCGACAGCACTCTATGATATTGCCTCAATTTTTCTTTTTTCATATCTCATAAAACAATAGAGATACATCTTTTTTTGTTACAATTCATTTTATAGAGATTTTTAAGAGCTACAAAAATATTTTCCCCAAAAAATTCTCTATCTCCTTCATTTCCCCTAAAAAAAAACGATTCGATTTTTTTTTCCCTGAAAATTAGCAATTATTTTCTACAAATAAAAAAATCTCCAACACCTAAAGTATTCATAAATTCAATTCTTCCATAATTTGCACATTTATTGAAATAAATTTTCTCAAAATTTACGTTCTCATATTTACGAGATGTAATATATCAATGGTATAAAATTTCGATCACCCACTTTTTGTGAGTTAGCCATCTTAAAATACTTTAAAATGTATAACCCCATTCGCAAAGAAAAAAAGAAAAGAAAAACGATGAAGATTTCATCCCCAGACGATACTATTTTCACATTCACTTTGCCATTATTTTTACAGCCTCTTTAGGAAACCGAAAGACTTACGATGTGTTTACGGAATCCGGAAATCGCCCACCCAGCAATTTTATATCTCTTCCCCTCCCCTCCCCCCCTCCCCCTAAATTCTAACAGAATCTTTGTATGGTAAAGTTGTTTGGAGGGGTACAAAAGAAAACGTCGATAACTGGAAAGAAATCAATTTGTCTCTTTTTTTTTATTCACGAAAAAAAAAAAATCATGATAATCGGAAAAAGCTTTCCTTTTTATTTTCCTATCGTCGAATTCAATAAAGACTGATGTATTGGAGCTAGGATCCTAACAGTTTATTTTATTGCCACAATTAATTGAGATTTAGTGTTAATTTGTTGGAGTAATGTTATTTATCGAAATTTTCTCTATTTTCAGATGAACTTTAAGAGAAAGAGGGAGATATATCGTCACCTTAGAAATAAAGGGGCGTAAGTGCTGTGTATGAGCATAGCACTTGCGTCCCTTTGACTCTAAAACGCCGATATATATAGATATATATAGGGGAAGGTGGAGCAAACTGGACATTAGGGGTGAAATGGACACATTTAAATTTTTAGACAAATTTTGTGGAAAACTCTTGAAATTAATAGAAATATTGAGGGTAGAGGGTTTTTGATGATTTCATTGGAAAGCTGAGGAAATTTTGGGCGGAAAACAAGTGCCGGAATTGATTTTTTTGAATTTTTGGCGATTTTGACTTTTTTGGGCATTTTAGAGGGGTAATTCTTCCTTTTTTTGAAAATTTTCAGTTTTTTGAGAATATCTCCGGTTCTATTCGTCGTAGCGTGAAAATTCCGACGTTAGATGAAAGGTGAGATCATTTGCCATCGATTCATGGGGTTTTCAATTCAAAAATATTGATTTTTAAGGTTTTTATGGGCATTTTTGTGAAACAGTTTTGGGGAACAGTTTTTGGCCTATAACTATCCCAAAAATTGATATTTTTGAATTCAAAACCCCATAAATCGATGGGAAATGAGCTCACCTTTCATTTGAGATCAACCCCAGATTGCTACGACCAATAAAACCAGAGATATTCGCAAAAAACTGAAATTTTTTTAAAAAAGCAAGGCTTTTACCCCTCAAAAATGCCGAAAAAATCGAATTTTCAAAAAAATCAAGAAAAATACATCTGACACTCGTTTTCCGACTGAAATTTCCTCAGCTTTTCAATAGAATCATCAAAAAAAATCCATCTGTAACCGTTTCATTACAGTGTCCATTCTGCCCCACTCTCTCCTATACATATAAAGAATTCTCATCAACGTAATGAGCATGAAAATGATGAGCAATATATGTGAATGGAGAAAAAAATGGGAGAAATGCTGAAATACTTCGCTTTCATTTGTGTTTCTCTTTTTTATTTCTACCTCTTCGTAATTTTACAATGCAGCCAGTTAGTCACCGTACACGGTAATCGAGCACCAAAGGGAAGCAATGGAAGTGCTTCGTGAATTCAGAGAGAGAGGGAAAGAGGGAGAGAGGGGGGAGGGAGGGGAGAGAAAGAGTAAGGAGGTGGTAGTAGCTGACAAATGGAAATGGGAAACGGAAGCGGAAGATCCCGCTCCATTTCTTCAGCGTTGGAGAAACAGAATGGGTGATTTCCTTTTCTTCTCCTCTGTTCTTCGTTCTTTTTATTTGTTCATTGTCGAAATTAAATGTCAATTGTTTTCTCAATGTAAATTCAGTAGTGACGAGAGAGTCCCCTTTTTTTCCTCTTTGAATGCCTAGGAAAATGGAGAAGATGCGACCTTTTTGCCTTTGTCTTCATTTGTAGGGAATTTTAGAGACTAAAGAAGAAGGAACATTCGGGTCAAATCGCTCTATCTCGCTTGATCTCTGAGATATTCGTGTAAAGAAGAGAACTTTGCTACTGAATACTGATTCTGAAATGTTAAATAGATGAAAAAAAAGGGATTTTCTAAAACCAAATTCAGGGGTCTTCCAGGATGTTGGAATATGGAAGAAAGGCAAGGCAGAAAAATAACTTTAAAACTATTGAGTTGGAAACTGAGCATTTATTTTAAATACTTCTCGATACGAAGTGTCGTCAAAGACTGACTCCTTTTAACGAACAAATTTGATTTCCATGGTTCTCTTTTCTCCTATGGTTTACATGACGTCATTCGTAACATAAACAGATATTGGAGCCTATGCATCGGTCACAAAGAAGACCACACATACAACCCCAATACCTTGAGTCATATGTAAAAAATAATTAAATTAATAATTTTGCTCATTCCAATACAGGATTTTCCTGAATTTTCTTGGGATTTTCCCAAATTTTCCCGAATTGAAGTCCGTTGGCTTTCCTCGGTGAACATGGTTGCCGGGAAATGGAGGATTGTCTTCTCAATTTAGGATTTCCGAGAATTTCCCGGGATTTTTCCGGAAGTTTTCCCAAAGTTTTTCGAGATTTCCCGAAAATTTTCCGTATTTTATCAAGATTTTCCGGCATTTTCCCGAAGTGAACTCCCGGCAACCATCTTTCACCCACATGATTTCTGGAAAATCAGGATTTTCCCTGCCAATATGGAGTTTTCCGAGATTTTCCAAAAATTTTCCAAGCTGAATTATCATTGCGGCTTTCCTTTGTTCTTATTTCTCCGGGAAAATCATGATTTTTCGCAATTCGAAATTTTCTCGGAATTTTCCCGGAATTTTCCAGAATTTTCCGAGATTTTCCAGGATTTTCCAAGAATATTCCAAGCTGAATTATCATTGCGGCTTTCCTCTGTACTTATTTATCCGGGAAAATCATGATTTTTTGCAATTCGAAATTTTCTCGGAATTTTCCCGGGATTTTCCAGAATTTTCCGAGATTTTCCATGATTTTCCGAGAATATTCCCAGCTGAATTATCATTGCGGCTTTCCTTTGTTCTTATTTCTCCGGGAAAACCAGGATTTTTCGCAATTCGGAATTTTCCAGAATTTTCCGAAATTTTCCAGAGTTTCCCGAAATTTTCTCAAATCAAATTACTCCAACAATTTTCCTTTATCCAAATATTTCCCGAAAATTGACGATTCCTCCCCAATTCCGGATTTCCCAAGATTTCCCAAGATTCCCAGGTTCAAGAGAGAAAAATTGAGGAAAATGTCAACATTCTGGAGGAAATCCCCAAATTTTCGCAGATTTTCACGTAAAAGCTTACACCCCAAAAAAACTTAATTCAACCACGTAGTCTAAATTTCTCCAACTAGGAAATTACAATTTCAACTAGTTAATGAAGGAATTCATCGTCTGCAGAAGTTGCCTATACTCACAAAGTTTCACAGATCAGGTGCCTAGAGGGCAATAATAGATTGCGAGAGAAGCTTCTCACTTTGGTACAATATTCACGCGAGGTTCGTTGATGCAGACATACGTAGACGTCATGCGGTTTCTAGTTAATTTCATCCCAACTGTTTTGCGGTGTAGAACGGGGTTGAAATCAAGTATTGTTCAGCATTCGACACGAGCAGCGTAATTGGGAATACGAGAATACTGCAATTTGTCTGTTATCAGTGAAAATATTAATCAAGAGCAGAATCCAATGAAATAGTTACGTAACTTCGATGAAGAATGATAATAATAATAATAATAATAGTTTTGCCACTTGTGCTATGAGTATCAGTCATAAACAAAGAACGCGACAAGTATGTGAATTTGCGAGGGGGGAAAATGGAGGAGGGTTGCGAAGATGTAATTTCGTTGAGTCGCCTATTGCATTATACGTGAGATTATTACTTTCCTCGTAGAGATATCAAAGTTTTATGAAACTAAGAGCATAATAGAATGAAGTTCCTTCTGTGAATGCTTTGAGTAGGACAAAGTTTTTCGGGTGGATATAAAGTTCTTAATGTACAATTTCTTTCCTTTTTTTTCATGTGGAAATATGCTGCAACAATCATCTAAATATGACTGATTTCTTAGAAAGTTGGGAAAATCCTGGAAAATTTTTTGATACACTTTCCGGGAAACAGTGGAAAATTCAGGTTTGGGCATGGAATTCATTTTATAGGAACTGTATAGGCAATGAAAGATTTTCCGGAGTTCAATTCGGGAAAATTATGGAAAATTTTCCGATGCATTTTCCGGAAAATTCTCAATTGGGAAATTTTCCGATACATTTTCCGGAAAATCCTAAACTGGGCAATTTAAATGATTTTTTAGAAATCATGTGGGCAAAGAAAGGTTTCTGGGGCTTAATTTGGGGAAATCCGGAAAAATTCAGGAAAATTCTGCGGAAAATTCTGGAAAATCTTCTGGGAAACTCAATGGAAAATTCTGGAAAATTCAAATTGGGAAATGTAATTAATTTCCCAAAAACCATGTGGTCAAAGGGAAATGCTCTGAAATTTAATTCGGGACAATCATCCAAAATTTTCCGACTTATTTTCCGGAAAATTCTGGAAAATGCCAAATTGGGTAATACAACAGATTTCCCAGAAACCATGTGGACGAAGGGGAATTTTCCGAAGTTCAATTGGGGAAAATTGTGGAAAATTTCCCGACACATTTTCCGGAAAATCTCAAAAAATGGCAAATTGGGAAATGTAATGGATTTTTCAAGAATCATATGAGCATAGAAAGGTTTTCCAGAGTCCAATCCGGAAAAGTCGAAGCAAATTTTGCTACACATTTTCCGGAAAATCCTGGAAAATCGCAAATTGAGAAATGTAACTGATTTTTAAGGAATCATGTGAGCAAAGAAAGGTTTCTGGATTTAAATTTTTGAAAATCGTGGAAAAACTTCTGAAAAATCATTCGGAAAATCCTGGAAAACTCTGGAAATTTTCAAATTAAAAAATACAACTGATTTTCCTTGACAAAAAACCCACCAATTGTCCAACCGTTGAAAAAGTTGAGCTTTAGAATGGCAATGATCGATATATAAGTGCTTAATTATTCATAAACTCGTTAAATTCGAGTCGAAGTCCAACGTTAAACTTGAAGTAACAAAAAAGAGAAAAAACTGCAATTGTCGATGGAGTTTGTAATAAACGAACTTTCGAATCATCTCGTTTCAGTCAATCTGGAGAGGGAGTTTACGGTACAGCACCTTATTTTTTTTCCTATTTTGACTCGTTTATCTTGCTCAGGAAGCACTTTGCATCCATGCGAAAATAAAAACTTCTCTCATTTCATTCATCCACTCGCTCTGATCTTTCCTCTCTTTTTTTTATTCTTTTTTCTCTCGTTTCTCACTCGAAATTGGATAGTTTGGGTTCATTATTACGGTCATTTGCCTTGATTCATGATTTTTTAATTCGATTGTAAGAGTTTTTGAAGAAGATCCGAATTTAACGCTCTGTCTAATAATTTATAGCGGTAATACCATTGTGAATACAGAAATACGTGAATAATTGAATGGAAATGAAGAATGGATGCTTCCACTTTTGTATCAAATTACACAAAGGAATTTATTCTTTTTTTTTCTATTCACAGTTATAATCCGACGTAATGCACAAAGCTATAGCTCATTCGTGCATTGAAATTTTTCATATTCATGAATAATGAATTTTTTGGGTGACATCAATTCTGCATCAACTTTTCTTCTGCAAACTAAATAATCCATTCTTTTTGAATGTTGACCTAGTTTATAAGCGTAGAGCTATTTTGTATTGTATGAGGTGAATTTATGGGAATTCTGGATTCGAATTTTTCATGTTGCCCTTTTTATTTTCGTGAGAGATAAATAAAATAAATTGTGCAACTTTTGGCGTTTACGTGATGAAAAGTTAGGGGAATTAGCGGATATATTTGAGATTTGATAGTTTGGATGGTATCAGTGGAAAGCTGAGGAAAATTGAGATGGAAAGCATATGTTAGAATTGATTTGTCAATTTTTTTTGGAAAATTTGACGTTTTTGGGAAATTTTCAAAAATTGAAGTTCCATTTAATTTGGAAATTTTGGGAAATTGGGAATGTTGGGAAAATTGAAAAATTTTGAGAAAATTTGAAAAGTTTGAAAATTTTGGGGAAATTTGAGAATTTCAGGAAATTGCGAAATTTTGGGAAATTGGTCAATGCTGAGAAAATTGGAAAATTTCGGGAAATTGGAAAATGTTAAAAAAATTGGGAAATTTCGGGAAATTGGGAAATGTTGAGAAAATTGGGAAATTTCGGGAAATTGGGAAATGTTGAGAAAATTGGAAAATTTCGGAAAATTGGGAAATGTTGAGAAAATTGGGAAATTTCGGGAAATTGGGAAAATTTCGGAAAATTGGGAAATGTTGAGAAAATTGGGAAATTTCGGGAAATTGGGAAATGTTGAGAAAATTGGAAAATTTCGGAAAATTGGGAAATGTTGAGAAAATTGGAAAATTTCGGGAAATTGGGAAATGTTGAGAAAATTGGAAAATTCGGGAAATTGGGAAATGTTGAGAAAATTTGAAAATTTCGGGAAATGTAGGAAAAATTTGAAAATTTTGGAAAAATGAGAAAATTAAAAGAAAAATTGAAAATTTTGGGGAAACTAGATAATAGAAAGAAAAATTGAAAATTAGAAAAATGAACAGAATTTTGAAAAAATTGATAAAAAAGTGAAAATTTCAAAAAAATCGCTTTCGATACATGATTTTCACCCAAATTTTCCTCCGCTTTTGAATAAGACGATCAAAAAATAATTACCGTTGATAAAATCACTCCAAATTAGAGATTACACATTCAACGAGGCTTTTCAGACCAGAAACTGATGGAAACTCAACAGTTTGATGTTCTGCCTTTCTCCGCGAATTAAAATTTCATCATGTTAAACATACCCCCTGCTAAAACAAGTGAAAACTAAGGTGAGAACCGTCCGTAATCATCAGATTGTGAATTTGATGAGCGAGATGAACTTTCGGAAGCGATATAATTAATTATTAAATCTCTCCAACAATTGTTTTATTTCAAAATATATTCTGACGTGAATCAGGGAATTTAATGACTCTAATGTTTCACGTTAAACTTACTGAAGTGAATTAGATTCATAACACTACTAGACACAAGTTAAACTCGAATATAATCAATCATTTCTGCATTTAGATTCAACGATTGTGTAACACCTGTCTGCTTTAATTTCAATTTCTGCAGAAATGAATTAAAAATTGTTTTCAATTTTTCTCAATAGGAAACTTGCATATTTAATTTTTGATTTTTTTTCATTGCAATTGATTAATGAGGATTAGTTGAGTATGTAAAAAAAATAATAATAATTGAAAATGTTTGTTTATGTTTTTTTTAATTTGAAAATGAATAAATTTCCAGAAAGCGGAAGTGACGTCGATACATCATATATTTTTATTTCGGCAAAATGGACACTGTAATGAAACGGTTAGAGATGGATTTTTTTTGATGATTCCATTGAAAAGCTGGGGAAATTTTAGCCGGAAAACAAGTGTCAGATGTATTTTTTGCGATTTTTTTGCGATTTTTTTGGAAATTCTATATTTTTTGGCATTTTTGAAGGGTACAAGCCTTCCCTTTTTTGAAAATTTTCAGTTTTTGACCGATATCTCGAGTTCTATTGGTCGTAGCAATTCGCGGCTGGTCACAAATGAAAGGTGAGCTCATTTCCCATTGATTTATGGGGTTTTGAATCCAAAAATATCAATTTTTGGGATAGTTATAGGCCAAAAACTGTTTCACAAGACTGTTTCACAAAAATGCCCATAAAAACCTTAAAAATCGATATTTTTAAATTGAAGACCCTATGAATCGATGGCAAATGATCTCACCTTTCACCTCCCATCGGAATTTTCACGCTACGACACATAGAACCGAAGATATTCTCAAAAAACTCCAAATTTTCAAAAAAAGGAGGATTTTACCCTTCTAAAATGCTCAAAAAAGTCAAAATCACCAGAAATTCAAAAAAATTAATTCCGGCACTTGTTTCCCACCTAAAATTTCCTCAGCTTTTCAATGGAATCATCAAAAACAATCTACCGTCAATATTTCAATTAATTTCAAGAGTTTCCCATAATATTTGCCTAAAAATTCAAATGTGTCCATTTTACCCCTGAAGTCCATTTTGCCCCACCTTCCCCTACTCTGCATGATGCAGAGATTATGCAGTGGATACAGAGAATCATTAGAATTTTGTTTATGAAGTTTTATCATTCACGTAATGTCTGAAGTAGACGAAAGCATCATCGCAAAATATCTTTAAAGTTGATTTGGGAATGCGTATGGATTGTATAGCACTGATATTCGAGTTCTCTCAACTCACGCTAGACAGCGCTGCCGAATCATTCGGTATTATGACGTCACTTCCGATTTATCGTCGTTCAAAAAATGCAATTTTCAATAATTCATAGTTAATTAATTAATTAATTGGAAAAAAACATGATTTTCTCATTTCAAAAACTGTCCCCTTCACGAAAAAAAATATGCAAGTTCCCTTTTTACGACAAATCACTAGAGAAAAAATAAACCAATTTTTTTTGTCTCCTTTTTCGAATCACATTTTGGTGTATTGCCAAGAAAAGAAGAAGCTTCCTGTCTTTGCTCTTCACGTTGTAAACTCAGTAAAACTCGTTTATAAATATAAATTCACTGTTACATTGAATTTATTATTCTATTTTATCTTCTCTCTTCATTTATTGTAGTATTTATTTTAATCCATGAATAACTACAGAATTTTTCCATCTTGAAGACAGATAGTGTTTTATGAATTTTTCGCTGCAGTGGATGAAAAAAAAAATAGAGGCAAAGTAAAATTTTTGCCAAGTAGTATAAAAGTTTTTTGTTTGAAATCCTAGTAAATTTCCATTTGCTGCTGCTTTACTCCTTGAAAATTGGATAAAAGCGTGCACTAAATTTTTCAAGAGAGAAATTCCTCTTCGTAAAGATAAAAAAAAAGAGGGAACTTGAATTTCCGGAGGAAGTTCGAGTGAATAGAACTGCGGTCCATCACGAGCTATCGTCAATTACAGGCGCTTCCATTATGTGAAGACGTTCTATGATTGCTGAATGATTGACTTTTTCAATTTTTTCCAGCTATTGAATTTTTTTCTTGGGAAATGAGGGGATAAGAAAATCTAGTGGAAAACTGTGCAGAGAGAAAATTTAGGGAAATTCTGGAAAATGCCAAATTGGGGGGAAAATGATTTTTCAGGAAACGTGGGAGCGGAGGAGAAAGAAAATTTGGGAAAATCATGGAAATTTCAATTGGGAAAAAATTGATTTTTCCGAGAACATGTGTGTAAAGGAAAATTGCGGGAGTTTAATTCAGGAAAAGTCGGAAAATCTTGGAAAATTCGGAAAATCTTGCAAAAATTCGGAAAATCTTGGAAAATTCGGAAAATCTTGCAAAAATTCGGAAAATCGTGGAAAATTCGGAAAATCTTGAAAAAATTCGGAAAATCTTGGAAAATTCGGAAAATCTTGGAAAATTCAGAAAATCTTGCAAAAATTCGGAAAATCTTGGAAAATTCGGAAAATTTCAGGAAAAACTGAATTGGGAAGAAAATATGATTTTCAGAAAACATGCCGACGAAGAAGAAAGAAAATTCGGAAAATTTTGGGGAAATTCGGGAAAATCATGGAAAATTCCAATTAGGGAAACCTGATTTTTCCAAAAACATGTGAGCGAAGGAAAATTGCGGAAGTTCATTCAGGAAAAGTCGGAAAATTTTGGAAAATTCGGAAAATCTTGGGAAATTTCAGGAAAATGGTAGAAAATTTGAGGAAAAACTGAATTGGGGAAAATATAATTTTTAGAAAACGTGTGGGTGAAGAAGGAAGACATTTCGGAAAATTGTTTTAAGCTGCTGGGAAATTCGCATTGGAAAGAACCTGATTTTTCCAAGAATATATAGGCTAGGAAAATGGCCAGAGTTCAGTTCAGAAAATTCGGCAAATTTTCAAAAATTGGAAAAATTGAGGAAAATTTTGGAAAATCTCACAATTGTCGGAAAGAACAGATTCTTCAGGAAACACATGGACAGAAAAAGGTTGACAGAGTTTTTTTTCGAAAGTTTTGGAAAATCCTAAATCCGGAAAATTCTGAAAAAATTTGAAAAATCCCGAATTGAGAGAAAAATGACTTTTTTTTGTCTTGGGAGATTGTTTTTCTCGGATTAGTTGGTTCCACGAAAATGTGGGTGAGGAGAAAAACATTAACACAAGTCACAAGCCGCAGTGCACGTGCACCACAAGCCTATAGATTTTGAGGTACACCGAATGCACAAATGTACATAGTGCAGTTACAGAAGAAACAGCTGTGGAAGTTCTGGTAACATCAAAAGGGGATATTAGCTTGTGCTCATCACCAAAAACTAACCCAAAGCTCCCAACATATTGTCTTGAATATTTTTTAATCTAAAATTTTTAATTATTTAATGAAAAAAAAAAATAGATTTACTCACGTATTATCGTCAAGTTGACTTTAATATTTCTCGTCGGAGAATTACGAAAATCAACACGACATCTGTAAACGCCCTCATCATTTGGTCGAACATCCTGGATGAGCAGTTCTGCAGGTGGTCCAACTCGAAAGGTAGCACGACTGCCCCAAAATCTTGGTTCACTCCAAAGTTTAGCTTTGCCCGATTGACGATTCCTCGCATCATAGCTGAAAAAAGTAATTAAATTTCCATAAAACATTTTTTTTTCCGGTGAAGCGCTGCTTCAAAAAATCTGAAAAAATTTGAGAACATGCTCCAAGTCATCTTCATTATTGTCAAATTTTTTCAGATTTTTTCGTTGAAATCTTCCTCACAAAAAAAATTCTTGATTGAATAAAATTAGGAAAAAACTCGAAAAAGTTGATTTTTGAGATTTTTAAAGGATTTTGGTTTCAGGTAATTTTTTTAATGACTTTTGGAGGATCCATGGTACCTCATTTGGTGCACCTGAATACTGAAATACACCGAAAATGCCCCGAATTCATATTTCAATGTGGTGATGCATAATGGGAAGACGAAAATCCTTCGGATCTTCGTGTGGCTGACCTCTGCTGGGGCTTTACTACTCGGGCGCGTTGGAGCACACAAACTGAGATGTGTTTTAGGATAATCGCTTTTGCTGTGAGTCTGTGAGTCACATCCTCACGCCCCACATTGAATTCATGAAGAGAATATGCACACAATGTATACGCGGCTTTTCGCCTGTCTGATAAACATCTCAGAATTCACATTCTGCACTCGCCTTGATTTACAAAGAAAAGACGAGGAGAAAGCATCAAAGATCCTCGTTTCATTCAATTTTCGTTTGAGAAAACGTGAATGCAAAATTCAAATTAAAAGTAATTGGTAAGTTAACTTTTGACAAAAGAAAGTCGAGTGAAAAGGCATTTTTCTCGGTTTTTTCGGGTGAATTGAGATTATTTCATCGTGAAATTCAAATTAAACTTGTTGAAAATTTTCGAAATTTGATTTTTGAGTTAAAAAGAAAAATTTCGAGAAAATATCAAAATTTTGAGAAAATCGAAAATTTTTGTGAAAATTGAAAATTTTTAAGAAAATTGGAAAATTTTGAGGAAATTTGAAAATTTTAAGGAAATTTAAAAAAAAATTGGGAATCTAGAAAAAAATGGCAATTTTTGAAAGAATTGGCGAATTTTTAAAGAATTGGCAAATTATCAAAATCTCGAAATAAAAAAAAATGACATTTTGAAGGAATTTGCAAATTTTTTAAAAATTGGTAAATTTTTAAAAAATTGCCAATTTTTAAAAAAATTGGCAAATTTTTAAAATTTTCAAAATTTTTAAAATTGTTGAAATTTTCAGAATTGTTAAAATTTTTAAAATTTTTGAAATTTTTAAAATTTTTGAAATTTTTAAAATTTTTAAAATTTTTGAAATTTTTAAAATTTTTGAAATTTTTAAAATTTTTGAAATTTTTAAAATTTTTGAAATTTTTAAAATTTTTGAAATTTTTAAAATTTTTAAAATTTTTAAAAATTGGAGAAAAGAAGCGAAAAAAGGAGTAAAAATCCTCCTTTCATGTAATTTCATCTGAAAAAACATGAATGCAATCTGCAAATTAAAAAAAAATTGGTAAATTAACTTTTGCCCAAAGAAATCCCAGTGAAATCCTTATTTACCCATGTTTTTGAGGGTGAATTAAGATTATTTCATCCTGAAATTTCCGTTTTGCGCATGAGAAGAGCAAAAAAAAAAAAGAGAAAAAAAAACGATGAGACTAACTACTCTTCGCTTGTTTCCTAAAGGAATCTCAACTTTCTGCATAAAATCAAGCTATTGTAATTGTGGAAATAAAAGGGACAGGTACAAAAAGCCAGAGAAACAGAAAAAGAGAAAAAAAAACGAATGGAAATGAGATGAAAAATAAATTTAAAAAAAATTAAAAAAGTGTTTGTGGTGGTAGTGGCAGAAAGCAGCAAAACCCATCCTAGCCAACCGTTGCAGTGGGAAAATATAATTTGTCGTTGGCTAACTTTCGTTTCACTGGGACGACTCGGACGTCTGCGGAAATAGCGCTCAGCCATTGCAATGGTTTTCAAACGTAAAGCAGAAGGAGAAAAAGACGAATAATTCAAGAAAATACTGAGGGAGGGAGCAGAAATAAGGAGAAAGGAAGAAGTGAATATATATATATATATATAAAAGGAAATAAAAGAGGAAGATGAACCCTGTACGTATGCCAACGGTATAACATCGTGAAGAGGCGCTCTCGAAGAAGCCGTATACTGCGCCATTTACGGTGGAAAATTAGATTATCCGAGAGATTAAAAAGTGGAGGGGCTTTGGTTAGCCACAAGGTTATTAAAAAAATTTTTTTTTCATACTTCTATGTGTCTCAAAGAATAATTATCTCTTTTATGAAATCCTGGTTTAATCTAGAGGAGGAAAATTGTTATTCAATAGTGATTAAAGTGTTTTTCAATATTCCGATAGTTTGGGAAGTGGAGGAATTTTTTTTTATTGCTTGAAGCTTTTTTTTTTTGTTGGAGTAGATTGTTTCTGCAGGAATGTGCTGTTGTTGTCTTTGGATTTGTTGGTTTTTCTGGGAAATTATGGAAAATTTTGAACTGAGAAATATGATGGAAAATTCTGGAAAATCTCAAATTGGGAAATATAACTGATTTTTGGGAAATTATATGGGCAAGGGAAAGCTGTTTCACTTTAATTTGGGAAAATTTTGGAAAACACCGGAAAATTTTCCGGGAAATTCCGGAAAATCATGGAAAATATCAAACTGGAAAATATGAACGATTTTCTAAAAATCATGTGGGCAAAGAGAAGTTGTTTGACTTTAATTTGGGAAAATTTTGGAAAACACTGGAAAATTTTCTGGAAAATTCCAGAAAATCATGGAAAATCTTAAACTGGGAAATATAATTGATTTTTCGGAAATGATGTGGACAAAGAAAAAGATGCCGAAATTCAACTGGGAAAATGCTGGAAAATTTCGTGGAAATTTTCAGAAAATTTTGAGGAAAATTCTGGAAAATCTCGAATTTGAAAATATGACTGATTTTTCTGGAAAAATCTGGAAGTTCTTGAATTGGAAAATATGACTGATTTTTCCGGAAAAACCTGGAAGATCTTAAATTGGAAAATATGACAGAAAAGTCTAGAAAATCTTGGAAAATTAGAAAATAGAAATTTTGGATGATTTTCCGGAAACCGTGTGAATAAGAAAAGTTGTCAAAGTTCAATTGTGGGAAAAAGTTGGAAAATTCCGGAAAATCTCTTGGAAAACTCCAGAAAATTCTGGAAAATCTAAAACTGGGCAATATATCTAATTTTTCTGCAATCGTGTAGTTAAAGGAAAGTTACAAGAGTTCAATTGTGGAAAATGCTGGAAAATTTCGGAAAATGTCTGGAAAAACTCCGGAAAATTCTAGAAAATCTTAAATTAGAATATACAACTAATTTTCCGGAAATCATATGGGCAGAGGAAAATTACCAGTGTTCACTGTGGAAAATGCTGGAAAATTTTACTGGAAAACTCGGGAAAATGCCGAATTAGGAAACACAACTGATTTTCCCTTTTTCCATGGAACGAGAAAAGATAAAGAGATAAGTGTGTGACACTTCTAAATAACGCAATTGCTCTAGTCATACATGCAACTTATCAGTACACATTCAGGTGAAATTTATGTCGTGAGTTATGAATGGAATTTATCATTTCTCCTCTACTCTATCATGTTTCACATGTATTAAAGCTCACAGGTGAATGAATGCTGAGTTATTGGAAAATTTTCTCTTTTGATATCAAATAAAGTGATCTGTGAGCCATAAAGAAAAGGCTTCAACGATGGTTACGACTGAGGAAAATTCATTGTAGATGAAATTACATTTCATGAGAATTCTCGATGATAATATATATGTCGTACTCACATAAAAATAAATGTAGTCTCGATGAAACTACGAGAAGACAATTTTTCTTTTGAGTTAGAGTATTGAAGATTACTTTTATTCAGAATTCGAAGGCTTAGATTTTCTTATTTTCGTAGAATGAAAATTTTTTACGTAATTTCCAAAAAAAAATTCAAATTTTATAAAATATAAAAATTATTATTCCTCCATTTAATTCCGTATTTTTAAAAATATATTACATACATTGTAATTGAATATTCATTACCAGCGTCAGACGCATGAAAAAATAAAGAAAAAAAAATTGAAACTTCTGAAACGTAATACGGGATGAACAAGATTTATTATGCACATAGTGAGAATGTTAGGTTAGATTAGAGGTCGAGAGCATACGAACGGATAGTGGCGCCCCCTCCCTTCCCCCACCTCCACCCTCTCACTTACCCCACTCACGTTGAGTCTAGTTGGTGCCTCTCGTTTATTATGCGAGTGAGGTTGGCTCAGGTTACGATGGGCTCTGGGGGCTTGCATAAACCGTGACGACAGACGTTGAGATCGAGGAGTGAAAGGGAAAACGCAAAACGGGACAAGGACAAATGAAAAGCTAAGAGACAAAGTTGAATTGGCGATGGTGAGAGTTAACAAGTTCACTATTGTCACATGAATACTTCAGGATAAATCCATATGTCTAATAGCCATTTTGGGATTATTCTATCTTTTGATCATTTTATCGTCATGGAGATACGTCTTTTTTACTCTCACTAGCACTGTCGGTTGATTAGTGTAGATTTCTATTTTTCATTTCAAGTTTTAATGATTCTTAAAAATAATATTAATAACATAAATATTTAATGATTCCGTTTTGGTTATATTCTCTAAATTTTAATGATAAGTGACCGTGAATGATCATGCCTTCGTTTTTTAATTAACAATTTTATTCTTCAATGTCTGCAATTATTTTTTTGTAATTAACTTTAATTATTTAAAATAATTTCATCCTTTGATTATTGAATTGATGATAACATAAAATTTCAAGGTTATTTACTTTTTTTTTTCATGGAAAACTAATTCAAGAAAATTAATTTCCATAATGTCCACCAAAATTCGCTCTTGTCGATTCGAGTTCGATTATCCTTCAATTCGAGATGAAATCCGCCATGTTCGATTTTAATGCCCTGTCCTTTTTATGAAGGGACCCTAGCGCCGCCGTCGTTGATGCCCTTCTCTACACAGAGAAAAATGTTTTCTTAATTTAAGAATGTGCAGTCACTTAATTTAAGTGACCTGCCATTCTTAAATTAAGTGACTTTTCTCACTTAAATCAAGTGACTTTTTCATTCCTACTTTAAGAAAGTAAAAGTCACTTAAATTAAGTGAATTTTCTCACTTAAATCAAGTAACTTTTACTTTCTTAATTTAAGAAAGTAAAACTCACTTAAATCAAGTGACTTTTCTCACTTAAATCAAGTAACTTTTACTTTCTTAATTTAAGAAAGTAAAACTCACTTAAATTAAGTGTTTTTTCTCACTTAAATCAAGTGACTTTTTCTTTCCTAATTTAAGAAAGTAAAACTCACTTAAGTTAAGTGACTTTTCTCACTTAAATCAAGTGACTTTTTGTTTCTGAAATCAAGAAAGTAAAACTCACTTAAATCAAGTAACTATTTCTTTCTTAATTTAAGGAAGTAAAAGTCACTTAAATTAAGTGACTTCTCACTTAAATCGAGTAACTATTTCTTTCTTAATTTAAGGAAGTGAAAGTCACTTAAATTAAGTGACTTTTCTCACTTAAATCAAGTGACTTTTATTTTCTTAATTTAAAAAAGTAAAACTCACTGAAATCAAGTGACTTTTTGTTTCTTAAGTTAAGGAAGTATAACTCACTTAAATCAAGTGACTGCACATTCTTAAATCAAGAAAACATTTTTCTCTGTGTATTTTTATTTGACAATGTTATTTTCCAATTTCTGTAATAATTTGTTTTATAATTAACTCTCTATTCTTCAAAATAATTCCATCTTTCCATTATCAAGTTGATAATAACATAAAATTTTATCGTGATTTAAAATAAGAAGTTATTTACTTTTTCTCATGAAAAAATGATTCGAAAAAATGAGTTCCCATAATGTCCACCAGAATTCGCTTTTGACAATTCCAGTTCGACTTTTTTCATTTCGAGTTCGATTATCCTTCAATTCGAGATGAAATCCGCCATGTTCGATTGTGAAATGCCCTGCGCTTTTTATAATAGGAAAACATTAATGGAGATACGCCCTTTTTACTCTCACTTTTTTGTAGACTATTTTAAGAGCTACAAAAGAGGATTTGACTGAATTCGCTCCATTTCCTTCAGTTTACGAGATATTTCCGAAAAAAAAAACGATAAGGACTTTTATTTTTCCCGGATTTTTTCCAGAGGATTTTACGGAAAAATGTTTATATTCTTGTAGAATTTGTCCATTTGACTGGAATTGAGCACTCACACATGATAAATTTAATCCATCTCATCGTAGTGCAAATGGGTGTTTGATTGTAACTCATATTCTAGTTGCCTATAGATCATTGAAATGTTCATGTATGTTGAAAGGAAGAGCCTAGGCAAGTAAGCTTCCTGGCTTATGTAATCCTCTCTTGAAACTCTGATAAGCCGGTTAGACTACTCAATGCTTGGTTCATACATTCTGTTAGTAGGTCGTGGACTTCTCATTCATTCCTGCACAGTTTTCTCACATTTTAGATACTTTATATCGTAGATTATCATGTGAAAATCAGAGAAGATTTGGTAAAAACATAGAGTCGATAAAATGTTTCTGTTTTTATCACAGACACATTTGAGCAATAAAATGATTTTTAGGAGAGCGAATTTTATTCAATTTCATCTTCAATCTAGAATTCTGTTGGAAGACACTTACAATTTTTTTACGTTTTTTTTCAGCTTTTCGTAAATGTTTTTGGTAAAATGAGATCACAGTAACTTGACTCAACGAAATAACACCAGATTGCCCGACACGAAAAGTCTTTTACATAGTTTGAAAAATCCAATGGCAATGAAATCACATTGATATTCCTCGATTTACCAACTCACTGCAGACTGTGTCATTTTTACAACACCTGGGTAACGTAATATCATGGAAATTTATAGTCATAAAATTGTGGATTTCACTTGATGATCCATCAAATCTGTATACATGGTACAAGTGAGAATATGAGCTTTCAAAATTTTTCAATTTCACTCCATGAGTACCAAATAAAAATGGAGAACCGCAATAATGATAAAGAGTGAGCATGAATTATAGGCTCAACTAGATTTTATTATCTCAGAATTTGGGAAAAAACGTTTTTTTCCCTGATTGAAGATTTTTCGTGAACTTTACAGAATTTTCTCAAGCTGAAGTACGATGAACTTTCTTTGTCCACTTATTTTCTGGAAAATCTGGTGTTTCTCAATTTAGATTTTTCCAGAATAATTATCCCAGCAGGCAAAATCTAGTTTGTCCCAATTTAGAATTTTCTAGAATTTTTTTAAACTGGAAAATTAGGTTTTACCCTATTTTGAGTTTCCCAGAATTTTCCTGACCGGAAAATCAGGTTTTCTCATATTTTGGATTTTTCCAGAATTTTCCTACCGGGGAAAATCATTTTCTTCTATTTTGCATTTTCCGAAGTTTTCCCAACCGGGAAATCAGGTTTTCTTCCATTTGAAATTTTCCAGCATTTTCCCAGCCTGAAAAATCGAATTTTCCCTATTTAGAATTCCCTAGAATTTCCACAACCTGAAAAATTAGGTTTTCCCCTATTCTGAATTTTCCAAAATTTTCCGAACCTAAAAAATGAGTTTTCCCACCTATTTGGAATTTTCTTCTATTTTTCCAAGTTGTAAAACTGAGCTCTCGGCTACCTGAAATTTTCCAGAATTTTCCAAAGTTTCCCAAATCGGAAAATCAGGTTTTCTCCCATATGAAATTTTCCAGCATTTTCCCAGCATAGAAAATCGAATTTTTCCTATTCAGAATTTTCCAGAATTTCCACGACCTGAAAAATCAGGCTTTTCCCTCAATTTAGAATTTTCTGGGACTTTTCCCAGATTTTTCCGGACAATAACGTGGACAATTCAATTTAATTAATTAAATATTTGATTAGTTTGATGGTAAAGTTCGTTGCATAACTCTGCAATTTATCATGTACCTGTTAATTCAAAGAACTAACAAGTGTTGCAGGAATGTTGAATAAAACGAGAGAATTGAAGAAATATCAATAAAATAGGACTGAAATGCTCACAGCAATTATATCGTTATGTTGGGGTCATTGCTTCGGATTAATTGAGGCGAATAATTTGAATGTATTTCCATAATTATTTTCCTCGTTTACTTAACTGAATGTCAATTGAACTGAATTCAATTTTACCTTTTTTTTTTTATCAGATAACTAAATTATTATGATAGTTAAAATAAACGAGATACATCGAAGATGAGAAGAATCAGAATAAATAAATAAAATTTGATCCGAAATAATTTTATTTACTGAATGTGATTTTTTTCTGTTGAATTAGGGATTTGCTCATTCTTCTAGTGAGAGACGTGAGAATTTCGATCATACATAAATGGATGATGGAAATAAACGGACTATGAAAACACTAGTCACTACGAATTTCACGTCTTTTCTCTCACCTCATTTTTTTCTTTTTTCAAATATTTTACGAGCTTGTGTAAATGTAAATAGAGTGTAAGTAGATAAAAGGTTTATCTACACTTCAATCTAACCAAATTTTCCATTCACATTGTCGATTTTTTTTTCTCCCTCAATTCTTCAACTTTTTTTTTTCGGCTTTCAGAATGTTACGGCGAATCGTACGAATATCGAATGCGAATTATCGGCTTACTATTCCACGTTTTTTCTACGTCTCTCATGAATAAAACAATCTTAACAATACCTGCTCCATTTTTTTTTGTAATTTAAAGAGAAAATTTATACAAACTGAGGCACTATTTATTGTGGAATTCTTTGGGGTCATGATTTCAAGAGATTTCTCAGTGGTTTCAATAATTTTATGGAGTTCTTCTGTATTAAGTTCATATTTTCTTCAATTTTCCAATGAAATACGAGACGAATTCATGAAATGATATGGTTAAAAAAAATAAGATTTTCTAATTTGAGATTTTCAAAGATTTTCCTGAAATTTCACAAGATTTTCCGGGATTCTCAAAGTTTTTCCTGAATTTCCCAGGATTTTCGCAAGATTTTTCAGCATTTTCCACATTGAACTTGTGAGAACCCAAATTGAAAGAAAATTATGAATTTTCATTTTTTTTATTCAAAAGAATTTTTGATGTAAAAGAGTAAAAATTTCCTAAGAAAAATGATAGAAATAATTCGATGAAGAAAGAGCCCGAGGAAATAAAAGAAAAAAAAAAGAATAATAAAGTGAAGAGAAAAAATAATAACTCCTGAGAAATTACTTGAGGAGCACAGTTCGAGCGCTGCCACTAGAGCGCGCATCGGCGTTCGGGCTGCTGCAAGTCAAGTATTGTCTCAGAGTTCATAAGTTGAATTTCGTGACACAGTTCAGGGAGAAAAACTGCTGGTCGCGCAAGGGCCAGAATTTCTCGACTTTTCGAAAGGCGTATGGGTGTTTCTCATACGGCCTACTAAAAAGGGGTAATAACGCGATTTGCTGGTCTCCTTCACGGGGGGGCCCTGACAGTAAATTCAAATTATTGCTAGCCTCCTTCACGGGGGCTCTGAATAGTTTTCTTGAAATTTGGAATAGCCTCCTTCACGGGGTGCTCGGGACTAGAATCTGGGGAAGGGGAATTAGAGTCACGAATAGAATAAAACGGTAAAGAAAAGGGCGATTTCGGGGAAAATCAATTCGAACGACACTCGATTGATTATGGGGAATTAGCGAAGAAACCGGATTATTGTCGACTCTTTTTCTGGCCTTTCTCTCTCGATAAAAAGGAATTAAAAGTGTAAAAGACCGAATTACCCGACGATTGTTAAAATGAGATCTTGATAAATAATTAATAAAATAATATTAATTGAAATGAAAAAGAAATGAACTCGATAAAATGAAATAATAAGATAAATGAAAAATCCCGATATATAAGAAAGGAGAACGATAGAGAAATAATTGAAACTGAAGAAATGTGTAAAAGTGATATGCAATTTAATGAATAAAGGATAATTAGTTTAATTAAAAATGTATTTGTGTGAACTTCAATTTAGTGTGGATCTCCTTTAAGAAAAGAACCCCGACGTCACTGAAGCACCGGAGCACAAAAGGATTCCACAACCTCAAATTTAAAAGTAATGTTTGGTAATTAATGAAATCGATTGGTAATTAAATAAAAAGTTTCGGAAAATAGTAAAAGACAATTAAATTCAGAAAAAGGGAATAAAGAAGGAAATTTATCAAGGAATAAAAGAATTTTGAGTAAAATTACCAAATTACAGTAAAATTGGTCCAATGAATCAAATGAATAAAAGTACAAAGTAAATTGATAAATTAGAGAAATTGAGGTTTGAAAAGGTTCATTACAAACTTCAAAAATTTTCTGTCGTCCACGTGTTTCCTGGAAATTCCTATTTTTCTCCTATTTGGAATTTTCCCAAATTGAACTCTTGTAACCCTTGCCCACGTGATTCCTGAAAAGTCAGGTTTTTAACTCAATTTGGGATTTATTCATGGTTTGTCTTCACTTGGGATTTTCCGGAATTTTCCAAGATTATTTCGAATTTCCCAGCATTTTTCCGTAGTGATCCTCGGCAATTTTCTTACGTTAACGAATTTCCTGGAAAATCAGATTTTTCATCAATTCGACATTTTTCTGGGTTTTCCAGAATTTTCCGAGATTTTTCTGGGTTTTCCCGAATTTTGCGAGATTTTCCTCGGTTTTCTCAAATTTTCCGATATTTTCCTGGGTTTTCTTCAATTTTCCGAGATTTTCCTCAGTTTTTCTGAATTTTCCGAAATTTTCCTGGGTTTTCCCGAATTTTCCGAGATTTTTCTGGGTTTTCCCGAATTTTCCGAGATTTTTCTGGGTTTTCCCGAATTTTCCGAGATTTTTCAGGTTTTTCAGAATTTCCCGAGATTTTCTTCGGTTTTCCCGATTTTTCTGTGATTTTCCTGAATAGAGCTCCGCAAGTTTTCAGTGCTCAATTACTTATATTTCATACAATATCCCAAAATTCATGAAATTCTCAATTTTCTTCATTTCACTGGAAAATTTATTGGAAAATGTTGATACTCCGCACTCTCAACGATTTCGTAGAAGATTAAATTTCACAGTGTTCTACATTCTTGATAAGATCGATGTTGACATAGCCCAAAGAAGAACAAAAAATGTTGAATTGATGAAAAACCAGGGAGTTGCCTATTATCTGAATTTCGTTGCACATTCTGAAATTAATAGACTATTATAGTGAAGGTAATATTGCTGCTTCTAGAGGTATATCTTTGGGAATTAAATTCCGATTGATGCAACACTCAAGGCTTTCATAATTATGATGGTATTCAGGGGAAAGGAATGAAGATGAAAAAGATGAAAATAGAGAGCAAGTAACTTTTCTCATCGCGGAGTAGTGGTGATTGCCAAGTTGGGCAGAAGGAGCAAGCAAAATGATGCTTCTATAGTTACGAGATTGTAATCTTCCTTTTTCATTCATGGCGGATCATTGATTCCTCTTCTCTCTGAGAATTCATTAGCAAGGAGCAGAAATATTTGAATATTTTATGATTATTTTTAATATAATAGGAGAAAGAAGGGATTCTGATGAAAGGGTTTGAAATAAAAATTCTTCTTACCGATTTAGTTGAAAAACTGAGGAAATTTCCGGTGAAAAAAGTGTCAAAATAGATTTTTTTGGGAATTCAACTTTTTTGGAAACGAATTTGTCTTCAAATTCTTTCACTTTTCAATTTTTTTTCACTTTTTCGAGGATATCTCTGGTTTTATTGGTCGTAACGACTTGGGGTTGGTCTTAAATGAAAAGTGAGGTCATTTGCCATCGATTCCCGTGATATTTGGGATTTTCCTGAATTTTCCTACCGGGGAAAATCATTTTCCTCCAATCGTTTTCCTCTATTTTGAATTTTCCGAAGTTTTTCTAACCGAAAAATGAGGTTTTCTTCCATTTGAAATTTTCCAGCATTTTCCCAGCTTGAAAAATCGAATTTCCCAGAATTTTCACAATCTGAAAAATTGGGTTTTCCCCTATTTTGAGCTTTCCTGACCGGAAAATCGGGTTTTCTCCTATTTGGAATTTTCCAGAATTTTCCTAACCTAAGAAATGAATTTTCCCACCTATTTTGGATTTTCTTCTATTTTTGCAAGTTGTAAAACTGGCCTCTCTGCTACCTGGAATTTTCCAGAATTTTCCACCCGGAAAAATCATTTTTCTCTATTTTGAATTTTCCGAAGTTTCCCAAACCGGAAAATCAGGTTTTCTTCCATTTAAAATTTTTCAGCATTTTCCCAGCTTGAAAAATCGAATTTCCCACAATTTTCACAATCTGAAAAATTGGGTTTTCCCCTATTTTGAGCTTTCCTGACCGGAAAATCGGGTTTTTCCCCATTTGGAATTTTCCAGAATTTTCCTAACCTGAGAAATGAGTTTCCCCACCTATTTTGAATTTTTTTTCTTATTCCTATCTTGAATTTTCTTCTATCTTTTCAAGTTGTAAAACTGGCCTCTCTGCTACCTGGAATTTTCCAGAATTTTCCACCCGGAAAAATCATTTTTCTCTATTTTGAATTTTCCGAAGTTTCCCAAACCGGAAAATCAGGTTTTCTTCCATTTTAAATTTTTCAGCATTTTCCCAGCATGGAAAATCTAATTTTTCCTATTCAGAATTTTCCAGAATTTCCATGACCTGAAAAATCAGGCTTTTCCCTCAATTTTGAATTTTCTGGGACTTTTCCCAGATTTTTCCGGACAATAACGTGGACAATTCAATTTAATTCATTAAATATTTGATTAATTTGATGGTAAAGTTCGTTGCATAACTCTGCAATTTATCATGTACCTGTTAATTCAAAGAACTAACAAGTGTTGCAGGAATGTTGAATAAAACGAGAGAATTGGAGAAATATCAATAAAATAGGACTGAAATGCTCACAGCAATTATATCGTTATGTTGGGGTCATTGCTTCGGATTAATTGAGGATTAGTTGATCTCTGATTCTATTGGTCGTAGCGACTTGGGGTTGATCTAAAATGAAAGGTGAGGTCATTTGCCATCGATTCCTATTTATGGACATTTTTGCTCTATAGGTATCTCAAAAAACGATAATGTTCTATTTAATCACCCATCGAAAAAAAATCTATCTCAAATATCTTCTCAAATACATTTTACGTCGCCTTAGAAACAAAAGGGCCTAAGTCCTGTGCTTATACATAACACTTACGCCTCTTTGTTTCCAAGATAGTAATATTATTCTAATGAAAAAGGAAATTAATTCGATATTCTTCTGCTCTCTACTGAAATATTCGTGAAATGAAATTCAATTACAAACAATTAAATTATTTAATTCAATTTCCACTACTTGATTAGTTTTTCGTACTTCGCATTAATTCCAGGAGAAACTCAACGTGAAATTCCTTCACTCGAATGTCCAACAAAGAACTTGCCTTACTTCTCTGAATTAAACAGGTCAAAGAACGAAATTCATCACTAACTCTGGACTTTTTGCTTAAGAAATTGCACAAGGAATTCGAAAAATACATGAAAAAGCGTGCAAATACTTCATTCAAAATAAATAGAATGATTTCGAATGAAATAGGAAAAATTTATTATCGATGGAAGTAAAAATTATGATATCCTTATTCCAGTGATAATATTTAATCAACTGAAAACAAAAAAAAAATAATAGACTTCTAGCTGGTTACTGGCGCTGTTCGATAACACTGAAAGTAAATTCACCGGAACTTATGAGCATTCGAGCTTCTGAGGTATTTGCTCAACTTATTTTCACGTTTTTTTCTCATCAGTGAGAAGCGTTCTTCGAGAGACTCAGTGAAAAAGAATAATTCAATTTATCGAAATTTCAAATGTAATTTTAAAAAATAGACGTCTTTTTCAAGTAGAACCTCTTTATTTGCATATTTCTTTGAATCATCGTCATTGTATGGTGCTGAATTTGCACAAACACAGTACTTATGCACGACATAACGACTGGCGTTTGACGGTAAATGTACGGTGATTGGTCGGTAAAATCAAATAATCGTCAATTCACGACTTTTCACTACATTTTCACTGTAATCAAGAAACTGCTAAGGTTTCTATTTTGAAATCCAGATATTGAGGGTGAGTTTTTCATTTGAGAGTTAAGCTAACTTGCAGGTTAACTGGATTCTGGACTTTACTGCTAGCGCCACTGGTGAGATAAAACTGTTTTAGAGAAAACAATGGCCATTTGAAATTAAAACTTCCTATTGTCATATTTTTTTTATTTGTTTCATATAATTATTGGCAAACATTTACCTGAAAACGTTCAATTTGCCAGTTTTATATATTTTATTATTTTTCAGCACTTATGTTGATTTCTCATAGATGGCTGAACTTGTCTCTGGAAAAAATTCTGGGAAAAAATGAATTTAATAAAGAGAAATTTTTGAAAAATATATAAGGATTTTTTTCGGAGTGAAGGACTTTATGAAAAAATCTGAAAAAATTTGAAGAGATGCTCTGACATGTCTACATTGTTGGTGAATTTTTTCAATTTTTTTTGTAGAATTGCTTTTCGAAAATAACGAAATTACTAAAAAACCACACGGTTGACCCATTATTTAAAAACAATTGGCGAAGAGAACAGCATTTTAACTAAATAATAGAAGAAAAAAATATTCAATTCACCGTATAGTTATTGAGAAATTTTAATTAGAAGGTAGTCGTAACTATTTGCCTCTCTCTCTCTCTATCTCATGCATGTGATCAAGAAAAATCTGGAAAAAATTGAGATAATGCCCCCAATATGTCTGCATTATTGTTGAATTTTTTCAGATTTTTTTCTGGAAGAACTTGTCTCTGGAAAAAATTCTGGGAAAAAATGAATTTAATAAAGAGAAATTTTTGAAAAATATATAATGATTTGTTTTGAAGTGAAGGACTTTATGAAAAAATCTGAAAAAATTTGAAGAGATGCTCTGGCATGTCTACATTGTTGGTGAATTTTTTCAAATTTTTTTGTAGAGTTGCCTTTCTAGGAGAAATTCTGGAAGACAATAGATTCGGCAAACTGATTTTCTTCAATTCTTGACGAGATTAGTAATGTGAAAAAAAATTCGAGAAACAAAAAAAAATTATATTCACAAGCTGAAGATATGACTTTCAAATAGTTTAATCACTTTTTCCGGATGAATTGAAGCACTTTTTCCTGAATTAACAGCAATTAATTGGAAACTAACCTCCAAATCCTCATTTTATCTGCTATTTTGACTCTCTTAATTATCAGAATAAAAAATGATGACGTAATGAGGTTATAAATCATGAAACAGCATCCATAAATATTCGCATCAAGTTTCATAGAACAAAAAATTAACGAAGAAATCTCAATATCACGGAATTCTCATTGTTCCACTTTTTGATTGACTGATGCACCATGAATATTCAAAACAATAGATGAATATCATATTTCTTTCTGAAAGTGTTGTTTACAGGGTACGTGGTTTAATTAACCCCGATATGAGCTGTATTGTGATATCAATAGATGACGTGATATTTTACGCGTACAGCTATGTACAAGAGCTTCACAATAGGAGCGTAACAATAACTGCCAGTGAACAGTTGACCAAAAGAGCGGTTGCAGCGTAGCCAATGGTTACGTGTTATGGGTGATCGTTCAGCTAACGCTTTACGTAAACTGTACGGATGTAGAATCTCTCGCATGTGCGAATTCTTGTCGTTGTGATACTCAATGGTGTGGACAATAGACGGATAATTTGAGGGGCTTTTAAATGTGCGAGTGGTAGAAGAGGTGGAGGATATTTTTATATGGGGTAATGAATTCGAGAATGAAGAGGAAAAGAAAGAGGATGAGCTGTTTTTTTTCACCAATTTTACATCGAGAATGTTTATGAAACTAAGTGAGACAATGCGATTTTTCGATAATTTTTCTTTGCAGAAAATTTCGATAGCTATGAAGAAGAACTTGGGAAAATCACCCTATCTCGCTTAGTTTCAAAAAATATTTGAAAGAGTTGAATTAAATTTCAAAGGAAGAATATCAAATAAAATATTAAATTAAATTAATTAAATGGATATTAAGTTAAATATTTTAAAAAATTAAAGTTGCCGGAGTTCGATTAGGGGAAATGCCGGAAAATCCTTGAAAATAGCGGAAAATTCTGGGAAATTGCAAATTGGGAAGAAAATCTTGATTCTGTAGAAATTATGTGGACAAAAATGATCAGTGAAATCGAATTTGGGAAAGTTTCAGGATTTTCTTAATGGGAAATGCCGGAAAACCTCGGAAAATGTCGGAAAATTCTAGGTAATCCCAAATTAGGAAGAAAATCGTCAACTTTCATGAATCATGTGAGCAAAAGATGGTAGGCCGAGGCCAATTCCGGAAAATTCAGGAGTTTCCCGGGATTTTCTCTAATTGAAAATGCCGGAAAATTCTGGAGAAACCGGAATTAAAAAGAAAATTCTCATTCTTCAGGAATCCCATGAGCGAAAAACAGTTAATAGAGTTCAATTTGGAAAAATCCTGGAAAATCCCTGAATTTTTCAAGATTTTACCACTGGAAAATGCTGGAAAATTCTGAATCAGGATGAAAATTTTGATTTTCCAGAAGCTATGTAGGCGAGAGATGGTGAGTGGAGTCTTATTCAGGAAAATTCTGGAAAACTAGGAAAATGCTGGGAAACTAGGAAAATCTGGAAAAATTCTGGAAAACTAGGAAAATCTGGTAAAATTCTGGAAAACTAGGAAAATGCTGAAAAACTAGGAAAATGCTGAAAAACTAGGAAAATCTCGGGAAATTCTGGAGAACCAGTAAAATTCTGGGAAACCAGGAAAATTTTGGAAAACCAGGAAAATCCTGGAAAACCAGGAAAATCTGGGAAAATTTTGGAAAACTAGGAAAATCCCAGAAAACGCCAAATTGTTAAAAGAATCCTCATTTCCAAATTTTTTTCTCTTTTCTCATGAATTTTCCCAATGTTTCCATTCCACTACTGAATTCGATTCGAGATTATCCTATGAAAACACTCGGTTCGAATGAATAACAAAGGAAATTGTCTTCGAAAGCTTCAGGTGTCCGGTGATGCTGATGCTATGGACAATTCACGCAACAAAAGGTAGCACTTCTCTGAAGCGTTAATAGAAGATGTATGCAGGGAATTCCGGAGTGAAGCTGATGGGGAATGAGCGTGGGAAATAGACAGGAGAGACAGTGGATAATAGTGGTAGATACTGCGGGATACGGAATGCTCTGCAAAAGTAGTACCAGCTTCCGTTCACGGCGTCAGCGATTTAGTGCTGGGGCTCACGTCAGCACTTGGTGGTACTGCTGTCGGGGTGAATCGGGGGAGGGGGGGGGGGAGGGGAGAGGGAAGGGTGATTATAAAAGTGTGTGCTACAGTTACGAATAGTGATAGTAGAGTTTTGTGAATGGTGGAAGAGGGGGGAGGGGGAGGGAAGAAAGGGATGAGAGGTGAAATGGTGAATTTTAAGTTTTGGTGTTCTGTATCATGAAAATGGGGGAAAATATGAGAAATAATGGGTTTGTAATGATTTCATGGGAAATTTAAGGAAATTTGTGATGGAAATCATTCGCCATAATTAATTTTGTGGGATTTTTTCTGGAACTGACCCTCCATTCTTTCCCAAAAACCTGAAATTATGAAAAAAAATCACAAAAAATCGATTCTGTCAAATGTTTTCCACCAAAAATTTCCTCAGCTTTTCAATCAAATCATTGAAAAAATTTCATCTTAAACTCTTTTAGGAAAATGCTTATTTCCTTAATCATTAATTGAATTTTTTAAAGATATCCTCTGCCATCTTGGATATCCTTTGATCAATCTGCAATTACCCGTATCCAGATCAATTCGAAGCGTAATTATCTGTGCAAACACTTATACATCTCACCGGTGAATTAGTATTTACTCCCAAAGGACATGCTTGTTAAATCGATGTGTTTGACATTAAGAGGGTCATCTCCGTCGTTCATGATCCCTTGAGTGTCCGCAAACATCGATCACAAGCACACATGCGTCGAGGATTATGCAATATTATTTGCAATAGATGAATTAAGGTGGTATCCCACAGTACGGTCGATAAAACAGAAAAAAATGAGGATTTTCAGGTTAGTTTCCAATTAATTGCTGTTAATTCGGGAAAAAGTGCTTTGATTTACTTGAAAAAAATGATTAAACTATTCGAAAATCATATCTTCCGCTTGTGAATATAATTTTTTTTGTTTCTCGAATTTTTTTTACATTACTAATCTCGTCGAGAATTGGAGAAAATCAGTTTGCTGAATCTATTGTCTTCCAGAATTTCTCATAGAAAGGCAACTCTACAAAAAAATTTGAAAAAATTCACCAACAATGTAGACATGCCAGAGCATCTCTTCAAATTTTTTCAGATTTTTTCATAAAGTCCTTCACTCCAAAAAAAAATCCTTATATATTTTTCAAAAATTTCTCTTTATTAAATTCATTATTTCCCAGAATTTTTTCCAGAGACAAGTTCTTCCAGAAAAAAATCGGAAAAAATTCAACAATAATGCAGACATATTGGGGGCATTATCTCAATTTTTTCCAGATTTTTCTTGATCACATGCATGAGATAGAGAGAGAGAGAGGCAAATAGTTACGACTACCTTCTAATTAAAATTTCTCAATAACTATACGGTGAATTGAATATTTTTTTCTTCTATTATTTAGTTAAAATGCTGTTCTCTTCGCCAATTGTTTTTAAATAATGGTTCAACCGTGTGGTTCTTTAGTAATTTCGTTATTTTCGTCCGATTTAGGGCGTTTCATCCCCACCACCACTATTTCCACTAACTTTGATAATTCATATCTCATAAACTGCACGGACAAAAATTATGAAAAAATTCAGAAAAATGTAAAAAAATATCATCTTTGACGCAGCAACAAAAAAAAAAGGGAGGCTGACTCTACTCGAGTTTGCTCGCATACTATCTTTATCCAGAGAGTTATAGTAGCTTTTTTTCCGCGCTATTTCGTAGGGTTTTCGAATTTTTTAAAATTCTTCAAATATTTCTGCAAACACAGACGCATACATCAAACAATACTCTCCACTCAGCCCATGCCTATCCCTCTCCTCCTCCTCCCCCCCCCCCTCTTTTCGCTCTTCACATTCAGGGAATTTTAAACGAACTGAGTGAGCTACGTGCTTTTCAATGTAACCGCCCTCTTAACCCCATTCATGGAAAATTCCATTTACACAGCTGTCAACAATTTTCCGTTATATTTGCCTTGGTAACAGAATGACTCTTTTTTTTTCGAGGAACGTTATAATTTAATGGGATTCTCTTCAAAGGAAAATTCATTATTAATGTTGCTATTAAGAAAATTACAGAAAATGGGGAATGTAGGAGTCACATTAAGAGGTTTACTGGGAAACTCGAGAATTTTCCGAGTGGAGAATGCGGGAAAACTCTGGGAAATGCTAAATTAGAGAGAAAAATCTGATTTTCCAGAAACCATGAGGGTGGAAAAGGGTTACTGGTGTCTAATTTGTGGAAATTCAAGGAAAATCTCGGAAAATTCCAAATTGACAAGAAAATCCTGATTTTCGAGAAAATAAAAGGAAAATTCAGTATTAATGTTGATGTTAAGAAAACTGAGAAAATAGGAAATATATGAGATTTACTGGGAAATTCTGGAAAATTCGAGGATTTTCCGAGTGGAAAACTCTGGAAAATCCGAAATTAGGAAGAAAATCCTGACTTTTCAGGAACCACGAGGGTGGAAGACGGTTGGTAGAGTTCAGTTCGGGAAAATCCTGGAAAATTCCAGGATTTTCAATGCAGAATTCCGGAAAACTCGGGGAAATCCGAAATTAGCAAGAAAATCCTGATTTTTCAGGAACCATGAGGGTGGAAAATGGTGACTGATCTCCAATTTGTCGAAAATTCGGGGAAAATCCCGGAAAATTCCAAATTGACGAAAAAATCCTGATTTTCCAGAAAATGAAAGGAAAATTCATTATTAATGTTGCTGTTGAAAAAATTGAGGAAATGGGAAATATATGAGTCACATGGAGAGTTTCACTGGAAAATCCTGGAAAATTCGAGGATTTTCCTAATGCAAAATACCAGAAAGCTCTGAAAAATTGTTAAATTGACAAAAAAAACGGATTTTACATGAAATGACTCCTTTCCAAAGGAACGTCATAAATCAATAGGATTATTTTAAAAGGAAAATGCATTATCAATGTTGCTGTTAAGAAAATTGAGAAAATGGGAAATATATGAGCTGCATTAAGACCTTTAACGGTAAAATAAACTCTTTTATCTATAATTCACATAAAATTTATCCTTCAATATATTCAAATTTCTTTTTTCATGACAAGCGATGAGAGAACACATTTATATGCATAGAATAAATCGAGTATGAGGTATAAATTCTGCATGAAACCAAGGATCGAAGAATTCCATAATAAAAAACGACGAGTCCATTTTTTATATTTTTTTTAAGAATATCTCGGAAACTAAGCGAGATAGAGCGATTTCACCTAAATTTTTTTTTGTAACTGACAAAATTCTGTCGCTAAAATAATTATTTAAGAGTGAAAAGGGCGTTTTTCTATTGTTTAACGAAATATCCTTTAAAAAACCAGTGTCAACAAAAAAAATTAGTAATTTACCTGTAAAATGGCTCTCCATGAGGCTCTTTGAACCAAAGTACCATAACAACAGCATCATTGGTATCACGTGGACGAAGTATGTCACATGGTAGATAAGCACGTTGTCCAGCAACTCCTTGGACAGTGTTAATGGGAACTATAAAAAAATAAAAATTACGAATTTTTTCATTAAATTGAAGTTGACAATTTTTTTTGCTTTTAAATGGAAGCTATGTAATCATCAGAATTTTTGATTGTAACTTTTTTAATAGAAGATACTTGAAATGATCTAAATTGAGAGAAAATGATGTTTTTAGTGCATGCCTGTGTCTGTGTGTGTCTGTGTGTGCATGAAAGTCTCAATTACAGCAAAACAGTTTTATAGAAAAATTTCATATTTTGTGGAAAATTTCCTCTCGAAAAACTCTATTTTTTAAGCTTCATTTCAAGAGAATTCGATCGATACTTTTTGAGATATGTCCATTTTTTGAGAATCAGTTTTTAATGGAATTTCTGGAAACTATTAAACTGATGTTATTTACAGGATTACAGCTTTTTGTACATCGTCTTCATTGACACTGCTTATCCACTTTTTTTTTTATAATTTTGAACCATGATTGGCCCTGAAATTCAAAAATATTTAATAATCATAAATTAAAGATCATATATTTTTTTATAAATAATTTTAACGAAAGGAAAACGTTTGGGGAGTATAAATATGTTGATTTATAAGTGTTCAAACGTGCCCCCCCCCCCATTTTTTGTTCAAAGCTGCCCCAACAGCATACTTGAGGTAAAAAATTAATTTAAATCAATTAAAAATCAATAACAATAAAAATTTTCATTTTGCTGAGATAGTGAAATATATGAAGATTGATTAAAAATTTATACAGTCATGAGTTTATCACTATTTTAACTATGATACACTTACGTCCAGAAAATAAAAATTTCAGAATTGCAGCATAAATTTGACTGCCACTTGTAGAATAGGTTTAACATGGAGAATAAAAACAGCTGTAATGGATACTAGTTGGCAGCTGTGCTGCCATCCTAAATTCAAAATTCGCGGTTCAAAATTTTTGTTTTTCTATTTTTAATTGAAGATGTTCAAAGCTGCCCCTGTTAAAAGCTGCCCCCCTCTCCCCTACTCATATATTATCTCGAGAGCTGTATCAGTTAGATGCCTGCGAATTTTGAGCTTATTTGCATGATTAGTTCTCGAGTTATTGGCGTTTCAATGAATTTCTTCAAAATTTGATATTTCGATGATCATTTGAAAAAAGTTGTAGGGGAAAATGGGGCAAAGTGAACACTGTAATGAAACGGTTAGAGATGGATTTTTTTTTATAATTTTATTGAAGAGCTGAGGAAACTTTAGCAGGAAAACAAGTGTCAGATGTATTTTTTTTCGATTTTTTTGGAAATTCGATTTTTTCTGTATTTTTGAGGGGTAGGAGCCTTTCATTTTTTGAAATTTTTCAGTTTTTTGCAAATATCTCGGGTTCTATTGGTCGTAGCAATTCGTGGTTGGTCTCAAATGGAAGGTGAGCTCATTTCCCATCGATTCATGGGGTTTTGAATTCAAAAATATCAATTTTTGGGATAGTTATAGGCCAAAAACTGTTTCACAAAACTGTTTCACAAAAATGCCCATAAATACCTTAAAAATCGATATTTTTAAATTGAAAACCCCATGAATCGATGGCAAATGATCTCACCTTTCACCTCTCGTCAGAATTTTTACGCTACGACAAATAGAACCGAAGATATTCTCAAAAAACTGAAAATTTTCAAAAAAAGAAAGGATTTTACCCCCTTAAAGTGCTCAAAAAAATCAAAATCGCCAAAAATTCAAAAAAATTAATTCCGGCACTTGTTTCCCCCCTAAAATTTCCTCAGCTTTCCAATGAAATCATCAAAAACAATCTATCACCAATATTTCTATTAATTTCCAGAGTTTTCCATAATATTTGCCTAAAAATTCAGATGTGTCAATTTTACCCCTGATGTCCATTCTGCCCCATCTTCCCCTATCACTTCCATTCGCAAGCATATTGCCAAAGTATCAGCAGAAAAAGCTATATCAGCTGGAAAGCAATACTATTATCTACTTGTTTTTCTTTAATTTTTTTATCAGAAATACTTGAAACTAAAATGGAAAATCATTAACTGTAATTCAGGGGGGGGGTAAGTCATGGGGGGATACGATATATTGCAGGAGTTTCACCTTGTGTGCACTTTCCAATGTTTCATTCTCATTTTTTCTTTCATTTTTTTTTCTTTTTGTTCAAACATTTTATTTCTTTTTTTATTTTCTTTTATTTTCTTTTCTTTATCTTCCGGCAAAGTATCCAATTTAGTTGAGAGGAATCAGGAAACGTCCGTTAAACGTTATTTCTGGCCTCAGGGAGTTACCATTGAAGTAGATCGAAACGCTTGAAAGAAGGCAGAACGTAGAAAGAAGTAAAAGATGTTACGACACCGCAATACGTAACTCACTGATGACATTATCGTACGGGGTTATTACGAGTTGTTTCATGAGGTGAAAAGTAGAATAGAGAGATACGATGAAATTGTTTTGATTTTTTTTTTGAAAAATACTGAAGATTTTCTTTCCACATTTTCACGAATTACTTTACAATAATCATTAAATATTTTTTTTTCAAATCGGCGCTTTTGTGAAAAAATCTGAAAAAATTTGAGAATGTTCTATACATATCAAAGACTCTCCCCAAATTTTTTCAGATTTTTTGGTGAAGATTCACCTTCAAAAAAAATCCCATTCATTTTTTTATTTGATATTCAATAACTAATTAGTTATGTCTCAATAATGATTTGATATTTTTTTTCAGAACGGCGCCATTTCAGAAAAATTTGAAAAAATTTGAGAATGATTGAAGCATGTCAAAGATTTTTCTCGAATTTTTTCAGATTTTTCGGTGAAGATCTTGACTCTTTAAAAAAATCCCATTTATTTTCCGTTCGATATTTAATTAACTTATTAGTTACATCTGAATAATGATTAAATATTTAATTCCGAATCGGCGGCTCCATCTAAAAATTTGAAAAAATTTGAGAATAATGCAGACATGTCAGAGACTCTTTCTGAATTTTTTCAGATTTTTCAGTGAAGATGTTCACCCTTAAAAAAATTCTCATTCATTTTTCCTATGGTATTTAATAACTAATCCCCCAGGTAAATCGATTGTTCCCGGATTTTTCCAGACTGTGCTTTTAAAAAAGTTCCATAACCGAGTGAATTACGGTAGTACTTAGTTGAAACTCTAATAAACGTTTTTTTTTTTCATCAAAGAAAAAAAAGAAGGATAAAAAAAATTGAATCCAAGCGTGGTAAGGAGCATTCACGTTAAAAAAAAAGAGGGGGGGGGGCACTAACTCTGGTTGCATTCAGCCCCTAATGTTACGTAAAAAGAGGAAGTATAAAGAGAATTGTGGAGAAAGAGAGAAGAAAGATGAAACTATAAAAATGGAGTGAGTACAGTGTGCAGAGGTTGGCGTCTGTGTTATCTGTATTCTCAGTTCACTAACGTTTTACTGTTAATTTTTGTGTTTCACTTGTGCCTATAAATGATCGCAAAAGAGTAGGGTGGGGGGGAGAGGGGGAATAATTAATTTCGTGATCAGGAGAGGTATTTTCATTGAAGTTGGAAGTATTTACAGTTTCTGAAGATAAAGAGGATGAATTTTTCTCTTTTTGGTACGAAGCACCATTTATTCTCAATCTTTTACTACCTTACTATCTTGGATCTCATTATGCGCTGGAGGGCCAGAGAAAATGGTCTAACTTTCGGGTGATTCTTTATAATGTTTACCGGGGCTTAATCGAAATGAAGTGCTCTTATTTTTGTCTTTAGAGACAAAAAAAGAAGACAATGTGAGGATCAGGAAAATGCGGGGAAAAGTTGAATTTAATGATGATGGGGAGAAAGTGGTTGGAGATGGACTTTTTTCGATGCCTTCACTGAAAAGCTGAGAAAATTTTAGAGGGAAAACATGTGTCACATGATTTTTGGGGATTTTTTTGGAAAATTTGGGATTTTTGGGGATAAAAAAATTGGGGTTTTTCAAAATATTCATTTCTTTGGGAATATTTGTGTTTCACAATTGTCGTAGATCGAAAAGTCGGAATGGAAGTGGAAGGTGAGATCATTTACCTTCGATTCATGCATCTTTGAATCGATTTTAATCGATTTCTCAAAAGTTCAAAGGGATTTATCCCCTAAAATCCCACATTTTCAAAAAAATATATCTATATTTCTGTCACTTTTTCAATAATTTCATTGAAACAGTTGGAGATAGCCTTTTTCTGAAGTCTCCACTGAAAAACTGAGAAAATTCTAGCTGAAAAATATGTGTCGCACGATTTTTGGGGATTTTTTTCTCGAAAATTTGGGATTTTCGGGGATAAAACCCTCGGGATTCTTCAAAATATTCACTTTTTTAGGAATATCTCTGGTTCTAATTGTCGTAACTCAAAAATTCCGGAAGGAAGTAGAAGGTGAGATCCTTCGCCATCGATTTATTCAAATTTGATTTAATTTCTACCAATTTTTCAAAAATCCTACGGGATTTATCCCCGAAAACCACAAATTTTCCAAAAAAATCCCCAAACATAATGTGACCCATGTTTTCCACCCCAAATTTCCTCAGCTTTCCAATGGAATCATCCAAAAAAATCAATAACCGACCATTCCCCTAAAAATCCTAAAAATTTGATCCCCGAAAACCCCAAATTTTCCAAAAAAATCCCCAAAAATCATGTGACCCATGTTTTCCGCTTCAAATTTCCCCAGCTTTCTAATGGAATCATCCAAAAAAATCAATAACCGACCATTCCCCTAAAAATCCTAAAAATTTGATCCCCGAAAACCCCAAATTCAAAAAAATCCCCAAAAATCATGTGACCCATGTTTTCCACCCCAAATTTCCTCAGCTTTCCAATGGAATCATCCAAAAAAATCAATAACCTACCATTCCCCTAAAAATCCCCACCTTCCCCAATAACCTCAATGAAATTCATCCTCACTTACACCAAAATCCCATCACATTTTCTCCCTCTCCTATTATTCAAGCCGCCTGAATTCAACCACCAGCAGTACCATATCCTGATCCCTCTTTTCTCCTCTCAATCCCCCTTTTTTTCCCACCCATTCTCTAATACTCCTTTCAGAGGACAGTGAGATAGACCCACAGAGGAAAAACGTTGAACAACACTGTGAGAATAAAAGACCAAAAAAAAAAAAAATAAAAAAGAGCCTAGACCATGTGCGAGCATGAAATAGTGCAGATTCATTGAATTGTTCATGAAAAACGTGTTTGAGTTGTTCCCGGGAGGGATAAAGAGAAAGAGAGCAAAGCTTTAGTAAATGTAGAAATGTGGATTCTTCACGACTCCACTATGGGGGCAGAACACAGGAATTGAAGCAGGTAGGGGAGGGGGAGGGGAAGGGGAAGTTTGCTCGTGCTTGCGACGCACGTGCCAGAGAACGGGACTGAGAGTACTGTGATTGCTCGGAATTAGGCTCTCTCGTTTTCTTGTCAGAGTAATTTTTCTGTTTGCTCACGCGATATAAAAAATCAAGCAACTGGTCATTGCTTGTGTTCTCCCCAATTTTTTTTTTTTTTCGTGGTTTTTTCCCTTCATTCGTGGTTATGAGATTGAATTTATTATGGCATTTGGCTGATTGCTATTGCATGAAATGGTTGAACTAGCGGAGGAAATATTGCGTGACCTATTTTCCCCACAATTTCAAAATATTCCATTTCCGATGGTATTTGTCCAGCAAAACGTTGCAATTTGACAATATTTTGGTGCTGAAATTTTTTTTGAGGATATTCACGTAGGAAAATTCTGATGACGGTCGCCATAGCCGCCGCCATCGCAAATTTGCCGCTTTCCATGGAGTTCTTCCCCATGGCGATTCTTTTCATGACTTTTTCATT
The DNA here is from genome assembly GCA_963921955.1 of Aleiodes alternator. NCBI lineage: Eukaryota > Metazoa > Arthropoda > Insecta > Hymenoptera > Braconidae > Aleiodes > Aleiodes alternator. The sequence goes on from OY998114.1 coordinate 6,349,367, forward strand.
AATTTTTCATGATTTTCATGAATTTATGGTTATAGCAAATTTCTCCATCGCAAATTTCGCATTGACAAATTGCGTCATGGAGAAAATGCAATGGAAAGATACGCCATGGAAAGAATCACCATGGAAAACAAACACCATAGAAAAAAAACCCCATGGAAAGAAAAACTATGGAAAAAAAGCCATGACAAAAAAATTGAAAGAATACCATGGAATAAATTGTCATGGGAAAGAACTCCATGGAAAGAATCGCCATGGAAAGAATCACCATGGAAAAAATCACCATGGACAACAAACACCATAGAAAAAAGCCCCATGAAAAGGAAAACTATGGGAAAACCATGAAAACGCCATGAGAAAAAAATTGAAAGAATCACCATGGAAAACAAACACCATAGAAAAAAGCCCCATGAAAAAGAAAACTATGAAAAAAAAGCCATAAGAAAAAAATTGAAAGAATCACCATGGAATAAATCACCATGGAAAACAAACACCATAAAAAAAATCCCATAGAAAGGAAAGTTATGGAAAAAAAAGCCATGGGAAAAAAATTGAAAGAATCACCATGGGAAGAAATGCCTGCAAAAAAACGTCATGGATAGAATCACCATGAAAAAATTGTTATGGGAAACTCCATGGAAAGCGGCAAATTTGTGATGGCGGCCGTCATGACCAGCGCCATGGCAGCCGCCATCAGAATTTTTCTACGTGTTCTTGCAAACAACTACAAAAATTACATTATTATTATCATTTTGATGACGCATTGGCTTTCATATTGATTACTGAGTGGTCCTGGAGGACTTCAGTATCACCTGAGAGACCACTCAGCAAGCGAGTAGCTTCTATACTTTGTAATTGCTCTACAATGACACTCCCTCCACCTGGTGGGTGAGCGATCATTGCAGCCCAGATTCAAATTACCTAAGGGCAAAAGCACAATGTTTAAACCGTACGGTTAGAACAGTTAAGGTAGTTGCCTCCTTAATGACAAAGTTCAAGACTCGCTTAAAAATCGGGCTATAAATACACGAAAAAAATATTTTTCTTAATTTAAGAATGTACAGTCACTTAAATTAAGAAAAAAAAAAATCACTCGATTCAAGTGAATTTTATTCTCTTAAATTAAGAAAGAGAAAATCACTTGACTTATTAAACAAATTGATGAACTGGAATAATAAATCCAACGGTACACAGAGAAAAATTTTATCTTAATTTAAGAATGTGCAGTCACTTAATTTAAGTGAAATGCCATTCTTAAATTAAGTGACTTTTCTCACTTAAATCAAGTAACTTTTTTTTTCTTAATTTAAGAAAGTAAAAATCACTTAAATTAAGTGACTTTTCTCAATTAAATCAAGTGACTTTTTCTTTCTTAATTTAAGAAAGTGAAACTCACTTGAATTAAGTGACTTTTCTCACTTATATTAAGTGACTTTTCTCACTTAAATCAAGTGACTTTTTCTTTCTTAATTTAAGAAAGTAAAACTCACTTAAATCAAGTGAGTATTTTCACTTGAATCAAGTGACTTTTCTTTCTTAATTTAAGTGAATTGCACATTCTTGAATTAAGTGACTGCACATTCTTAAATTAAGAAAACATTTTTCTCTGTGTAGCGCGACGATAAAAACAGAAATTAATGTATTATTATTATTATTATTCATTTTCTGTTTTTTTCGAAATGTAGATACGTCCTTTTTAACCCGAAACCATTTTTGTAACCCTTGAAATTGTCTACAAAAGAGGACTAGGGTAAAAAGGGCGTATCTTCATAACCTTTGATGGTTTTGGGGGGATTTTGGGGTAAACCCTCGGGATTTTGGAAATTTTGTTTTTTTTCCGGGATTTTCGTTTTCGAAGCAGCGGAAATGGATGGCAGATGACGTCACCTTTCACCTCCATTTTGAATTTTCACGTTACGACAATTAGAACCAGAAATAACCCCAAAAAAGTGATTTTCCCAAAATCCCGAGGGTTAAATCCCCCTAAAACCCCAAATTTTGAAAAAAAATCCCGTAAATAAAGTGTGACACATGTTTTACAGCTAAAATTTCCTCAGTTTTTCAATGGAATCATCAAAAAAATTCTATCTCGACTCCCTCCACCAATTTCAATCGATTTTCCTAAATATTTCATTGAAAAGTATCAAAAAATACTGAATTTTTATATTTTTTCCCAATAAAAGTATTGAATTTATTAAGTAAAATACATATTCAAACTTTTTGAAATAAATCAATTGAAAGCGTAAAAGTCATTACATAATTTTTTAAAGCACCATTTGTACTGTAGTTTATTGAAAAGCCAATTTTTCAACTGTAATTTATTACTGAATCCTTTTTGAATTCTCGAATGTTTCTCGCTTTAATATATCATTCCACTATATTCTACAATCTTCTTCAGCAATCTGAATCGAACTAACTTCTCTTCCTTTCCACTGTCTCTTTGAGAAACTTTTGTTGAAAGCGTACCGTGTAACGGTCAATTTGCGAAAAACTTTTCTATTTTGTCTAATTGACAAAAGAAAAAAAAATATCGTTTAACTGCTCTCATTTCTTATCGTTTCTTCTACATAATTATATTCTCATTTGCATTAAATTTTCCCCAAAAACTTTGTCCTTCTCACAAATATAGAAGAAAATTTGAGAATTACTTGATGGTTTTTGCTTGAAAAAATGGGGTAAAATGGATTTTTCTGGGGAGCGGTTGGAGATAGAATTTTTCTGATGATTCCAATGGAAAGAGGAGAAAATTTTAGCTGGAAAACATGTGCCACACTTATTTTGGGGGATTTTTTGAAAATTTTTATCATTTTTGAGGGGGGAGGGGATTTGGGGGATCCCCAAAATAGTTTTTGGGGATTTTTTTGGAAAAACACATGAATCGATGGCAAATGATCCCACTTTTCACCTCCATTTTGAATTATTACAAAATCTATGACAATTAGAACCATAGAAATTCTCAAAAGAGGGATTTTTCAAAAATCCCAAGGGTTTTATCCCCGAAAATCCCAAATTTTCAAAGAAATCCCCAAAAACCTTGTGACCTATGTTTTCCAGCTCAAATTTTCTCAGCTTTTCAATGGAATCATCGAAAAAATGATTTGAAGCACACCAATCAATTTGCGATGAACTTTTCTATTTTGTATCATCAAAAACAAAAAAAATCGCTTTATTCACATTTTTTAAAATCTCTCCCACACAATTATATTCTCATTTGCATAAGATTTTTCCTCCAAAAACTCCATTTCTCTCTCTCTCTCTCACCCACACATAGAGTAAAATTCATTAATTAATGTGGGACCTTTGAGATTCCTATTAACTTTATATTTATATGACCAGATGATGCTGGCCTCCATATATCACAAGTGTGCCAGGAAGTCAAGCGCGCAAATAGCTACTGTATTTGGCCAATTTCCCATTATCGTCGTATTGATTTCAAACTGCTGGTAACTTCTCATTCCACATTGCCATATACTGTATTTTAATAACTCAAATATATATATTTTTTTTTCATTTTTTCCGGTTCGTCGATTACACTCGAATTTCGGGTGAATTTACCTTCAACAATTTCAATCGGGAGGGGGGTGGGGGGAGGGGAGGGTTTATAATGACTCCCGGATGTGATTTGCCGGATATTCCACGAATGATCAATCAACAGGATCGTGAATAAATTGAATTAACTGATAATCACAGTTTCGTTGTTAGCGTAACGAATATTTATTGTAATTTTGTTTTGTTGAATTTTCCATATTTAATAACTTTTTCAATAATTCCGCAAATAATGGAGATACGCCTTTTTTATTTTGAGCCATTTTTGCAGCTCTCAAATTCTTTTTAAAAGTAATCTGAATAAAAAGGGCGTATCTCCATTATTTAGCGAGATATTTCAAGAAAAAAATACAGAATAAAAGACTCAATTATTATTATTATCTACATTTTTAATTATGGAAGTGTGTGTAAAATTAATGGATGGAAATTCTACCATTAGACTACCGAAGAATATATATAACTAAATATAGGGGAGATTGAGGCAGAATGAATCTATATTTTTTTCAGAGTGAAGGGCTCTTGGGAAAAATTGGAAAAAATTTATGAACAATGTTGACATTCTTGAGCATCTTCTCAAATTTTCTCCGATTTTTTCATCGAGCTCTTCACTCCGAAAGAAAAAAATACAGAATAAAAAACTCAATAAAGAAAAAAAAAAGATGAAAAAATAATTCAGGTCAATAAAAATAATGTGTGAAAAAGTTTAATTGGAAAAAACTCCGTATACAGTTGTGAGTCGGACAGTTTTTAAACTTCATCACTAATTGTTCTCCAGCATCTGCACCAATACTTTTTCAATAGTTCAAGTACTCATGTGCAGATACAGAATTTCTTTGATAGAATTTTTATAGAAAAAATAAAAAAAGAAATAGAAGAGTTATTTATTAAATTTGTAATATCTCGTGGATCAATATATCTGCTAATTAGTTTTTAATTAATTAAGGGCAATTAAATGGAGATGATAATCAGAGACATAATTTCGAAGATAAGTGGCACGATGAGATGTGGCAATTTGCCTTTGAGATCAGCCTTGGCTCCGGCTTTTCACCTGTCTGAACACATAAGTGTACTTAATTACTGTACTATTACGTAATTAATATTGAGAATTCGTGATAATACCACATTCTGATTATATATATATTTGAATGGATCTTGTGAGTCTCCTTGTAACGTGTAATATTAGGCCTGAGATATTCATGAATCCAACGAGATCTATGAAATCTTGTTATTCTTCACGTGAACATCAAACTTGACACAAATAATCCACAGATCTCTATGAAACTTTGAGAGGATACAAGTATCGATTTCATAACAGAATTACGAAGTTTTGACATGCTCCGAGATCGCAATGACATGTCGAGCATGAATCCGGTTCTAATAATGGAGTCTGGAAGTTTGGGCTCCTACAAGTTGTGTTAAAGGTATTTTTATTTGGGATAAATTTGATTTACTTGGATGTAATAAACTCGTCCTTCAAATCAAGGAGCAATTTATTGGTTTTTACTTGTAAAAATGGGATAAAATGGATTTTTCTGGGGAGTGGTTGGTGATAGATTTTTTTTGATGGTTCCAATGGAAAGAGGAGAAAATTTTAGCTGGAAAACATGTGTCACAAGTTATTTTTCTGATTTTTTTTGAAAATTTGATGGTTTTGGGGGGATTTTGGGGTTAAACCCTCGGGATTTTGGAAATTTGATTTTTTCCGGGATTTTCGTTTTCGAAGCAGCAGGAATTGATGGCAAATGACGTCACTTTCCACCTCCATTTTGAATTTTCACGTTACGACAGTTAGAACCAGAGATATCCCCAAAAAAGTGATTTTTCGAAAATCCCGAGGGTTAAATCCCCCAAAAGCCCCAAATTTTGAAAAAAATCCCTAAAATAAAGTGTGACACATGTTTTCCAGCTAAAATTTCCTCAGCTTTTCAATGGAATCATTAAAAAAATTCTATCTCGACTCCTTCCACCAATTTCAATCAGTTTTCCCTTTTCCTCTCCTTCCACATCCCTTTAATTTCCCAATATCATAACTTATATCCCCACTTATCAATTAGGGACAACAGCTTCAATTCTCCCTGTCATAACCCTCCCCCCTTCCCCCACATACACAAAAAATCCCCCAAAACTACCAATTACTGCCGAATTGTTTTCTCCCCCCCCCCCCCTCCTAAAAAATTAATTATAATTCAAAAATTAATTCACCCACAAATGCACGTACATTGTCGTTTCTCTTCTGCAGTATCCAATTCACTCGATGGCGAATGTTTTCTACCTCGTGAATACGTGACCCGTAACTCTTAGCGCGTATACATAATACATACACGCTAGAGACTATACAAGAGCCTCAGAGCGATGTATAGCTGCTAGGGGGGGGGGGGGAGGGGAGAAGGCTGAGTTGGTGCAATCTCGCGTATTGTATTGTACGTGTGTAGTTTTTACGATGAGACTGTACTTCTAGTGTTGGATATTAATTTTAACGTTTATATCTCATCTCATTTCTTCTTTATGCGCTTCATTTCCCATTGATATCAGCTACTGAGACATTAATAGCACGTTCGATTAACAATGGAAATCATTGTTTTTCGCTGCTAATCTAAGCAATTATTACTGAGCAATTTTAATAGTCAAAGGAAAATAAGATTCGTTAATATTTTTTAATTCTGAAATTTAAAAGCTTTTTTTTTCTCTTTTGGATTTGGAATTTTAACCTTTGGAAATGCGACACGGATTCACTATAAATGTCACTTGATACTCGGCACTAGCAATTTTTTTTTTGCGTTTTTTTTTGCATTTCCAGTGTCAATAGATGGTTCACAAGAGCTGGAATCCCTCGATTCAGTCTAATATTTCATATGCTCTGTAAGGAGCTTTCAACAACTGTCTTTGATAGAATACACCATACGTTATGATGGATTATCCGGGGAGAAAGGCCTTACTGATGGGATTTATGATGAAGCACCTGGGATATTTCATCAAAGGCAAGCGAGCTGATAAATTAATCGGATCAAAGCAATACTGATGGAATTCAGTTTCTGGATGTGTTCTAGGTGTTAACTAGCCAATCGAATATCTAATGACTCGAGGATTTTTTTCGGGGGGAAGGAGTTGAGGAAAAAATATGAAAAAATTCAGGAAGATGCTCTGATGTTGACAGCTTGTTGTTGAATTTTTTTAGATTTTTGCCTCGAGCCCTTCATCCTCAAAAAAAATCCCGAATTCATGGTTCTGAAAAATTTAGGAAATTGGCAAAAAGTAGTGATTAATTCTGTTAGTAATCCCAGGATAATCAAAACGAAAGATTTTATGACGTAATTGCACACAGTGCACAGTTTGTGTCTACCTATAATCATATTTCCCGTTTACGAAATGTGAGATGTACGTGACACTGAGATAAGTTAACTAGTAACACAAACACAGACTGTATGACAAGATAACATCAGAGATTCATTAAATACGAATATTCAACAAGCCAGCAAGATGTGTCTAGTTCAACTGGAAATAGTGATGCAGAAACGCACTATCCCAAACTATCGTCGATTGGTATCAAACAATATATGTATATATAGTACGTGCTCAAGTTTCAAATTGTCCTACTAGTCTCTCATGCATTGGTCCTATATAAACCGAGATACAGCCAAGGGTTATATCGAATTGTTGTGTTTCAGTGAGACAGTTGGAGAAGGGGGAGAAGAGAGAGAGACACATGAGTTGTACGCGAATATCCGTGCTGAACCTAATGGCCGTATAGCCCACAGGAATTTCTGGTGTAATGATCATACCAGATGTTTCACTAATTATGTAAAAAAAAAAGTGATGAAAAAAAATTGCATCCAATTTCAGAAGTATTGGCTCTTCAGCAGACGAGGGACATTGGAATTTTTTAAGTTAATTCACATTATTATTATCTACATTTTTAATTATGGAAGTGTGTGTAAAATTAGTGGATGGAAATTCTACCATTAGACTACCGAAGAATATATATAACTAAATATAGGGGAAATTGGGGCAAAATGAATCAGAATTTTTTTCAGAGTGAAGGGCTCTTGGGAAAAATTTGAAAAAATTCACGAACAATGTTGACATTTTGGAGCATCTTCTCAAATTTTCTCCGATTTTTTCATCGAATTCTTCACTCCGAAAGAAAATCTTATTAGAATGTAGAATTTATTTCATAGTGAAGGTTTTTACGGAGATATTCGAAAAAATTTTCCAATAATGTAGACCTATTAGAGCTACTTCAGGAATTTTTTGAAATTTCTCAGACAACTCCTTGATTACGAAAAAAAATTCTAGTTCCCAATTTATTCACTTTTTCTTAACAGTAAGATAGAATAATTTTAAAAAAACTTACTTTGACGTTCAAGCTCGTTGCTGACATAATTTTCAACTGAATCCTTTGAAAATGGTGATGTTGTACGTCGCGTTATTCCAGCAACGAATTGAGACATCTCGATGCACAAAGCCAACACGATAATCCACAGCATAGTGAAAATCGAAATACTCCACATTCCTTATCACCCGCGTACCATTTGGTCGAGAATCAAATTCACTGCTTTGTTATCACAATCTATTAAACAACCGACAACTTGATCCTTCGATATTTATTATTAGTATTGGCATGACATATTGAACCATAGTACACCAGTGTTTCAATTGAATAGCCCAGGGAATGAGATATAGAAGTAGAAACGTGAAAAAAAAACACAGATAAAAAATATGGAAAACAATAAATAACATGAATACTAGAATATCTATGGAAATTCCTATAATCTGGGGAAATATACGATTGAACAAAATCGGTTATTTTCTTGCTATTTACAAAACTTTGCTTTTATTTATCGAAGACTTGGAAAAATTGGCACTTACGCCCTTTTGACTCTACCCTAAATGCTTTGAATTTTTCCGCAAAATCCATTAAATCAAACTTTTTTTTCAATTTTCATTAATTTTTCATTCTTTTTACTGTGATAAGTAATTTTTTTCTTATTTTCAAGTAGTAGAGGTAAACGTACGGTACACCCACACATTTGACGTCACCATTTCCCACTCATTCCCGCAATTACTAAATTCGCCTAGATATCCCCCCCCCCCTTCTCCTCCACCTCTTGCCCCTCGTCTCTGAATCGAAAACTTTTCCACCGTTGGAACAAAGGCAGTGGCTCAAGACCACGAGCCTTTTAATTCAAAAACCCCTTTTAATTCCCACCCGTCTCACTGATTAATAATTGCCGAACCTCTTTTTCTTCCTCTGCTCCTTCAGAAGCTTGAGGATTTTCACCTTGAGGCAGAAAAGGTGAATTTGGAACGTGGAAAGTTTCGACGATGAGGAACAAGGTGGAATGAGACAGGAGGTGGAGTGAGGGAGAGAGAGAGAGAGAGAGTGAAAGAAGTGGAGGATTAAAAAATATATATATATATAATGCACGAAAGAGTGAAAGGGTCTAAGGCCAATGAACGTGCGTTTCTTATCTTCTTGAAAGTTTGGATATGTTCGGAATACTAAATCTCGACTTTTATCGAATTTCTTGTATTATGATTTAGTTTTTTTTTTTTTTTACTCTCTTTCACTCATTTTCTTCTACTTCTCTAGCACAAGCTGATAACATTGAGATTGATATTATCAGGAGATAGCACTCAAGATGGTCTAGCACTTGTCCCATTATCCGTTTGCGTTTTCCTTGTTCTCTCAAGCAGTTTGTAAGTACTTTTTGCTTTTCCACTCTGACGGCTATTCGAGTGCAGAGGGGGAGGGGGGGGGGGGGTAAAAAAGGCGCACTATCCTTTAGCTATAGCTGAATGAAAAGCATTAGAGAAAGAGAGAAATGAGACGGAGAGTAAACGTGCTTGAATTCGAAAAATCTCTACTGTGAAAAATACGTTGACTCAGTGCGCCAAGAGCATTGGAAAATCGTGCTTCTAAACTCTAGCTGTACCTATTACATTTTATCGTTCATTTCTCCACTATTTTTCTGTTTCAAATGATAAATTATGGTCAGCTGGGTGTTCCATATAAAACGTTTATCGAACTTGAATCATTTAAAATTCAATCGAAAATTTTTTTTAGCTTCGTAAATGTGAATTAATCGATTTTAGGGGGAAGTAAAGGCGATAGGGGGGGGGGGGGGGGTTGGGTGGGAGCTTTTTTGCAGAGGAAATTGAAAGCTAAGGGGAAGGTGATTATGAAAATTTGCTGTTCTTGTGGATATCTACGAAACGAGGGGGTCGAGAAGAAAAAGTCTTTCGACACGTTTATATATATATATATATATATATATATATAATAAATGTAATGCTATATAATAAAATTCAGTTTTTTATGATGCAAAAATTCAGCTGATGCGAAAATTCAGCGATATTTTCAATTATATTAAATATTTATATAATTGATGGGTGGAAATACTGACCGTTATACTACTGAAGAATCTATATGTCAATGATGGGTGAAAATACTGATCGTTATACTACTGAAGAATACATTCTATATCTATATATATAGATTAGGATATAGGATATATCTCCTAGTAAAGACCTTTACAAAAAATTTGAAAAGATTCTTTAACAATATAGACATGTTGAATACTTCACATTCCTTATCACCCTGCCATTTGGTCGAGAATCAAATTCAACACTTTGTTATCACAATCCATTGAATAACTACGGTACTTTACTGAATATGTATACAGGGGAGATTGAGGTGAAATGGACCTACATGGTAACATGATCTAGGAATTTTTTTTTGAAGTGAAGGACTCGGTGAAAAAATCTGAAAAAATTTGAGAAGATAGTCCAGTATTTGAACATTGTTGGTGAATTTTTTCAAATTTTTTTGAAGATTTCTTCACCATCAAAAAAAATCCCGAAATATTTCACAACAGTTTCCGAGAACTTAAAAAAAATTTGAGGTCAAAATGATTCGAATTTTTTTGAGAATGAAGCCGTTAACTAAAATTTTTGAAAAAATTCACCAACAATGTCTATATATTCCGGCATGTTCTCAAATTTTTTCATATTTTTCCATGAACTCCTTTTCTCCGAAAAAAAATCCTGAATCCTGTTACCTTGGAGGTCCATTTTGCCCTAGTCTTCCCTAATAAAAGGATCCGCATGGGATATCTGATAGGCGAATCTCCGGTGTCTGTAACCGCGTAAAAACGAAAGATACAGGAGTCTCGTCTGACCATTGATGGCATCAAACCACTGGTTCAAACCAAAATTCCACTGACACATAATACATCCCTTAAATTCCCCCGAATTCGAGATACTTGTCCTGGAATAATCCACATTCCTATCTCATACACAGTGTATACATGGAAAATTCAATTCCCATGTCTCTTATATATACGTAGATATCATTGAATTTCCCAAGCACGCAAATTCAAGCGTATTTCCCTTCAATCCAGACCGCAGAAGCATATGAATTCAACCACTGAACGTTTATAATCCCTCTCTCTCTCTCTCTCTCTCTCTCTTTCACTCTAACCCCCTCAGCTGCAAGGCATATTTTAGAATCCGTGATGCCTCTGATCTATTCAATCCTGGAATTCACTGGATTACGGTTAGTTGAGAGTGCCTCTTAAGCTTACTAGCACTTGAATAGCCATTAACTGATCTATAAATGATGAAGCAATTGCAATATGCTTGATTAGCAATCACTTTAAAAAACTCCCATTTCACAATTAAAAAAAAAATATATATGAAAAAATTAATGCAATTTTTTGAATTTTTTTTTACAAATTTTCTCAAATTATTTCGATTTATTCAAATAAAATTACAGCATTTATTTTTTTTAAATCTTTAGAATAATAATAATAATTCAGTAAAAAAGTAGAAATTAATAATTTAATTTTTTTGAAATTTTTTAAAATAAATATTTATTCATAAATAACTACAAAAATGGCTCAGGGCAAAAAGGGCGTATCTCCATTGTCGACTAAGATATTTGCAAAAAAAAATTTTAGGAATTTTTTTTTTGAAAAATAATACAAAAACTAAATTTTCATCATTTTTAATTGATTTCATTTTTTTTTCATTATTTTTCTCTTCTCAATATTGTCATCATGTGAATGGCTGACTCTGTTCTACTCTGACTACTTAATTTATCTCGTATAAGCGAATCCTCTTTTTCCCCCCCCCCCCCTTTTCATCTCAACAACACGACATATGATATCCGGCTTTCTTCATTGCTCTCTAACCCCATCAACACGACTCCCATTATACCAAACAATTTCAAGATTAATATTCTCTCTCCAGCAGAGCTCTGAATCACCATAGATAATCTAAGTTTTCCCCCCTCTAGGGGTGGGAGAAATTAACTTTATTCGATAAAAACAGGGGAAAAATTGTCTCTCATTAACGCTGTACAGAACAAAGTTCAACATGAATATTGACTTTGTCGAAGCTTTAATAAAAAAATTAAAAAAAAAAAATATTTACTTATCGTGATTATAAAAGTGTTAAAATAACACGTTTAATATCAACGAATAGTCATACGCAAAAGTGTTGGAGTAGATAATTCCCTCATTAGGGCAGACTCGTCTGCCTCTCACTGGATTTACCTACTTTTTTCCTCGGAAATTGAGTAAACAGCAGATAATTGAAATGAAAAAATTTCTAAAGAAAGGAAAAAAATTATAAAATCCAAATTAATTAAGGAAAAAAAAAAATTTAATTAATGAAAAAAAATTTATTCACTGAATTTCCCTTGAAATTCAAATTTACGTCATACCTTTAATGAATAATTAATTTATTTAAACAATAAATAAAATCCTTCAACACTCCACAATTTAATTCACTCACGCACAATCATAATTTGATTTTTCATTTAATTTTAATGATTTATAAAAAATTTAATTTTTATTTAAATAAATTTTTTTCTTTCTTAATTCATCAATTCGTAAATTTTGCAATAAAAAAATTTAATAACCGGGTTTTTTTTTTTTTTGATCGAGACCAAACGCGTGGAGGTCCACGATCGTACTGAAGAATGGTACATCGATGCTGGCTGGCGCAGAAACTATTCACTGCTGCTGTTTATCCCCTCTCCCTCGTCAATCGCCCACTGGTTATTCTCGTGAGAGCTCGGGAATCTTCGTGAAACTACCCCTTTTCCCCTTTCCCTCGCCCCTCCCCCCGTGGCGCATACGCAATGTTTTTTTGAGGAAAAAAAAGGGGAATTTGTTAATGAATAAATAAGCAAAATTTACTGATTCGAGGGGGAAACAAGTGGATGATAGTATTGCTTTCTAACTGATGCAGCTTTTTCTGCTGATACTTTGGCAATATGCTTCCGAATGGAAGTGATAGGGGAAGATGGGGCAGAATGGAGGACATCAGGGGTAAAATTGACACATCTGAATTTTTAGGCAAATATTATGGAAAACTCTTGGAATTAATGGAAATATTGGCGATAGATTGTTTTTGATGATTTCATTGGAAAGCTGAGGAAATTTTAGGGGGGAAACGAGTGTCCGAATTAATTTTTTTGAATTTTTGGGGATTTTTACTTTTTTGAGCACTTTAAAGGGGTAAAATCCTTTCTTTTTTTGAAAATTTTCAGTTTTTTGAGAATATCTTCGGTTCTATTTGTCGTAGCGTAAAAATTCCGATGGGAGGTGAAAGGTGAGATCATTTGCCATCGATTCATGGGGTTTTCAATTTAAAAATATCGATTTTTAAGGTATTTATGGGGATTTTTGTGAAACAGTTTTGTGAAACAGTGTTTGGGCTATAACTATCCCAAAAATTTATATTTTTGAATTTAAAACCCCATAAATCGATGGGAGATGAGCTCACCTTTCATTTGAGACCAACCACGAATTGCTACGACCAATAGAACCCGAGATATTTGCAAAAAACTGAAAAATTTCAAAAAATGAAAGGCTCCTACCCCTCAAAAATACTGAAAAAATCGAATTTCCCAAAAAATCGAAAAAAAATACATCTGACACTTGTTTTCCGGCTAAAATTTCCTCAGCTTTTCAATAGAATTATCAAAAAAAATCCATCTCTAACCGTTTCATTACAGTGTTCATTTTGCCCCATTTTTCCCTACAACTTTTTTCAAACCATCATCGAAATATCAAATTTTGAAGAAATTCATTGAAACTCCAATAACTCGAGAACTAATCATGCAAGTAAGCTCTAAATTCACAGGCATCTAACTGATACAACTCTCGAGACAATATATGAGTAGGGGAGAGGGGGGCAGCTTTCAACAGGGGCAGCTTTGAACATCTTCAATTAAAAATAGAAAAACAAAAATTTTGAACCGCGAATTTTGAATTTAGGATGGCAGCACAGCTGCCAACTAGTATCCATTACAGCTGTTTTTATTCTCCATGTTAAACCTATTCTACAAGTGGTAGTCGAATTTATGCTGCAATTCTAAAATTTTTATTTTCTGGACGTAAGTGTATCATAGTTAAAATAGTGATAAACTCATGACTGTATAAATTTTTAATCAATCTTCATATATTTCACTATCTCATCAAAATGAAAATTTTTATTGTTATTGATTTTTAATTGATTTAAATTAATTTTTTACCTCAAGTATGCTGTTGGGGCAGCTTTGAACAAAAAATGGGGGGGGGGGCACGTTTGAACACTTATAAATCAACATAGTTATACTCCACAAACGTTTTCCTTTCGTTAAAATTATTTATAAAAAAATATATGATCTTTAATTTATGATTATTAAATATTTTTGAAATTCAGGGCCAATCATGGTTCGAAATTATAAAAAAAAAAGTGGATAAGCAGTGTCAATGAAGATGATGTACAAAAAGCTGTAATCCTGTAAATAACATCAGTTTAATAGTTTCCAGAAATTCCATTAAAAACTGATTTTCAAAAAATGGACATATCTCAAAAAGTATCGATCGAATTCTCTTGAAATGAAGCTTAAAAAAATAGAGTTTTTCGAGAGGAAATTTTCCACAAAATATGAAATTTTTCTATGAAACCGTTTTGCTGTAATTGAGACTTTTACGCACACATAGACACACACACACACACACAGACATGCGCTAAAAACATCATTTTCTCTCGATTTAGATCATTTCAAGTATCTTCTATTAAAAAAATTACAATCGAAAATTCTGATGATTACATGGCTTCCATTCGCAAGCAAAAACCATTTTCTCGATGAAAAAAATGGAAGGGGGTGTTTTAAGGGAGGGGGGAGGGGGTGGCACATGATCGGAATTGATTTGATGACACGTGGAGCGTGATGAACACAATTTGGAGCAAACGTAGTTGACAGTTGTGCGGTCACGAAGAGAAAGTACATCGTTACATGCCACATTCTCCTAGCCTTGGTGTCAGTCTAATTACTGAATCAGCTGATTGGCTATTAGTGGTGGATGCTGCCACCTTTGTTGGTGTATTCCCCATTGGAATTACCAATTGGATTGATCAAAGACAATTGGAGAAGGCTTCATTTTGATTCGACGATTGCAAAAAAAAAAGGAATTTGAAGATGGGAGTTTAGTGAATGAGGTTTTTTTTAGGGATTTCGAGGGTTTTTGGGAAATTATGGAAATACGCCCTTTTTTTCTATGAGCCAATAGTGAATTTTTTAAAAAAATAATGGAGATACGCCCTTTTTGTTTTGAGCCATTAGTAACTTTTTGAAAAAAATTTTCGAAAAAAAATTACAAATTTTATTTTATTTACTTAACATTTTAGATGTTTTAACAACATATATATATGCCTATATATATCGATAAATTTCAATCAAAAATGAATTACTTCTCAAATTTTTTTGAATATTTTTACTTCAAAGAATTGCATGTTTCAAGAAATTTAAAAAATTAAATTTTCCAAGAAATTAAAAAAAAATTGAATTTTTTTATGAAATTCCAAAAAAATCAAAAATGAATTACTTCTCGAATTTCTTTGAATATTTTTCCAATTGATTTTCATTTTCCCAATAAAAATAATTTACCTCCAAATAAAAGATATTGTTTTTCGTAATATCATCAGAGAATGATAAGAAAATTGCAGGAAATTGTAGAAAGTAGTTTCAGTGTAGCTGCAGTCAGACAGACACATATATATATACACTCTTAGCGTAGAATGTCGATATTTTTAGTGAATTGAATATATATACAAGCTCACTTGTATATTGGTAAATAGTTTGGTATATGGATATATAACATATACGTTGAAATTCAATTGATTATCATAATACTACGATTTCTGTGCATTTCTCCGAATGGTTTTTATCAGCGAGACGAAGAAGAAAAAAGAAAGGCGAATTTTCTACACGAAATTTCGCAGGACAATTCAGTACATCTGGTATAGACAGCTCTTCTGCCATTGTTTATAGAGGAGAGTGGGGCAAAATGGACTCTCATAGCAACATGATTGAGGATTTTTTTTCGGAATGAAGGACTCGATGAAAAAATCTGAAAAAATTTGAGAAAATCCGCCAACATATCTATATTGTTTGTAAATTTTTTCAGATTTTTTGAAGCAACCGCTGCTTTTTTAAAAAATCTCGAATCATCTCATCTTCTAGGTCCATTTTGCCCCACTCTCCCCTACGGATTATCCTTTATCCTTTATGTTTATGATGGAATGTTGGTCGTAAACGATTTTCTGCTGAATAATTGAAATGCCATTGGAGAAAAAAGAGGTGAAGAAAAGTATTTTCTGGAGAAAAAGTTTGCGAAAAGTTCTTGCAGATATAAAAAAGGGATTGAGGAGAATAAAAATTTAATCCTATTTTTCTTTTGTTCAGTTTAGATACAATTCTTTATTTTAATGCAAATGTGGGAAGGGGGGGTGGGGTTTTCGATGAAAGGACTGGAGATGGATTTTTTCAAAAGATTTTGTTGGAAAAGTGAGAATTTTTTTTTTTTTTAATTCCACTTTTTTGGGGGACATTCAGGTTTTGCATTATAAGTACCTGGAAAATTGATATTTTCAGGTTCAAAAGTACGGGGAAAGGTGGCAAATGATCTCACCTTTTATTTAAGATCAACCCCAAGTCGCTGCGACCAATAGAACCAGAGATATCTTCAAAAAAGTGAAATTTTTGGAAAAATGAAAAAAAATAGGTGATTTTTTGAAGAATTTCACAAAATGGAATTTTTTAGAAATTCTAAAAAATTAAATTTTTTGGAAACTCTGAAAAATAATTTTTTTTAGAAATTTGAAAAAATTAAATTTTTTAGAAATTTCAGAAAAACGAGAATTTTTGGAAAATTGAAGAAAAATTGATATTTTGAAAAATTGAAAAGCGTTGAATTTTCCAAGAAATTCAAGAAAATTGCAATTTTTCAAGAAACTGAGAGTTGAATTTTTGAAAAAATTCCAAAAATTGAATTTTTCAAGGAATTCAAGAAATTGAATTTTTCTAAAAATTCAAAAAAATTGAATTTTTTGAAAAATTAAAGAAAATTGAATTCTAAAAAAATTAAAAAAAAAAAACTAAAATTTCGAAAAATTCCAAAAAAATTAAATTTTCAAGAAATTCCAAGAAATCAATTCAAGCAGATGCTTTTCATCCCTATTTTCCCTACTTTTCAATGAAATCAAAAGAAATTTATGTCAAATATTTCCCCCTAACTCCAATAAATCCCAATGAGAAATAAAAAAAGAAAGACTTGAAATTGATGAGAAATATTCCTGAATTCATGAAAGAGACCGTAAAAATGAAAGAACGTTATGAAGTACAGTAGCATAAAAAAAAATGCCAACTTTCCATAATACAATCGAATGTGAAAGGTAAGAGGAAAAAAAGTTAGATAGCAATTCACTGATAATATAATTGTGTGGAAGTTGGGGGACATTGTTTCATAAGTATTGTAATGATTTCCGAAGTTTTTTTAAGAATTTCAGTACTTTACGCAGTTGGACTTTCCATAATGGCATGACTTTGCCCGTTAACAATAGCTTTCGAATATCTTCCAATATCTTGAATATCTATCTGCCTCAGTGGGCAAGCTCATCAATTTAAAAAGTTTGTCTCACGATTCTTGGTAAAATGCCACCGTATTTCGTAGCAAATATATATATATATCTCTCTGAATTTCTCTCTAATTTTCCGCCTTTTCTTATAAGTGGAAATAATAGAAAATTGGTAAATATAATTAATTTTTTAGGAATTATGTGGGTGAAAAAAGGTTTTCCGAGTTCAATTTGAGGAAAATTCAGGGAAAATCATGGGAAATCCGGGAAAAGCTTGGAAAATGCTGGGAAATTATGGGAAAATCTTAGAACATGGCAAATCGGGGAACATAACTGATTTTTTTGAGGAATTATTTGGGTTAAGAAAGGTTGCTAGAGTTCAATTTGAGGGAAATTCAGGGAAAATCATGGAAAATCCGGGAAAAGCTTGGAAAATGCTGGAAAATTTCGGGGAAATCTTAGAAAATGGCAAATTGGGAAATATAACAGATTTTATCGAGAAATTATTTGGGTTAAGAAAGGTCGTTGGACTTCAATTTGGGGAAAATTCAGGGAAAATTCGGGAAAAGCTTGGAAAATGCTGGAAAATTTTCGGAAAATCTTAGAAAGTGGCAAATTGGGAAATATAACAGATTTTTTCGAGAAATTATTTGGGTTAAGAAAGGTCGTTGGACTTCAATTTGGGGAAAATTCAGGGAAAATTCGGGAAAAGCTTGGAAAATGCTGGAAAATTTTGGGAAAATCTTAGAAAATGGCAAATTGGGCAACATAACTGATTTTTTTGAGGAATCATGTGGGTTAAGAAAGGTTTTTGGAGATCAATTTGAGGAAAATTTAGGGAAAGTGTGGGGAAAACTCGGAAAATGCCCGAAAATTTTGGGAAAATCTTAAGAAATGGCAAATTGGGAAATATAGCTGATTTTATAAAGGAATAATATCGGTAACGAGAGGTTGCTGGAGTTCAATTTGGGGAAAATTCAGGGAAAATCATGGAAAATTCGGGAAAATGCTGGAAAATTTTGGGTAAATCTTAGAAAATGGCAAATAGGGAAATATAGTTGATTTTACAAAGGAATTATATGGGCAAAAAAAGGTTGCTGGAGTTCAATTTGGGGAAAATTCAGGGGAAAACATGGAAAATTCGGGAAAAACTTGGAAAATTTTGGGAAAATCTTGGAAAATGGTAAATTGGGAAATATAACCGATTTTTAAGAGGAATTATGATTTAAAATTCTGGAAAATCTCGAAAAAATTTCGGAAAAATTCTGGAAAATCTTAAATGACGAAATATTACTTTTTGAAATCAGAATATGAATGGAGAGAAAATTAATAAAATAAAAACATAAAAATGATTGATGCAATGAAAGTTGACAGATTGGTAACTCATATTTAACTCGCATTTCAACTGCACTCAACCAGCAATTACTCCATTTGATAAGAGATAATGAAAAGAAAAGTGCGGTAATCCTTGCGAATGAATTTTCAATGAATCATGAAACGTTTGATCGGGTTTCGCATTTCGAGCAATTAAAAATTCACGAGGAAAGGATGTGTAAGAGAATCAGTGAAATTTTGATGCCACAGCTTATTTTGAAAATGGAATAAATGACAAAAACTGATGAAAATTCACATTAAATGATTTTTAATGTTAATTTGACACCATAATACCTAATAATACAGCTTGCTTAAAGTAATCAATGAATTTCCACGTTTTTTCCAATGATAATACAACTAATATTAATGTGCCAAATCTTAAAAACTAATGGCATGTAAAAATAATTGTACAATTCTCTCGTAGAAATTATATGGCACTTCAATTAATCCTCGAAATAATTAAAAAAATTATGATTAATATTAAAATCTTACAAGCACCAATAATCTAATGCTATGGAAAAAAAAAGAAAAATACTCTTAATACACTGTAACAGAGAGAAAATCCATTAATCATTGCACATTTTTCATTTCTTTTTTTTTTTAATACTCTCATTTTTTATCCTGTTAAATTAATAGAGCTAAAAAAAAAATTAATAGAGCTCCAAAAGTATCAGATGCTTCTTCTCCATGAATTTTCAAACATTCTTTATTTACAAAAGTTTGTGGAAAAAAAGAACTCCTATTCATTGTGCTTTCCATAGTTTCGGAATAACTCCATATTTTTTCGTAAAAAATATAAAATGTGGATTTTTTTCTTTTTTTTGCATGGACTAAGTATACGATGGCCTCAAAGAGAGTTTTGAAAGTAAAAGTAAAGATAAAACGTAAAAATGCCCTTTGATAAAGAGCATGGGACGGAATTTCTACGCGAGAGGTAGTTTTTTTTTTTTTTTTGTTTTTGTTATTTATTTTCTTCATTCTTCTTCTTTGTAGAGAAATTGGAAAAATTTCATTCTCCACTAACTTTGTTGTTATCTCTGCAGATCAATGTCTACCTGCGACAGTAGATCTGGTTCTGAAACAAAAAAAAAATGTATTTTTTTTTTGATTGCATGAGGAGAGGTGGGGTAAAATGGACGCATTTCAATCGAACGGTTGGAGATAAAGATTTTCTGATGATTTCATTGGAAAGCTGAGGAAATTTTGGGTGGAAAACATGTGTCAAAATTAATTTTTTTCAATTTTTTGGAAATTTTACTGTTCAGGCTTTGAGCAAAAATCCTGAGCAAAGAGGTAAGTCCGGTCGAGGTAGATCGGACAGTCCCGGTCACACTCGGGTGGGCCGGCCTCTCCATCAAGGAATAAGGCAAAGGGACGATTTACTTCACTCTTCATCAAGTTATAGTGCAGAACGGTTTGAAAAATATCTATTGTGTGTTATCGCGTATCAATGTAACGGTTTTTCTATCAATTATCTATTTGTTCTTCGGTCGGTTTAATTATCCATTTACAGTGTAAATAATCAAGCCACGAACGTATTGAATTAAATGACAATTTAAACAAATCCGGACTTTTCATTGGGAACGAAAACCTATTCAATTTTCAGGCCAGCGTCGGTGCTAATTTGGGGGCATTTTATCTACTTCGAATACAGTCCACTCGATACATCAATTTTGGTGCGGTATTTAAGGTAAAACTATCAAAAACCCAAACATTTACTTTTTTGAGTCAAGTTTTGAAGGGGGTTTCCTTTCGAAAATCAAAAAAATTCACTTTTTCGGCGATATCTCCGGTTCTGTTGGTCGTAGCGACATGGGGTTGGTCTCAAATGAAAGGTGAGCTCATTTCCCATCGATTTATGTGGTTCAAATTTTTTTTCATCAATTTTTCAAATACTTATAGGTCATTTTTTGAAAATCAGTTTTTGCCCCATAATGTTAAAAATCATGGCAATTTTGGTGCCCTGATTCTTACGGAGGAAAACCCGATGCAACTCGCCGTGGTTTCCCTGTTGATTTACTCAAGTGAACTCTACTCCACAGGTGCCAGATGATGAGGATGTTGAGATGTTATAGCCACATCGAGAAGAAGGGAATTCAAGGATATATGAAACTCACGTGTTACAAAAATAGACTCTTTAATTGATAACTTAAACTCTTTACATTGTAACAATTAGATAACTCGCTCAGGATAAAAGTCTCTAAGATAATTGACCCGAGAACACTCTTGATAACTCGCTCATGTTGACGACCCTCATGACTCTGCTCCTCACTCTTGAGGCTCTAACGCAGAAGTGAAGCTATTGTGAGACCACCTCGTGCGATCCCCCAAATTCACACCTAGCGTCGTTTTCGATAAGTGGTTAATCGACTGATTCCATGGTAAATTGGCTCAATCGATAAATTACCCACTTTTTTAACATCCCGCCCGCCGTCGACGAACCCCTGGAGGCGACCTAGTAATTGTCGGCCCCAAAGTGATGCCAAACTCTCGTTGCGGTGATGGTATCTCTCTCCAATGTGTGGGCTTGGCTTGGGCCTTCCACTACTGCCCGGCTTCGTTGAAGTCCGGAACCTCTCGTTGATACTCGTCTCTGACGTCATTTCGTCGTTGGATAAAATGCGAGATAGGTTTTCTCTCTCGCACTCACTTGCAAAATTTTTGTGAATTTTCACTCACTAAACTCGACACGAGACGCTGTTTTGAAGAGTAAACAACACTCGCGTGGTCAATGTTTACAATGTTTTTGCTCTAAGCCTATTGTTCTCCTCGGAATTCTTTTGTGAAGATTCGAGAACTTTTACGTTATTAAATTCACACAATTTTACACGTAGTGGTTTTTAACTATATTTTACACGAAGTTTCACGATAATTGATGGATTTTATCACTTGAAATGCACTGTTAATTGTCTCGTTTATGATAACTCTCTCGTTGATGCACTATCCCTCCTCTCGATTGGATCCTCATCATCCGGCTCGAAGGACCATGTTAAAAATCATGGCAATTTTGGTGCCCTGATTCTTACGGAGGAAAACCCGATGCAACTCGCCGTGGTTTCCCTGTTGATTTACTCAAGTGAACTCTACTCCACAGGTGCCAGATGATGAGGATGTTGAGTCGTTATAGCCACATCGAGAAGAAGGGAATTCAAGGATATATGAAACTCACGTGTTACAAAAATAGACTCTTTAATTGATAACTTAAACTCTTTACATTGTAACAATTAGATAACTCGCTCAGGATAAAAGTCTCTAAGATAATTGACCCGAGAACACTCTTGATAACTCGCTCATGTTGATCACCCTCATGACTCTGCTCCTCACTCTTGAGGCTCTAACGCAGAAGTGAAGCTATTGTGAGACCACCTCGTGCGATCCCCCAAATTCACACCTAGCGTCGTTTTCGATAAGTGGTTAATCGACTGATTCCATGGTAAATTGGCTCAATCGATAAATTACCCACTTTTTTAACATTATAGGTCATTTTTTGAAAATCAGTTTTTGCCCCATAAGTACTTGAAAAATTGATAAATTTTTTTTTTAACCACATAAATCGATGGGAAATGAGCTCACCTTTCATTCAAGATCAACCCCAGGTCGCTACGACCAATAGAACCCGAGATATTCCCGAAAACCTGAAATTTTTCAAAAACAGAAGAATTTCACCTTCAAATCTCGAGCAAAAAATGGAATTTTTGAAAAATTCCAAAAAATAACTTGTGACATATGGTTTCCATGGTAAATTTCCTCAGCTTTTCAATGGAATCATCAGAAAAAACCTATCTCCAATATTTCCATCAATTTCGCCTAATTTTCTTAGTAAAAAATACCAAAATTGACAAACACTCCCTCCAAATAAAATTAAAAAAAAAAAACTAAATATCAAGATAATTGATGAAACACTCCAGCAAGCCATGCACGCAATTATGTAGAATTTTAGTAAAATGACAGTTCCAAAAAAAACAAAAATGTAACAAGTAAAAAGACAGGCATAAAAATCAGTAAATGGAATGAGGGAAAAAGACGCGAAGTAGAGGAACGAAGGGAGAAGACAGTTGAGTCATAAATTCTGCACCCTGCCACCGAGACGTCGAGATAGAAGCACAGCTTCCGGCCTGCGAAACCCGTCTGCATCAACCCCTCATCGTTTTACTTCTTCTCTCTCCCTCCCCTCTCCCCCCTTTCTCCCTTCTCATTCACATCCTATGCTTCTACTTCTCCCTTTTTCCTCTTCCGGTGGTATTTTCTCTTTAGCCTACTTGCTCTCCACCTCTTTCTCTCTCTCTCTCTCTTGCTTCTCCATGGCCATCTAAGAACTTAATCACCTTTTCCCGTGTTCTCGTCATGACACTCTCTGCCAACTAGACCAAGTAACTGGCGCCGTTTTGTTGTAAATGTTTGCCCACCATCTCAGTACTATTTCAACTAATTTTTTTGTCTCTCTCCCTTTTAAGAGAACATGCATACGCACCCTTTTCATTCAACCCCCCCCCCCCCCATGCGACTCCCACCCCCTTTTCCCCCCTCCACATCGTTTTTTTTTTTTTTGCAAAAATTTTAGCGAATTAAAGACATTTTTTGGGGCATTTTCTTGGATTCTATTTTTTTTTTGGCTCATTTTTTGGAAATATCGGGGAAATTAAGCGAGATAGAGCGATTTTGCCAAATTTTCCTTATCTCCCTCATTTTTCGAAATATTTTCAAAAAATTGTTGAGAATTGGATGATTCAAAATTCAATTTAAAATAATTTATTGAATTTTTAAAAATATTTTTGAATATTAATTTTTTTTTTAATATTTAAAAATATATTAATATTTAAAAATATATTCATATTTCAAGATATATTCCAAATATTTAAAAATATATTAATATTTTCAAATATTTTAAAAATATTTTTAAATATTTTAAAAATATTTTTAAAATATTTAAAAAAATTCTTAAAACATTAAAAAAAATTTTTTTAATATTTAAAAAATTGGAAAATTAAATTGTGTTTTTTTTTTTAACGGATTCTCACTGTTTCCAAAAACGTGCATATTGACTTTTTAAAAAATTAATTTGTGTTACTCGAAATTTTATTTTTGAAAAATTGGTGTCAATGAATTTTCCGTCTCAAACTCTATTGATTTTACCATTTCTACATTCCTCCATGTAAAGACTTGTTCTTTGGGATCTTCTTCTGTCACTACTGTATCTCACTCGAGGCTCAATACGTTGGGCTGATACGTACGTGGGTGTTGTAAAATCATCGGGAATTGTACGCTGTGGTAGACGGGAACGTTTTCGGCAAACAGCTACACCAATAAATATTCCAATGCCAATAAATGCTGCTGCCGCGCCTACTGTGAAAAAAAAAAAACAAAAAATGTAACAGAATCATGTTTTTTGAGAGATGAAAGAGGCAAAGAGATAAATTCATTATTTTGTTGCTCTAAAAAAGGGGCAAAAGGGCTTAAGTGCCAAAAAAAGGTTCATTTTCAGAGGAAAAGAGGCATATGTCCAGAATATATTTCAAAATACATTTTCCGGAAGTTCTTAATAGCAAAAGGGCGTATCTCCTGAACATACGCTTTTTTGTGATTAGAAATTCTAGGAAATTTCCGAAATTTTACGCAAATTTGCAAAAAAAAAACGTTTTTTCAGTGTACATACGCCTTTTTGTTACTAATAATTTCTGCAATAGTTCCGCATTTTTTAATAGTGAATAGTAACAAAAGGGCGTATCTCCAGCACTTATGCCCTTTTTTTAAAATTTTATTATGATTTTTATTGGAGAATTTAGAATTGAAAAAAATAATTGGAAATAAAAGGGCTTATGTGAAGGAGATATGCCCTTCTTACATTAATAACTTGGACATGCACCTTTTTTTTCTGAAAAAAAAAAAAAAATTGTTGCTAACTATAGGAAAAGGAGAGAATAATCGAATGTAAGCAGAAGAAATCACGTTTTTTTGTAATTAAAGAGAAAAGGAGAAAAAATGGCACTTATGCCCTTTTGTTATTATCATTTTCACGTAGTAAATTTACAATTAAGGTGGATGATTAGAATCAAAAGGGCGTATGTGCAGAAAATATGCTTTTATATTAAAAAAAATTGGACGTAGGCCTTTTTTTTGTTACTTGAAAAGGAAAATCCTGTAAATTATCGAAAAATAAGAGAATAATCAAATGAAGGAAATGAAATCCCGTTTTTTTATTATAAAAAAAAAGGAAAAAATGGCACTTACGCCCTTTTGATTCTAGAACAATGATTTTATTCGTGCTCTTTTTTTTGAAAGTGCACTGAGGAAAAAAATAATGGTAAAAACAATCAAATATTGAGGCAAATGGTCCTTAGCAAATATTTTTTTTTGAAATAATGGAAAAAGCCCTCGAATTTACTGAATTCAGTCAATTCAACTGATTAATCTGTTTGAATCAATTAAATTCAGTAAATTCAACGATTTTCTTTAATTATTTTGAAAAAATATTTGCTGAGAACCAAAAAAAAACAGTTTTATTCTAATATATTTGAGATTTTTCAAAATTTTTCATGAAACTTTTATAAAACTTTCGTAAAACTTTTATGAAATTTTTCTGAAATTTTTTCGAAATTTTTTCTGATGTTTTGTCAAATTAAACTCCAGCAACCTTCCTTTGCCCATCTAAATTTCAAAAAACCGTTTAATTCTAATATATTTGAGATTTTTCAAAATTGCCTCAATATTTAATCATTTTCACCACAATTTTTTATTCTCAGCCTCAATACTCACCAACTCCAATGATGATGATCATCATATTCTCCGTATCACCACTAGGTATAAAGCTCTTGAGTCCATTGATAACAAATCCACCAGACTGTTCCATATTTTTCCCCACAGCATCAGTAACACGCACATTTCTTATCAATTTTGGATGACTTCTTCCCCGCTGATTGACAGCATAAACAGCCAATGTATAATCAAGACCAGGCTCTAAATCATGTATTTGAAATGTTGGACGTGGATTTTCCGTTCTATAAATTGGCGGAACCTCTCCTACTATCTCGCCCTGGTCACTTTGTGGTGTCTGTAGAGTATGGGACGTTTGGAGTAGCTCAGAGCCTACTACAGAGCCACGTACTTCCAGCAGGAAGTGCTGAGGCAAACCACCGTCCGAGCCGGGGATGCAATTTACCTCAAGTGCGCTACTCTCGTTGTACAGTGTACAGTCTATCGGTGCCTGTGGTACTTCTGTAAATTAATATGAACATTATATATAGGGAAGAGTGGGGCAAAATGGACCTAAAAGATGAGATGACTCGAGATTTTTTAAAAAAGAAGCGGTTGCTCCAAAAAATCTGAAAAAAATTACAAACAATAAAAATATATTGGAGGATTCTCTCAAATTTTTTCAGATTTTTTCGACGAGTCCTTCATCCCGAAAAAAAATCTTTAATCATATTACTATGAGGGTCCATTTTGCCCCACTCTCCCCTATATATATATTTAGGGGCAAAATGGACATCAGGGGAAAAATGGACAAATTTAAATTTTTGGGTAAATATTATGAAAAACTCTTGAAACTCATAGAAATATTGGTGGCAGATTGTTTTTGATGATTCCGTTGGAAAGTTGAGGAAATTTTAGGCGGGAAACAAGTGCTGGAATTAATTTTTTTGAATTTTTGGTAATTTTGACGTTTTTGAGCATTTTAGAGGGGTAAAACCTTTCTTTTACATGAAAATTTTCAGTTTTTTGAGAATATCTTCGGTTCTATTTGTCGTAGGGTAAAAATTCCGATGGGAGGTGAAAGGTGAGATCATTTGCCATCGATTCATAGGGTTTTCAATTAAAAAATATTGATTTTTAAGATGGTTACGGGCATTTTCGTGAAACATTTTTATAAAACAGTTTTCGGCCTATAACTATTCGAAAAATTAATATTTTTGAATTTAAATCCCCATAAATCGATGGGAAATGAGCTCACCTTTCATTTGAGACCAACCACGAATTGCTACAACCTATAGAACCAGAGATATTCGCAAAAAGCTGAAAATTTTCAAAAAAGGAAAGGCTTTTCCCCTTAAAAATGCCGAAAAATATCGAATTTAAAAAAAAAATCGAAAAAAATACATTTGACACTCGTTTTCCGGCTAAAATTTCCTCAGCTTTTCAATAGAATCATCAAAAAAAATCCATCTCTAGCCATTCCATAAGAGTGTCCATTTTGCCCCACTCTCCCCTATATATGTGTGTATATATAGGGGAAGTTGGGGCAAAATGGACATCAGGGGTAAAATGGACACATCTAAATTTTGAGGTAAATATTATGAAAAACTCTTGAAACTCATAGAAATATTGGTGGCAGATTGTTTTTGATGATTTCATTGGAAAGCTGAGGAAATTTTAGGCGGGAAACAAGTGCTGGAATTAATTTTTTTGAATTTTTGGTAATTTTGACTTTTTTGAGCATTTTAGAGGGGTAAAACCCTTCTTTTACATGAAAATTTTCAGTTTTTTGAGAATATCTTCGGTTCTATTTGTCGCAGGGTAAAAATTTCGATGGGAGGTGAAAGGTGAGATCATTTGCCATCGATTCATGGGGTTTTCAATTTAAAAATATCGATTTCTAAGGTATTTATGGGAATTTTTGTGAAACAGTTTTTTTTTTCTTAAATATTTTTATCCAGTGAATTTTTTTTTTTTCTTAAGAATTATTATTTTTTTTTTTTCATATGAGTTACTTAATACTATCATCGATATGGAAAAAAATAAATCCCAATTTGAATGGTACACACAATGAATATGTAACATAAACTGGAAATATTACAGACTTCACTGAAGATCTGAAATTCTCAATGGAAAAAATTCAAAAGAGGATTTGAAGGGATTACAGAGAGATGGAATTGTGCAGCGGAATATGACTCCAATGAGAGAAGAGAAAAAGATACATTCTGGACTTTTATATGAAACAACATGTGCATCAAAAGAGATGCACATTATGTGCCTCAATTTTCCTCATTATTTTTGGAAAATTACAATGTTACATGAATTTAATTAATTATTGAATTAATTAAAGTAATAATTTCATATAATCATCGTTATTTCTAAAATAATTTCGAATATTCTGGAAAATCTTGAATTTTCAAGGAAAAAAATTATGATTTTTAATTGAAACAAATTTCAAAAAAATTTCGAAACAAAATTAAAAATAATTTCGAAAATTCGCGAAAATCTGAAAATTGTCAAAAAAAAATTTTGATTTTTAATTGAACAAATTAAACAAAATGATCGAAACCGAAAAAAATTGAGAACAATTTCGAAAATCTGGAAATTGTAAAAAAAATCGTTTTCGAAAAAATTCTCATTTTCAATCAAAATTAACCAAATTTTTCTGTAATTTTCAAGAAAAAAAAAATCGAAAATAACTTTAAAAATTCTGAAAAATCTCAAATTGAAAAAAAAAATCGTAACTTTTTATTAATTAAAATTTAAAGGAAATCGTAAAAAAAGGAATCGAAAATAATTTTAAAAATCCAAGAAAATTTGAAATTTGGGGGGGGGGGGGGAAATTCAATTTTTAATTAACCAAATTTCCCCGAAATTTTCGAGAAAAATCGAAAATATTTTGAAAATTCTAAAAAATCTCAAATTGAGAAAAAATTCTAATTTTTTATGAATTAAAATTCAAAGAAATTCATTAAAAAAAGAGAATCGAAAATAATTCCAAAAATTCAAGAAATTTTGAAAATTCAGGGGAAAAATTTGATGTTTAATTAACCAAATTTCTCTGAAATTTTCGAAAAAAAAAATCGAAAATGATTCTAAAAATTCTGAAAAATCCAAAAATTGCAGAAAATTCGAATTTTTCTATTTTTCTTCTATTTTTGTATGACTGCACTCGTTTTTTTCCCCTGAAAATTCCCCTTTTTTGACATATTTTTTAATATCAAAGTTTAAATGAACTCGTAGAGTTACAGATTTCTCATATTTTCCTCGAACATTTCTATGAGAGACTAGGGCTTAAACTTTCTAAATACTATAAGGGTATTCAAAATGTTGCTGAACGTTATCTCGTTGTCCTTTGTCGGTCTCGTATGCTACTCATGTTTAACGGCGTGTAATTCTCTCTGGACGTATAACTTTCGGTCGAAGAGAGATTTACAAGTGAAGTTTTCGCAAAATGAAACTGTGGAAACTCGTGAATAGTTGATATACCATGAGACTCACTAGATGCTTAGCCATAGCATTATGCTTCACGTAACTTTTCCTATCTTATGAAACATTAAACTTCATTCTTTATTATTCATATTCGTTGAGAATTGAAGAAGAGTTGATTGAAATGACACAATTCGAACTTCTCGTAATTTAAGAGAGTAAAATGGTAAAAGAGAGAAAAAAAATTTTTTATGCAAATAATGAGAAAAGTTTTGTGGATAAATATTTTTTCAGTAGTTTGAAAGATTTGCAGCTTTTCTGAAGACATTTACTTTTTATTTAAATGATTTTATTAGAGAAAAAAATTATGGAATGTTTTCGAAAATTAAAAATTAAAGTTTGCAATTGGATGAAAAATTGAAAAAATAAAATTTTTGAAAAATAAAAAAGGAAATTTTCAAAAATTAAAAAAATTGAATTTTTGAAAAATAAAAAAAAAAAAATTTTAAATTAAAAAAATTTAATTTTCAAAAATTAAAAAAATTCAATTTTTGAAAAAATTTAATTGCAATTTGTGGAACTATTTTAACATTATTCCATAAAACATTAATTATTTTAATTAGGAAAATTTTGATTGGCCTTAAATTTCGTCTTTTCTTTTGGCACTATTTTTTGCATTGGCAGAATATTAAAGGAAAGATGTTCAAATTTTTTTTTTTTTACTAAATTCTCTTTGAATAAGTGCATCTGCACTTTCCAATTCACGTGAACACAGATTCATCATTTTCCTTTCATAAAAGTCGACTCTACAAATTGATAGAAATGATGAAACCTGACAGCACTTATTGGCAACTCAACTCCTGCATCAAAAAAAAAAAAACAAAAAAAAAATCCATAAAATCAGAAACTGGAACGTTGATACTCCAATTATCTCGAATAAATCGATTATCTTCAGGTGTAGAGTGTCATTTGATATTCACTAGTGATTTCCACTCACTGGTTCTTGCTTATATTCTCTAATTTAATTGATAAAAAAACTCATAGGGAACTGACAATGGCATTTGCCTTTACTGGAGAATAAAAATGAATGAATTGATTCCAAAAAAAAAAAAAAAAGGGAGAAAAAGGGCAAAAAAAAAGGATATTTCGTCAAATAATGGAGATACGCCTTTTTTATTCTAATCCATTTTTCAAGAGGATTTCAAGTTCTGCGAGAATTCAAAAGGCTTAGAATTAAAAAGGCGTATCTCCATTATTTACCGAAATATTCATTTTTCTTAAAAAAAAAAAATAAAATAATCGATTTTTTCTCAGAGTTTTGATTTTTTTTCTCATTTTTTGCGAATTTTAATGAAATTTATCATCTTATTTTGAAGATATTCTGGAAATTAAGTGAGATAGAGCAATCAGGTCTGAATTCTTTCTCATAAAAATTTTTGAGAGCTACAAAAAAAGATTAGAGCAAAAAAGGCATATCTCCAATTAGTTTCTGCGATATTTAAAAAAAACTTAAGGCAAAAAAAATGAACTCGAGCTATTTTTTTTTCTCGATTCCAACAAGTAATCGGTTCATCTGGAGAAAACATCTGGGAAATTAATCGAGATAAGACGATTTCAACCAAATGTTTGTCTTTAAAGAGTTATTTTCAATGACTACAATGAAGGACCGAGAAGAAAACGATCTATCTCGCTTAATTTCCGAAATTCACTAAAATAAGGCGTTGTCTTAGGAGCAAAGGGGCGTAAGTGTTGTGTATAAGCATAGCACTTGTGCTCTTTTAACTCCAAGGTGATGAAATGAATTGATTACAAAATAAAGAAAAAAAGGGGGAAAAAAGAGCAAAAAGGGGGGAAAAAGGGGCAGAAAGAGCAAAGAAAGGGGGGAAAAGGAGCAAAAGAAGGGGAAAAAAGGAGCAAAAAAAGGGGAAAAAGGAGCAAAAAAGGGGGAGAAAGAGCGAAAAAGGGGGAGAAAGAGCGAAAAAGGGGGGAAAAGGGGGAAAAAGGAGCAAAAAAAGTGGGAAAAAAGAGCAAAAAGGGGGGAAAAAGGGGCAGAAAGAGCAAAAAAAGGGGAGAAAAGGAGCAAAAGAAGGGGAAAAAAGGAGCAAAAAAAGGGGAAAAAGGAGCAAAAAAGGGGGAAAAAGAGCGAAAAAGGGGGAAAAAGGGGGAAAAAGGAGCAAAAAAAGAGAGAGAAGCTCAAATACTGCATCAGTCCACGAGCATCCAAGGCTATGATGTGTTTGCAGTGGAAACCACATTCAGGAACACACGACAGGGTAGTGAGTACTCGAGAGACCGTACTTCTACTGTGTACGTAATCGACAAACGTTGGAAAATCAAGCCAAGGGCTTCCAATGAATTGTTGTTCACAAGCACAAGAATCTTATGCGTTCTGTTTTGCACTCAATGTTTCATCCAGTGTTTCAGTGTGTGTGTGTGTCTGTATATATATATGTATGATGTGTCTATGTGTTCGTTTGTCTGTATGGGTACTACTAGAATCTGTGTGCACTTCACCTAAATTGTATGATTGCATTGTATTGCTAAATGAAAATCTCCGGTGCTTCATATTGCTCTGGAATACAGGGGCATATTCGCTTCTTTTCGATGCAATGAAAATGAAATGACAAAGAAAATAGAATTGCGAGATAATGACCCAATTCGGACTTTTCACAAAGTTTTTGAAAGATAACTCGGAAACTAATGGAGATACGCCCTTTTTGCATCAGAACAGTTTTGTAGAGAATTTTGATAGCTACGAAGAAGTATTCGTGCAAAATTGGCGTATCTCCCTTATTTTCCGAGATATTCTCAGATTAAGATTTTCAAAAATGAAGTTTTTGAGGTTTTTTCTTATTTAACAGTTAAATTTGATTTTTTGGGGATTGAACCATTCGACGAAAAAATCTGAAAAAATTCAAGGATGCTGTAGGTATTCTGGACCATCTTCAGGAATTTTTTCAGATTTTTATCTACAGCTGCAGCTAAAATCTCAATGATTTTCTATTTAACTTGATATAATCCTTTTTATGGAGAATTATAAATTGTTAAAAAAACAAGTGGATAATAGTATTGCTTTCCAACTGATATAGCTTTTTCTGCTGATACTTTAGCAATATGCTTGCGAATAGAAGTCATACAACTTTTTTTTCAAATCATCATCGAAATATCAAATTTCGAAGAAATTCATTGAAACGCCAATAACTCGAGAACTAATCATGCAAATAAGCTCAAAATTCACAGGCATCTAACTGATAAAACTCTCGAGACAATATATGAGTATAAATAACATCAGTTGAATAATTTCCAGAAATTCCATTAAAAACTGATTTTCGAAAAATGGACATATCTCAAAAAGTATCGATCGAATTCTCTTGAAATAAAGCTCAAAAAATAGAGTTTTTTCGAGAGGAAATTTTCAAAAAAAAATGAAATTTTTCTATAAAATCGTTTTGCTGTAATTGAGACTTCTATGCACACACAGACATACACACACACAAATACACACAGACCTGCGCTAAAAACATCATTTTCTCTCTATTCAGATCATTTCAAGTATCTTCTATTAAAAAAAATTACAATCGAGTATTCTGCTCATTACATAGCTTCCATTCGCAAGCAAAAAAAAACACTTATTACCAAATCATCATTTTCAAATGAATAAAATCACAAATAATACAATAAATCTAGAGCAAATTCTTCCATTATACCATCTCACGTTTATTCGT
Organism: Aleiodes alternator; assembly: GCA_963921955.1. Taxonomy (NCBI): domain Eukaryota; kingdom Metazoa; phylum Arthropoda; class Insecta; order Hymenoptera; family Braconidae; genus Aleiodes; species Aleiodes alternator. The sequence continues at coordinate 6,382,042 of OY998114.1, forward strand.
TACTTTGAATTCATGAAGTGAAATTGATTCGAGTGTGAAGGACCTCCAGTATATAAGAGTCACGTACTTCAACTAACTTATATATATACATACATATATATATATATTTTTTCACTTCAGCTAACAGATTACTTCGAGCATAACTCATTCTTGTGGAATATCGAGTGTAGTTGTGAAACGTGAAATTCATTATTTCTGGAAAAATTCTAACACTTCCTGAGGATTGCGTGTGTGTCTTGATGGAGGGGGGGGGGAGGGGGGGAGGATAGTTTGAGTGGTGTGAAGCTTCTCCACCTGAAAATTGAAGACAAGAGGGATGAAAGACGGGGAGGGGTGCGATTGAGGTCACTTCTGCACAGGGGGTCATCCTTAGTAAACTCAGCACGAAGAGCTGTTGGAGGTTTTACTTAAGTAACTGCAGATACTCTGACAGCATTGAATCAACGTGAGGTTCTATAGTTTTATCTTATCTTCATCGAGAGGTGAATTATTTGAGAGAGAGAGAGAGAGAGAGAGGGGGGGAGGAGGGGGATTTTATTGAAAACTTTTGGGGAAGTTCTTTTTTTTTGGCGGAATACCTTGGAAACTGATTGAGATACGCCCTTTTTGTTCTTATCTTCTTTGTGGATGGTTCTAACTTGAAATTTTCGGGATATTCAAGAGGTGCAGAGAAAGAGGGAGGGTGAAAAGGGCGTATCTCCATTACTTTCCGGAATATTTCTAGAAAAAAGGGGAAAAAATAGGGGAATGTGGGGTAAAATGGACGGATTCCAATAGAACGGTTCGAGATAGAGATTTTCTGATGATTTCATTGGAAAGCTGAGGAAATTTTAGGTGGAAAACATGTGTCAGAATTGATTTTTTTCAATTTTTTGGGAATTTTATGTTTTTGGGTCAAGTTTTGAAGGGGTAGTCCTTTCGAAAATCGAAAAAATTCACTATTTCGGCGATATCTCCGCTTCTGTTGGTCGTAGCGACCTGGGGCTGGTCTCAAATGAAAGGTGAGCTCATTTCCCATCGATTTATGTGGTTCAATTTTTTTTTCATCAATTTTTCAAATACTTATAGGTCATTTTCTGAAAATCCGTTTTTGCCCTATAAGTACTTGAAAAATTGATAATTTTTTTTTTAAACCACATAAATCCATGGGAAATGAGCTCACCTTTCATCCAAGATCAACCCCAGATCGCTACGACCAATAGAACCCGAGATATTCCCGAAAACCTGAAATTTTTCAAAAAACAGAAGAATTTCACCTTCAAATCTCGAGGAAAAAATTGAATTTTTGAAAAATTCCAAAAAATAACTTCTGACATATGCTTTCCATGGTAAATTTCCTCAGCTTTTCAATGGAATCATCAAAAAAAACCTATCTCCAATATTTCCATCAATACCCATTAATTTCCACAGCATAAAATACCAAAACCTACCATTTCCCCCCACCTTCCCCTATTCATCCCATTTTACCTCCCCCAAATATGAAATAAAATTTAATTAACAATTATTTCTCTCATCGTTATAAACTTTATGAATTCACACTCCAAGTGGCGTTTTCATAATATTTTTACGTGCCAAGTACACTACTAATTACATTTTTTTTTTCTCCTAAAAATGAATAAAATTCCATTTTGCTTTACAAGCCCTCGAGATTCATGGTATTCATTTTTTACGAGAATTTCTTAATGAGAGTGTTAAAAAAAAAGGAATTACATCAAGAGAAAAGCGTGGATGTGTCTTGAAATACGAGATGAGCTCTTTCCGTATTCTTTCTCTTTCTCTCTCACTCTTTTTCTCTATTCTCTCTCTTTTTTCTTTCAGTTGATGCTACAAAATTGGATTTGATGGATTGTCTAGTGCATGAACTTGGTGTATAACCAGTATATTGTGTTTTCGAATCAAATGTTGTATGCCTCACACTAAAGCGAGAGAGAGAGGAAAAGAGGGAGGGGAGGGAGGGAGGGGGGAGTGATAAATGATGGAAAAAGGTGAAAAGGGTCAAGAAGGAAATGAGTTTAAGTAACTGGAATCCCAGAGTTCAATTGAGTTTTTCTCTGACCCATCATTTTTTTTTTGAGCAATCAAACTCTTTTCAGATGAAATTGAGAAGTCAAAATGTAATTGGCCACTTGACATGATAATTTACCTAATTAAATCAATAGTAAAGAGATAAAACACACAGATTAAGTCTATTTTTTGAGAATTTCTTGATGAATAATGGAGATACGCCCTTTTTAATCCATTTTTATAGTTTTTGGAAATTCTGTGTGGAAGAGGATTGGAAAAAAATCGCTCTATCTCGCTTAGTTTCCGATATTTCAGAGGAAAAAGGGCGTATCTCCATTATTTACCGAGACATTCTCATGAAAATGTTTTTTTTTCAAATAAAATAAAGGCATTTGACTTTTTTTCATAATTTTTTTCTACAAATGTTTCGAAAAACGATGGAGATACGCCCTTTTGCCCCAATTACGGTTCATAGCTGTTGAAATTCTCTACAAATAAAGGAATCCAGGCAAAATCTCGCCTTATCTCGCTTATTTAACGAAATATTTCAGAAAAAAAATAAAATTATCGACGTTTCTATCAAATATCTCTGTAAATAATGGAGATACGCCTTTTTCACCCCAATCCACGTTTTTAGCCCTTGAAATTCTCGATAAAATCATGCTATAAAATCGCCCTATCTCCCTTAGTTTCTGGAATATTCGCCAAAAAATCATCAACCCCTCAATTAAGCATGATTGGGAGGTACAATCGAAAAAAAAGTGAAATTTTTGTATAAAATCTTTAATATCAATTTATACGAGACGAAATTTTCAAATCTGATTCAGTGAATTTGTAAAGAATGTAATGAGGAATAAAATGAGACTTAGAAACAAAAAATTGATTGAAAATCGAAAAATTTTCATTATTTTTTACATTTTTTCAAATTTTTCAAGATTCAAAGAAATGTAAAAAACAATGGAAATTCCTCAATTTTCAATCAATTTTTTGTTTCTAAGGCTTATTTTATTCCTCATTAAATTCTCCACAGATTCCCTGAATCAGATATGAGAATTTCATCTTCAGCAAATTGTTATCAACGATTTTATACAAAAATTTAACTTTTTTCCCTGATTGTACCTTCCAATTCTCCTCAATTCCCAAATAATCCTCACAATTACAATGAAACAGTCAACAAAATTAATATCTCTCTCTCCATCTCCCCCCCCCCCCCGAAAATTCTATACAATCGTTACTCTCTCTCACCCCACCCAAAATTTAATACATACTCATGTACTTGTCAAGTTTCGTAGATTTAGTATCAAGGTAAAGAGAAGTGGCTAGAAGTAGACTTTACTAGATTTCCAAAGAGCCTTGGCCAGAGAGCGGTTGTTCTACCCGATTAAATCGACTACATTGCTGCAAAGTCGGAGCGAATTACGGTTGCCATATAACCTCTCTTGACTTCTAGATGCCCCCTTTCCCCCCACCCTTTTCTTCCCCTTCTTCCCCTCTTTCCCTTTATTCTGCTCTTTCTCTACGTCACCTTTTCCCAATGATACCGTCGTTTCTCTACTTGCATTCACAAGCCAAAACTCATACTACCCCCCCCCCTCCTCCTTCCCTCCCTCCTCCTTCCCCTCCATCCCTCTCTGTACTCTCAACTTCTCGAGTGCTTTGCTGTTTGAGGTGAGAGTGAGACAGAAAGAGAGGAGAGAAGAGGAAAGAGGGGCGAGAAGAGGGGATGGAGGGGGGAGAGGAGGGAGGGATAGTTTGAGGCTCAGTGAAAGTCTTGAACGGATCTGCCATGATGCCATGAGCCACTTCAATAAATTTCCAAAATCACCTCTGCCTGTATAAATTAGCCCTCAAGGGGGTAATTGGTTTGTTACAAATTAATTTTAACTTGTGGTAATTAATACGATATTTACTTTGGAAATGTCAGCAAGTGTTGGAGAGACGTCCTCCCCCTCTCAATGACATGGAGAGAGGGGGGAGGGGGATATGAGGGATGAAACGTATTTCAATTCCTCGAAAAATTCCTCATAAATATCTTAAAAATCGATGATTTTCTTGGCAAAACTCTATAAATCAATGATTTAATGATTTCACCTTCCATTTAAGACCGACTCTAGCCCTCTACGATGATTTAAACCCGAATATCCTCGAAAAAGTGAAGAAAAATCAAAAATTTTAAGGATCTGACTTTCGAGTTATGTCCAAAAAATTCAAATTTTCCAAGAAAATCAATTTTAATCAATATTTTTCACCTAAAACCTTCCTCAGCTATTCAATATCCTCTAGATTTTGCAAAATTAACATGCAAACATGTATTCTAAATCACTAAACTGTTTCATCCTCAAACAATAATTAAGCCACTGTAATTTTCCAACAATTTGAAAGTTTAAAGTTTCTAAACCATGAAAAATATTCAATAAACATAAAGTTTTGGAAAACCAGAAAGTACTTACTACCAGGTATTATGTTGAATACACATGGTGTACGTTGTCTTCCCACACTGTTGCTTGCCCAACATGCCAACGTACCATAATCTCCATCCACTAAGGGTATGTACTCTAAAATACTTGTGACTCCTTGATTTCGAGGTCTTGAATTCTGTACTGGAAGTACATCCCCACGTGTACCATTGAATGTCCAAGAGAAACGTACACTGTCACTTGGTAATGCCTCTATTTCACAATAGAGCTTTACTATTTCTCCAATTTCTGCTGCAATGTCTGTTGGTTTAAAGCCAGCCTGACATCTCGGTGCAACTGTCATTAAAAAAGCATTACAATTAACAGTATGTGAAGTGGTAAAATGAGTTAAGTCAATTCATTTTGCTCATTTTTTACGCTTTAACGCTTATTTGCGTTTCAATGCTCGAATGGTGATCAGGTGAGCGCACAAATCAACCCCCCCCCCCCCCCCCAATCGAATAGCGATCGAATAGTAATCGAATAGTAATCGATGGATCCGCCAGGGTAGTGTATCCGTGAGCTCTGGCGGGCAATACCGTACCTGGTACACTGACAGAAAAAAATTATATTATCAGGGAAATAATTTCTTGCACCAACTATATACTTGCTCGACGCGAAATGATTGGGAGAAGAATACTCCCAATCATTTCGCGTCGAGCAAATATATTTTTGGTGCAAGAAATTATTTCCCTGATAAAATAATTTTTTTCTGTCAGTGTATGAGGTTACTGTTTACACGTCACGTGGTCATTCACTTCGGCTCACTCCGCATTCTTTCGAGCCTAGCCCCGCCCATTAAAATTCACAGTTCCCCCACTCTCTCAATCGTACATCCTTAAGGATGACTGGGAGGTACATTTTTTTGTATAAAATCGTTAATAACAATTTATACAGAATGAAATTTGCAAATCTGATTCGGTGAATCTGTGGAGAATGTAATGAGGAATGAAATGATCCCTAGAAACAGAAAATTAATTGAAAATTGAAAAAATTTCATCATTTTTCACATTTCTCAAGATTTAAAGGAATGCAGAAAATAATGATTTTTTTTCAATTTTCAATTAATTTTTTGTTTCTAGGGCTTATTTTATTCCTCATTACATCCTTCGCAGATTCACTGAATCAAATTCGAGAATTTCATCTTGTATGAATTGTTATTAACGATTTTATACAAAAATTTGACTTTGAAAGAAAAATCAGAAAAAATTCAAAAATAAATTTGAGGAAAAAAATAGTGAATTCTGTATCGATATAGCTTACATTTCATGTGAATCTGAAGTGGTAAACTGCGACCCTCTCCAACTCTATTCCTAGCGTAGCAGGTGTATTCCCCAGAGTGTCCGAGATTCAAGACTCTCAGTGTCAGAGTGTTAGAGGCTATCAGTACTCCAGTTGCAACGTCATGCTCAAGTCGAGTGTCCTGGAATTTCATCAAGTGATCAACGCTTATTTTATCACTAAAATACATTCATCGTTTATCCGAAGAACAATTTCCATTAATTAATGGGGAAAATCTGAAATATTAAAATAAAACTGATTTTTTTTTTCATTTATAGGATTAAAGGAAGTTTTTTGATCTTCAATTTAAGAAAATTTCGAGAGAAAAATTACAAAAAAAAATCAAAATAATTTCGATTTTTTTCAATTTAAGGAAAATTAAAAAAAAAAATCTGAGAGAATTTCCAGGAAAAAAAATTCTATCTAATTTCGAAAATTCTAAAAAATCCCAAACATTGAAAAAAAAAAAAACGTTTTTCTTCTTCTTTTAATGTTTCCTGAAAAATAAATTAAATTAATTTTAAAAAAATTAATTGTTCTAGCGTTTATCGAAAAAAGGGATTTTTTACTCTGTTACATTGATTGTTAATTAAATTTATCATTTGACTGAACACATCTATAATCCTTCAACAGAAATTTTTCAATTACCTGTTGTTCATTCTTCATTTTTCACAATTAAATAAAATATATATAAAATTTTCACTGAACTTGAAAATTAAACTTTTCACCTGAATACAACGAATTTTATACTTGAATTGTATTTTGTCCCACGGTCAATTATTATCAAGCAACAAGATATTTTTTTATTTATTTTTATTTTTCATCTCATGTACACTGGAAAATTAATATGAAGGATGATCCTATTAAAGTGCAGTCTTGTAGAAAATATTCTGTATACCATGGCTATTGGAATTATTAACACTGTATTGTGTAACAAGGTCACTAACTTTCTATAATACCAGCGAGTTTTTTTACATTTTTTTAAAATAAATAAAAAAAGAGGAAAAATTGTAAAAACTGAAGAAACCCATTTTCTTTTATTTTTTTAAAAATATCTCGGAAACTAATGGAGATACGTCTTTTTTACCTGAATTTCATTTTGTAGCTCTTGAAATTCTCCACAGAAGACGATTGAAGTAATATCGCTCTATCTCGATTAGTTTCCAAGATATTTTTACAATAAGATCAAAAATTTCATAAAAATCTGGAAAAAAACGTAAAAAAATGTAGAAAAATGCATTTTTTTGTTTCTTTTTTAAATGAAAGTATGTCGGTAATTTATGGAGATACGCCCTTTTTATTCTGTACTTCATAGAATCAAAAGGGCGTATCTCCACTACTCGTGCTTCTTTTTTTATCATTAATTTTTCATTTTTTTTTGAAAGAAAAAAATTATTTTTTAAAAATTGATAAAAAATCATCAAATAAATTAATGAATTTCCAGTGAAAACGTTAATTATTTTATAATTGCTCGGTTTTGACTGTAAAATATATGTCACCATGTCTTTAACAAATTTGAATAATGTGCAGCATTCAGAAATAATGAATAGGTAGAAACACTAGACATATTGCGAGTAATTTCCTTTCGAATCTTTGGCCTTTGGAAGGAAATATACATTGCAATAATTTACTCTCCACTTATTTTCCAGTGAATATATTTTTGCTATTGCATTAGTGAAACAATTTCCGTATTTTATACGTCATTACAAAAGGCGGAAAAAATATACACAGAAATGTGAATGAAATTGTCGGCAGACTTATTTATTATTTATTTCTCGTTATTTTCTCGTCTCTCTGTGTAATCAAATGTTCCTCTCGACTTGATGCACAAGTTGCTGTAATATTCTCGTGTCTGTAGCATCAAAAGAGACGCGAGACTTTGGATAGTAGAGAGAGAAATAAGAAAATTCATGGCAATAAAATTTGATTTTTACTGAAGAAAAATAAGGGAATTTTTTGCATTTGTTTCAATGATATTTTTTGGAAAATTGAGATTTTTCTCATATTTTTTTACATTTTTCTGAATTTTTTAAATATTTTCAACCGTGGAATTTATGAAATTAAATCGGACGAAAATAACGAAATTACTAAAAAATCACAAGATTGACCCATTATTTAAAAACAATTGGCGAAGAGAACAGCATTTTAACTAAATAATAGAAGAAAAAAATATTCAATTCACCGTATAGTTATTGAGAAATTTTAATTAGAAGGTAGTCGTAACTATTTGCCTCTCTCTCTCTCTATCTCATGCATGTGATCAAGAAAAATCTGGAAAAAATTGAGATAATGCCCCCAATATGTCTGCATTATTGTTGAATTTTTTCAGATTTTTTTCTGGAAGAACTTGTCTCTGGAAAAAATTCTGGGAAATAATGAATTTAATAAAGAGAAATTTTTGAAAAATATATAAGGATTTTTTTTTGGAGTGAAGGACTTTATGAAAAAATCTGAAAAAATTTGAAGAGATGCTCTGGCATGTCTACATTGTTGGTGAATTTTTTCAGATTTTTTTGGAGAGCTGCCTTTCCAGGAGAAATTCTGGAAGACAATAGATTCAGCAAACTGATTTTCTCCAATTCTTGACGAGATTAGTAATGTGAAAAAAAATTCGAGAAACAACAAAAATTATATTCACAAGCTGAAGATATGACTTTCGAATAGTTTCATCACTTTTTTCGGCTAAATTAAAGCACTTTTTAAAATGTAAAAAATTAAAATTAACATTTTTTCCCTTTTTCCATATGAATTTATATTTTTATACAGCTGTGAAATTTATCGAGCGTTGAGAAATAACTTTGGCACTCAGTCACGTATTTCTTTTTGAGATTTTATGCTCTTTTCACCATCTACATTATTATATTCTTGTTTTCTATGTTAAAATGAAATTCCTCATTTTTACACTGCAATATTTCCAAATGATTCTTTAACATAAAATGCATATAAAAATGTCAAAATTCATGATATAAATTCCACTTATTTTCATTTTTTCATTTATCAAAGAGAAAGAGATAGAAATTTTTTCGCAGTGACAAAATTGTTATGTAAATTATGTGGAAATGAGAAATATTAAAAGAAAAGAATGAGGGAGTGGAAGAGTAATGTTCTTGGATTCTTTGGAATTTTCACGCACAATGAGTCAGGCTTTTACAGCCACCGAGGAAAACGGAGATGAAACACAAATTTTAACTGGAAAATTGGTTCTCTCTTATTTGATTTTTTTTTCTTTACTCTTCTGCTTCCAATGGGATCATGGCTCGTTGACGTCACCCCTTCGGCATTACTTTCGCATGTTCATAGACCATTAAGTGCAATAAAGAAAAGGGATTCTTGGAAAGAAAATAGCGCAAGTGTCTATTTGGGAGTGAAGGATTTTTTTTTAATTGAAAAAATTGGGCAGTTGTGTTCTTTTTTTTGATTGTCTCGGATTTGAGAGGGTTTACGAAAAAATGTCTAGACACTTTTTTCGTAGAAAATTTGAAGAGCTACAAAAAAGGTGTCTTGGGGAATTCTCCTGAACTTCATAGTTTACGAGATATTTTTGAAGAAACCTTGCTTCGTCCAAATGGTTTCTGGAAAATTAGGAAAATCATCATTTTCTCCTTCATTTGGAATTTTCCGAAATTTTCCAGGATTTTTCCAAGCTGAACTCCAGCAATCCTCCTTCGTCCACATGATTTCCAAAGGATGTTTTGTTATTCTGAGGGTTTCCAGGAATTTTCCTGGATTGTTCAGGAATTTTCCTCGATTTTCCCTGAATTTTCCTTGGCATTCCAAAAATTTTTCTAGATTTTCCAGAATTTCACCTAATTGAGCAACAACAACTTTCTTTTATCCACGTGGTCTCTAAAAAACTAAGATTTCCCGGGATTTTCCAGACATTTTCCCTGTTTTCCCCTGAATTTTCCTAGGTTTCCCAAGAATCCCCCTGGATTTCCCAGAATTTTGCCAAGTTGAGCTGCAGCAACCTTCTTTCGTCCACATGGTCCCTCGAAAATTACGCTTTTCCAGAATTTCCACGAAATTTCCCTAGATTTTCTCGGAATTTCGCTAGATTTCCCCAAATTGAGCTCCGAAAACTCTTCTTTATCTACAAATTTTCTGGGAAGTGAAAATTTTCCCAAATTTTCCTGGAATTTTCCGGGACTTTCCACAATTTCCATAGATTTTCCCCGAATTTTCCCAAATTTAGCTGCAGCAACATTTCTTTTCTCCCAAAAATTATCAACATTCTCCCGAATTCCAATTTTCCGGAAAATTTTCCAGCCGACCCAAAAGAAAATTCCCTCATTTTCCCATGTTCCCCTGAAAAATATGACAAACATCTCAAAAAAAGTAAAAATCCAGGAAAATCCTCCAAAATTCTCCGGGATTTTTCCCGAATTTCCCTTTGATTTTCCTGAATTTTCCCAAATTGAGCTGCAGCAGCCTTTCTCCGTCCAGATGGTTTTTCCCGAATGATCAGGCATTTTCATTCAAACTTTTCACGAATTTTCCGGGATTTTCCCATATTAATGATTAATATTTCTCAGTTTCATGGAAAATTGGAAGGTGATTAATCAACAATACTAAATTGACAATAATTTCGTATTATTATTCACTGCCTTCCAATTTCCCAAAAAACTGAGAAATATTTTCATTGATTTTCCGGAATTTTCCTCGGAATTTTCCCCGAATGCATTTTTTCAACTTCGGCGACTCTTCCTTGTCGAACAAGCTGCTGCATCTGTCCTTTAAAATTCTTAAAAGCCTCAATTGCCAGGTACTAATGCATCCGAGGCATTGGCAAATATCCCACAAGCATTTGTACACACAAGTATCACCGAAACCTGAGTGGGACATTGATCGAGCTGTGTGATGCCTGGTCCTGAGAGTTATGTCAGTTGAAGTGCCTCATTTCCTTACACGTTCACCAAACTCCCCTTGAGAATCAGTTGGATAGTATACCCGTGAGGGATATACCCAACAGATATGTGTCTCCCTCGAATTCTCCCCAATTTATCACCCCCCCCCCCCCTCCTCCCCCACCCTCTCCAAAATTGGCCCATCACGAGTCTCTCATCTCATTATTCTTGAATACGTGTTGTACCTATTACGTCTCTCAAACAAACATCGCTGATTGCCTTCATAACATTTGGAGTAAGTGGAACGAGCAGAAAAAAAAGAGGAAAATCTCCAGTGAAAAGAGGAGAATGAAAGAAAAAAATGGAAAAAAAAGTTCTCGAGGAGGACATGCAAAGTTTTGTCTTTTTTATATCAACATCTTGACAACAGGAAAGAACGTCAATGTTCAACAACTTTTTCCAGGAGTAATGGAACGAGGAGGGGGAGGGGGTGGGGGTGGGGGAGGGGAAAGAGGGATGCAGAGAGTAATGTAGACAGTTTGCAGGAAGTGAAAGGTAAGTGGGCGTGGAATTTTCTTTTTTTTTAAGGAAAAGTACTGACTTTTTATTATTGAGGACAGGGCGAATCCAATAATTCAATTTTTATGGGGGGAGGGGGGGGGGATGGGGGTTTCAATGAATTCAGTGAAATGCTGAGGGAAATTCTAGTGAAAAACATGGTATAGCATTTTTTTTGTGATTTTTTTGAAGATTTCAGGTTTTTGGGGAATTTTGACGTTTCGATCTCTCGATATTTTCATTATAAAAATTGATCTGTAGGTGAAAATAATTCCAATTATTTTTTAGAGAGTGAAGGTTGAAAGAGAAAAAATTCACCAACAATGTTCACATATTGCAGCATTTTTTCAAATTTTTTCAGATTTTTTTACAGACTCCTCCAATAAAAAAAAAAAATTCCAAATCATGTTACCGTGAAGGTCCATTTTGCCCCAATTTTTCTTCTCATAAACTTCCTATTTCCGTAAATAATGAAGATACGCCCTTTTTATTCCAACTCTCTTTGCACCCTTAGAAACCATCTACAAAAACATTTTTTGGGGTGAAAAAGGCGTATCTCCATTACTTTCTAACACATTCAATTGAGAATTTTCCCAAAAATAAGGCAATTTCTCGAATTTTCACATCTTTACCACTGAAATGTGTCTTCACCCCCATCATCTCCTTTTTACCCCATCATTCCACTTCAATATTGAAAATTCGAGTTACAAAACTCCCATTATCCATGAGATTCATCCTCTTACTTATTTTTTTTTGTTACAGACAAAGAAAGAATAAATATGAGGAAAAGCGAGGAAATTGTTCAAAGAACAGATGTAGTTGAGTCACAGATCTAAAAGCGGAAGTAGAAATTCCCTCACCTTGACGCTACTTGAAACTCTCTAAAGATGGTGAAAATTTAGGATTCTACTATCAGTCGAGTAAAGCAGAGGTCCGGGGAATTGAGGATGCTGAGGTCTAACGTTATAGTACGTACTCTTAACGAGGAAGATGGTCGACACAGTGCACGCCAAGACACTCAACGAGACTTTTGGCTTTGTTCAACGCAAGAATACAAAGCAGCTACCTGCTTATGGTCGAGAAAACTTTCTTCTCTTTCTTCTTCCATTTTCTCTTTTTCCTACGATTTTTCCTCTTTTCCTTTTTTTTTACATTTTTTCGTCTGAGAATTTTACCTTTGGATATATTCCCTTTGACACTCAGTTTTACTCCGTTTTTTTTGGTTCTTTGGGAAAGGTAATGGGAAAAAATCTGTTTTTACGAGTTTTCACAACTTATGATTTTCCGGAATTTTCCAGATTTTTCCAATTTGAAATTCGGAAAATTTTTCTTTTGTTCATATCATTTCTAAAAAGGAGGAATTTTTCTGATTTTCCTATATTTAACTGCAGAAACTTTCTTCTGCTCTTGTGGCTTTGTGGAAATTTGGGATTTTCCTCAATGTGGCATTTTCCGAAATTTTCCAAGATTTTCCACACTTTTCTGGATTTTCCCCAATTCAAGTCCATTGAATTTTCTTCCTCCAAATGATTTTTCTGTATGATCAAGATTTTTTTTTCAAAGTTTTTCACGAATTTTCCGGGATTTTCCAATATTTTCACAAATTTTCCGGAATTTTCCTGAACTGAACTTCGAGAACTTAACCTTGTCTACATGATTTTCGGGGAATCACAATTTGTTTTTAGTTTCCCGGAATTTTCCAAAATTTTCCACGATTTCCCGAAATTTTTCCGATTTTCCTATATTTAATTGCAGCAAATTTCTATTGCTCTAGTGGTTTTTTGGAAAATAGGGATTTTCCTCAATGCAACATTTTCCATAATTTTCCGAGATTTTCCAGGCTTTTCTGGATTTTCTCAAGCTCCAGTTCAGCAAACTTCCTTCCTCCAAATGATTTTCCTGCATCATCAGAATTTTCCAAGATTTTCACGAATTTTCCGATATTTTCACGAATTTTCCACCATTTCCACGAATTTTCCGTTTTTTCTCCAATTTTCCGGAGTTCTCCAGAATTAATCTTTAGCGACTTTTCCTTACCTACATGATTTTCAGGAAATCAGCATTTTTTCTCTAAATTTCACGGATTTTCCCAAATTTTCCACGATTTTCCGGACATTTCCACGATTTTCCCCAATTGAAAATCGGCCACTTTCCATTGTCCACATTTCCTGAAACATGCACATTTTTTTTCCCAATTTAGGATTTTCGGAAGTAATTTTCCTGAATTTCCCCAATTTTTCCCCGATTTCCACAAATAAAACTCCAGTAATTTTCCTCCATTTTCTTTTTTCCTTACTTTCCATCCAAGAACTTCACCTTCGAGAACATTCTCTCTGCCACTCAGTTTCATCCACTTTTTTCCCGTTACTTTGAAAAGAAAAGGAGCGGAGTAAAAAAATCAGCAGTTTTAGTGATCTTTTTCTTACACTTTCTCATTCATAATTCCCACTGCGGACCATCATTTTCTATGCACATGTTAAATTTTCCGTGAATTCCCAGAAGTGTCTTTGGGAATGACTGATGGTCCACCGCAAGGAGGATGTACCAGTAGTAGACGTATGAAATCTGCACTTTTTTCTACGAGCTTCGGGACTCAAATGTTCGGTCTTTAACAAATTACAAAAAATTTTCTGGCAAATCGGATTATTAGGGGTAAATGGACACATTCCATTTCTGCTGGAATTCGATGTTCTGTTTAATGAAAATTGTTGGGAATAGGGAAACTATTTGAGATAGGATATTCTAGATGATTTTATTGAGTAATTAAGGAAATTCCACGTGATTTTTCGGAATTTAAACAAAAAATTCTATAATTTTTGGAAAAAAAATTCTATAATTTTTGGAAAAAAATTCTATAAATTTGGAAAAAATTCTATAATTTTTGGAAGAAAATCCTATAATTTTTGTAAAAAAATTCTATAATTTTTGGAAAAAAATTCTATAATTTTTGGAAAAAAATTCTATAATTTTTGGAAAAAAATTCTATAATTTTTGGAAAAAAATTCTATAATTTTTGGAGAAAATTCTATAATTTTTGGAAAAAAATTCTATAATTTTTGGAAAAAAATTCTATAATTTTTGGAAAAAAATTCTATAATTTTTGGAAAAAAATTCTATAATTTTTGGAAAACAATTCTATAATTTTTGGAAAAAAACTCTATAATTTTTGAAAAAAATTCTATAATTTCTGGAAAAAAATTCTATAATTTTTGAAAAAAAATTCTATAATTTTTGAAAAAAAATTCTATAATTTTTGGAAAAAATGAAAAAGCAGTTTTTTTTAATTTTTTGAGGGTTTTGATTATTGCAGAGAGAAAATTTCGATTTTAGGACAAAAATAAGATGATTTTCCATCGATTCATGTGTTTTTGAATTTCAAAAAATCGATTTTTCAGTGATTTACAGACCATTTTTTGAAAATCATCATAAATACCTCAAAAATCGATGAAAATTAATTAAAAACCCCATAAATCGATGGGAAATGATCTCACCTTTCACCTCCAATCGAAATTTTTCCACTGCGACAATTAGAACCAAAAATATCATCAAAAAACTATTTTTTTCGTTATTTCTTCAAAAATCGAATTTTCCAAAAAAATTGTTAAAAATCGTCTTACATATGTTTTCCAGCTCAAATTTTCTCAGCTTTTCAATGAAATCATCAAAAAAAATCCTCCCCCCCCCCCCCTTTCCATCAAAATCTCCATTTTCCCACAATTCCACTTTCACAACAAAATCTAAACGTCAATTCGCACTTTAAAACACTCATTTAAAAGCGTAATTCAATTTTATTCACAAATTACTTAATAATTATGTCATCAGAAAGATGAAATACACTAAATCTACATGAAATGAGTTTCAAGATTCTTTCATCTCTATTATTGAATTTTTCTGTTTTCCACTCCTTTTTTTTTTTCTCTCTTTCTCTCGATGTTTCCATCTCTCATTTCTTAGGTAGAACGCCCGGTGGTTAATGCAACGTGAAAGAGAGATGAAAGACCGAAAATACGAGACGGTGAAATAAATAGACCAGGCTTGGGAGAGTGCTGCTGTAGAAGAAATACAGAAGCTCCGAGAAAAGCGAAGAAAAAAGAGGAAAAAAAAATGGAAAAAGACGATGAGTATTTTCACGGGAGAAAAATGCATTGGAGCACGTACATGGTAAGTAATGGGGTTATTATTCAATCTCACAATTCAGAATTGGCGCTTGATTAAATCATAATATCGATGAGTATTCAATTGTTTCTCCAATAATGAGAGAATTGGAGAAAATTTCAAGTGCTACGGGAATATTGTTGTTCTCGTATGAAAATAGCGGAAACTAATGGAAATTGTTCTTTGTTGTTTCATGCAGTCTTAATTAATCAGTTTCATTAATGGAAAAAAATTCCTGGAATGATTAATTATTCTTTGGTTTTTTTTTTTTGGAAG
This sequence comes from Aleiodes alternator, assembly GCA_963921955.1. Lineage (NCBI taxonomy): Eukaryota > Metazoa > Arthropoda > Insecta > Hymenoptera > Braconidae > Aleiodes > Aleiodes alternator. The sequence goes on from OY998114.1 coordinate 6,397,616, forward strand.
GTCTGAGAAACTAGTGGAGATACGCCCTTTTTGGCCTTAACTTGTATTTTCAGCTTCAGAAATTTGATAAAAAAAGAATCAGGATAAAAAGAGCGTATGTCCATTAAATTAATCCATTTCTCATATTTTACATCTTTAGTACTGATTTTTTTGTGAATATCGCAGAAAATAAGCGAGATAGCACGATTATGCTCTAAATCTTTTTTTTTTTGAGAGAATTCTAAGAGCTACAAAAAGGGTTTCCACGGAAATTTCGCTATCTCGCTTAGTTTCCGAGATATTTTCAAAAAAATAATATATATTCCTTCATTTTTAAACATTAAGGTAGTATCCCAGTGAACTCGATTACAGTTAATCCCTTATTTTTTTGATGCCTCATCAAAGATGATATTTTTTTACATTTTTCTGAATTTTTTCGGAATTTTTGACCGCGCAGTTTATGAGATATGAATTATCAAAGTTAGTGGAAATAGTGGTGGTGGGGATGAAACGCCCTAAATCGGACGGAAATAACGAAATTACTAAAAAATCACATGGTTGATCCATTATTTAAAAACAATTGGCGAAGAGAACAGCATTTTAACTAAATAATAGAAGAAAAAAATATTAAATTCACCGTATAGTTATTGAGAAATTTTAATTAGAAGGTAGTCGTAACTATTTGCCTCTCTCTCTCTCTATCTCATGCATGTGATCAAGAAAAATCTGGAAAAAATTGAGATAATGCCCCCAATATGTCTGCATTATTGTTGAATTTTTTCAGATTTTTTTCTGGAAGAACTTGTCTCTGGAAAAAATTCTGGGAAAAAATGAATTTAATAAAGAGAAATTGTTGAAAAATATATAAGGATTTTTTTTTGAGTGAAGGACTTTATGAAAAAATCTGAAAAAATTTGAAGAGATGCTCTGGCATGTCTACATTGTTGGTGAATTTTTTCAATTTTTTTTGTAGAGTTGCCTTTCTAGTAGAAATTCTGGAAGACAATAGATCCAGCAAACTGATTTTCTCCAATTCTTGACGAGATTAGTAATGTAAAAAAAATTCGAAAAACAAAAAAAAATTACATTCACAAGCTGAAGATATGACTTTCGAATAGCTTAATCACTTTTTCCAGGTAAATTGAAGCACTTTTTCCCCGAATTATCAGTAATTAATTGGAAACAAACCTAAAAATCCTCATTTTTCTCGGTTTTATCGACCGCACTCTGGGACACAACCTTAAATATAATTATTCTATTTAATCCGAAATATCATTCACCCATTTATAATTATTTTCATCAACTTACGTTGTGAAACCAGAAGATTTCGAGCGGTGGTGGATTACTGTTGACGTTGCAGACTAATTTCAAATCGTCGCCCTCACGAAGTGTCTCAAGGATGTAACCAACTGCAAGATGTGCCTCAACAACTGGTGTATCTGTAATTATATCATGAATTTCATTTAAAGGTGCAATTTATGAAATTATTGAAGGAGTAAAGAGAAGATCTCTTCGTTCCACTCCCATTAATTTCACGAAATTTTCTACACCGGAATAATCAAGCGAATGCACTAATTTCAATGAGTAACGAAAATTCCATTGGGCGTCAGACTGAGGAATGAAAGAGCAGCAAAAGTACATTGATTACGTTGAACACAGGGCGAAGCGTCTGTTGAGTTCATTGAAGGTGCCACTTTTGAAATTGCCTAGTTTAAATGGAAATGGAGATTGATCTTTCTGCACATGAATAAATGTTTAAATGAAACGAAAATTCACCAGATAAATTTTCGCATCACTCACGAACATATTTTCTTGTCTATTCAACATTTTACGATGGACATTAATCATTTTTCCGTCAATTTATTTATTGGATATTACGTCAGGAAAATGCAAAAGTCCAATGAAAAGAGAATAACAGGGGTTTTCGGCAGTTTTTAATTTTCCAGGATTTTTGAAAAAAAGTTTTTAATTGAACTATAGAAATTTTCATTTTTCCCAACGTTTTTCTGAAATTCAGGTTTTACTCAATTAGGGATTTCCCGAAATTTTCCAGGTTTTCCCTGAGTTTTTCATTTTTTTCCTGAATTTTTCAGGTTTTTCTGAATTTTTCTGAGTTTTTTAGTTTTTTCCTGGGTTCTTCAATTTTTTCCTGAATTTTTCAGATTTTTCTTGAATTTTTCAGGTTTTCCCTGAATTTTTCAGGTTTTTCTTGAAATGTTTAGTTTTTTTCCTGAATTTTTCAGATTTTTCTTGAATTAAATTTAAATTTCTCAGTTTTTCCTGGAATTGTACAGGTTTTTCCTGAATTTTTCAGGGTTTTCCTGAATTTTTCAGGGTTTTCATGTATTTTCAGGGGTTTCCTGAATTTTTAAGGGGTTTTCTGAATTTTTCAGATTTTTTCCTGAATTTTTCATTTTTTTTCTGAATCTTTCAGGTTTTTCCTGAATTTTTCAGGTTTCTCCCGAATTTTCCAAGTTTTTCCCGAATTTTCCTGGATTGATGTTCTTGCAATCTTTCTTTGCTCACACGATTACCGAAAATCAGGTCTCTTTCCCATTTGGCATTTTCCGAGATTTTCCAGAATTATCCAGGGCTTTTCCAAATTTTCTCAAATTGAACTCAGTCCAAATCCCTAAATATCAATTTTCTTTGTCAATTCAGAATTTTTCAGGATTTCCCTAGATTGAACTTTCCGCACTCTTCATTTGCTCAACCAATTTCTGGAAATCAGGTGTTTCCCCAACTCGGAATTTCCCAAGATTTTCCAGGACTTTTCCGAACTTTTCCAAATTGAATTCTGTCAAACTCTCTGAAAATCAGGTTTTCGTTACAATTTGGAATTATCCTGAATTTTCCGGGATTTTCCAAAATTAAACTCCCAGATTTCTGAAAAATCAGGTCTTTTTCCAGGACTTTTCCGAACTTTCCCAAATTGAATTCTGTCAAACTCTCTGAAAATCAGTTTTTCGTTACAATTTGGAATTATCCTGAATTTTCCTGAATTAACCTTCCAGATTTCTGAAAAATCAGGTCTTTTTCCAGGACTTTTCCGAACTTTCCCAAATTGAATTCTGTCAAACTCTTTGAAAATCAGGTTTTCGTTACAATTTGGGATTATCCTGAATTTTCCGGGATTTTCCTAAATTAAACTTCCAGATTTCTGAAAAATTAGGTCTTTTTCCAGGACTTTTCCGAACTTTCCCAAATTGAATTCTGTCAAACTGTCTGAAAATCAGTTTTTCGTTACAATTTGGAATTATCCTGAATTTTCCTGAATTAACCTTCCAGATTTCTGAAAAATCAGGTCTTTTTCCAGGACTTTTCCGAACTTTCCCAAATTGAATTCTGTCAAACTCTTTGAAAATCAGGTTTTCGTTACAATTTGGGATTATCCTGAATTTTCCGGGATTTTCCTAAATTAAACTTCCAGATTTCTGAAAAATTAGGTCTTTTTCCAGGACTTTTCCGAACTTCCCCAATTGAATTCTGTCAAATTCTCTGAAAATCAGGTTTTCGTTACAATTTGGGATTATCCTGAATTTTCCGGGATTCTCCTAAATTAAACTTCCAGATTTCTGAAAAATCAGGTCTTTTTCCAGGACTTTTCCGAACTTTCCCAAATTGAATTCTGTCAAACTCTCTGAAAATCAGTTTTTTCTTACAATTTGGGATTATCCTGAATATTCCAGGATTTTCCAAAATTAAACTCCCAGATTTCTGAAAAATCAGGTCTTCTCCCAATTTTAAATTTCCCGAAATTTTCCACATTTTTCTTCATTGAACTCAGAATTCCTCTTTTTCCCAACTTCATTTATACTTAAGACTTTTCAATTGCACGAAAAATCATGGAGCATGAATATGGGATTCTGCTTGAACACGAGACAACTTGAAGAACAATGAAGATAAAGAAAAAAAAAAGAAAAAAAAAAGAAGTTTAGAAGGAAAAATAAAATTATATCGAAAGCGTGAAGCAGCATTAATTGCTGGCGGCGAGTTCTTGGTAATTGAATTTGCCGTTTTGCAGACGGTTACTCGTAGGGATTATTCCAACGAGTTTACGAGGCGTCGCACGGGGAATGCCTTCAGTGGTTGGGATCGCTTGAACTTACGACCTTAATTAAAACAGTGTCATCCAAGACATTTTTTCGTCGTCAGAAGTAATAAAAGTCCGTAGCTCTCTTCTGGTAAAAGAAAAAACACTGGTTCACTTTTTAACAACTCGACTCAACAATTATGTCTTGATTTCTCTCTAATTTGCAATTTTAATTTTTTTTTCTCCTTTTTTTTTTTTATTGCAATGAATCTTTCGTACAAATTTCATTCTAAAATTAATTGAAAATGTTCAATTTTACATAGAAAAAACAAGGAAAAATGGAGAATTTTTAGTGAAGAAAATTATTCATCCAAATGAGTTGAATTCCAATTTGAACTAGAACTTGTCTCATGAAAATCCTGGGATCGAGGAACTACTGCGAATAAAATTTCATCGTTCATTAAAATATTCCAATGAATTATTCAATGAAGATGATGGAGACTTTACGAATCAGTAGTGAAGAGGTAAAACGGGTTAAGTCAATTTTTTCTGTCATTTTTCATCAAATATCATGAAAACTAATGGAGATTTTTGTCAATTTGTTTTCAAGCTGATTCATTAACAATTTTAATTATAATAATAGATTCATCTTATCGTTACTATTCAGAAACAAGTGGATAATAGTATTGCTTTCCAACTGATGTAGCTTTTTCTGCTGATACTGTAGCAATATGCTTGCGAATGGAAGTGACAGGGGAAGATGGGGCGAAATGGACTTCAGGGGAAAAATGGACACATCTGAATTTTGAGGCAAATATTATGAAAAACTCTTGAAATTGATAGAAATATTGGCGATAGATTGTTTTTGATGATTTCATTGAAAAGCTGAGGAAATTTTAGGGGGGAAATAAGTGCCGGAATTATTTTTTTTGAATTTTTGGAGATTTTGACTTTTTTGAGCACTTTAAGGGGGTAAAACCCTTACTTTTTTTGAAAATTTTCAGTTTTTTGAGAATATCTTCGGTTCTATTTGTCGTAGCGTAAAAATTCCGACGAGAGGTGAAAGGTGAGATCATTTGCCATCGATTCATGGGGTTTTCAATTTAAAAATATCGATTTTTAAGGTATTTATGGGCATTTTTGTGAAACAGTTTTGTGAAACTGTTTTTGGCCTATAACTATCCCAAAAATTGATATTTTTGAATTCAAAACCACATGAATCGATGGGAAATGAGCTCACCTTTCATTTGAGACCAACCACGAATTGCTACGACCAATAGAACCCGAGATATTTGCAAAAAACTGAAAAATTTCAAAAAAAGAAAGATCCCACCCCTCAAAAATGCCAAAAAATATCGATTTTTCAAAAAAATCGAAAAAAATACATCTGACACTTGTTTTCCGGCTAAAATTTCCTCAGCTTTTCAATAGAATTATCAAAAAAAATCCATCTCTAACCGTTTCATTACAGTGTTCATTTTGCCCCATTTTCCCCTACAACTTTTTTCAAACCATCATCAAAATATCAAATTTTGAAGGAATTCATTGAAACGCCAATAACTCGAGAACTAATCGTGCAAATAAGCTCAAAAATTCACAGGCATCTAACTGATAAAACTCTCGAGATAATAAATGAGTATAAAAATCATCAGTTGAATAATTTCCAGAAATTCCATTAAAAACTGATTTTCGAAAAATGGACATATCTCAAAAAGTATCGATCGAATTCTCTTGAAATAAATCTTAAAAAATAGAGTTTTCCTGTAATTGAGACTCTTATGGACACTTTTTATTCGAATTATTCTAAGTATCTTCTATCAAAAAAAATTACAATCTAAAATCCTGATGATCACATAGGAAGCAAAAACTGGAGCTCCTTCAACAAATTTCCTTCAAATACCAGACATTTCTACTTCAACAAAATGCAAATGATCTTTTCTGAAAAATATCAGCTCATCTTTCCAACGAGAATATCCCCCGGAAATCAAGTCAATGAAATCGTCAATACGCCCCCCCCCCCCCCCCCCACCTCCAGAAGTCTCCATCGAGTTTCATGAAAACGTCGTCGACAGTACAGATACGAAATCGCTAGACGAAAAAGTTTTTGGACGATCGTTTCATTTTCTGCAAAGTAACCATCTTCCCTCTCTCTCTCTCTCTCTCTTCTTATCTCCCAAAAACTCTTTCCACTGGTCTCAACCATATCTCTATCTCTCTCTCTTTCTACTTATAGGTAAAGCCAGTACGAGAAAATTCCATTTCAAAGTATCGTCGTCAGTGTGACCCTCTTGAAAATCCAAAGCGGAAGGAAACTGCAACGGCTGTCCAAACAAGCCAATTAATTGACTCTAGTTGAATTGAGGTCGACCGGCTGGTTACATCCGCAAAGAAACGATTGGCTCATTGCTATTCCTTGCATCGACTTTGTTGAGAAAAAGTTTTTCCTCTCACCCCCTCAGGCAGAAAACTCTTCACTCTTCTTTGGCCTTTTAATCTCACTCAGACAATTATTGAATGTTATTCTTTTGAAAATTGAAAATTATCTGTATGAATTTTAGATTTTAAGATGATTAAAGAGAACATATATATATCAATTTTCTTCATTTAAATGAAAGGAATATGTTCATTTATCTGATTTTGATCATTAGAAGCTGATGATCTTTCTTTTTTTTACGAATTTTCTGGGAAATCATCAAAAAAATCGATCACGGTCCAACCATTAGGCCAAAAAAAGGGTCCACCATTTTGTTTCAGGTGAGCTGTGAACGAAATGGCGTCCACACCACTTTTTTTCTGCGTTAGAATGCAATTATTTGAATGAAACCGTGATTTTAAGATGATTAAAGATAATAAATACCATCAACAAATGAAAATTTCTCAATTTCCTCAGAAAATACAGACTCACAACTCTACTGGGACTCAGTCTATGGGCTAACCTCAAGCCTCAAGGAGATACAAAGTGATGAGATAGCACAAAATTGTACGTACGTCTCCACTGGAGTTCTAACCAATTTATGAATGCGGCAGTCTGACATGAAATTGCACTATGTCCTCTACCAAGTACCATTGGACGTAGTTGGTGGAATATCCCCATGCCCCACCTACCAACGTTGAACTTTATTTCCTCTTGCTCACTACCTTGACTACGACTCAATGAACAACAGGAATAATACACAGTGAGTTCATGTACATTTGTGGAAATACAACGAGAAGTTTGATCCTACAATACAAACTAACTTCTGTAATTCTTGTTACAAAACACGTATTACATTTGATAAGTAACAATAGATGGAACATGGATGGTATTTTGATAGAATAGAATGAGACGATTTCATTTTTGTTGAATTTTTCAAAAATATTAATCACCTTTCTCATCAATGTACACCAATTGTATCAAGGATGTATGATCATGACAAGAATTTTCGATTTGGTGCTTCACAATTTTTTTGGAGTTAGATTATTCCTCAAAGAATTTTACTGTAAAAAGTCTGGGTTAGGTAACCATTCATATAAGAAAGAAAAAAATTATTGAAAATTGACAGAAATACATGGGCTCTTGTGGAGGAATGGAGGTTATGATCGTAAATTAATAAATATAAAATTTTCAAGCTCTCAATTGAAGGCCCTCAGGTATATGAATCGACTAACAATCGACTCTACACATAGTCAGACGCGGATCGATGAAGCTATCTATCATCCATGGTCGAAAAGTGCTCAAAAAATGTTCATGGTCGATCGTTAGTAGAGTCAAGGTTTCCACTTGGGATTGACTGACAGTCAACCCAATGTTCAGCTGATCACTGGTCATCTCGTTATTCATATTACCATCGAATAATGCTCGATTAGTGATCAAGTGAGCGCACAAGTCGACCCCCCAATCGAATGACGATCAAATAGTCATTGATGGATCCGCCAGGGAAGGAACAAATATTCATAAGAAAAATGGATATTGCAGTAATTCGTCAATATTCAAAAAATCCTATGTATTCATTCATCCTGAAGAGAAAAATAGAATTGAAATTCGAATTACTTCACTTAATCATTCATTTCTCGCCGTGATTGGCCAGATTCACAGTATACTTCACGTGGTCATTCACTTCGGCTCGCTCCGCAACCGTTCGGGCCTAGCTCCGCCCATCAAAATTAACGGTTTCCCCACTCTCTCGATCATACATCAATCAGTCGTGTCTTCCCATATGCAAACATATATGTTACATTTACAAAAATCTTACAACATATGTGTGGCAAAAAATGTAATAATTGACATATATTCAATATATATATTACCAACATATAAAAAACTGAAGATACATTATATATATGTGTATATATATGTGAAATGTATTCGACATATGTATTCTTTATATTCATATATATGCTTGTACATATATATATATATTTTCGAGCAGATTCTTGTGTTTTCTCTCTTGAACTTCGTTTTATTTATAGTCTAAAATTCAATTTAGTTATCTTTTTATAAAATTTATGGAAATATGCCTTCTTCACCTTGATCCTCTTTTTTGTAAAGATCCTTCAAGTGCTAAAAAGAATGGATCGTGACAAAAAGAGCCTGTCTCCATTATTTTCCACTTCTTTTTCATCTTCTGAAAAATTCGAGTGTCCTAATTGAATTAATCGTTAGAATAAAATGAAATTCCCGTAGAAATGGGAGAAAAAAAAAAATAAAATGTGGAAATTGTTAAATTTTCTAAGAGTCACTACTGGTCAGTGATCCAGGAAATTTTAGGCCACGAACACTCGTTGGTGGATGAAATTGGCCGAAGGTAAATGGCTCTCATACTATCTCACTTTTACAGTAAAACCTTTCTCTCTCTAGCACCCAAAGCTTTTTGAAGTATATATATATACATATATACATATATATAGATATATATTCCCCTGAGGCATTAGACTCTGAGCGTAAAAGCAAAGCCCACTTCGTGGATTTCGTTGAACCCTCTCTCTCTCTCTGTCTATTTTTCTTTTCCTCCCTTTTTTTTATTGTTATGGTATTTTTTCATCATTCTTCTTCAATTTGTGTTTTTTTTTCTCATCCACTTCTTTTTATTTTTCATCGTTGAAATTGCAGTTTGAATCGTTTTGAAAATGAAATCACTCAAGTAAATGGATTATTTTTCGATTGAACTGAAATTTAATTTGCGTTTTGGACGTAACAGTGTCCACGAGATTCCCTAAAAACACAGATACACACAAAAGACAAGATAACTCATCAAAAAGTATGTTAACAATGTAAAAAACACATAAAAATTTGATGAAAAACTCACAGGCAACTCGAAGTTGACGACTCTCTTTGAGTTCACCACCGGGAAAATTGTGATTTACCGCTGTACAGCTCAATTCTTTGCCATCGTCTTCACGATCAAGGACTAGAGCAAGTTTACTTATCGTTGAATTACTTCGTTGAGTTGTTGCTACACTTGGATCACGAAATTTTAGTCCACCAAGGCTCCATCCCAGTGTTGCCGCTGGCCAACTACCCCAAGTTTCACATACCGCTGCAATTGGACGTCCAGCCAGGATAAAATCATCGTGCAGACGTATTTTTACGGCAACTGGTTTAACTGAAAACATATAATGAGAAAAAAAATATGAATTGATTTATTTAATGTAGTATTATTGATAAAAAATTGATAAATCAGTTATACACAGTGAAAAATGTTTTCTTAATTTAAGAATGTGCAGGTCACTTAAATTAAGAAATAAAAGTCACTTGATTTAAGTGAGTTTTACTTTTTTAAATTAAGAAAGAAAAAGTCACTTGATATAAGTGACAAAAGTCACTTGATTTAAGTGAGAAAGTCACTTAATTTAAGTGAGTTTTACTTTTCTAAATTAAGAAAGAAAAGGTCACTTGATTTAAGTGAGAAAAGTCACCTGATTTAAGTGAGAAAAGTCACTGAATTTAAGTGAGTTTTACTTTTTTAAATTAAGAAATAAAAAGTCACTTGATTTAAGTGACAAAAGGTCACTTGATTTAAGTGATAAAAATCACTTGATTTAAGTCACAAAAGTCACTTGATTCAAGTGACAAAAGTCACTTGATTTAAGTGACAAAAGGTCACTTGATTTAAGTGATAAAAGTCACATGATTTAAGTCACAAAAGTCACTTGATTTAAGTCACAAAAGTCACTTGATTCAAGTGACAAAAGATCACTTGATTTAAGTGACAAAAGTCACTTGATTTAAGTCACAAAAGTCACTTGATTTAAATGACAAAAGTCACTTGATTTAAGGGACAAAAGTCACTTAATTCAAGTGACCTGCCATTCTTAAATTAAGTGACTGCACATTCTTAAATTAAGAAAATATTTTTCACTGTGTAATTAAACGGCAGAACTGCTGAACATCCGCCTTTATGTCGCTAATTATTTTGTCTTCTCAAAAGTTCCGAAAAATTACCGGAAAAATCGATTAGCCCAGGAAAAGATCCGCCATTTTGTTGAATCGGGGAAATATGGACACGAAATGGCGCTTACGCCTCTTTTCCTCTGAACGGCTTGTTTACGATCTTGCTGAAGGCTTATTATCCCACTCTATAAATATCTCGTTCAACCCCTTGTCACATAAACTCTCAGGAAAGACCGGGGCAAAATGGACCCGCGGGGCAGAATGGACCAGGATTTTTTTGGGGGTGAAATTCTTTCTAGAAAAATTTGAAAAAATTCCCCAACAATCTAAAGATGCTAGAGCATCTTCTCAATTTTTTTCCGATTTTTTCATAAAGTCCTTGCCTGTAAAAAAAAATCTGTTTCATTTCACTCGAGTTTGCCACGTTCAAAAGCGTTTTCACTGAAGTAATAAATCACTTCTGACAATGCCAATAGCCAAACTTTGACGTACGTTTGTACCCTCCAACTAGACAATATGAAACTCCGATAATTCTCATATATTTTACAAAAGAAAAAGATCCAAACAAATTTCAAGGAATTCTTTCATAATAAATAAAGATGATAAAGAGTAGATTGTCGAAGATGAGTTTGAATCCACCAGAGATTTCTGATTTATAGATTAAATCAAATTCACGAATTCCTTTGCTCTCAAACTATGGGATAAAACTCGTTGAGAATGTACGCCTGGCGCCTGGCGACGATAGAATACAGACCTACATGTTGTAAAGTTGGCGCAAAAATATTTTCACTATTGATCTCTTTTTTTTTTTTTTTTTTTTTAATGTTTTTTTTTTCCTTCTAGCAATGCTTGCGGAAGAAGTTTCTAGTACACTCGCATGTATTGGTATAACTACAGTTATACAAATGCTGCATGGTATATCCACATAAACAACAGTAGTACCAGTGGAGGAATAGTTTTAACACACGAATTGAGGGAAAAGTCGTTTTATGATTCTGGCAAAAGAACAGTACTTCTAGAGGACACACAGCTTTGGCGGTTACTTGGACTGCAATCAACTGTAAATTAAGCTATCACAGTTTTATAGGTATCATGGGAGAATTTGTAGAATTTCTAAAGTATAAATGAGAAATAGTAAGTATCAACACTTTTATCTGGCACTGTGTTAAGGTTGTATACCAGTGAACTCCTTATTTTTTTGATGCTGTATCAAAGATGATATTTTTTTACATTTTTCTGAGTTTTTTCGTAATTTTTGTCCCTGCAGTTTGTGAGATATGAATTATCAGAGTTAGTGGAAATAGTGGGGATGGGGATGAAACGCCCTAAATCGGACGGAAATAACGAAATTACTAAAAAAACCACATGGTTGACCCATTATTTAAAAACAATTGGCGAAGAGAACAGCATTTTAACTAAATAATAGAAGAAAAAAATATTCAATTCACCGTATAGTTATTGAGAAATTTTAATTAGAAGGTAGTCGTAACTATTTGCCTCTCTCTCTCTCTATCTCATGCATGTGATCAAGAAAAATCTGGAAAAAATTGAGATAATGCCCCTAATATGTCTGCATTATTGTTGAATTTTTTCAGATTTTTTTCTGGAAGAACTTGTCTCTGGAAAAAATTCTGGGAAATAATGAATTTAATAAAGAGAAATTTTTGAAAAATATATAAGGATTTTTTTTGGAGTGAAGGACTTTATGAAAAAATCTGAAAAAAATTGAAGAGATGCTCTGGCATGTCTACATTGTTGGTGAATTTTTTCAGATTTTTTTGTAGAGTTGCCTTTCTGGGAGAAATTCTGGAAGACAATAGATTCAGCAAACTGATTTTCTCCAATTCTTGACGAGATGAGTAAAGTAAAAAAAATCGAGAAACAAAAAAAAATTATATTCACAAGCTGAAGATATGACTTTTAAATATTTTAATCACTTTTTTCGCGTATAAAGCACTTTTTCCCGAATTAACAGCAATTAATTGGAAACAAACGCAAGCTTAGTACTCGAATTTTCTCAAATATCTCAGAAAATAAATGAAGGCAATTTCATTGCCTTTTTTGTCATTCAGGTTTACTATATATGATAATTCAAATTTCCAATCCTATAATTTTTCATAATTTTCCAGTTATTTTATTTTTTATTATTCTTTTTGATCCATATTTCCTTCATCAATTCAATGTTTTCATATATTTTTCATCCAAATTTTGTTATCCAATGAATTTGTAATTTCAGCAGAATTTTCATTAGCTTGATGGACTCTTTAGTCCAAAGCTCAATAAATGCTGTCATAAATACCCTTTCCGAAGCTTTGAAATTCGCTACAAAATGAGCTTAAGACACAAAAGCCATTTCTCCATTATTCACGGATATATTCTCCAAAAAAAATAATAAAAAAGAAAAAAGTTAAAAAAAAAAAGATCTACAAAAAAATCATTTTAATTATTAATTTCAAAGAGAAATGTAGATTTTAATTAAAACAACGAATGGATTCATCCAATATTCGTTCACATTAATGACTAATTATCCTTCTAATTAACCCAAATTTATCATCTCTAATATCATTATACTTTTCTCTGAAACAATTTCATGGACAATAAACAGAAATAATCTTCCTTTTGTACACAACAAATACATTCAATTTATCGTGTTTCATTCAATCGAAATATCACGAATAAATTTTATCTAATAGAATTTCGAATTTCACGTTGAATAGCAAATGATAATCCTGTAATTCAATAATTCACATAGAATCAAAGTGAATACATATTAAATCAGTTCAAAGCTCATCAAATTTCAATCATCAAAAATATACAAATTAACATTGACAAATTTAATTTCCGCTTATTTTCAATTAATTTTAATTAATTTTGGTAATTAAATGGCATTGCTCTTAAAAAAAAAACAAATAAATTGGAAACATTCATTACTACTTTGAAAAATCGAATTTTCCGAAGAAAATATTTGCTCTCAATTTCCACAAGTTTGTGTTGTTGTAATTGAATTTCGTTAATTGCATCAATAAGTTTTCGCTATTATGAATGAATTCATAGACAATTTCTTGCTATACAAATTGCTTTATTGATTGCTACTGGTTAATTTTTCTTTCAAGATGACCAATTTATTTTCTGTCACTTGATCAACTCAAATACAATAAAGAAACTTGGATGATTGCTTATTATTTTTTCATTATTTACTTTATTATTCGATGATTTTCTTTATCAACACAATTAATTATGGAAAAATCGAATATTCAGTGGAAATAGGGTGAAAAAAAAATGAGAAAACTATATATGGAAAATGAATAATGATAATATTAATTAAAAATATTTACAAATAATAGGGAATTTGCATATTTAATTGTTTTTTTTTACTGCAATTGATTAATTAGAATTGGTTGAGTGTATAAAAAATGATAATAATTGAAAATGTTAGTTCATGTTTTTTTTACTTTGAAAATGAATGAATTTGAAGAAAGCCAGATAGCGGAAGTGACGTCGATATACCATATAGTTTTGAAAAGTGTCATTAGCTGGCGCTCTAGCTCCAATGTGATTGGTCAATGCGTATTGGGGAGAGTGGGGCAAAATGGACACTGTAATGAAACGGTTAGAGATGGATTTTTTCTGATGATTCTACTGAAAAGCTGAGGAAATTTTAGCTGGAAAACCAGTGTCAGATGTATTTTTTTCGATTTTTTTGAAAATTCGATATTTTTCGGCATTTTTGAGGGGTAAAAGCCTTTTCTTTTTTGAAAATTTTCAGTTTTTTGGAAATATCTCGGGTCCTATTGATCGCAGCAATTCGGGGTTGGTCTCAAATGAAAGGTGAGCTCATTTTCCATCGATTTATGGGGTTTTGAATTCGAAAATATCAATTTTCGGGATAGTTATAGGCCAAAAACTGTTTCACAAAACTGTTTCACAAAAATGCCCATAAATACCTTAAAAATCGATATTTTTTAATTGAAAACCCTATGAATCGATGGCAAATGATCTCACCTTTCACCTCCCATCGGAATTTTTACGCTACGACAAATAGAACCAAAGATATCCTCAAAAAACTGAAAATTTTCAAAAAAAGGAAGGCTTTTCCCCTCTAAAATGCTCAAAAAAGTCAAAATCGCCAAAAATTCTAAAAAATTAATTCCGGCACTTGTTTTCCGCCTAAAATTTCCTCAGCTTTTCAATGAAATCATCAAAAACAATTTACCGTCAATATTTCTATTAATTTCAAGAGTTTCCCATAATATTTGCCTAAAAATTTAGATGTGTCCATTTTACCCCTGATGTCCATTTCGCCCCACCTTCCCCTACTCTGTATGATGCAGAGATTATGCAGTTGATGTAGAGAATCATTAGAATTTTGTTTGTGAAGTTTTATTATTCACGTAATGTCTGAACTAGACGAAAGCATCATCGCAAAATATCTTTAAAGTTGATTTGGGAAATCGTATGGATTGTTTAGCTCTGATATTCGATTTTTCTCAACTCAAGCTAGACAGCACTGCCGAATTATTTGGTATTATGACGTCACTTCCGATTCATCGTCGGTCAAAAAATGCAATTTTTAATAATTCATAGTTAATTAATTAATTCATTTTAAAAAAAACAAAACATGATTTTCTCATTTAAAAAACTGTCCCCTGCAAGAAAAAAGAAAATGAAAAAAAAAAATATGTAAATCAACTATTTCTTGAAAAAGTTATGATTAAAGCATTTGAACAGCTTTCTTATATTTAGATCCATAAACGACGGAAATATAAATGCATAAGCTCCACCCCACTCTCTAACACTCGTCCATAATATTTTTATACTTTAGCCAAGAACTTCCGAGAAATTCTTTGAAACCGACAAAGATGAGTTTGTGAGAAGCAAGCAGCACAATGATCGTTGGAATTTATCTTGCTTCCGTTTGGCATTTCTACTCTTTCGTTGAAATATATATTTCAATACTATCTCAGAGCGTCATTTCCTCTTTAATACTAAAAAATTATGACTAAAGGTATTAAACCATGAAGAATAAAGATAAAGATAGGGAAAAGTGGGGTGAAATGAACACATGTTAGTTTTGGTATTTTATGCTATGAAAATTGCTCGAAATCGATGGAAATATTGGAGATAGGTTTTTTCTGATGATTCCATTGGAAAGCTGAGGAAATTTCCCATGAAAATCATATGTCACAAGTTATTTTTTTGAATTTTTCAAAAATTCCATTTTTTCCTCGAGATTTGAAGGTGAAATTCTTCTTTTTTTGAAAAATTTCAGGTTTTCGGGAATATCTCGGGTTCTATTGGTCGTAGCGACCTGGGGTTGATCTCAAATGAAAGGTGAGCTCATTTCCCATCGATTTATGTGGTTAAAAAAAAAATTTATCAATTTTTCAAGTACTTATAGGGCAAAAACTGATTTTCAGAAAATGGCCTATAAGTATTTGAAAAATTGATGAAAAAAAATTTGAACCCCATAAATCGATGAGAAATGAGCTCACCTTTCATTTGAGATCAACCCCAGGTCGCTACGACCAACAGAACCGGAGATATCGTCAAAAAAGTGAATTTTTTCGATTTTCAAAAGGAAAACCCCTTCAAAACTTGACCCAAAAAAGTAAAATTTTCAAAAAAAAATCAAAAAATCAATTATGACCCATGTTTTCCACCCAAAATTTTCTCAGCTTTCCAATGAAATCATCAGAAAAACTCCATCTCCAACCCTTCAATTGTAATGTCTCCATTTTACCCCACCTCATCCCCAAACCTTGATGATAAATTGTTTTAACTCATTTTTAAAAGCACAAAATTGTCAGAATGCATGAAAATGACAAGATTGTGTATGTATTTTGGTTGGACAGCAAAAGCGGAGATCAAAACGGTAGATTCAATTTCCTCTTCAATATTACTCTCATCTTCGAATTCCTCTTATTTTAATATTGGCAAAACAGGATATTAACGTATCATTGCGGTACGTCTAGTACTCAACTGAAACACATACAGCTGTAATTTCTCATTTATACATACATATATATATACACATATCATCGCATATCTATACATATATTCTAAAATGCATCATCTTTTCATAATAAATTTTCTTTGACGATACGGAAATCAAACATGTCAATTTATTTGCTTGAAAAAAAAAAAGAAGATCTCTTTCATCATCTCACAAATTGAAATGAAGTAGACAAATATTTTTACGTCACTTACTGCGAAAAAATGAGGGCAATCCGCCTCTTTTTACCTCTCATTTTCTCTCTGCAACTCATATTTTTTTGTTCATAAAATTCCTTTTTTTTTTTCACTGCTTTCCATTTTTTTTTTCTCTCTCTTTTTTTAGTCAACTTTCAAAGGACACTTTTCCAGCAGTGAAGTTTATTTTCATGATATCGTGGTAGCACAGGCAACAAAATAAAATCAGACATATCAACCTCACGAGATTACGCCTCGTAAAAACCACTTACGGTATAGGATATCAGGCGACTTCTTCTTTTTTTTTATTCATTCTTTCTATTCGTTTGTTCATATTTTCGTAGTTTTTTTTATTTTTTATTTTTTTCCTGACTTTTTTTTTATATGTAACATGTTTATATACGTATACAAAGCTGCTGCGGGAGTGTCATAGGCTGAGAAATAAAGTAACCGGAGAATTGTTGATGTTTTTTTAAACATGTGCAGGAAAAAAGTAGATAAATTCTGTGGGGAGGTGAAAAAAAACTGGAAATATGACGAAAAAAGAAGAAAAAAATTATTATAAATTCATGAAATTATCAGAAGTACTGAAAATAATTCAGTACTTGTGATCATAAGTTAAGTATTTGATGAAATGTTTTTGAAATGAGTGAAGATACGCCCTTTTTTTGCTTCAATCTAGTATTTTTGTCGGTTTTTTATAGAAAAGACTCTTTAAATTATTGTTAAAAAAATATTAGGATTAAAAGGTGCGAGCCTCCCTCTTGCCTCGCCAATATATCAGGGGAGTACTTGCATCAATCTGGTAATGGAGCGTTTCCCTGAATGCGATATTGTTAATGACTCGATTGAATCTATTGTTAATAAATGCATTATTGTTGTAAAATCGTTAATGTAATCATTTTGTTTATTGATTATTTTTCTTTTCTTTATCAATTTATTGCCACTTTCATTCTCATTTGCTTTGCGTAAATCATCACTTAATTTTCTATTTTTGTTTTTGTTTTTTTTGTATTAATCATTGCTGTAAATCTATGCAATCCTGTTATTGGCCTTGGCTGTTGGGTTGATGTAAAATTAAATAAATAAATAAATAAAAGGGCGTATTTCCATTATTTCTCGAGATTTTCTAATTAATATTGAATGACTCAATCAATTTTATTTACATTTTTTAGGCAATACAGCTTTTTAAATGGATATATTTTCGATAAAATTCGGATATTACGAGTCAGTATAATAATTTAGATACAATATTGTATTTTTTTTTCTCATTTTACTATAATTTTTTTTATTTATTTTATTTGTCATAGGAAAAAATCCTTCGTTATGAGGATTAGTCGTAATTAAAATTGAAATTATTGATGAAAATAGACTTACGATAAATATCTAATGGAACTTCTCTGATAACGGGATTGAGCATTGGTCCAGATTGTGCACGACACTCTAATTTTGAGCCCCAAAGTGATCTAGTGACTTTTCCAATGAACAGATGATTGACTGTGAATTTACTGGATAATATATTGGAGTCGGAAATTCCGGTTACATCGATAACTCCATCGAGAAGCTCGTCGTCCTTCCACCAAGTTACCGAAGGTTTTGGTCTTCCTGAAAGTAAAAAGAAGGGGAAAAAAATTAAGAAAGTTAACTTTTTATTTTTTTGATGCTGTATCAAAGATAATATTTTTTTTACAATTTTCTGAATTTTTTCATAATTTTTGTCCGTGCAGTTTATGAGATATGAATTATCAAAGTTAGTGGAAATAGTGGTGGTGGGGATGAAACGCCCTAAATCGGACGGAAATAACGAAATTACTAAAAAATCACATGGTTGACCCATTATTTAAAAACAATTGGCGAAGAGAACAGCATTTTAACTAAATAATAGAAGAAAAAAATATTCAATTCACCGTATAGTTATTGAGAAATTTTAATTAGAAGGTAGTCGTAACTATTTGCCTCTCTCTCTCTCTATCTCATGCATGTGATCAAGAAAAATCTGGAAAAAATTGAGATAATTCCCCCAATATGTCTGCATTATTGTTGAATTTTTTCAGATTTTTTTCTGGAAGAACTTGTCTCTGGAAAAAATTCTGGGAAATAATGAATTTAATAAAGAGAAATTTTTGAAAAATATATAAGGATTTTTTTTTGGAGTGAAGGACTTTATGAAAAAATCTGAAAAAATTTGAAGAGATGCTCTGGCATGTCTACATTGTTGGTGAATTTTTTCAGATTTTTTTGTAGAGTTGCCTTTTCAGGAGAAATTCTGGAAGACAATAGATTCAGCAAACTGATTTTCTCCAATTCTCGACGAGATTAGTAATGTAAAAAACAATTCAAAAACCAAAAAACAATTATATTCACAAGCTGAAGATATGATTTTCTAGTTTAATCGCTTTTTCCCCTAAATTAAAGCACATTTTCCCCGAATTATCAGCAATTAATAGAAAATTAACCGAAAAATCCTAATTTTTTCCATTTTTATTGCAGTTTGAGAGGATTCCAATGAATCCTTTGACAAAAAATTATTGGATTTGTCATATTACGTGTCTACAAATGGCAATATTTCACGAACAAACATCAGTTTATCATTATCGAATGAATTTTCATTGGAAAACAATGTGAAATTGAGTGATACAGGTAAATGAATTCCCCTGACCCCCAAGAGAAATTTTGTAATTCAATAATAATCGGAAATATCTCTCTCTCTCTTTCTCCCTCTCTCTTTCTCTGTATTGTTGATAATAATTTACCCTCCAATCATTGACAAAGCAATCTACATTGACACACACAGCACATATAGGGGAAGAGTGTATCAAGGGATTTAATGAGTCATACGGTTATTAGTTTGAAGTTAAATACAGTACAAATTGATGTTAAACGATTTTACGTTATTTTCCTAATACAATTGTGAACGTTGAAAACGTTTGTAGAGTGGATAATGTAACATGAAAGTTTTCGCAAATAGTTTAAACTCGATTAAAGCCATTCGTTGGAAACAGCAACGCCCAATTGGCTTTTTTTTGTCCTTTCTTCTTTTTAATTCTCTAAATTCTCTTTTTAAATAAATTTGGGATGAAGTAGATATATCACACCATCTTCTCAAATTTTTTCAGATTTTTTTGCGAATTCCCCCCTTTATGCATATATTTTCTGGAATATAAGATGAATTCATGAAAATTCGTAAAAATTTGGATATTTATAGATTTTCCGAATTTTCATTGATCGGCAGATTGACAAAAAAATCTGAAAAAATTCAGGGGTGGAGTAGATATATCACACCATCTTCTCAAATTTTTTCAGATTTTTCCGCGAATCTCTCCCTTTATGCATATATTTTCTAGAATATTAGATGAACTTATGAAAATTCGTGAAAATTTGGATGTTCACATATTCTCCGAATTTTCATTGATCGGCAGATTGACAAAAAAATCTGAAAAAATTCAGGGATAAAGTAGATATATCACACCATCTTCCCAAATTTTTTCAGATTTTTCCGCGAATCCCCCCCCCCCCCCCTTTCTGCATATATTTTCTAGAATATTAGATAAATTAATGAAAATTCGTAAAAATTTGGATTTTTACACATTCTCCGAATTTTCATTGATCGGCAGATTGAGAAAAAAATCTGAAAAAATTCAGGGATGAAGTAGATATATCACACCATCTTCCCAAATTTTTTTGTCCTTTTTTCTTTTTTATTCTCTATTCAAATAAATTTTAAACGAAATAAATTGGAGAAAATAAATTACAACTAAAAGAGAAAAAATGAATAAAAATCGATCATTTGAACCTGCCTCTAGGATTACCTTGAGTGCATTAATTGAATTGAAATGACTCATCTGTGATATGCTTACCTCCTGATACTTGACAGGTAAGCCGCAAATCATAACCCTCGAAGAAACGTGAAACTCCCATGACCTCACGGCCCTGAGCATCATAAATTACTGGCCTCGTAGGTTGCTCTGAAAGATAAGCACACCAACATTAATTATTTTTACGTCATGAAGATTTTTAGAAATGTATGAATACTGCAAAAGAAGAATCAGATTCAAAAAAAATTCCTTTTTTTTCACGATTTTCTAGAAAAATTGTGCAAAGTGAATTGTTTTTTAAAGAATATCTCGGAAACTAAGCGAGATAGAGATATTTTTGAAGAAACCTTTTTTGTAGCTCTAAAAATTCTCTACAAAAATTGATTCTTGAAAAATTTCTCTATCTCGCTTAGTTTCCGAGATCCTTTTCAATGAAGGTTCGGAAATTCTTTTTTTTTACGATTTTCAAAAAAAAATGTCAAAAGATAATTTTTTTTCTTAGAATATCTTGGAAACTAAGCGAGATAGAGGAATTTTTAAGAAAACCATTTTTGTAGCTATAAAAATTTTCTACAGAAACGGTGTCTAAAAAAATTGCGCTATCTCGCTTAGTTTCCGAGATCCTTTTCAATAAAGAATTTAATGAAATTAGAAGTCAATTTATTTACTCAAAATAAATCGGAAATTAAGCGAGATAGCGTGATTTTGCAAGGATTTTTTTTTATGTGAAATTTCAAGAGCTACAGAAGTGTTCAGAAACCAAAAAAGGCGTATCTCCATTGGTTGCAGGGATATTTCGCAAAAAATGAGAAAAACCCATTTTTCACCTCTTTTTTTCATTAATTTTTTTTTTTTATTATTTTTTATGTTTTTATCTTTTCACGACTGAATTGGGAATCATTTCCGTTGGAGATAAAAGAGGAGGAAATTTTTTTTCCTTTTTGTTCTCATCAAAAACCGATTGGGTCAATCTTGCTCCGATTGAAACGAAAAAAATTCCCCCTTTTTTTACTATTGACCGATTTTTTTTTAATTTAATCATTTTTTCTCTTCTTCGTACAAGTCGCAATATAACGTGTCATGGTTGCAATCAGTTACGTACGTTTTCCAACTATCAGGATATCGACTTTAGCTATCTGCACTCATGCATGTTGACGGGAAATGAAAAAAAAAAAAAAAAATCAGTCGTTAAACGTTTCAGAGTGAAAGAAAAAATATACGAGTAATAAAAAGAAATAGAAAAGTTTGGTGAAAAAAAAAAGAAAAAAATATAAAAAAGTCATTGTGACGAGCGTCAGGAGTGCAAAACGGAAATGCCGCAGGCGAGCCAAAGCGAAGTTACGAGCAGTAACCATTTTCAGAAGAGGAGTAGTGCGATAAATCGCTGTGGCATTACAAGAGAAGTCACTTTGCCATTTCTAGTTCAATGTTAACAAAAAATTATATTTTTATAGGAATTTAAAATGAATGAATTTCGTGAAAATCTGGATTTTCGGGTATATTTTGATTTTTCATTGATCGGCGGGTTGATAAAAAAATTTGAAAAAATTCAGGGATAAAGTAGATATATCATACCATTTTCTCAAATTTTTTCAGATTTTTCCACGAATCCCCCCCTTTTTGCCTATATTTTCTAGAATATTAAATAAATATGTGGAAATTCGTGAAAATTTGGATGTTCACATATTCTCTGAATTTTCATAGATCGGCGGATTGAGAAAAAAATCTGAAAAAATTCAGGGATGAAGTAGATATATCACACCATCTTCCCAAATTTTTTCAGATTTTTCCGCGAATCCTCCCTCCCCTTTTTGCCTATATTTTCTAGAACATAAGATAAATTCGTGAAAATTTGGATGTTTACATGTTCTCGGAATTTTCATCAATCGGCGGATTGAGATAAAAATCTGAAAAAATTCAGAGATGAAGTAGATATATCACACCATCTTCTCAAATTTTTTCAGATTTTTCCTCGAATCCCCCCCCCCCCTTTCTACCTATATTTTCTAGAATATTAAATAAATATGTGGAAATTCGTGAAAATTTGGATGTTCACATATTCTCCGAATTTTCATAGATCGGCGGATTGAGAAAAAAATCTGAAAAAATTCAGGGATGAAGTAGATATATCACACCATTTTCTCAAATTTTTTCAGATTTTTCCGCGAATCCCCCCCTTTTTGCCTATATTTTCTAGAATATACGATAAATTCGTGAAAATTTGGATGTTCACATATTCTCCGAATTTTCATAGATCGGCGGATTGAGATAAAAATCTGAAAAAATTCAGAGATGAAGTAGATATATCACACCATATTCTCAAATTTTTTCAGATTTTTCCACAACCCCCTTCCCCCCCAAAAAAAATCATCACCCCCAAAAAAACAGCAATATACTCACCAATAAGCGTTAGATTGACTTGAAAATTTCTCGTTGGTGAATTGAAAAAATCAATTCGACATCTGTACACTCCCTGATCGAATATCGTGACATTTCTTATCCTCAGGCTTGCCAGCTGATCATTGGTGATGTTGAAAATCGAACGATTACCCAAATCATTGGTTATAGGAAAATGAACTGGTCCACCATTTTTTCTGGCATCGTAACTGAAAAAGTGAAAGCAAGAAAAAAGAGAAAAAAATTAGAGAGATTACATTGGTGAGAGATGTTATTGGAAACTTGTTGAGCCATGGAATCTGTACCAGAGCTGTACTTTGAATTATTGGAGAGTGGGTAAGTACTTGATTCCATTTACAAATTGACGTAAAAGTCGATTTTTCCCACATTTTTTCCCAAAATATCTCTTAAACTAATTTAAACTGATGGAGATACGCCTTTTTTCACTCTAAACCATCTTCGGAGCTCTTAAAACCCTTTAAAAAAAATGTTTCAGGCCAAAAAGGGCGTATCTCCACTATTTATCGACAAATTTAACAAAAAATCTTCGTGAAAATCAATTTTTGCTCAATTTTTTGAGGAAAAAAATTGAAAAAAAGGGAAAATTTCTTGAAATATTCAATTTAAATCAGAAATGTATACGATTTTCTTGTAAATTCCATCAACATTGAATATAAAAGTAATATAAAATGAAAGAAATATGAGAGAATGACGTTTTATATAAGAAAATAACTGAAACAAATCACCGAGAAAAATTTCTTATTATTTTCTTTTTTTTTTTTTTTTTTCTTTTATTCTTTTGTATTCAATCATTTTATCGATTACGCGTTTCACTGCCTTTCTTTTTCCTTCTTATTTCCTGAATTTTTTTTCTTTTTTCTCTCTTCTCGACGTAATTCAATACAGATTAAAATTATATTTCAACACAATTCTTCTGCAGTCGACACAATTTTTCCCAAACACAAATATATATATATATATTTTTTGCAGGGGACAGTTTTTGAAATGAAAAAATCATGTTTTTTTCATTTTTTAATTAATTAATTAATGAACTATGAATTATTAATTATTAAATATGAATTATTAAAAATCTAAATTTTTAGGCAAATATTATGGAAAACTCTTGAAATTAATAGAAATATTGGCGGTAAATTGTTTTTGATGATTTCATTGAAAAGCTGAGGAAATTTTAGGCGGAAAACAAGTGCTGGAATTAATTTTTTTGAATTTTTGGTGATTTTGACTTTTTTGAGCATTTTAGAGGGGAAAATCCTTCCTTTTTTGGAAATTTTCAGTTTTTTGAGAATATCTTCGGTTCTATTTGTCGCAGCGTAAAAATTCCGATGGGAGGTGAAAGGTGAGATCATTTGCCATCGATTCATGGGGTTTTCAATCAAAAAATATCGATTTTTAAGGTATTTATGGGCATTTTTGTGAAACAGTTTTGTGAAACAGTTTTTGGCCTATAACTATCCCAAAAATTGATATTTTTGACTTCAAAACCCCATAAATCAATGGGAAATGAGCTCACCTATCATTTGAGACCAACCCCGAATTTCTACGACCAATAGAACCCGAGATATTTGCAAAAAACTGGAAATTTTCAAAAAAGAAAAGGCTTTACCCCTCAAAAATGCCGAAAAATATCGAATTTTCAAAAAAATCGAAAAAAATACATCTGACACTTGTTTTTCGGCTAAAATTTCCCCAGCTTTTCAGTAGAATCATCAAAAAAAATCCATCTCTAACCGTTTCATTACAGTGTCCATTTCACCGAAATAAAACTATATGATATATCGACGTCACTTCCGCTTTCTGTTTAAATTTTATTCATTTTCAAAGTAAAAAAAAAAACATAAACAAACATTTTAAATTATTATTATTTTTTTTACATACTCAACTAATCCTAATTAATCAATTGCAGTGGAAAAAAAATTAAAAATTATTATTATTATTTTATTAAAGCAAAAATTGCTTTAATAAAATAATAATAATAATAATAATAATAATAATAATAATAATAATAATAATAATATCAATAAAATGACAATAATATTATTATTATTATTTTATTAAAGCAAAAAATTGCTTTAATAAAATAATAATAATTATTATTATTATTAAAAAAAAAAAAACTAAAAAAATTAAAAATCAAATATGCAAGTTCTCTATTGAGTCAATTGAGACAAATAATGATCAAAAAATCTATTGAGAGGGGGGGGGGGAGGATTAGAAAAAAGAGGCAATGGTTTTTATCAGCGGTGAATGTACAGAGTACTCATGTACTTTGAGAAAAGACGAATGTGTGTGTGTCTGTGTATGTGTGCAAGTTGTTGGAGAAATGTCTTGCTACAACTTTGAGCCTCAGCTCCACAGGGAATTTCGCAGTGGTGCGAAATCCCAACGATTCGAAGAGACTCCATCCTCTTTATACGTTAACCTCATTTCTGTCGATTTTTTTTTTTTTTTTTTTTTTTAAGAAAGAGATAGAATTTTATTTTTATTTTTATTTTATTCTTCTGCACGTTACTTTTGCAGAAGTTAAGGAGAACTTCGTTAACTATCTAACGCAGCATAGAGTTGTAACAAAAAAAAGGGAAAAGAAATATTGAGGAAAAACGTGTAATTGGGGGAATTTGATGAGTGATTTTTAAGAATGATTGAGAGGTACAATCATGAAAAAAAAATTAAATTTTCGTGGAAAATTGCTAATAACGATTTATACAAGATGAAATTCTCAAATGTGATTCAGTGAATCTGTAAAGAATGTAATGAGGAATAAAATAAGCCTTGGAAACAAAAAATTAATTGAAAATTGAAGAATTTTCATTATTTTTTTACATTTTTTTTAATTTAAAAATTTAAAAAAAAATGGATTTATCCGTTTTTTTTTTATTTTTTTATCTCATCCTCTTCCCTTCTATCAGGTCTTCCGCAAAATCTCTACGATAATTTGCCCATAACTTTTCCTCTCAAATCCCCTCCCCCTCCTCTTGGGGGAAAAAATCGTTTGATCCTCTTGTAAAAGCCAATAAATCATTTCCTCCTGTCCTCATCTCATTACTCGTTGATGAGAAACGAGTGTACTTGAGAGCCCACTTGAAAATAAACTACGAAACATCGAAGATTCATCAAACACAGCTCGTAAACAATTTGAGATAAGAAAATAGAGTCAAGATGAAAGACTAAAAGGAAACTCGAAATTTACGATTAAAGTATTGCGTTTGTTGTCTTGATCAACAGAAAATATCGATCTCTTTGAATTTTCGTTGATCGGCAGATCTTCAGAAAAATCTGAAAAAATTTATGGATGAAGTAGATATATCAGACCATCTCCTCAAATTTTTTCAGATTTTTCTATGAATCCCCCTCCAAATTAAACATTCATAAATCAGTAAAAATTTACATTTTGCGACATTCTTTGAATTTTCATTGATCGGCGAATCGACGAAAAAATCTGAAAATATTCATGAATAAAGTAGATATATCCAACAATCTTCTCAAATTTTTTCCGATTTTTCCACGAACTCCCCTCCAAATAAAAAATTCATAAATCAGTAAAAATTTACATTTTACGACATTCTTTGAATTTTGATTGATCGGCGAATTGACAAAAAAATCTGAAAAAATTCATGAATAAAGTAGATATATCCAACAATCTTCTCAAATTTTTTCAGATTTTTCTGCGAACCCCTCCAAATTAAAAATTCATAAATCAGTAAAAATTTACATTTTGCGACATTCTTTGAATTTTCATTGATCGGCGAATTGACAAAAAAATCTGAAAAAATTCATGAATAAAGTAGATATATCAAACAATGTTCTCAAATTTTTTCAGATTTTTCCGCCAACCCCCCTCCAAATAAAAAATTCATAAATTAGTGAAAATTTCGAAATTTAGACATTCTTTGAATTTTCATTAATCGGCAAATTGACGAAAAAATCTGAAAAAATTCATGAATAAAGTAGATATATCAAACAATGTTCTCAAATTTTTTCAGATTTTTCCGCCAACCCCCCTCCAAATTAAAAATTCATAAATCAGTAAAAATTTACATTTTGAGACATTCTTTGAATTTTCATTGATCGGCGAATTGACGAAAAAATCTGAAAAAATTCACGAATAAAGTAGATATATCATACCATCTTCCTAAATTTTTTCAGATTTTTTTCTCAACTCCTTCTCACCGAATTAAATTTTCCTAGATCAAAAAATAAATAAATGACTGAAAAATCGGTTTATCTGAGAATAAACACTCGGAAATAAACTGGAAAATAAAGAAGATTAATCAAACAACTTTTGTTTGAGAGTTTGAGAGTAGAAAATAGAGTGGAATGAAAGAAAGAAACCGGAAATTTACGATTAAAGTATACGCTTTCTGTGTTGGTCAACAAAATATTCGTCTCATGCGAGTGGAAGAGGAGTTTGATGATGATTGTGATTAAATTTATCCTCGTTACACTGGAGCTACAAAATCCAGGAAGTAATTTCTATTGGTACAAGTCCACAAAGCGAGGTTCATCTACTCGTCGTACGTTTCATCCAATGCATCGAAAAGGAAGTGCAGTAGAGAATTGGGAATAGACTCGATTCCATTTAGTCCTTGTTGCTACATCTACTGTAATCATCACGTCTGCACTCGTGTACTCGCACTAGACTAACCACAATTTCCCCATCCACATACGGAAAATTTTATATGGGTACAGAGAGAGAGAGAGAGAGAGACATTTTCAGTGAGAATTTATTTTGAAAATTCAGGAGAAAATTACGAGTGAGCCATTTTATTTATAATTTGAGAAAAAAAATATAAAAAAAAATTAAACAGTGGAAATTTGAATTTGGAGGTTTTCGAAATTCATTGAATTTTCGCTGATCGGCGGGCTGACAGAAAAATCTGAAAAAATTCAGAGATGAAGTGAACATGTCAGAGAATCTTCTCAAATTTTTTCAGATTTTTCCATGAATCCTGGTCAAAATTAAAAATTCATGAATTAGTGAAAAATTTGATTTTAAGAATTTCTTTGAATTTTCGTTGATCGGCGGATGTACGAAAAAATCTGAAAAAATTCGGGAATCAAGGGAATGTATATAGGCATCTTCTCAAATTTTTTCAGATTTTTTTTCAAACTTTTTCCTACTGAAAAAAAATTCATCAAGCCAGAAGTCTTCATTTACTCATCAATATCAAAATTATTTGGAGTTTTTATGTTTTATTGAAGGAAAATTGGGGGAAATTCGGGGAAATAGTGGAGATGGGGTTTTCCTGATGGTTTCATTGAAAATTTGGGGAAATTTTGGTTGGAAAAGATGGAAAAATGAATTTCTAAGGTTTTTTTTTTTTTCGTTTGTGAAATTTGTTTTTTATTATTTCAGTTTTTTGAGGAGATTTCCGATTCTATTGGTGTTAGTGGAAAATTTTCGAATGAAGGTGAAAGGTGAGATCATTTGCCATCGATTTTTGACGTTTGCAATCACTTTTCATCAATTTTTTGTCATAATTATGAAAGAAAAATCGATTTTTCATTTGAAAAATTCATAAATCCCTTAAAAAACCATAATTTCCTCTTCAAAACTCCATAAATCCATGGAAAATTATCTCATCTCTCACCTCCACTCGGAATTTTCACGTTTTGACCAATAGAACCGGAGATATTTTCAAAAAACTCAAATTTTCAAAAAAAAATCGAAAAATTCAAATTAAAAAAAAACTAAAAAATTTGAGTTTTCAAAAAAAAAAAACGAAAAATAAATTCCAATACCTTTTTTATTTCAAATTTTCTCAGTTTTCCGATGAAATCATCAAAAAAAATCCTTCCCCCTCCCTCCTTCCGTCGAAATCCCCCTTTTTCCCCATAATTATAAAAATAAATCATTCTTTTCTTTGATTCAATCCGAAAATTTCCATTTTTTTTAATAAAAAAAAGAAATAAATGTTCAATTTTTTTTTTGTTTTTAATGAATGTTCATTCACTGGTGCATTTCTCTCTATTCAATGCTAATAACTATTTACACAAATTCCCAGAGCTCATAAAATACACCTGTACTCGATAATACTAAGTGAATAATTCGATAAATTTCCAATGTCCATGAATTGATGTGAATCGTTCGATTGATGTATCAAAAGGTAACGTTATAAATTTTTATTTTTTTTTTTTTATTTTTCATGTGCCAGAAAGATCAAACAAATATGAAAATCTATTAAAACCAGTGCCCATCAATTTAGTTGATACATGTACCATATGCGAAGGAGATTTGATCCATTCAACATTCGATATCTCTACTGACAGTGCAGTAACATTGCATATTTAGATTTATCCAACAGACAGATTCGTCAATAATTCCTTTTTTTTTTTTTTTTAATTCAGATCTATTTTGAGATTAAAAGAAAAAGCAAAAACAAAAATTAAGTTTAAAAAAAAAAGGATAAAATTATTTTTTCGAATGATTTTTCTAAAATATATCAAAAAAGTAATGGAAATACGCCCGTTTTGCCCCGAAGTGATTTTGTGAAGAGATATTTTCGAAAAAAAAAGAAAGAAAAAAAAATGACTTGAAAAACAAAAAATAATAATTCAAATTTAAAAAAAAAAACATAAAATTGAGTTTTTTTCCATTATTTTTATTAAAAAAATTGAAAACTAATGGAGATACGCCCTTTTTGCCTCAAATATGGTTTTGTGAGGAGACATTCTCTGAAAAAAAGTAGGAAAAAAAATGCCTCAATAAAAAATTTATTAATAAAACAAAAAAATCAAGTTTAAGGAAAAAAAGCATAAAATTATTATTTTTTTCATTATTTTTATAAAATCTTTTGAAAATTAATGGAGATACGCCCTTATTGCCCTAAATTTGGTTTTGTGAGGAGATATTCTCTAAAAAAAAGTAGGAAAAGAAATTGCCTAAATAAAAAATTTATTAAAAAAAGAAAAAAAATCAAGTTTAAGGGAAAAAAAGCATAAAATTATTATTTTTTTCATTATTTTTATAAAATCTTTTAAAAATTAATGGAGATACGCCCTTTTTGACTCAAATGTGGTATTGTGAGGAGATATTCTCTAAAAATAAGTAGGAAAAAAAATGCCTCAATAAAAAATTAAAAAAAAAAAAATTAAGTTTTCAAAAAAAAAAGATAAAATTATTTTTTCTAATCATTTTTTTCTGAAATATTTTCAAAACTAATGGAGATACATCTTTTTCATGCCAAAGGTGGTTTTTGAGGAGAATTTTCAGAGTTACAAAACCATCTCTGGGCAAAAAGGGCGTATCTCCATTATTTTCCGAGATATTTTCAAAAAAAAAGTAGGAAAAAAGATTGATTTGATGAAAAATTGACTCAAAAAAATTAAAAAAATCATTATTGATCTTTTATATTCTCAGTACTGAATTATTTACGAAAGAGATCATAATTTTAGGTGAAATCACTGCTATTTTATCATTCTAGATTCTCAGAAAATGGAATATTAAATAATAAAACAATCCTTGCATCAATCAAAAGTTTTCTTCAGTCCTTTGAAAATTAGTTTGACGGTTAATATACACTATTTTCTCATGAGTATATATACACATATATATATATATAGTGAGCTGGTGCTTTTCACGAAGCTACTGAAAAGTTTATGAGAATGTAGAGTGATAGCTTGAAGCTTCTGTAAAATTTAGAAAAGTCCAATATACTTTCTGGAAGTTTTCGCTTTTCTCAAAATTCAACGTTTCCACGAGGGACTGGCAATCAAAGGAGGGAAAATGGAAATTCTCTTAATAAATCTCGAATTATGAGGAAAAATCTATATATGATATATATAATAAAGGGGTAGGTGGGGTAAAATGGACATATTTCAATTGAACGGTTTGAGATAGAGATTTTCTGATGATTCCATTGAAAAGCTGAGGAAATTTTAGGTGGAAAACATGTGTCATAATTGATTTTTTTAATTTTTTGAAAATTTTACGTTTTTGGGTCAAGTTTTGAATGGGTTTTCCTTTCGAAAATCGAAAAAATTCACTTTTTCGGCGATATCTCCGGTTCTATTGGTCGTAGCGACCTGGGGTTGATCTCAAATGAAAGGTGAGCTCATTTCTCATCGATTTATGTGGTTCAAATTTTTTTTCATCAATTTTTCAAATACTTATAGGCCATTTTCTGAAAATCAGTTTTTGCCCTATAATTACTTGAAAAATTGATAATTTTTTTTTTTAACCACATAAATCGATGGGAAATGAGCTCACCTTTCATTTGAGATCAACCCCAGGTCGCTACGACCAATAGAACCCGAGATATTCCCGAAAACCTGAAATTTTTCAAAAACAGAAGAATTTCACCTTCAAATCTCGAGGAAAAAAATGGAATTTTTGAAAAAATTCAAAAAAATAACTTGTGACATATGATTTTCATGGGAAATTTCCTCAGCTTTCCAATGGAATCATCAGAAAAAACCTATCTCCAATATTTCCATCGATTTCGCGTGATTTTCATCGTATAAAATACCAAAACCAACACGTGCCCATTTTACCCCACCATCTCCTGAATTTTAATATTAAAAAAAAATAACAAATTGAATTTTTTTTTGTAATGTAATATCTTCAGGTGACAATAACCATTATTCTGTGTTTCAACACAAGAAATATTATTTATTAATCAATATTAATTTCACACGTATTTGTCAAATTTAATCTCATTTATGCACAACACTTTCGCATCATCATGAATTTAATTTCTAAAATTATTAGTTTATTCAGAGAATAAGAGAAGAAACAGACGAGGAAAATGAAGAGAAGTGAACTGTAGTTTCTACCATTTTGGAATAGTAGTGGAATACTAGTTTCAAACATGGTAAGCAAAGCCACAGAGGAAATTCACCAATTTGTTGCAAAGTTTCGTAATAATTGAGCTAATTTATTGAAAAACTTTGTTTTTTTTTTTAATTAATTCACTCCACTTTATTATTTGAGAATTAAATTCGAAAAAAATGACGAAAAAAAAATACAATTTTTTGCCAGAGGAGGAAAAATTGATTGTTCAAATAATTAAATTGTCAAAAAAAAATTATTAAATCAAATTAGCTCATTGGAATACGATTTTAGACGCTTTTAGGTATCGTAAACCTATGGAAATCAATTTAAAACGATTCTAGACCTTTACAATGCTATTTTAGACATCTTAGTCCACTAGGATGTGATAAGTAAGACTTTTAAACATCGTGAACCCATAAAAATTGATTAAAAACTATTTTACATCTTCAAAGTAGAGAAAAAGTAAGTCAATTATTAAAAAAAAAAAAAAACTTTTTTTTTTTCAATTTTTCTTTGAAAATATTTCGTGAATTAAGCGATATAGGGGAGAGTGGGGCAAAATGGACCTAGAAGATGAGATGTCTCGAGATTTTTTTAAAAAGCAGCGGTTGCTTCAAAAAATCTAGAAGAATTTACAAACAATATAGATATGCTGGAGGATTTTCTCAAATTTTTTCAGATTTTTTCGTCGAGTCCTTCATTCCGAAAAAAATTCCTTGATCATGTTGCTATGAGGGTCCATTTTGCCCCACTCTCCCCTAGAGCAATTTTTTTGGAATCTCTATTTGTAGAACTCGATATTCCCAACAAAAAAGAGAAGAATCGAAAAAAAATCGCCTCATCTCGTTTAGTTTCCGAAATATTTCGAAGAAAAATGACAAAAAAATAGAATTCTTGCAATTTTCTTTTTTCTTAAATTCATTTTATCTATCATTTTTTTAAAAAATATCAGAAACTAATGGAGATACGCCCTTTTCATCAGAATTTCGTCTCGTAAATCTCGAAATTCTTTGAAAAAAATGAATTAAACCAAAAAAAAAGCGTATCTCCATTATTTTCTGCTAAAAAAACAACAATTTTCTTATTTCTATTTTTTTCCCTAATTTATTCGAAAAAAAAATTATTTAAATTACAATTGAATAAAGAAAAATGAATCTGAAATAGCTCTTTATAATTTCAAATAGTGTTTACAAGCAAACGAATAGAGAAAAAAAATGAAAAAATAAATAAAAAAATAAAGTACGAGAGAAATAAGATATGAATATTTAATAAGAAGAATCTCAAATGCCTCAGACACTCGAGTAAAAATATCCAAGAAGTAGAATATGCATAATTATATATATTTTTTGCCTTCAAATTGTATTTACGATGAAAAATACACTTCTTGCAGGAGAAAAAAAAAAGAACTGAGTAAACGGAAATTGCATGTACTTTTTTTTTTCTTATTTTTATTTTTTAAAGAGTATGTAAACAAATGAAAAATGCTGGATGATGAGAGAGCAGAACAATTGCATAAGAAATATGAAAATTCATCGTGCACTGAATAAAATCCAGAATATGATGTATACAGGTAGGAAAGAAAAAAGGAGAGAAAAAAAATGTCAAAAGAGAGAAAAATAAAAGGAGAGAAATAAAAAAATGAAAAAAAAAAAAGCGTCAGTCACTCACAGCGAGGTTGGCGCAGTTGACAAGCGTATATAAACATAAAAAAAAAGAAAAAAGAGAGAGAGAGATAGAAATATACGCGTTCGTATGCTTTTTCCTGGTTTTCCCTCGTAGTTTTTCCTTTATATATTTATTCGTATATTTTATTTCCTCTTCGCGTTTTTTTTTTCAAAATTATATTTATATAACTATATATATATATATATTTTTTGTTCACCCATCGTCATACCCAGATATTCATCAATTGTACTGTGCAAACGTTTTCTTCTGACTCAAAAAAAAAAAAATTCTCTTCCGTTAAATTACAGAAAATGGATTAAAAAAAAGGAAATTTGGCGTTTTTTTGCTTCACCTGTAGAAGGGAATTCCCTGGCCCATTTCATCCTTGAACCAAAGAACCATTGCGACTGAGTCACGTGGAGTTGGTGGAGTTAGATCACAAGGCAAGTCAACGGCCTCATTTTCCTCTGCCCAAACCAGTCTCATTGGTCCTGTAACAAGAAAAAAGACAATAATTCAATAATTTTAATAATTTTTTTCTAAATATATGTATATTTTCTATTTATTTGAGGCACTTTGAACTATGCAGTCCATTTTGCTGAAGAAAAGCATATATGAGGCATTCCACGCTATTTCACTCGTTTTTTGGGTTTGATTTTTTGATTTTTTTCATTCTTTGATATGCTGTGGAAATGCTCAAGACAAGTCATTTCCCACAAAAAAAAACCCAAAAAAAAGTTTTTTTGAAAATTTTACGACCCTTTCCATTTTTGGAAAAACGCTGTTTTTTTGGGAAAAAATCATATTTTCTCTAGCTTCAAATGCTCATATCTCATTAAATATTAATTATATGAAAAAAGTGAAAGAGAACGTTTATGTGGGGAAAGATCATAGAATTGCATTCACATTTTGTCCCATGATCGAAATGCGATTTTTCTATTTTTTATTTTTCTCAAATTGACTGAAATTATCGAATACATGCTTTTAAAAATCTGAAAAAAATATATGTGCATAATATTTAATTTTTTTATTTTATATATATATTATATATGAAATTTAAGTTTCCTATATGAGGAAAAAAACGAAAAAAAGAGTAATATATATGTCTTCACAATTATTATCGTGTTAACATTCATAAATAGTGCATAGTTATATATACAGTATTTTATAATGTATTAACATACATTTATATGATTCGAAAAATGATGATCAAGCCATCATTTATTTGAAGATATTAGAAATTCGTTGATGTGATATGGGAAGACATAATAAAAAATGCAAAAAGCATTTTGATATGATCCTCAGCACTTACGCCTCTTTCTTCCTAAAGCTATAAAAATTGGTTTAATTCTTCATGAGATAGTTCAAAAATTATCCATAAACGTTTGTAAATTTCATTTTTTGATGTTTCATATTAAGAAAATCGTGGAAAATCAGTTAAAATATTTGAGATTGATTTTTTTTGGATGATTCCATTGAGAAATCGAGGAAATTTGCATTGGAAAATGTATATGTAACAATCCATTTCCTTCGAATTTTGAGAAAATTCAATTCTGAACAAGTTAGACAAGATTAAACGTTATTTATGTCATTCCTCTCTAATTTCCTGGTTCATCGAATCATTCGATGGAATCATTTACCATCGATTGGTGTAATTTTTTAAAAGAAATATCATTTTTGAGGCTCTTTTGGGAATAGACGGCGCAGCTGCTCATCAGTGCACGTGATGATTTCCGTGACTTTCGATGACCTTGATTGATATCTATGAGCAGTCACCCTGAATCGGTTGGTAACCTCTTCAGATCTTTATAACTTATAGATCATTTCATAAAAATCAGTTTTTAGCTCAAAAGAATTGACATTTTCCTATTTAAAACCACATAAATCAATGGCTAATCATCTCACTTCCCACCTCCATTCGGAATTTCCATGCCACGACTAACAGAACCGGAGATATCCTCAGAAAACTGAATTTTCTTCAAAAATCGACAAAAAAAATAGAATTCAAAAAAAAATCTGAAGAATCAATTTTTTCACTCGGAATCATGGAAAAAGTTGATTTTAACCGTTTCCATCAGATTCTTTGTCTTCCCATATATTACATCATTTTCTTGATAAAACGACGATATGATGATAAGTGCAAATAATTCATGAGCTTCCAGAATCTTCTGTCAACATCTTAAAAATATTGTTAACAGTCTCTTTGAAAATAGATCCATTGTTTGAATAGCAGATATTACACAGTACAGTGGATCAAATATGTATTCAGTGATCACGACAATTCGCTACAATCAACAAAGAATTTTAAAAAATTCACGATTTTGAATTTTTCGTTGATTGCTACTACGCAGAAGATAATTTTTAGACCACCGATGAGACCCTCCTCAGGCATTTGTGTCATTCATCTATTGAATTACTTAAATGTGTGCAAACGAAAATGACGAAATTATGGTAATCATGAACTATCAGAGATCGGA
Organism: Aleiodes alternator; assembly: GCA_963921955.1. Lineage (NCBI taxonomy): Eukaryota > Metazoa > Arthropoda > Insecta > Hymenoptera > Braconidae > Aleiodes > Aleiodes alternator. Next base: position 6,433,332 of record OY998114.1, read on the forward strand.
TGACCTGAATTTACCCAAAAAAATTCATCTGTTCAAACAGTATTCATTCATTCATGCATATGTTTCATTCTATTCTGATTTTTTTAACGAAGATAACGCCAATTGGAATGTCAAACTGAATCAATTTCATTCTGTTTATTTTTCAATTGGTTTAAATAGACATTGATTTTACGCAGTAATCAGTATCGAGAGCACCGAGTGAAGATAAAGTGATAAAGTCATTCCTAGGATTTTATAAATCAATTTGTTGACAATGATTATTGGATACAGTTGTCTGTTAATGTTCATAGTATTTCAAAAAAGTGTCGTACTCACCGTGGAAATTCAACAAAATCCCAAAAAGTATGACATACTTAACAATCTAAAATCAGTTCCATCAAGTCTAATGGAAATTGAAGAAGTTCCATTACCTCGATTGGAAAATTTAAAGAGATTCATGTTTCGTTCATTTCGTACTGATAATCTCCTTTTCAAATTTGTCTCAATGGCTGATCTTATAAATCGATACTACGAAGAATTTAATTACATCAAAAATTCAAGTGAAAATGAAGAAACATGGCTTACGAAAATGTACGATTTTGCTAAGACAGCTACTGATTATTGGACACAAAGTTTGTGGGATCATTTGAATGATTTCAAAGATGCAATATTTTCAGAATCTGTTGATCAAGGAATGTTTGATCAATATGTAAGATATGTGAACAATATGGTGAGTTGCTATTACAGACTACTTTATTCATTTAGCAAAAGAATTGAATTGAAAACATTGACTTTATTTCTTAGATTCAAAAGAATAAGTGGTGCGAGGAAGGAGAATCGTTCAATCATTTCATTTACAGTTCATTTAAATTCAGTTTGACTATTTTCAAAAGAGGATTTCATGTTATGCTGCAATCATACATCATACGCAATGCTTTCGAAGGTATTAACGAAAATTTAAGGAATGGACATACGCCATTTTCGTTCTAGCTCATTTTTGAAGCTCTCGAAATTATCTCCAAGGAAATATGAAAATAAGAAGAGCATATATTTAACTACTACTGAATTGATGTTTCAGAATCAATTTTTCAAACTGATTGTTAATTTTCATAATTATTTCCTTTAGGACGTTCTCGTGAATCAATATATTGGTTTAAGGAAGCATATAAATCGATCATCAAGAGTATGATTGGGAAGTTCAAACGATTAGCTAGTCACACCTCAACGAGAATTGCTTCATGCGATCCTGTTCATGAAGTGAGAAGTGAGTTTATCTTCCTAAACGAAACAAAAACAACTGAAGTTTGAATGGAATTGAGCCTATATATTTATGAATAATTTTTTGTTATCAAATCAAGATGGAACGTATCTTGAGATGGAGAAATTACTGCAAGGTATTCTTCCACCAGAGGTGACACTAAATTCGCAGAATTCAGCGAAAGGTACCTGTGAAAACTATTCGGGAATAAAGTATTATCCTTATGAGGGTGTGCGATATGATGGCGACTGGAGATGTCATGGACTGATGTATAATTGCTTTAAAATATCGAACACGATTGATATCTGCAAGCCTGTAAGGAATTTTCAATAATTATCTATAAGGAAAAGAGGAGTAGAAGGGGCATGAGAGTATGTTTTATTCGATGAGAATTGCTGATCAAAATATTTTGGATACATTCTTTCTGAAGATTCCGTTGAAAAACATTCGATCCAAAATCATTTCTGACGGTTTTTCTCTCGAAATTTCATCAGCTTCTCAATGAAATCGTTTGAAAAAAGTCTATCTCGAATCGAGTCATAGGAATCCCCATTTTACCCCCCCCCCCCTCTTTACTGGGCTGTAACTAGATTTTTCAATAAAAATTGTCATGATAATTGCAGTCGACACCCAATCGCAGACTAGATGGTTACATTGAAAAATTCGAGGACTGGCAAATATCAGTGCGAGAATATAGTCCTGTGGGTAGAGGTCATCTGCGCCAATGCTTCTCTAATAATCTATGGCAAGTTAGTGATTGGCGTTACTCATTGCCATCAACTTGGTACACTAGCGAGCAATGTGCTTGCATCTGTGATGATTTTGATCACCCGAAGACACTGAGAAGATTCAGCAGAGAATATGCAGTATCTGATTATAAAAATAATATGTAAGTTGTTTTGATCTCAAAAGGTTCTTCAATATTACTTCATCAATTCCTTTGAGTTGGAATATCATAGAAACATTGTAAATATCCTTTGCACATTATTCAGGGTGGTAACAGGCATTCGTCTTGTCAACATATCAAACGTCATTCACATTCAGATTCAAGAAGGTAAATTAGGAAAGTTCGGCATCATTAATTCTTCGACTGTCCAGTGGAGATTGAAAAATGACATAGTAAATAATGCAAAAAATCCACATGAAGCTGTAACATTATCCTATCACAAAAGACGAGTGAATTTGGATGTGCTTTACGCTTCACCTAATGAAGTTATTCTTGGTGAGTATTATTCGGGTTCACGGATGGCTAGGGTCGAGACGTTGGTGGCTGATTTGCTCTCATCTGGAGTTCCTTCAGATCAAACACATTCTAAGTTCAACTCTTTCATTTTATGATGAATGAAACTGTCTTCTTAGGAGCTGCTTTCGACTGGGATCAGGAGGAAAAGGGTGTGACTCTATCAATTTTCGTATCTGTTTTTTCCTTTGAAACTGGTGAATTACACCAAAGATATCGACAGCAATCTGCGTCAGTTGAGCACAGGTATTCGTTTACATTAGATCATACGAATGTGCTATTATTCATTGACTGTGTTTTTCAGAGAGGAAATAGTCCTTCAGACGTCTCGTATACCCACAATGTGTCCTGGGAATATTCGGAAGGAAGGAAATAATAAATTTGTTAAATTTCAAACTACTGATTGGAAGAAAGATGCTGCACAAACAACAATCCCTTATTTAGATATTCAAGAAGTCGTGACTAATCCACCAGCTATGCTGAGAGGAATTGGTCTGTATTATAAGAGTATCAGTGATTGTGGTGGATACATAGGCCTTGAATTATATTCCCATGAATTCGAAAATCTCATGTTTTATAATAATACGTTTTATTAAGAGAGCTAAATAAAAAGTTGAAAAATGAAAATATTGTTTGTACATTAATATTTTGATTTTATCAAATAGGCTTGTTAATTCAATTTCTATATCGAAATGTAAGAATTCATTCTTAATTCACCACATTTCTAAAAGAAAACGTAATTTCGATTTCGAAATCCGTTATCGGACTTCTCTATTTGAATCTTAACTTACATTGTTAGCGACACCTAGCTATTATCGGTATCACTGCTGAGGAGGGAGAGGGGTTTCTGCGACCCGGCACTCACGATCAGAGGATCGTGATGTACGCGAGTGCAACCAACGTTTTTTTTTTCTTTATATATTTTTTTTATTCTCTTCAATACACGTTTTTCTTCCATTACGTTTTCTCAAAGTGCAAATTGAAGTAGGTAACTACGATACTACGCAAAAAATAATTTTTAGACCATTGGTGAAATTCCCCTCAGGTATTAACGTCATTCATTTATTCAATTACCTAACTGGGTGCTAACGAGAATGACGAAATTATGGTAATCATGAACTATCAGTGATCGGACGAGCTAAATTCAACCAAAAGAAACCATCTGTTCAAACAGTACTCATTCACTCATACATATTTTTCATTATATTCTGATTATTTACGAAGATAATGTTTATTTGAATGTCAAACTGGATAGAATTCATTCTGTTCATTTTTCAATCGGTTTGAATAGACATTGATTTTACGCAGTACTCAGTATCGAGAGCACCTAGTGAAGATAAAGTGATAGTCATTCCCAGGATTTAATAAATCAATTTGTTGACAATGATTATTGGATACAGTTGTCTGTTAATGTTCATAGTATTTCAAAAAAGTGTCGTACTCACCGTGGAAATTCAACAAAATCCCAAAAAGTATGACATACTTAACAATCTAAAATCACTTCCATCAAGTCTAATGGAAATTGAAGAAGTTCCATTACCTCCATTGGAAAATTTAAAGAGATTCATGTTTCGTTCATTTCGTACTGATAATCTCCTTTTCAAATTTGTCTCAATGGCTGATCTTATAAATCGATACTACGAAGAATTTAATTACATCAAAAATTCAAGTGACAATGAAGAAACATGGCTTACGAAAATGTACGATTTTGCTAACACAGCTACTGATTATTGGACACGAAGTTTGTGGGATCATTTGAATGATTTCAAAGATGCAATATTTTCAGAATCTGTTGATCAAGGAATGTTTGATCAATATGTAAGATATGTGAACAATATGGTGAGTTGCTATTACAGACTACTTTATTCATTTAGCAAAAGAATTGAATTGAAAACATTGACTTTATTTCTTAGATTCAAAAGAATAAGTGGTGCGAGGAAGGAGAATCGTTCAATCATTTCATTTACAGTTCATTTAAATTCAGTTTGACTATTTTCAAAAGAGGATTTCATGTTATGCTGCAATCATACATCATACGCAATGCTTTCGAAGGTACTAACGAAAATTTAAGGAATGGACATACGCCATTTCCGTTCTAGCTCATTTTTGAAGCTCTCGAAATTATTTCCAAGGAAATATGAAAATAAGAAGAGCATATATTTAACTACTACTGAATTGATGTTTCACAATCAATTTTTCAAACTGATTGTTAATTTTCATAATTATTTCCTTTAGGACGTTCTCGTGAATCAATATATTGGTTTAAGGAAGCATATAAATCGATCATCAAGAGCATGATTGGGAAGTTCAAACGATTAGCTAGTCACACCTCAACGAGAATTGCTTCATGCGATCCTGTTCATGAAGTGAGAAGTGAGTTTATCTTCCTAAACGAAACAAAAACAACTGAAGTTTGAATGGAATTGAGCCTATATATTTATAAATAATTTTTTGTTATTAAATCAAGATGAAACGTATCTTGAGATGGAGAAATTACTGCAAGGTATTCTTCCACCAGAGGTGACACTAAATTCGCAGAATTCAGCGAAAGGTACCTGTGAAAACTATTCGGGAGTAAAGTATTATCCTTATGAGGGTGTGCGATATGATGGCGACTGGAGATGTCATGGACTGATGTATAATTGCTTTAGAATATCGAGCACGATTGATATCTGCAAGCCTGTAAGGAATTTTCAATAATTATCTATAAGGAAAAGAGGAGTAGAAGGGGCATGAGAGTATGTTTTATTCGATGAGAATTGCTGATCAAAATATTTTGGATACATTCTTTCTGAAGATTCCGTTGAAAAACATTCGATCCAAAATCATTTCTGACGGTTTTTCTCTCGAAATTTCATCAGCTTCTCAATGAAATCGTTTGAAAAAAGTCTATCTCGAATCCAGTCATAGGAATCCCCATTTTACCCCCCCCCCCCCCTCTTTACTGGGCTGTAACTAGATTTTTCAATAAAAATTGTCATGATAATTGCAGTCGACACCCAATCGCAGACTAGATGGTTACATTGAAAAATTCGAGGACTGGCAAATATCAGTGCGAGAATATAGTCCTGTGGGTAGAGGTCATCTGCGCCAATGCTTCTCTAATAATCTATGGCAAATTAGTGATTGGCGTTACTCATTGCCCTCAACTTGGTACACTAGCGAGCAATGTGCTTGCATCTGTGATGATTTTGATCACCCGAAGACACTGAGAAGATTCAGCAGAGAATATGCAGTATCTGATTATAAAAATAATATGTAAGTTGTTTTGATCTCAAAAGGTTCTTCAATATTACTTCATCAATTCCTTTGAGTTGAAATATCATAGAAACATTGTAAATATCCTTTGCACATTATTCAGGGTGGTAACAGGCATTCGTCTTGTCAACATATCAAACGTCATTCACATTCAGATTCAAGAAGGTAAATTAGAAGAGTTCGGCATTATTAATTCTTCAACTGTCCAGTGGAGATTGAAAAATGACATAGTAAATAATTCAAAAAATCCACATGAAACTGTAACATTATCCTATCACAAAAGACGAGTGAATTTGGATACGATCTACGCTTCACCTAATGAAGTTATTATTGGTGCGTACTATTTGAGTCCTCAGATGACTAGGGTCGAGACGTTGGTGTCTGGTTTGCTCTAGGCTGAAGTTCCTTCACGTCAAACACACTCTAAATGATTATGAATATTGAACTGACATTGTTAACTACCAAACTGAGTTTATGAACGTTAAAAACTATCCCCTGGCGGACCTGTTGTTGATATTTCGATCATTGGTCGTGTATCCATATCGATATGTATCCATAATAATTATATCCAAATGTTAACCAGCTTTTTAAATTATTGGGGAATACGAATGTTGCGACGTTTATGAAGTCAGTTTAACGTTTATAGATGGGAGTTTGACATTAATAATATAAAATGTATTCCATCGTTAAGCAGACTGAAACCTAGATCGAACCGTACACCAACGTCTCCGCCCTCCTAATGTTTTTCAGCTCAATTTTTTTATTTTATGATGAATGAAACTGTCTTCTTAGGAGCTGCTTTCGACTGGGATCAGGAGGCAGAGGGTGTGACTCTATCAATTTTCGTATCTGTTTTTTCCTTTGAAACTGGTGAATTACACCAAAGATATCGACAGCAATCTGCGTCAGTTGAGCACAGGTATTCGTTTACATTAGATCATACGAATGTGTTATTATTCATTGACTGTGTTTTTCAGAGAGGAAATAGTCCTTCAGACGTCTCGTATACCCACAATGTGTCCTGGAAATATTCGGAAGGAAGGAAATAATAAATTTGTTAAATTTCAAACAACTGATTGGAGGACAGATGCTGCACAAACAACAATTCCTTATTTAGATATTCAAGAAGTCGTGACTAATCCACCAGCTCTGCTGAGAGGAATTGGTCTGTATTATAAGAGTATCAGTGATTGTGGTGGATACATAGGCCTTGAATTATATTCCCATGAATTCGAAAATCTCATGTTTTATAATGATACGTTTTATTAAGAGAGCTAAATAAAAAGTTGAAAAATTAAAATATTGTTTGTACGCGACAAGAGATTCACACTTGAGTCTATAATTCTCGTCTTCCGTGATTATTCATCAAGATAATAAGTACGAGGACTTACTACATATACTCAACCACAAGTGATAAAGTGGGCGTGACTTCAGGCTAAACAAACTTCATTCCACGTACGTTTCATCTATTTAAAGTAATTCTAAGGTTAATAAAGCCTTCAATTTTCGTCTCTAAGTCTAAGAAGTCCGAAATTTTCTCGATGAATCGAGAAAAAAATTAGAAATCTCTATGGATTTAATTTAAAAAAAACATTCTGTAAACAAATATTGATTAAATAAGTATTGGAATTTCATCGATAGATACCGGCTTTATTATTCGAAATAACCTCCATTAGTTTCGCACAGTTTTCCAAACTATTCGAAAATATAATAGCACCACATCCACTGGAACTATCTGCTCTATTTCTTTCCATCGTATTATATAGTAGTGTAATGCTGATTGAAGGACTGCAAAAAACACCTACACTATCAGAGATTCTGCAAAACCTGGAATCTCTTCCTTACATTCATTTCTTTCTTCGCCTCGCCTTCGTACATAAATCAAGAATACAAAAAAAAATCACAATAATTTCTTTTCCTCGAATTTCCAAAGATTCGATCACAATCAATATAATTTTATATTTCACAATGACTGTATTAATTGGTCTTGAAACTTCGTCTGGAAGTATTTACGGAGTGACACTTATCGTTTCTGCTTGGCACCAGCCAATAATGATTATTAATTGATTTCCAAAAATTACCGCAATTACAAGCAATTAGTTTTTGAAAAATGCTAATTTATCCAGACAGAACAAATTTACTCACAAAGATAAGAAAAAATTGAAATTCGCCAGAGCGTGCATGAAATCGCTATTTTCAGTGCATTTTATTCTTTTGAAGAGAATGTTCAATGCTAGTGTTCAGTGGGATATTTCAAATTTCTATAAATTTCTATAAAATCGCAAGTGAATCATCGATAAAACTCAGCAAGTTTCCTCTTTCCGTCCATCAGAAAGATGAAAAATTCTTAATAAAATAATAATGACTAGACGCTCGATAAAAGTTGAATTTTCTATACTGCTTGTCTTAATTGTCGTTCACAATTGTGAAACGGTGAGTCAGAGGCTTCAGAAGAAACCTAGAATCCTCGATATTCTGAAACGCATAAAACAGCTTCCATCAAGTTTGACAAAAATAGAGAGACATCCATGGCAATTACGAGATATCCTAGACTATTTGGAGTTATGGGCAGTCGAGAATAATGTCACTGTCCAGCAGAATCGTTTCAATCAACAAGCCAATTATATAAGTGATCGATATGAAAGATTAGTGTCATTAAAAGAGTCTAATAAAAACGAGGAAACTCGTGTTATGGACCTCTCTAAATTTGCTAATCAATCAATCAGCGGAGGATCCAATGATGTATTGAAGCGTTTGATCGAATTTATCGAAACCATTGTTACATCTGATAACGATCAATTCGAAGGGCTTCTTCATGTCTATTTGAAGCACATGAATACTCTGGTAAGTAATCTCAAATGCTTCGATGATCAAGCTGCAGTATTGAGTAGCATCTCTTTGATTTCACAGAACGAAAATAATCACTGGTGTGTGGAAGGCCAATCGATCAGTTACTTCATCTATAATTCATTTCGATATACATTGGATATTGCGAGGAGAGGATACTCTATTATACTGCAATCATATGCTGTACTTCAAGCTTTCGGTGAAGGTAAGTTCAACGGCTGGGAAAAATGTTTTCTGCGTTATTCGAAACGCGTTTTCTTTCAGATGTGAATGAAAGGATTCATTTAATAGAGAAGATGTACAACTCTAATGCTAAGAAGATAACTGATATCTTTAGAGGATTAGCAATTGCTGCCCCAACGAGAATCGCTCCATGTGATCCTTGGTATCAAGTGAGAAGTAGGTTTCTTCCTTTGATTCAATAATAAAGAAATGAAAGAAGACTCATCGACTCATCTTTACGATATTCTTAAAAAAAAGTAAACGACAAAAATATAGACATCCTTCATTTCATCTCCTTGTTACTGAATCTCCTGATTTCATTAGAAAAATTTGAGATGATCAAAATATTAATTTTTTATTCTTCTTACATGATCAAGGTAGAACATATCTCGAGATGGAGAAATTATTGCAAGGAATTCTTCCTCAAGAAGCTACACTGAACGAAGGTAATTCGGTGAGAGGCAGCTGCGAGGACCATAATCAGGAAGGTACAATCCATTATGAATACGGAGGTTCAAAGCACGATGGTGATTGGAAATGCCATGGATTGATGTACGATTGCTTCAGAATATCAAGTTGGATAGATATCTGTAAACCTGTAAGGAATTATTGTAGTAAGGCTTTTCAGTAAGGGATGGGGTCTAATGAAGATACGCCCTCCTAGCCTCAGTCCTTTTTCGCAAAAACTTCTGAGAGCGTAAAAGGCGTATCTCCATTTTTTTCCTAGATATTTGATGAAAATCCACTTAAAATAACCTCTCCACTACAATTTCCGTTTTTTATTCAAAGATTTTTTGCCAATTTTTTTTTCAGCTATCACCTAATCGTCGAATGGACGGGTTTTTGGAAATCGCTTGTTACTCGAAAGGATGTTTTCGAGTCTGGCCACTGCAAGGTATGGGATATTTAGAGCAATGCCTCAATTACAATATGTGGGAGTTATATGAATGGCGCTACTACAGACCCATCAGTCTATACGTAAGTGAGCAATGTGCTTGCATCTGCGATGATTTCGAGCATCCAAATACTCTGAGGAAATTCAGCAGAGAATTCGCAATGTCTGATTACAAAAACAACATGTAAGATATTCGGATAACCTAATTTCGAGGTGTTCATTCATTTCGATTTTTTCCTAACACTGGAATTTCTTTGAAATGTCACGAATATTCTTCAAATATTACTTAGGGTGGTGACAGGAGTTCGTCTTGTTAACATGTCAAATGTCATTCATATTCAGATTCAAGAAGGTAAATTGGAGAAATACGGCTTCATCAATTCCTCAACTGTTCAGTGGAGATTAAAAAATAATGTAGCGAATCGTAGTGAAGATCATGGTTCACATTTAGGTGAAGTTGTAACGTTATCTTATCACAAGAGACGAGTGACTTTAGATGTATTCCAATGCTTTTCCAACGAAGTCATTCTTGGTGAGTTTTTCGACATACGATCATTTACAACAGAAAATCAAGACAAAATTAGGTGCTCGGTCTTAACAGGGATTTCAGACTAAATTCGTCCTATACAACCAACTTTTCCTTATTTGAACAATTTTATTATGGTTATCATTGATGCTATAACATAGGATCAAGTATATTTTCTGACGGTTAAGTTATTCATTTTACATAGTTCCAATGAACTTATGATCGAACTCATCAGTCATTTTATCTATCTATATTTTCGAGGATTTTTTGATGTTTTGGAGTTTTATTTTTTCTCTCTTCCACATTGCCTCATTTTTTTTATTAGTTTCTGGAAAATATCTCGGAAATGAAGAGCGTTAGCGCAGTTTGGCCCTAATCCTTTTTTGTGGAACATTTCCTGTAAAATATCTCCGAGCAAGGTTCTCACAAAAACTCGACTAACCTTCAGTTTCCGAAATATTTAATCAAAAAGTATCACATTTGTCTTTTCATCATCAAATTCATTTGGTAATTAATAAAATTGCCTTAATAGGTGCTACTTTTGATTGGGATCGTGAGCAGCAGGGTTTGGTACTATCAGTCTTCGTCACCGTTTTCTCGTACGAAACTGGAGAATTGAGTCAAGAATACCGAGTCCGCCATCATCCGAAGCAACCGAGGTATGAGAAAAAAAGCAATTCATATGAACTTCCAAAACCTAATAATGGAGCATCTGATTTTTTCCAAGAAAGGAAATATTACTAGATCACCCGCATATGCCGACACTGTGTTCCGAAAATCTCCGTGTGCCAGGAGATGATAAATTCATAAGATTCCAAACAACTGATTGGACGAAAGATGCTGCACAAACGACAATTCCTTATCTAGATATTCAAGAAGTCGTAACAAATCCACCAGCAATGTTGAGGGGCCTCGGTTTGTATTATAAAAATGCACCTGGATGCGGTGGATACATTGGACTTGAATTATATTCTCATGACTATCACAATTTTATATTTTATAATGAAACACTTCACTAATTTCCTTCATATCGCAAGAATGGGAGTAAAATGGACCTACAGGTTAAAATCATTCCCGATTTTTTTCAAGAGTGAAGGCCTCTTCAAAAAAATTTGAAAAAATTCACTAACATTGCCCACACATTGAAGCATCATCTCAAATTTTTTCAGATTTTTTCACAGAGTCCTTCACTCCCAAAAAAATTGACAAATCATGTTAATGCGGAGGTCCATTTTGCCCCAGTCTTTCCTATTGCAATAACGGAGATGCGCCTTTTTTCCCTCAGTTCCATTTTCATAGTCACTTCCGAGACCCAAAAAATATATTAGAACCAGAAGGTCGTATCTCCATTATTTATCGAGATATTCTCAAAAAATGATAAGAAAAATCGATTTAAAAATTCAAAAAGTAGAGCTTCATTTATCTCAGCACGATAAACTTAGATAGAAACTGTCGGGTTTTCATTAAATTTGTTGAACGTTAAATCTCATGAAGCGGAAAGAGGATAGTTTGATCTTGGTGATACTTCGTTGCTCTTCCTTTCCACATTATATATATATATAAGCAATAGTATGCTTCTGGTTTTCCGTGTAAAGCCCTACATTACCATTTATTAATTACACCGTCTCATGATTCTGTACTCACGTTGACGTTATCATACCACTTGTACCAACTCTCTAATACCTTAGTACCATCAAGTATATATAACCAGTGAAAATACGAGTAAGACATGATAATATTCGTTGGCATGCTATGTTGTATCATGTATGAAATGTTTAACTCTAAACTTTCTGTATCATTCATTCTCGTATTATTATGATTATGTGAATTTGCATTTTAATTTATGGTGTTAAAAATAAAGATGTTTTCAGTTATTTGATATTTTATGATAAAACAGTTGTTATTTTATATTATTTCAAATTAAATGTAATATTTAAATAATTTACCATTTCTGAATTAAGCAGAATTATTTAAAACTGTTTAATATTTGAAATGCGGTCAATATCAAGCGGAACAGTACAAACCGACAAATACCCATCTCACACCTCACTGAAACACATAAATTTATTACCTGATAATGATAATAAAAAAATAATAATAATTAAATATTAAATTTACATTTGCATACAATTTAAATTTAAACTACAGATTTGTTTTATGTTTTTTAGCTATGAATCATTGATACTGGCATTTCTCCATGCAATATATAATATTCATTTGTTATGTTGCATTCATTTGTAAATGAATACGTGCATGATATTAATGAGCTCAATCGATGTTTTCCTCATTAATTCAAATAAAATGCTTAATATAATTGGAAAGATATTTCGATAAATGAAGAGCTTTTTTTTAAATATTTTTATTGAATTCTTGGAAAGAGGAAAATAAACCTCATTAAAATGCTCTCCAATTTATGCAGCTTCAATGTTTTCACAAGATACATAATTTTTAGAAAAAAAAAATCAAATGAAATAGTAATTCTACACTGTAGAATTTCTTGTTTTCACAAATTAATGATATGATATTAATTTCAATTGTAATTTAATTGGGATTTCACTCGTCTTCAGTTGTTTCAATTATTATTGAAAAAGTTGAAGGTTTTCATTAAACATGAAATGAATTGGATTCGAATTTCAGCATGTTGATGTTTATTGCTTCTATCAACTAATGATTTTTTAATAAAAAAAAAAATCAATTAATTGACGATATGAAAATTTAATTATTTTGGAAATTCCAATAATTGTTGGACAAACGAAAATTTATGAATTTTCTCTGTGGTTTATTGGTTCTGTAATTTATTGTAAAATTGAAATGAATATTTCATCTGAAATTTTTTATGATAAATTCTTATTCACAAAAAATTATTGCTTTTATGGTGGAAAGAATGGAGAATATGCAGTAATTAACAGCACGTCTGGATGTTACGATATAGATTATTACTTTATCAAAAATATTGTGGAAAATACTGTCAGAAACATGAATATTCGATAACATTACAGTTAAAAATATTATTTTTCAAAAATATTACTATTTAAAAATTGTTTTGATTGAAAATATTATTTCGATGAAATTTTTAATTATTAATTAAATAATTAATAAAATTTTGGAGATACGCCCTTTGTTATTAAAAAAAAAGCGGATAAAATGGCACTTACGCCCCTTTCACTCTAAGATGATATATATATCAACAATAGGGAACTTGCATATTTTATTTTTAATTTTTTTCCATTAGTTGAGTATATAAAGAAAAAATAATAAAAAAAATGTTTGTTTATGTTTTTTTTTTTTCACTTTGAAAATGAATAAATTTCAAACAGCCAGAAAGCGGAAGTGACATCGATATACCATATAGTTTTGAAAAGTGTCATTAGCTGGCGCTCCAGCTCAAATGTGATTGGTCAATGCGTATACTCTGTATGATGCTGAGGTTATGTAGTGGATATAGAGAATCATTAGAATTTTGTTTATGAAGTTTTATTATTCACGTAATGTCTGAAGTAGACGAAAGCATCATCGCAAAATATCTTTAAAGTTGATTTGGGAATGCGTATGGATTGTTTAGCACTGATATTCGAGTTCTCTCAACTCACGCTAGACAGCGCTGCCGAATCATTTGGTATTATGACGTCACTTTCGATTAATTGTCGTTCAAAAAATGCAATTTTTAATAATTCTTAATTAATTAATCAAGTAATTAAAAAAAAAAAAAAATTGATTTTTTCATTTCAAAAATTATCCTTTGCAATGAAAAAAATATTTAAAAAATGTGCAAGTTTTAAGCTTTTCTTCTGCTTTTGCTCTTTTTCAATAATATCCTGATGCGTAATATTTCGAGACGCATAACCCAAGCAATGAAATTTTAATAGATTTTATTCAATTGTGTCTGAGTTTCGTGATGGAAAATTATACCAGACAACAAAACTCAAGTGGCCACTATAGAACAAAACTGAATGCAGAATGTTTGTTAGGAAAGGAGCAAAAGAGAGAGAGAGAGAGAGAGAGAGTATAGAATTGCTCATGAGGACTGGCTCAAATGAATTGTTCCACTCTTGGCCGTTTCATTATTAATGAGATCCCCTTAAACGGAGAACTCTCAGGGGTTTGAGAAAGTGCGGAGAGAGAAGTTGGAGAGGGAAAGGAGTGCTGTATAACCTTTTCTACTCTCTCTTCCATTCATACTCTCACGAGCAATGCCAACCGCATGCGGTGGTAATACAAATTTCAAAACTTCCAAGTATTTTAGCCTTCCACTTCATATATTAATGGAGAATTCATATTTTTAATGGTTATAAAAAGTGAATTTCTGGATAAATAGAATATTTGCGAGTGGAAAATATTTAAATTTGTTTCTTTTTTCTTTTTTTTTTTCTATTTTTGGATTATGTCTGTTTTTGAAAGACTCACGGGATTGGCGCCAGTTACATTTAAAAGGCTGAGTCATTTATAAGTGTCATAAACAAGTGAAGTTAATTATTTTAGTGGAACTTTTGTTGATTTTTTTTTTTTTTTGTATGAAAATTCCTTTGGGAGAGATGGGATAAAATGGGGATTTTGATGGAAAGGGTTGAGATAGGTTTTTTTAAATGATTCCATTGAAAAAGGAAATTTCCGGTGAAAAGCATGTGTTAGAAACTTTTTTTTTTCATTTTTTGGAAATTCTGATTTTTTGATTTTTTGAGAATTTTAATTTTTTTTAAGATATATTTGATTCTATTGGTTTTAGCGTAGTAATTCTGAATTGAAGGGGGAGGTGAGATCATTCACCATAGATTTATGGGGTTTTCAATCAATTTCCACCGATTTTTAAGGGATTTTTAATGATTTTTCATAAAATAGCTCATAAATCATTCGAAAATTGTTTTTTTGGTTCTCAAAACCACATGAATCGATGATAAATTAACTTTCCTTTCACCTCAATTCGGGATTTTTATGCTACAACCACTAGAACCAGAGATATCTTCAATAAAATTAGAAAATAGAATAATAAATAGTAAAAAATAGTAAAATTTCCCAAAAATTGTAGAAAATTAATTGTGACATATATTTTTCAACGGAAATTTTCTCATCTTTTTAATGGAGTCATCAGAAAAGAGCCATTCCATATATTTCCACTGATTTCTCCCCATTTTCATGATATAAAGCATCAAAACTACAATTTAATACAATAATTAACAATAAAAAATTAAAAAAAAATTAAATAATTAAAAATCTTCAATATTTTCAATAGAATAAAAGCAAAAAACTCCATCAGCAAAACATTTCAAAGTACGAATCCTCCAAAAAAGTTTTGGCACCAAATACCCTTTGAAACCCTCCTCCCACCCCCTATTCCAAAAAAAAACCATACTCTTTCAACCCACTGAATTTCGGCATCAATGCGGAAATAATTTCTAATAAGTCATGACACAAGATACTCTCTTCAACTCGTCTCTTTGTCACAAGACACTGCTTCATCCTTTTTTCTTTTCCTTTATTCACTAGAAACCAACTGCAACAAGATCTCACTGTTCAATTTGACGGGTATTCCATTGAATCCACAGAAAACCCCCCTCCCCCTCCAAGATTTGGTTCTTGAGACCAAAAAAAGCGCTTTAAAAAGCACAAAAGAATGAGAATATGACGACCAAAAAAAAGGGGGGGGGGGAAGAGCAGAAATGAAGAGTCTTGAAGGAAAAAAATCGACTTATCCGCACTTATACACACGTACACTTGACAGAAAATTGAGAGAAAAGTCAAACTAAACTACTGAATACGGTTTACCTTACGGCAGATAAAAAAAAAATTAAAAAAAAAAGGAGAAAAAGAGAGAAATTCTTTTCATTCGTAGTTTCTGCATCGTTTCTAGTTTTCTAGCAAATGGAAATCCAATCGGTGTGAACGGCAGAAAAACTCCGCCCTCTATTCCACTATATATACTATATATATGTCAACCACGAACGGCTATTTCATTTCGTTGAAAGGGACTCAATGCTAGTTTTTTTTTTTTTTTTTTTTTTTCATCTTTTTTTTTTCTTCATCACACTGAATTCATGGAGAGAGTCTTTATTCTTCTATCTGCAGTTCTAGAAATCATGGCTACCTGATGGAGGATCATCTTCACTGGATAGAACCTCTTTAGACAATGGCTATTCAGTTGCCATTTGATTCGGAGACACTTGGAAGAAATTGGAATGAAAACGCTTATTCGATTTGTATTATGATTAAATTTTTTTTTTTTTTGGATGAGTTGCTTTCTTTAGAGTGGCTTTGGAAATAATTGGAATACGCTCTTTTTATGCTGAGCTGATTTTTCAGAGAATTTCGAGAGCTTGAAGAGTGGATTAGGAAAGCAAATGGCTTATTTCAATGATTTTCTGAGATTTTTGAAAAAAAAGATGGAAATAAAATTAATTTTTTTTTTTTTTAATAAAGGCATTTTCATGAAAAAATCTGAAAAAATTTGACGATAATGGGAACAGACTAGAGCATTTTCTCGAATTTTTTCAGATTTTTTTGTAGAGGTCTTCATACTGAAAAAAAATTATTTCAATGAATCTATCACTTGTTTAATTTCAAAACTTTTAAAAAAGTTTTTAATATGAGCTAGTGACCCTTTCACTGACATTTCAAATGAAATACGTTGAAATCCAAGAAAAAGCGAGGAAAAAAACCGGACAATCTATTCATCACTATATTTTCATTTCAAAAATACATTTGATGTTATTGAATTTGAAAATTTATTGCTCTAATAGCAAAATGTTGAATGTGAAAGGACAATAATTCATGGGAAAAAAAACTTGCGTTACGTAGGCGTAACTAATGCACAAGTAGAAAGAAACTCTTTTCTTCAAAACTTTTGGAAAATTTTATTCCATAATGTTTCCCAACATCTTTTCAAACTCCTTTCATTTTCAATGTCTGCGAAAAAAAAAAAAAAATGGTTAAATAGGGAAAAATGGACCACCGAGTCGAAATTATTTAGGATTTTTTTTCGGGGTGATGAGATTTTTATAAAAATCTGAAAAAAATTGAGAAGATGCCACAATATGTCTACTTTGTAGCTGAATTTTTTCAATTTTTTTTGTGGAATTATTGCGTGAATAAATTTTTGAAGGTTTTAAAATTCGTTGCAGAAGAATTTTCAGGTAAAATCGCTCTATTTTGCTTATTTTTCGAGATATGCTCGGAATAAAATCATAAATTTCATGAAAATTTGAGATAATGAAGGAAAATCCGAATTTCTCTAGACTTTTTAGTGAATATCTCAATAAATAGTGGAGATACGCCCTTTTTTCCTCAATTTACTTTTTCAACACTTCAATTAAAAAAAAAAATCAGGTGAAAAGGGCGTATCTTCATTAATCATCGAAATATTTTATCAAAAATTACTTAATTAATTGATTAATCATTTAATAATTCTCGATAAATCGTTTTTAATCATATTAAATATTTAAATATTACAATCACTAATGATACTGCAAATTGTCGCAAACAAACTCAATTAACCATTCGTATAATTTGTATAAAACAGATGAAAAAAAAAAACGAATACAATTTGATACAATTTTTTTTTTCTCGGGACAAATTGAGTTCCAATTTCACTGTGTACTCGTTCCATTCGCGTTCATCGAATCAAATCGATTCATGTCGTAATGACATCAGCTATTCATTAAATTGTATCGTTCAAAGAGTAACTTTTTCCTGAATTTAAAAAAAAAAATCCCATTCAATTCAGTATTTGTGATAATATAATTATTCAATTAGTTTTGTATGTATGATATTTTTTTTTTTTTTCGATTGTCGAAGTGAACTATTTTAATGATTTGATTGGATCAGTTATTTGCTATTAATACTCAGTGGCGAAAAAAAAATCTATCTATTTTTATTGCCTAATTTTTCTGATAAATTAGTAATAAGTCGACAAAAATGACAAATTTTTTTTAAGTAATTAGTAATATTTCCTTACTAATTACGGAGGAAAAGGGTAAAATGGACACATTTGAGTTTTTATGCATATGTTATGAAGAAATGTTGAAATAAATGAAAATACTGTAGATAGAGATTTTTTTTCGATGTTTCCGTTTGCAAAGCTGAGGTAATTTCAGATGAGAAACAAATGCCAGAACTAATTTTTTCCCATTTTTTTTTTTTCAAAATTCTATTTTTAGAATATATATATTCCATAAATGAATCTATTTATAGACTTTTATCTAATAAGTAAATATATATAGATATCTGCAGATAAATTTTGCATACATATGATGAGAATGGTTCAGAAATCTTATTTCGTAAATTTCGGAGGTTTCATGGAATATATAGTCTCTCATGCAAATAGATAAGAAGTTTTGCTTTAATCCCAAAAAATATTTTATCAAAATTTTTCAGCATTCGAGAATAAGATTTATTTATAGTTTTGATAGAAGCACTGTCTGCTGCGAATTTCAATTATAATTATCATCCCCACTCTGATCCATCCTTATCTCGTTTCTAAACAGCTTGAAAGAATCTGTTGGAGGTAATGATCTGGGCAGTTCTTCGTGGTAACCTGAGGAGTCCATTCTTTGAATCTTCTATAAAACTGTCGAAACTTCTAAAACTGTCGAAATCTTCTAAAAATTGGCATTTTCATTAGTTATCTAATTGGAAATGATAAATGATCACTTTCACTTGAATAATTGAATTTTTCGAGACAAATGATGATTTGGTCATAATATCACTGATATCATTGCACAATAATCATTCAAATATAATTCATCTGGAATAGTCAAATCTTTGGAACTTTTTCTCTCTTGATTCCTTATCAGTGTTGGTGGTAGAAACAAAATGTATGAAAGACAACTCATTCTACTTCTTATCATCTATATACCTAATTCATTATGTATCATCGAGGACTTATATAAAGCAGGTAATTTAACATTAAACGATATTCATTTATTATTATAGATATAGCTTCAGTATCAACAATATGAATCGAGATGGTTTTCGAGAATAAAGATCTCTATAAAAGAATTTGAAAAAATTACCCATTGTTGAAGTAAATTACTTTACCGACTGAGATTATTAACGAGAAGTAGAGAAGGCTGAGAAGGAGAGAAAGGCGTCTCTTGAGTCGGTCACGTGTTTTAAGAAAGAGTACAATTAATCCTTTTTGTCTGACTTTAATTGAAAGTAATCGTCTGTCTGTCATTGGTCAGTAGAGAAATAAAGAAACACTTAGTCTGTGTCTGTTAATATTGAAGAGTAAAAGGTATGTAAACCTGCAAAATACGGACTTGTCCATTGATGCTGTATTCTTTCAATGTAAGCACATGTTGCCTATTCACATGCATATTTTTGTAATTAATTATATTCATGTTACAGGCGCCTTTTATTCCTTTTGTCTATTTCAACTTAAACTTCAACAATAAATCAAATTACAAGAAAGAATGTTAATCAATCTATCGTATCCCTACTTCCAAAAGTGCAACAACCATCAATGTAAACATATCGGAACAATTTCACAATTCTTTCAGACTTTTTCGTTAATTCAAAATTTTACGCCTCGGAAAATTCCTGGAGATCTCCCCGAGAGTTGTTTCACCGTTAAACAGTAATCTTGCAAACTTTCAAATTTTTCAGCCATAGAAGTGGATAAATTATACTCATATTTAGACGAGACTGGACCGGATACTCATTACTTTATTAGAAATGTTGACGGGAGGTGCGAATTCAACAACGCAAAAAATAACTTTGTAAACAGTCAGCTAGACAAGATTCATAAACGATTGGTGTTAATGGAGGCATCCCTAAAAACTACGAGCATCAGTGAAACATTCAAATCATGGCCGAACTCGACAGTGATAGTTACATGTATAGACATGATTGGACTGCATCTTCCACAGGTTGGCGAATTTTATGATGAATTTCATCTCCATAGACACGAAAACGAGGATTGTAATGATAGAATATTCCAAAAATTCATGGAAAAAACGAATTTCGAAGTTCAGTCGACCATCCAATTGATACGGAAAATTGTCATTGAAGAATTTGGACTTTTACCGAATTATTCGAATTTGTTGGATGCCATTGCGAGTAATGGAATTGTAAGGATCATTTCAAACTCAAATCAATGAATATTTGAGTTAATAAATAATGCAATATTTTTATTGTAGATGTTATGGGAGCACATATGCAATGGTCCTGAAATAATCGCAGCCGGTCTCGTTCGTCTTTTTAAAATAATACTGATAGCTGAAATAAAATCTCATATCATATTAGCATTTACAAGAATGTATGTGTATCCTCAGAGCGAAGGTAAAAAATATTATTAATTAATGAAAATATTATGAATATCAATTAATGATGGATTATCGATGCTTTTAAGAATTACAAACCTTTGCTTTTTATCTCAGACCACATTGACACAATAAATTAACTTCAGATTTTTTTTGTGATAGATTGGAAGATATTGAATTCAGAGACTCAGACAATATTCAGGGAGCGATTTGAAGTGTACGTGAATGAATTCGGAAAGGCTATAAGCATGACAGATCAATTGTATTTGAGAACTTGTGACCCTGCTGATGGCATTTGGGTTCGAGGTATCTATATTTTCGCAAATACAGTTTTAAAGTTAGGTCACAAAGAATAGTAGCACCTTTCTCATTACAAACATTTTGCAAACCTGAAAAAAATGAAGTTCATAAACTAGTATAGAAAGGAATCTATTATTTACATATATATACTATTTTTATCACTCACTGGGAATTCATAGATAAAAATTATCATGAACTGGAGGGAACTTTCCAAAGAACAATTTTTCGCTATCATTGGGGAGTCTGTAAATATGGCAGCTGCAACGACATAGCAAGAATACGGAATCGATGTGAAGTAGAGGTATACGATCAGCGAACTAGCTGTCACGACAAAATTGGTAGCTGTACTTATTTGGGTGCGATCAAAGCATGTGTATTGGTATGAAGAAATGTAATTAATGATTGAGCAGCATGATTTGTTCAAAAGAATAATATTAATTTGATATTTGATTTGGAACAGAGGAGTGGACCCTATAAATTTCAGTACGTCAACTCGACAAAATTAGGCCCTTTAGGAAGAAATTTCGAGTGTTCAAAGATTAATGGTGATCTCATTGATGATTATACGACGAATTACGTTCATGCTACTTGTGCCTGCAATTGTCTCAGTAGTCGTAATAAAATTAGTGTCTTGATTATGCAGAGCCATACTGCATCTAACAGGTAGATTCTAACAGGAGACTTCATTTGAATTTGAGTCTCACTAAGTTGCTAAGCAACTAAGATACTCAAATCAATAAATAAATTTGATGATTGAATAAAGTTTGGAATGTCAAAATGATATTTGCGAGTTTTCAGGCATTTGAAAGTTTGCCGCGAGTTCCGCTCAGAGGTCTCCTCAGAGTTCCGCTCAGAAGTCCCCTCGAAGTTCCCCTCAGAATTCCCCTAAGAATTCCGCTTAGAGGTCCCCTCAGAGCTCCTTTCAGAGGTCACCTCAAAATTCAAACGCTCAAAAACCCTCACAAATATCACTTTGACATTTAAAATATGATTCAATTATCAAATTTATTTATTGATTCGAGTATCCCAGTTGCTTAGCAACTTAGTGAGACTCGAATTTAAATAAAGTTTCCGGCCCTACACATAACCTTCATTTTTGAAATCGAAATTGATCAATAACTTTGCTTGAAGGGTCATAACTGGCTTACGATTCATCAGAGAGAATCGAATTCTATATATTCAGCCAAGAGAGGGAAAACTCGAGGCTCATGGTTACATTCAGCCATTCACAGAGAGATGGATACCTCTTCCAAAAAATATAGAATCATCTGACATTCATTCGATAAACGCAACCAACAATGTTATTTTTTTGGACGATCTACGTTTACCAGCCTATCACGTTTTAACTGGTATTTCCAATATAGTTCTGCGAAGTATCAAATGTTGTTTATGAAAGAATAGATATATATCTGAATGGATTATCATTTTAGGAATTAAATTCAACAAAGTAAGCAGAGAAAATGGAACAGGTTTTGCCATTGAAATATTTGGCGTGCCGTTTGATTATGGAAGTGGCAGATTGTATTCAGACAGCAAATTTATGGTATCTATGCGAGCATCGAACAAATATTTAGGGTAAGAAATGTGCAATTTACCGATTGATCCATCTAATTCAATGGAATGATCATCAAATCGAATGAACAATCAATAATTTTCTTTCTGCCCATCAGTTGCTATTTCTTACATGGAAATTTGTCATATTTCTTTCTCATTGCATTCACAGGGAAGAGCTTCCATATGAAGCAGTAAATTCGATTTATTCAACTTTGCGTCATACCCCAAGTCCAGGAAGATTCAAGTACGTTATGATAAAGCGATCAAATACACGAGATGACTTTGGTCAATCAACTCTACCACTGTTTGATGCTGTTCTTGTTAGACCCCATCCTACATCTGTATTAGGAGGAGTTGGAGTTTTTCATAAAGGTGCTGAAGGTTTTGCTGGATTCATCTCTCTCAGAATATTCCCAATCGATTATAAAAAAATCTTCCAGGAATTCCAATCTGCGTACATGAAAAATGGAAAAAGATTATTTGAATCTTCTAATAATACTAATAGCCCCAGTTAAGTAAAATGATAAATCCGAAATCTATAAGATCAAGACCAACAGAAATCACTTGTATTGATATTGATAAATTGAAGTTTCCTCTGTCATCAATGAATATATTCATAATTATGCTTCATCCTGATGAAAATATTGATTTTTGCAATTGAATATTTAAAAAAGTGATGTAGCGAAAAACTAATAAAAGAGTCAAAATATCATGAAAATTACGAATTATTGTCAACTAGGAATGGAACCTCTTCCTTTTTTGTAGAGAATTCCGTGAGATACAAAGATGATACAACACAAAAAAGCCATATCATAAATGATTTTAAAAAAATCGACTCAAACTGAATTTTCCACATTTTTAATTTTTTTTTTCCCATTCTTTATAATCAATTTTTTTATCATTTACTTGGAAAAAAAAGTGAAATTCTGGACAGTGAAAGATACTGTATGAAATGTCCATTATCTTCAATGAAATATCCACCAGGTGTTGGAAATTGCAGACAGACAGAATAATTATTGCACATTTCGTTGGAGGGAGTTTTAAAAAAAAATGATAATAAAACATTTTCATTAAAATTATTTTTGGTAAAATGAGTAAAAGGCTAATTCTTTTGTTTTTTTCTATAATTATAAAAGGATTATTGAAACAAAGAGCCATGAAAGGAGGGAATTTTTATTTCCCAAAATGAAGTTTATTTCAACTTTAATAATTTCAAGTGAAATTGTTGAATTAAACCATTTTTTTTCCATTTCAGCGGAATGAAGAAACAATACAATTCATTTTGTTTATTTATTTCTATTTAAATATAATAATTAGTAAAAGTAATTGAAACAACAAAATTATTTGTCAGTTAAAGACTTTTTAATTTTTATAATTTGAACATAATTATACAATTTGTAATTATATTACGATATGTATTTAACTGACAAACTAACAAGCCAAAATCATGAATCTCACAAATTACCGTTGGGATGTCATAGATGTCGCTATAATCTGTCGTTAGCCATCACGGGAATTGACCATACACGAATTGCCGTTGATTTGCATATGTACTCATGGAACTCGATAAAAAAAAAAAAAAGAGGAATGAAAAAAAGTTAAATTCTCATTTTTCCACACTCGTTCGTTCGATTCCCGAGAGAAATATGACAATCAGTATGAAATAAAAAATTCCCTCGAATTCACAACGTATTTTCTTTGTTCTACCGCTTCATGGGAAAAATTTTCTGCCTCGAAATTTGATAATAAAGAGATAATGTAATTTCTTTCGTGAATATCTTTGGACCGAGTAAATTTAGAAAAAAAAAAATGTCTGGAAATTTTTTTTGTCGAAAATTTTGAGATTTACAAAAAAAATATAGTTCTAGAGTTTTGAGTAAAGAATTTCCAAGGAATTCTGGAGAAAGTCAAGTTTTTTTAGATCTATTCGACCAAAACTTTGGGAAACGGAACTATCGAATGGAATACGATATCTCGAATTTAATGCGAGATATCGTATCGATTAATCGAAATTTTCGAGCCCTTCAAACTAAAGCTGATAATAATCACCCAGAACGTAGAGGTGAAATGAATCGAATCGAGATTCGATTAATCGAATTTTGACATCGATTAATCGAATTCTGACATCGATTAATCGAATTTTGACATTGATTAATCGACTTTTGACATCGATTAATCGAATTTCGCCATCAATTAATCAAATTTTCACATCGATTAATCGAATTTTGACATCGATTAATCGAATTTCAATTTCGATCAATCGAAATTCTAGAATCGCACAATTATGCGATATGTGATGTTTCAAATTCAATGCGATATATCGCAACGATTAATCGATTTTTGAGAGTAAAAACATCTCGAAAAATAAAGGAGATATGCCCTTTTTTTATCCTGTTCCTTTTTTTTTAAGGATTTCAAGAACTGGTAAAAAATATTAGCATAAAAAGGGCGTATCTCCATTAGTTTCCGAGATATCCTCGAAATAAAATCAAAAACAAAAATAATTTCCTCCTCCAATGAAAAAAAAAAAACTTACGTAAAATTCGCCACGAACTACCGCAAATGATTGACGAGTGACTCACAATGTTTTTTTTCTTCTACTGTCCACTTCTTTTTTTTTCACTCTTGTATTCATGAAAACATGCAAAGAATTGTGTTTCATTCGTGCATCAACGGAAAATTCGCACACGGCATACTCCACTCATGGTTATGTAAATATCGTCACAGTCTCGTGTGTTTTCTTTTTTTCAAATAAATATATATATGTATACATCTATATGTGCGTGTGGAGTGAAGGAGAGGGGAGGCACGAGATACACACACACACACACACACACACAGAGCTACGCTATTTTTGTTTTCAACCTCGTTGGGAAACCGCGCGCTTCCGTTCATTTCTCTATTTTCGTACTACAGGCATTCGCATTAACTTGAATTTCTTTTGTTTATATCTTCATTCTTTCACTTCATTTTTTTTGTCGAATGTTTCTCGTGATTTTTTAGTGTCGATTTTTTTTTTCACTCACTCACTCTCAGCATCAACAATACAGAAAAATTCGAGGATTTTTTTTGTGGGAAAAGCACTTGTATGCAGATACTTTTTTTGCTCCAAAAAATTACAATTTTCAATGGATTATTTTCGAAACATCGATTAATCGATATGCGATATCTCGCATTGAATTTCGAGATAGCGAATTTCATTCGATAGTTTCGTTTCATTTGTATTAGTTTGAGGGGATCGATTAATCGATGCAATATCTCGCATTTAATTCGAGATATCGCATATCATTCGATTAATCGATTTGATATCTCGCATTGAATTTCGAGATTGCGAATTTCATTCGATAGTTCCATTTCACCAGTTTTAAGTTGAAGGAATCGATTTCAAATCGATCAATTCTAAAATTTCGATTAATCGATCTCAAAATTCGATTAATCGAAACTTCGGATCGATCGATAATTCGATTCCACATGTTTTAGTTGAACAGGGACTTTTGATCGATGATTTTCATATATCGATTAATCGATGCGATATCTCGCATTCGAGATATCGCATCGATTAATCGATAGTTCCATTTCACCGGTTTTAATTTAAGTACTAGCAAATAAAAGCACGTCTGCGTGAATTTTCCTTGCAATAACAACTTTCGATCGTTATTTTTTCAAATATTCGATTAATCGATGCGATATATCGCTTTGACATTCTATATATCGCATAAAATTCGATGTATCGCATTTAAATGCGATATATCGCGTTCAAGTTCGATATATCACATAGTATTCGATATATCGAATTTGAATTCGATATATCGCATTCAAGTTCGATATATCGCAGTTAAATTCGATATATTGCTTTTAAATCCAATCTATCGCATTTAAATTCGATATACCGCATTTAACTTCGATATATCGCATTTAATTTCGATGTATCGCATTTGAATTCGATATATCGCATAGCATTCGACAACTTCCGTAACATCAGCTCTAGTATAAGAGGAAACAAAAATAAGAAAAACAATAATTAAATTGATGCTCATGCTTATTTTCTTACACTGTTAGTTCAATCTAATTTTATTTTGGCTTTAAATTTATTTCAATTACTGTTTCATGGAAAGTTTAATCCTTAAAGAGAGAATCCCCGACAGAATTAAATGATTGCAAATTACAATTCTTAATCCATTCTAATTAAATTCCAACAATCAGTTGAGATTTAAATTGCTCAATTATTTTTAAGATAATCGTTATCTTGAATACTTATTGTAAAGAATTCTTTTCTTCCATTCATTGGAATTTTTTTTTTCTCCATTCATTGGATTTTTTTTATTTTTTTTATTTTCAATTTTATATTGAGACAGAATAATCTTGCCAAGTTAATATTATTTGGCATTAATTCTGAAATGAGTATTTCATCAGGCAGTTGGATAATTCTGCTTCGTGTGTTTTCAGAAAAAACATTGAAATCATTTTGACAAGACATTTATTACACAAACACGTGTATTAGAGTCTGATAGCTTGTTGAGAGGGGAAATATTATGCAATTAACAATTTTCACATCATAAATTTAAAAATAAGATAATTCTTTTTTTTTTGCGACAGTTTTTCTCAAATATCTTTGGTAAATAATGGAGATACGCTCTTTTTTCACCATGAGCTGATTTTATCAATTATTTAAGGAAGAAAAATGAAAATTTGTGGTCGAAAGAATTAGGATTTTTTTTAATAATGAAGGAATTTAAGAAAAAATCTGAAAAAATTCAGGAAGATGCCCCTTTATGTCTATGTTCTTGTGTAATTTTTTCAAAATTTTCCATGAACCCCTCAACCCCATAAAAATTCTTGATATAAAGAAATCACGAAAACACGTAAGTTCGAGAAAACTGAATTATGATTTTTTTTCATCACGAAGAACTCTAAAAAAAAATCTGAAAAAATTCATGAAGATACTCCGGTATGCTCCCATTATTGCCTAATTTTTTCAAATTTTTTTTCAAAGCCCTTCACCCAGAAAAAATTCTGAACATTGCAGAAAAATTGAAATATTGAAAAAAAAATAATTCATGAATTTATATTCATCGATCAGACTTTGAATAAAAAGCGTGCGATAATATTGAAACTTCCAGATATTACCGTCTCATCATAAATTCAAGAATGTAGGAAGTAATGTAAATTTCAGGAATTAGCATATGATGCAGAGAAATCGTGAAACAGCGAAATGAATTCTGTCATGTCTTGTTTACTGATGAAGCGAATAACTTGGACGACGTGTTAATATCGAAGTGAACAAGAGTTGTACATTGTATTCCATTTGATTGACGAGTGATAGTACGAATGTTGGATGAATATTGCGACGTAAAAAGACTTTGTTACTAGTGAAATGGGAAATAATTCATCTGGAGATAGTGTCAATCATTAGTCAAAACCTCGTGGATAGTAAAGCTATGTAAATCGTAATTGATCTTCTTTCTCATTCTCGTCAGAGGGATTATAATCACAGAAAGCGGGTCGCTTCATATATATATAGTGATGGAGATTCTACCGTATAGATAAGCCTCTAATCATTATCGATTATTTCCATTAAAATTTGCAGCTTCATTAATTAATTGGGTTTTTATAAATAATTTATGATTTTAGAAAATAGAAATATCTCGGGAATTAATGGAGATACGATGTTTTTATTCTGAGTCTTTTTTTGTGGAGAATTTCAAAAGCTGCGAAAATGGATGAGAAGCAAAGAAAGATGTATCTCACCGAATTTATCGACTAAAACATCTCAATAAAATGATCTAATGAGAAAAAAATTAAAAAATCTTGAAGAAAAATATCTTGCACAAAAATATCTCAGAGAAACATCTCAGACAAAAACATCTCAAAAAAAACATTTCAGACAAAAATATCTCAACAAAGACATTTCGAGAAAATAATATCTCAATAAAAACATCTCAGCGAGAGATATTTTAGGCAGAAAAATTTCAAGGAAGAATACCTTAACAAGAGCATCTCAGATAAGAACATCTCAAATAAATATTCCAGCGATAATATCACAATACAAAGATCTCAGAGAGAAATATCTCACGCGAAAAGATATAAGAGAAATATCTCAACAAAATTATTTTTTAAAAAACATCTCAGAAGACAATATCTCAACAAAAATATCTAAAAAAAATCTCGATAAAAATATCTCAACAGAAACATCTCAACAAAAATATCTCAACAAAAACATCTCAGACAAAAATGTCTCAACAAAAATTAAAAAAAAACATCTGTGTCGAAAATCTCAAAAAAATACCTCAAAAAATATCTCAGACGACACTATCTCAACAAAAATACCTAAAAAACATCTCAACAAAAATATCTCAGAAGAAACATCTCAAAGAGAATACCTCAACAAAAACATCTCAGACGAAAACATCGCAACAAAAACATCTCAGACGAAAATGTCTCAACAAAAATAACAAAAAAAACATCTGTGTCGAAAATATCTCAAAAAAATACCTCAAAAAATAACTCAAACGACACTATCTCACCAAAAACATCTCAAACAATAATATCTCAATAAAAACATCTCAGGAAAAAATATTTCAGGCCAAAATATTTCAGCAGAAAAATCCCGGAAAAAAATATCTCAAAAAAAACATCTCAAAAAAATATCTCAAACCATCTTAGACAATAATATCTCAAAAAAAAATCAAGTAATCCATATAATATTCATATTCATGTGAAAATATCTCAGTCCAAAAAAATCAAACGACAAAAAATGTCTCAGATGCTAAAATCTCATGACAAAAATATCTCAATTCCCAAATAAAAAGGCATTAATTTCCAAAATACTCCAAAAAAAAGAGAAAAAAAACTCATTTATCCCATGTTTCATCACTTCACTAGCCAATCAAATGCACACGCATCTGAAGTAAAATCCTCAGTACCAAATCATTTGACATACCCGCAAGAAATGAATTCTCGAGGGCATTTTCCTTGATGAAGTCGGTCACATTCACGCCACATGATAGATGAGTTTTGAAATGTCAATAATGCAGAAAAGTATTGATTTTTGATTGACATGAAAAAACATGAAAAAAAACGGAAAAAAAAGCGCAGTAATTTTTTGATCAAAAAAAAAAAAAAAAAAAAAAAAAAAATTTTGATTACAGCACTTCGATCAAAGTATTATGACAAGTTCATCTCACCAGTTTCCCCTCAAAAATTCATGAGAATTCTTGGACTGCCTTTCGTCGCCCTTATTTTTTTTTTCCTTCTCACTTCTTGCGGTCACAGTTTGTGACGTAAAAGTACATTTGGAAAGTTTTCAAGAACTCACTGCCTTTCTTTCTTTTTTTTTTTTTCACTCATTTTTCTACCCCGAAAACAATTGTCGAATTGATTTTGACTGTGGATAAAGGATTTTTATCCAATAATAGAGGATAAAACTGTCAAATAATATTTGTCTACTCTCTTTATACACAGAGAGAATAGAAAAATCTCGAAAAATATTTTTCATTCGTTCCTTTTTCGTTTTTCTATGTTCGAGACGAAAAGAAATGGACACTATTTGTGTTTGTGTGTGTGTGTGTCATCGTTCGTATTCTCGAGATACATCTCACAATAGATTTTCGGCGAGTGGAACAATGGATATATGTGTTTGTGTTTATATATATATGTTGCATTGCCACTGTATTTGTTATCCGGATAACCGTGACAGTATCCTATGTGACGCATTCCACGCTACGTCACTTCGTTTCCGTAGGCTGTCAAGCATCGGATGTATCAACTGTACCACTGTGGACAATTCGTGTCGACGCGCGAGAATACGAGGAAATGGAAAGTGAATTCACATTTACGAAGTGAATACATTGTCAGCAGCATCGATGGATCAATAGAGCTATTTTTTTTTTCGAATTTTTTAATTGATTTTTTTTTAGGGTTTTTTTTTATGAAGATATCTTGGAAATTAATGGAGATTTGCCCTTTCTGCACGAATTCATTTTGGTATCACTGGGAGTTCTTTTTTAAAAAAAAATTAAAGTTGAAGAAAATTTACTGCACTCCAAAAAATTTCAATGTATTTATTTATTTTTTTTTAATTTTTTTAATTTTTATTTAAAAAAAAGATATTATTATGAATTTTAGCATAAAAATCAGTTCTTCAGATCATCAGGATTGTGTAAAAAATGAAATTCACAAGTTCTATTCATAAAATAATTGTTTGATATGTGTATAAGAACGAAAGTTTCTGATAAATTGAGGAAAAATTCACAATTTATTTGCTCAACAAGACGAGGAGATAATTTTTTTGACTTCATACAAAGTTATCTTTGTTGGAAATTCAATTCTCGACGACATCATGTCTTTTTTTTTTGTTTTATAGATCATATTCCACTAATTTTAGCATCAAGTTATTAAAAAATGTTTTATTTCTTTAAAAAAAAAGGTAAAAATTCATTTTTTTTTCGTAATAGAAAATGTAATTTTCACGTGGGAGCCAAGAAAAAATAATAATCGTCACATTTGGCACATTTTAATATAGATCTAAAAATTGTGAAGGAAATTTTGGTTAAAAAGCAATTTTTTGCCACTTTATTTTTTTTTTTTACTTTTTTTTTTTTTCTACTTAAATAAATGAAAAAAAAAATTTTTTTTGCTCAGTGTAGAGTAAAAATGTCTTTTGCCCAATCCCGTTGAAGATAATCTGCATAAAACTCATCTACTCCTCCTTTTTTCCATCAATTTCCTAATGATCTGTCATTCAATCGTCTCTAAAACCTTAAAACCTCAAAAAAAAAACCCCCAGGATTTCCATTTTCGTAGTAACGAGAATGTGAAAATCATCTCCAAAAGCTTTAGAAGCTGGAAAAAAAAACCTCGTTGGCTTATTTATCCATTATAATTTTGACAAATAATGGAAATGTGGCATATCTAGTAAGCATCAAAACTGAAAACCACGAGAGCATTACGTGACTCTCTAATGCTACAATTCCATTAGCATTTGAAATAGAAGAGAAAAAGCAAAATTCTGTGTAAAATGTCAACGCAGTGGGAACAAAGAAGATAATAAGCTTATGTTCTTGTTGGAGAAGAAATGAAAATTAACGAAATAAATATTTAAAAAGGAGAATTACTCAATAATTCAGCTGTAAGGATCGTTAATTATCGCAATTTTTCAGTATTAAAAAGGAAAAAAAAAAGGAAATAAATCCATTAAAGTAAAATCCTGTATTATACGGCTTCCATTTCATGCAGAAAAAAAAGCATCTGTGAATTAATCATTCTCGTAACGGAGTACCTTTTGATGTATTCAGCAGCACATCTCCATTCAATATTACAAATTTTTCATTTGAACTTATTAATAAAAATTGAAAAAAAAAATTCATTTCTTGAATTTTAATCAACTACAGTAGTTTGATTTTGTTGAGACTTGATTCGTTTATTGGATGATTCCCCATATGGAAAAGATATATATTGTTAAAAATATAATTTTGAGTAACTGATGAAGAAAATTTTATCTAATTTTGTATTTTTTTCATTGGAAATTTTCTCCAATTGAAGATTTTCAAGAATTTTCCAACATTTTCCAGAATTTTCCAGACTTTCCCAACATTTTCCCAGATTGGACTCCGGCAAACTTTCTTTGCTCACATGATTTCTTGAAGAAAGGAAAATGATTTCCCCTCCAATAAGGAATTTCCCGAAGTTTCCTAGAATTTTCACACTGAACTTTGAAAATCTTGCTTTGTCTACATGATTCTTCAAAAAAATCAGGATTTTTCCACGCTTCCTCAAAATTTTCCGAAGTTTCCCAGCGATTCTCAGAAGTTTTCCAAATTTTCAGGACTTTTCCAACATTCTCCCGGACTGAACTCCGGCAACTTTTCTTTGCCTACATGATTTCTTCAAAGAAGAAAAAGAATTTTCCCTCACTAAGGGATTTTCAAGAATTTTCACACTGTACAATCTTCTTTTGCCCCCGTGGCTGGGAAATTCATGAGAAATTAGAATTTTCCACGCGAGTCACTATTTTCCGGGTTTTTCCAAAATTTTCCGGAGTTTTACAGAATTTTCCAACATTTCCCAAGATTTTCATCAAATTAAACTTCAGCAACCTTCCTTTGCACACATGATTTCCTTAAAAAATACAGGATTTTCCCTCAATTCAAGATTTTCCGGGATTTTCCAGAATTTTCACACTCTACAACCTTCTGTTGCCTCCATGACTGGAAAATTCTCAAAAAATCAGAATTTTCCTCCCAATTTTCTATTGGACTGGTTTTTCCCATAATTTTCCGAAGTTTTCCAGTATTTCCAAGAATTTTCCAATATTTCCCAAGATTTTCTCCAAATTAAACTCCAGCAACCTTTCTTTCCACACATTATTTTCTGGAAAAAATCTGGATTTTCCCTCAATCCAAGATTTTCCAGGATTTTTCAGAATTTTCACACTGTACAACCTTCTGTTGCCCCCATGACTGGAAAATTCTCAAAAAATCAGAATTTTCCTCCCAATTTTCTATTGGACTGGTTTTTCCCATAATTTTCCGAAGTTTTCCAGTATTTCCAAGAATTTTCCAATATTTCCCAAGATTTTCATCAAATTAAACTTCAGCAACCTTCCTTTGCACACATGATTTTCTTTAAAAAAACAGGATTTTCCCTCAATTCAAGATTTTCCCGGATTTTCCAGAATTTTCACACTGTACAACCTTCTGTTGCCTCCATGACTAGAAAATTCTCAAAAAATCAGAATTTTCTTCCCAATTTTCTATTTACTGGTTTTTCCCATAATTTTCCGAAGTTTTCCAGTATTTCCAAGAATTTTCCAATATTTCCCAAGATTTTCTTCAAATTAAACTCCAGCAACCTTTCATTGCACACATAATTTCCTTAAAAAAATCAATATTTTCCCTCAATCCAAGATTTTCCAGGATTTTCCAGAGTCGCGGTAAGTCAAGACATTATGGCACACCTGAGATCCTTAAAGCAGTACATCTCACTCCGTATTGCATACATTATACCGTTGTCCTGAATTTCCAAAGGGCTCCAAGTTTCTCCAGGATTACACCATAAGCCGTGTACTTGATTATACTCGCGGTGTAGATACATAACAGGATTGACATTATTTACGATCTGAGACGATGTGACAGGTATAAGTTGTATAATTAACCTATTATAATGTTCACTTTGCAAAACATACGAGAAGCATAAATAATAAGTTAATTTACCTCTTGAAATTTTCTGATTAATTACGTAACTAAGAGTGTCCGATGCACGCATAAATACGGAATTAAGTGTTTTATCGTTGAAATTTCATGGAAAATTACGTGAAAGTGCCAGAAGTCGGTTATAACTTTTGGATAAAACTTCAAGTTTTATCCAAAAGTTTTAGTATTCAATCAATAAGAAGCGGCGTGAGTCCAAAAATTCTGATGATGGTTTAAAAAGCCATGAAAAAAGAGCGTAAGTCCAAGAAATCCCATTTTAGTTCGAGAATTCCTTTAAAGAAAGGGTGAAAGTCCAAATATTCTCATTTTACTTCAAAAAGTCCTTAAAAAAAAGGCGTAAGTCCAAATATTATCATTTTCCATCAAAAAGTTCTAACAGAAGGGCGTAAGTCCAAAAATTCTTAATATATCTAAAAAAAACTGTAAAAAAAGGGCGAAAATCCTAAAATTCCCATTTCACTTCGAAAAGTCCTTTCAAAAAAAGGCGTAACTCCGAATATTCTCATTTTTCATCAAAAAATCCTTTAAAAAAGGGCGTAAGTCCAGAAATTCTTAATATACCTTAAAAAAAACTGTAAAAAAAAGAACGAAAATCCAAAAATTCCCATTTCACTTCGGAAAGTCCTTTAAAAAAAAGGCGTAACTCCAAATATTCTCATTTTTCATCAAAAAGTCCTTAAAAAATAGGCGTAAGTCCAGAAATTCTTAATATACCTTAAAAAAACTGTAAAAAAGGCGAAAATCCTAAAATTCCCATTTTACTTCGAAAAGTCCTTTAAAAAAAAGGCGTAACTCCAAATATTCTCAGTTTTCATCAGAAGGTCCTTAAAAAAAAGGCATAAGTCCAAATATTATCATTTTTCATCAAAAAGTCCTAACAAAAGGGCGTAAGTCCAGAAATTCTTAATATACCTTAAAAAAACTGTAAAAAAAAGAACGAAAATCCAAAAATTCCCATTTCACTTCGGAAAGTCCTTTCAAAAAAAGGCGTAACTCCAAATATTCTCATTTTTCATCAAAAAGTCCTTAAAAAAAAGGCGTAAGTCCAAAGATTCTTAATATTCCTTAAAAAAACTGTAAAAAAAAAGAAGGAAAATCGAAAAATTCCCATTTCACTTCGTAAAGTCCTTTAAAAAATCTGCGTAACCCCAAATATTTTCATTTTTCATGAAAAAGTCCTTAAAAAAAAGGCATAAGTCCAAAGATTCTTGATATACCTTAAAAAAAACTGTAAAAAAAGTTCGTAAGTCCAAATTTTCTCGTTTTATCGCAAAAAATCTTAAAATTAAAAGGGTACAAGTGCAAAATTGATCTTTCGTCATCAAAATTTCTTAAAAGAAAAAAAGGCATGAGTCACGGAATAGAAATTTTCGGTATTTGATCAATTAACAAAAGGGCGCAAGTCCAAATATGCTCATCAAATCCAAAGATTCCTAATAAACCCAAAAAAAAACCTTAAAAACCCTAAAAAAAGGGCACAAGTCCGAAAATTCTCGTTTTACCTCGAAAAGTCTCGAAATTAAAAGGACATGAATGCCAAATGGATCTTTGATCTTCAAAAGCTCTAAAAAAACAGAAAAAAACGTAAGTACACACATACACCCTTTTTACTCTAACCTTTAACATATCTAAATTTTATTAATATTAATATTTTATTTTAACAATAATATTTTATTTTATTTTATTAATATTTTATTTTATTAATATTTTATTTTATTAATATTTTATTTTATTAATATTTTATTTTATTAATATTTCATTTTATTAATATTTTATATTATTTTTTAAAAATATTTCTAGCACTTACGTCCACTTAATTCTTCAATTCGTCTCCTTTTTTTTCCTTTTCTTGTCATCTCTACGTAAAATCGAGATTTTAGAAATTGATTGTGAAAATTGGTGAGCGATTTAATCTCAATGCCATTTGAATTGAGATGTACTTTGGAAAATGGTTTTTGGTGTAAAGTACCTGACAGAGATGATAGGATAGCAGTAGTTTCAATTCATGAAAGAGAGAGACAGATATATATATATATAGAGAAATGTGGACCGTCATGGTTAAATTCCTCTGATCTCTGTTACTGAACAGTGGATATCCTCTCTTGTCGCACTATCGTATCCTTCCTGGCCTACAGGACCCATCTACTCTATGGGGTTTTGTCCCCCCCCCTCCCCCATATCCTCTGTATTGTACCCGCGGGCCTCCAAGCCACAATTATCACTTGTACGAATAAGCATTTGGAGCATTGAGCATGTGTGCGACACACCACTGACTGGTTAATGCTGATTGTTGAATTGTGATGCAGATCAGATATTTCTCATGTTACTCTGTACCAATGACTATATCTATATATATATCTCAATACTTGATTCATAGACTAATCGGATCTTGTGGCTTGGGGGCTAATTCATCTGGATTTTGTACGGTTACTATTCGTATTACGCATGAATTCATATGAATTTTATGATATTTGTCGCATTTTATTGGTTTGTGACGAAAAAGAGAAGGGAATTGATTTTTTTATTGGTTTTTTGGAATTTTTCCTGAATTTTCACAAGATTTTTGTACAGTTTCTACAGGATTTTCCCAAAATGAACTTCAAAAATCGCTTCCTTTGCTCATTTTTCCCCGATTCAGGATTTATAGAATTTTCCACGATTTTCCAGAATTTTTCCAGATAAAACGACGATCAATTTCCTTCGTCCGCATGGTTTCTTACAAATGAGGATTTTCCACAAATGTGGGATTTTCCAAAATTTTCCGGATTTTTCCGATATTTTCCCACATTGAGTATCGGCAATTTTTTTTAGCAACGTGATTCCTTGAAAAATGATTTTCCTTCCTTTGGGGATTTTCCGGGAATTTTCCTCCATTTCCCACAATTTTCCACGATTTTCCAGAATTTTTTCAGATAAAACTCCGATCAATTTTCTTCGCCCACATGGTTTCTTATAAATCAGGATTTTCCACCAATGTGGGATTTTCCTGAATTTTCCGGATTTTTCCGATATTTTCCCAGATTGAGTACCGGCAATTTTTGTCAGCAACGTGATTTCTTAAAAAATGATTTTCCTTCCTTTGGGGATTTTCCGGGAATTTTCCTCCATTTCCTAGAATTTTCCACGATTTTCCAGAATTTTTCCAGATAAAACGACGATCAATTTCCTTCGTCCACATGGTTTCTTACAAATGAGGATTTTCCACAAATGTGGGATTTTCCAAAATTTTCCGGATTTTTCCGATATTTTCCCACATTGAGTATCGGCAATTTTTTTTAGCAACGTGATTCCTTGAAAAATGATTTTCCTTCCTTTGGGGATTTTCCGGGAATTTTCCTCCATTTCCCACAATTTTCCACGATTTTCCAGAATTTTTTCAGATAAAACTCCGATCAATTTTCTTCGCCCACATGGTTTCTTATAAATCAGGATTTTCCACCAATGTGGGATTTTCCTGAATTTTCCGGATTTTTCCGATATTTTCCCAGATTGAGTACCGGCAATTTTTGTCAGCAACGTGATTTCTTAAAAAATGATTTTCCTTCCTTTGGGGATTTTCCGGGAA
Organism: Aleiodes alternator; assembly: GCA_963921955.1. Lineage (NCBI taxonomy): Eukaryota > Metazoa > Arthropoda > Insecta > Hymenoptera > Braconidae > Aleiodes > Aleiodes alternator. The sequence continues at coordinate 6,470,439 of OY998114.1, forward strand.
TTTTCCTCCATTTCCTAGAATTTTCCACGATTTTCCAGAATTTTTCCAGATAAAACGACGATCAATTTTCTTCGCCCACATGGTTTCTAACAAATGAGGATTTTCCACAAATGTGGGATTTTCCAGAATTTTCCGGATTTTTCCGATATTTTTCCAGATTGAGCACCGGAAATTTTTTTCAGCAACGTGATTTTTTGAAAAAGGATTTTCCTTCCTTTGAGAATTTTCCGGGAATTTTCCAACATTTCCCAGAATTTTCCAATATCTTCCAGGATTTTCTCAAACCTCATTCTCGAACTGATTTTTCTTCCTTTGAGAATTTTCCGGAAATTTTCTCACATTTTCCAATATTTTCCAGGATTTTCTCAAACTCAATTCCGGCGACCTTCTTCTATCCACATGATTTCGTGAGAAAGGGAAAAGTTTCCCCCCAATTAATGACTTCCCAGGATTTTCCAAAATTTTTCTTCTTTCCTTAACAATGTCTTGGAAAATAATGGAGACACGCCTTTTTTTTACTACAATTCATGTTCGAAGCTCTTAAAATTCTTTGCGAATCATCATGTTGAGGTAAAAAGGGCGTATCTCCATTAGTTTCCGAAATATTCGAGAAGAAAAATAGATTTTTGAAAAATATAGGGGAGAGTGGGGCAAAATGGATACTGATGAAACGGTTAGAGATGGATTATCTCCGATGATTCTATTGAGAAGCTGAGGAAATTTCAGCTGGAAAACAAGTGTCAAATGTATTTTTTTCGATTTTTTCGAAAATTCGATATTTTTCGACATTTTTGAGGGGTAAAAGTTTTTCACTTTTTGAAAATTTTCAGTTTTTTGCAAATATCTCTGGTTCTATTGGTCGCAGCAATTTGGGGTTGATCTTAAATGAAAGATGAGCTCATTTCCCATCGATTCATGGGGTTTTGAATTCAAAAATATCAATTTTTGGGATAGTTATAGGCCGAAAACTGTTTCACAAAACTGTTTCACAAAAATGCCCATAAATACCTTAAAAATCGATATTTTTAAATTGAAAACCCCATGAATCGATGGCAAATGATCTCACCTTTCACTTCCCATCGGAATTTTTACGCTACGACAAATAGAACCAGAGATATTCTCAAAAAACTGAAAATTTTCAAAAAAAGGAAGGCTTTTTCCCCCCTAAAATGCCCAAAAAAGTCAAAATCGTCAAAAATTCAAAAAAATATATTCCGCCACTTGTTTTTGGCCCAAAATTTCCTCAGCTTTCCAATGAAATCATCAAAAACAATCTACCGCCAATATTTCTATTAATTTCAAGAGTTTCCCATAATATTTGCCTAAAAATTTAGATGTGTCCATTTTGCCCCACCCTCCCCTATGGATTTCCCTGACAAATAAAAAGTTTCACAATTTCAGGCACGAGCCTCACAATTAATTACATTTGACGAGTTTAAAAAAAAAAAAAGCGTATCACTGAATTGCACACACATGAACATGACAGTTGCACATGTGGTGTATCTCTCTGGAGGATGTGAAAAATTTCATTCTTCCTGCAACTGATTTTTTTTTTTCCTTCCAAGTCTTTTTATTTTTTGTATTTACTGCAAAACACGAGAAGAAGAATGAAAAATAAATAGAGAAAAAAAAAAAAAAAATTGATGTTTCATTTTTCTCTGTGAATGATGTGCAATGGTATTAGAAAGAAAATGTATCGATATTTCGTGATTTTGTGTGGATGAAGTGAAGTAGCAATGTCCGAGTTATTGACACTTGTATTGACAGTGGATTTTCCGATTTTTCAGTGATTTTTATGCAGTAATAGGTTTAAGAAATATAGGATAGAATAGAGAAAACATTTATTATTTTGTATTTGTTATATATATATATTTTTTTGAATATAGGAGAAAGTGGGGTAAAATGGGCACGTATTGGTTTTGGTATTTTATACTATGAAAATTACTCGAAATCGATGGAAATATTGGAGATAGATTTTTTCTGATGATTCCATTGGAAAGCTGAGGAAATTTCTCATGAAAATCATATGTCACAAGTTATTTTTTTGAATTTTTCAAAAATTCCATTTTTTTCCTCAAGATTTGAAGGTGAAATTCTTCTGTTTTTGAAAAATTTCAGGTTTTCGGGAATATCTCGGGTTCTATTGGTCGTAGCGACCTGGGGTTGATCTCAAATGAAAGGTGAGCTCATTTCCCATCGATTTATGTGGTTTAAAAAAAAAATTATCAATTTTTCAAGTAATTATAAGGCAAAAACTGATTTTCAGAAAATGGCCTATAAGTATTTGAAAAATTGATGAAAAAAAATTTGAACCACATAAATCGATGAGAAATGAGCTCACCTTTCATTTGAGATCAACCCCAGGTCGCTACGACCAACAGAACCGGAGATATCGCCGAAAATGTGAATTTTTTCGATTTTCGAAAGGACTACCCCTTCAAAACTTGACCCAAAAAAGTAAAATTTTCGAAAAATTGAAAAAAATCAATTATGACACATGTTTTCCACCTAAAATTTCCTCAGCTTTCCAATGAAATCATCAGAAAATCTCTATCTCCAACCATTCAATTGAAATATGTCCATTTTACCCTTACATCTCTCCCAAATGCATAAATCCCCAAAATGGCCGCCCTAATCAGCTGATTACTTTTCACCCCATTCATTCCTCTGTAATTTAAAGAAAAAAAAAAAGCATAAATCTCAGACTACATCTGCCCCTTCAATTTCAAAGCAGTGCTTTTGAAACTGCAGGAATTTCTCGCACACACGAAAAATAAAAAAAAGGAAATAAGAGAAAAAAAAAGAAAATAAGAGAAAAAAGAAGAAAATAAGAAAAAAAAAAGAAAATAAGAGAAAAAAAAAAGAAAATAAGAGAAAAAAGAAGAAAATAAGAGAAAAAAAAAGAAAATAAGAGAAAAAAAAGGAAGAAAAAAAATCAATCTCTAAATACATCCGATCTTTGTGTGTTGCCAGCTAGAATTCACTAGGCTCATATCCAAAGCCCATCGAAAAAAAAAAAAAAAAAAAAAAAAAAACTGCACAGACTGAATATCAGTGTGTATTGGTAGATATATATATATACATATATTTCGCTATGAAAACACATGGAAAAAGGGCGAAAAAATGGGAAAGAAAACGAGAAAGAAATGGGAATAAGTAAATAAAAATTGAAAAAAAAAATGAAAAAAAATAGGGATAAGTATAATTTCTGTTTTACGATGCGGAAGAGATAGTGAAGAACACGTAGACACAACGAGTAGGATTCTCGTATCGAAATGGAATAGTTTATTCTCCCTTTAGGAAGGGTGGAGGGTGGGGGGGAGGGGAAGGGTGAAGAAAGAGGGAAAAAATGATGAAAATAGAAGGGGCAAAAAGAGGGAAGTGAAGGCATTGAAATGTTTTTGAGTGACAAAAAAATTATTCGAGTGGAAATTATTTGTTTGCATACTCGAAATTGAATATTTTCTAGCAACAGCACTTTTTTTTGATGTTTTTTTTTTTTTTTGTAGGGAAACAAGAGAAAATCAAATAGAGGAGAAAATTAAGTGTAAATAAATGAAACTATTGAGTTACAGAGTCAGAAAAATGGAAAATTGAAGCTATTCTCAGAATATTTCCACAATTTTTGTTTTTTTAGGTAGAAATAGAGGGGCGTATGTGCTCTGATTATATATAGCACTTATGCCCTTTTAGTTTTGAGGTGAATATGCATATAATACGATATAACGCATGGAAAAAATCAATATTTCTCAAAAATTGCAAAATTTGAAGATTAAATTATCATTTTTTTTTATAAAAGATATTTTGAGGAAAAGAAATTTGATTTTTGGGGGAAAAATGGTGGGGGGATGAGAATTTTAAGGGGGTGGGGGAGGGGGGGGGGGGGTTCTATTGGAAAGCTGACGAAATTTGAGGTGAAAAACATGTGTTGAAAGTGATTTTTCGATTTTTTTTTTGGGAAATTTCAAAGTTTTTGGGTTTTTTTTGATTTTTTAGTTTTTTGAGAATTTTTCAGATTTTTGGGTTATAATGTAGAAAATTTGAATAAAGGGGGGGGGGGGAAGTGAAATCATCTTCCATCGATTTATACGGTTTTCAAAAGGGAAATATCGATTTTTGAGGTATTTATAGAGCAAATTAGTGGATTTTTGTGATAGCGCTCATAATTGTTTTGAAAATTAATATTTTTCATTTTGAAACCACATGAATTGATAGGAAATTATCTTATCTTTTGCCTCGATTCGGAATTTTTGAGCTAAGATCAATAGAACCAGAGCTATCCTCAAAAAACTGAAATTTTCAGATTTTCAAAAACTCAAATTTTGAAAAAATTCTCAAAAATAAACTTTGACCTGTGTTTTTCAACTAAAATTTTCTCAACTTTTCAGTAAAATCATCCAAAAAAATCTATCTCATCTCCTTTTTTCAAAATCTCTATAATACCCAATTTAATTCGGTAATAAGTTAAATTCAAATTACTGAAAAATCGAAATTTTCTAAAAAAAAATCAAAAATAAATTTAAAAATGTGTTTTTTACCTGAAATTTTCTCATCTTTTCAATGGAATCATCAAAAAAAAACCATTTCACCTTTTTCCCTCAAAATCTCACTTATTATTGAAATTTTTTTTCAATTTTCCCCTAATAAATTCATTTTTTTTTTTCGTAAAATTAAAAAAAAACTCAAAAATCCATATTTTTCATTGCAAACCCCCATAAATCGATGGCAAATGATCTCACCTCTCACCTCCATTCAAAATTTTCACTTTCCACCAAACAAAACCGAAAATACCTCCAAAAACCCAAATTTTTCAAAAATTCCAAACCCAAAATTTTCCAAAAAAATTCGCAAAAAATCCATTTTTAACCGAAATTTTTTCATTTTTTCAATAGAATTATCTAAAATCTACCTCAAATATTTCCCCTCACCCCCCCCCCTCTTTTTCACAATATAAACCATCAAAACTCTTTGCTTCCCCTTTTATCTGCCCAAAAATGAGAAAAAAATCCCCTTTTTCACTCAATAAGAAAGGGCAAAGGAACTCCTCTGTGAAGTTGAAGATTATAACCGTAAAAGCAATTTAATAAATTTCGTATATTTTTAACGTGTCTCAACATCCGCTTTCGTATTCACTGCGTTACGGTCAGATGAAAGCGAGAACGGTATAGTAATTCCAAAAATATCTCTCATGACCCCTCTCTTGTGCATGAATATACGTATTTTACCATTTGAACAGATTTGCCAGGTTACAGGCCACCGCTTCGAATTGTAAAGCCCTCGTCTCTTTCAATTTTCCTCATATTCCCTTTTTTTTCTCCTCTTTCCCCTCCTTTTATTTTCCATTTTTTTTTTTTTTTTTTCACAAACAACATTAATGCCGTGTATTGTTAAATGCCTTTTTGTCGTACAGTTTCAGATGAGAGTCACGCAATTCTGTCAATTGGGGCAAAAATACTGTGACAATAGGGAATTGATTGATTCAATGGAATTATGTGGCTTTTGCCACTTTCTTCCGTTTCATTTTTGAAGCTCTCCAGCAATTTTCATCAATCACTGAATCTTTCAATTTTTTTGAATCACTCGATAATGAATTCGGTATTGACATTTTTTTTTTTTGGAGGAAAGGCGGGTCTTCGGAAAATTTTGAAAAAATTCTACAACAATGGGGATATGTTGGAGCATCTTCGCAAATTTTTTCAGATTTTCTTGGAGAGTCCTTCATTCCAAAAAAAATCCTGAATCATTTTGCTTCAGAGGTTCATTTTGTGCTGGTGTTTTTCCTAGTTTCGGAACGTCTATGTTTTTTAGAATAAAGGCGCTTCCACGAATTATTTTGAAAAAATTCAACAAAAAAGTGAACATATTAGAGAATCTTCTCAAATTTTTTCAGATTTTTTTGAAGAGTCCTTCACTCCGAAAAAATTCGGAATCCTTTTATATTCCTAAGTTCCATTTTTTGGTGGTTTTTCCTAGTTTGAAAACGTCTATTTTTCTAAAATAAAGGCGTTTAGATAAAAATTTCTGAAAAAATTCAACAAAAATGTAGACATGTTGAAGCATCTTCTCAAATTTTTTCAAATTTTTTCGAAAATTCCTTCACTCCGAAAAAAAATCCGGAAGCTTTTTATCCCTAAGTTCCATTTTTTTGTGGTTTTTCCTAGTTCAAAAACGTTTATTTTTCTAAAATAAAGGCATTTAGATAAAAATTTCTGAAAAAATTCAACAAAAATGTAGACACGTTGAAGAATTTTCTCAAATTTTTTCAGATTTTTCAAAAAAATCCATCACTCCGAAAAAAAATCCTTAATCCTTTTGCCCTCAAGCTCCAATTCATCCTATTTTCTCTAGACACGTATTTTCCACAGAATTCTCAACTGAGGCATCTGGATTACCAGGGATATCGATTAGTTGTCGTGTTATATGATAAAACACTGCTTAACATAACAACTAGAGCCACACGAAAAGGAAAAAAAATCCTCCTCAGGGCTTATCGTGAATCTCCTGTTATCTCTCTTTTAAATTGCACGAAAAAAAAAAAAAACAAAGAAAAGGCTCTCAGCGACAAGGATCTTCATTGTTATTCTTCAATCAATTTTTAAATTAACGAATACCAAGTGGAACGTATTTTTTCACTGAGTCACGAAATCGTTCACAAGAAACAATTATATTCCTTTAATTTCAAGTAAAATTAGAATTTACAAAAAAAAAAACAAAAAAAAAACAATTTTTTAATTCATTTTTTCTTGGATATCTCAGAAAATAATGGAGATACGCCCTTTTTACCCTAAACAATTTTTATAGCTCTTGAAATTCTCTACAAAAAAGGATTCAAGTAAAATCGCTCTATCTCGCTTATTTTCCGGGATATTCTCAAGAAAAGTCATGAATTCCATAAAAATCCAAGAAAAACAGAAAAAAAAGGATTTTTCCTTCATTTTTTCCATGAAAATCTCAATAAATAATGGAGATACGCCCTTTTACCCCTAATCCACCTTTTCAACTCTTCAAATTCTCAAAAAACAGGGGTTCAGCATGAAAAAAAAATGCATCTCCACAATTTTCCGAGACGTTCAACCAAAAAAAAGCACAAAAATCGCAAAAAAAGAGGAATTTTAGCCTTTTTTATTTATTTTTTTCAAATAATCATTAATAAAAGAGGCAAATACGAAATCTGGAAATTTTGTACGTCGTTATAAACCGAATGGGAATACACTACACAGTGCAGTATCGATATATATCGATAGAGAAGGAGAAGAGGAGGAGGGGGGGGGGGTGGAGGAGAAAACATCGATGGTTAATCAAACTAATGGTATAGTTTGTCCTGAATTCGTGTTATTCTCATTCACTAAAACGACAGAATATTTTGGAAGGGTGGGGAGGGGGGGGGGCATTTTGTGAATCTAGTTTGGTGCATGTACCAACACGAGGAACTGTGGGTAATATGCACAATTGAAAATCGCACTTTCGTTGATTGCCAAAAGTATAATAATCGGACAAGAGAGAGAGAGAGAGATAGTCCACTGCGATTGGCAAATGAAACCACACAGTGTGTGTATGACAACTACAACGTATTGGAAAGTGATTTGTTCCTCGATTTTTTTTTAAAAAAAAAAGGAAAAAAAAGGCAGACAGTTCTGGGATTTTTCTGATTTTTTTGGGGAATTTTTTTTTAACTTTTTTTTTTTTTTTTCAACGTTTTCGTCAATTTCACTTCTGTTTCTCTCTTTTTTTTTGTTCTTTTTCTTTTTGCCTTTTTTGCTTTTTCTTAATCCTGTCTTTTCAAACGTTAGTTCACCTATTTCTTTGGAAAACTCGCGTGCAATTGAAGATCCAACTCTGTGGAAGAAAAGAAAGTCTGATTTTGACAGAGAATTTCCTTTTTTTTCATTTTTTTTTTAACAAATGGATAATTGTTTTGCTTTCCAACTGATATAGCTTTTTCTGCTGATACTTTAGCAATATGCCTCCGAATGGAAGTGATAGGGGAAGATGGGGCAAAATGGACATCAGGGGTAAAATGGACACATCTGAATTTTTGGGCAAATATTATGGAAAACTATTGAAATTAGTAGAAATATTGGTGATAGATTGTTTTTGATGATTTCATTGGAAAGCTGAGGAAATTTTAGGCGGGAAACAAGTGCTGGGATTAATTTTTTTGAATTTTTGGCGATTTTGACTTTTTTGAGCACTTTAAGGGGGTGAAATCCTTTCTTTTTTTGAAAATTTTCAGTTTTTTGAGAATATCTTCGGTTCTATTTGTCGTAGCGTAAAAATTCCGATGGGAGGTGAAAGGTGAGATCATTTGCCATCGATTCATGGGGTTTTCAATTAAAAAATATCGATTTTTAAGGTATTTATGGGAATTTTTGTGAAACAGTTTTGTGAAACCGTTTTCGGCCTATAACTATCCCAAAAATTGATATTTTTGGATTCAAAACCCCATGAATCGATGGGAAATGAGCTCACCTTTCACTTGAGATCAACCGCGCATTGCTACGACCAATAGAACCCGAGATATTTGCAAAAAACTGAAAATTTTCACAAAAAAAGGCTCCTACCCCTCAAAAATGCCGAGAAATGTCGAATTTTCAAAAAAAATCGAAAAAAATACATCTAACACTTGTTTTCCGGCTAAAATTTCCTCAGCTTTTCAATAGAATTATCAAAAAAAATCCATCTCCAACCGTTTCATTACAGTGTCCAATTTTGCCCCATTTTCCCCTACAACTTTTTTCAAATCATCATCGAAATATCAAATTTTGAAGAAATTCATTGAAACGCCAATAACTCGAGAACTAATCATGCAAATAAGCTCAAAATTCACAGGCATCTAACTGATAAAACTCTCGAGATAATATATGAGTAGGGGAGAGGGGGGCAGCTTTTAACAGGGGCAGCTTTGAACATCTTCAATTAAAAATAGAAAAACAAAAATTTTGAACCGCGAATTTTGAATTTAGGATGGCAGCACAGCTGCCAACTAGTATCCATTACAGCTGTTTTTATTCTCCATGTTAAACCTATTCTACAAGTGGTAGTCAAATTTATGCTGCAATTCTGAAATTTTTATTTTCTGGACGTAAGTGTATCATAGTTAAAATAGTGATAAACTCATGACTGTATAAATTTTTAATCAATCTTCATATATTTCACTATCTCATCAAAATGAAAATTTTTATTGTTATTGATTTTTAATTGATTTAAATTAATTTTTTACCTCAAGTATGCTGTTGGGGCAGCTTTGAACAAAAAATGGGAGGGGGGGCACGTTTGAACACTTATAAATCAACATAGTTATACTCCACAAACGTTTTCCTTTCGTTAAAATTATTTATAAAAAAATATATGATCTTTAATTTATGATTGTTAAATATTTTTGAAATTCAGGGCCAATCATGGTTCGAAATTATAAAAAAAAAAGTGGATAAGCAGTGTCAATGAAGACGATGTACAAAAAGCTGTAATCCTGTAAATAACATCAGTTTAATAGTTTCCAGAAATTCCATTAAAAACTGATTTTCAAAAAATGGACATATCTCAAAAAGTATCGATCGAATTCTCTTGAAATAAAGCTTAAAAAATAGAGTTTGTCGAGAGGAAATTTTCCACAAAATACGAAATTTTTCTATGAAACCGTTTTGCTGTAATTGAGACTTTTATGCACACACAGACATACACACACACAGACATGCGCTAAAAACATCATTTTCTCTCTATTTAGATCATTTCAAGTGTCTTCTATTAAAAAAAATTGCAATCGAAAATTTTGATGATCACATGGCTTCCATTTGGAAGCAAAAATAGAGCAATTTCTCGCTGATTGCATGAATTCAACGACAAATTACGGTGAACTATCGAAAACCTTTATTTTGAGTTTTCGGTTGGAAACTCTCGATGTCTTGGAATCAGAGAGTTTGAAACAACGACTGACGCCTTTGTAATGGCTATTAGAATCGAACTGAAACGAACACTTCCGCAGTACATATATATATATATATGTACAGTTAGTTGTGTTACCAATGTTAAATCACGTACAACTTCTAAATAGTAAATTCAGTGGAATAGAAGAGTTTAATAGCTTTTAGTTGGGAAATCTTACTGTCCAGTTTCTAACGTAAAATCCAATGAAGCTTGCAGACGTTGAGAAGATAATTCGACTTTGGATCAAAGTTACACTGAAAACTAATGGAAATTGACTCACAAATGAAATAAAAGAATTTTCAACGAAAAAAAAGGGGAAAAAAGGACAATTTTCGAATTTTTGTTGCTTTTTTTTTATTTTAAGCTTTTTATTTATTTTTTTTTTAATTTTCATGCTTTGATTCAGAATTTTTGAATTTTCTGCAGTTTTTCAAATTGAAGAGAATAAATAAAAATTGAGTAGAAAATTGAATACAAGTATTTGAAATGAAGAAAAATAAAAATGACTGAAAATTAAAAAAAATAGAGATAAATTTTTTTATTTTTTTTATTTTTATTGAATTTTTTTTATTTCAATTATTTGAAAAAAAAATCTATTTACTTTTTTTAAATTTTCATATTATCATTCGAAATTTTGTTTTTTTTTTCACCTTTTTCAAAATAAAAATAAAAATAGAATAAAAAATTTTCCTCAATTCAATGGAGAAGCTTTCAGAAATTGTCTCTGAATCAAATTTATACCAAAACTCGTGGAAATTAATGCAAAAATGGAATAAAAACATGAAAAAGAAAAAAAATTGAGTAAAAAATAAATAAAAAATTAAAAAATTTAAATTAAATGAAAATTTTGGCATTTCCATCAATTTTTTTATTGCAACTTTTTCATCTTTTTTTTTTATTTTTCACGTTTTTATTTAGAACTTCAAAATTTTTTTTTATTTGCCCCGTTTTTATTTCGAATTTTTAACGTTTTTTATAATTAATTTTTTTTTTTAATGAAAAAAATTATTTTTTCATCTTTTTAAAAAAATTATAACTTCAATTCTAAATTCAATGACTTTGTGTTCTCGATCGTAAAGTTGCATCTCAATAGTTTTTTGTTTGCTCATCATCTGCACACACTTCCCCCTAATCCCTTTCTTCCACTCGTGCAACCCCAGAGAGACTCACGCGCCACAATATAATAGGCTATTGTTCAGGGAAAATAAAAAAAAAAAAAAGTCGAGAAAAGAAGATAAATCTATTTTTTTTCCTTCAATTTTTCGAGGACTGAGGTGACTGAGAGGTGGTGAGTCCGGATTAGTCGCAGTTTCTGAGAATTATGTCTCCCGGAGATTCCAAATGTCTATAAAGTTAGAAACCAACTGAAGAAAAATATTTCCACAAAAATGTTAAAAAAAAAATAAAAAAAATTCGTTAAAAATTTGTTTAATAAAAAATTTATTAAAAATCCAAAAGTTAATTTCATTGCAACCGATTTTTTTTGGAAGTGAAGACATTTTTCAAAAAATCTGAAAAAATTTGGAAAGATGGTCGAAAATGTCTCCAATATTGTCAAATTTTTTCAAAATTTATTGTCACGTCCTTCTTTCCGAAAAAAATTCAGGAACATCAGTAGTAAAACCAGGATAATTTCATTTTTTTGCCTTCTCCAAAAGCGATCTCGGAAACTAATGGAGATACGCCCTTTTTACCCGAATTCTTTTTTGTGTAGAATTTCAAGAGCTACAAAAAAGGTCTCTTCAAAAATTTTCCTATCTCGTATAGTTTCCGAGATATTCCTCAAAAACTGCAGAATTTTGCTCTTTTTCGTAATTAAAATATTAATTAATTAATTATTTCAAGTGGAAAAAAAATTAAAAAATGAAGAAAAAAAATGTGGTTGAGGTTTCCAACGATTCCCTCATCTTCTCCACGCAAAAAGGCGAATTCCAAAAATTCCTGCAATAATTTTCGGTTGAAAAAATTCCCTTCAGCGCATAATCTAATTAAAACTCCTTGAAGAATCCATAGCTATTTTTTCATGGAATCTAAAGAATGAAAGAGAAGAGGAAGAAAAAAACTGAATAAAGTAAGTCTGGAGTGCTTCTTTTCTCTTTCAATTTTCCTCCATTTTTTTTGAATTTTTTTTTTTTTCGCTGTCTTCACTTCGGTATTTGGCATTCTGCATTCCAAAATGGTGACAGGGCCTAGGCTGAGTGCTGTCCGGAATTTACCCTTAATTCTAGGACGACTGAATTCGTCTCTCAAACGAATCTCATTGTTATGAACAAAGGAAAATTATGGATCGAGGACACATTCACGTTGAATGAAGGAATTAATGCGAGTGTGAGAAAAAAAAACGCTTGTGTAATTAATCATTATTATGAGAATGCTTTGCATAGTTGGACGTCCTTAAGGATGATGAAATTAGTGGACATCTAACAATTTTCTGCATTTTTTTTGTACAAATAAATTATTATTAAAAAAAAACATTAAAAAAAATCGAACTTATAAATTTTTAATTTTTCTGAATGATTTATTTGTTAAAAGAATGAAAAAATGTGAAAATTCTTGGATGTCTGCTGTTTTTAGGACCATACGTCCTTAAGGTTGTATCCCAGTGAACTCGAGTACAGTTGATCTTTTATTTTTTTGATGCCATATCAAAGATGATATTTTTTTACATTTTTCTGAATTTTTTCATAATTTTTGACCGTGCAGTTTATGAGATATGGATTATCAAAGTTAGTGGAAATAGTGGTGGTGGGGATGAAACGCCCTAAATCGGACGGAAATAACGAAATTACTAAAAAACCACACGGTTGACCCATTATTTAAAAATAATTGGCGAAGAGAACAGCATTTTAACTAAATAATAGAAGAAAAAAATATTCAATTCACCGTATAGTTATTGAGAAATTTTAATTAGAAGGTAGTCGTAACTATTTGCCTCTCTCTCTCTCTATCTCATGCATGTGATCAAGAAAAATCTGGAAAAAATTGAGATAATGCCCCCAATATGTCTGCATTATTGTTGAATTTTTTCAGATTTTTTTCTGGAAGAACTTGTCTCTGGAAAAAATTCTGGGAAATAATGAATTTAATAAAGAGAAATTTTTGAAAAATATATAAGGATTTTTTTTTGGAGTGAAGGACTTTATGAAAAAATCTGAAAAAATTTGAAAAGATGCTCTGGCATGTCTACATTGTTGGTGAATTTTTTCAGATTTTTTTGTAGAGTTGCCTTTCTTGGAGAAATTCTGGAAGACAGTAGATTCAGCAAACTGATTTTCTCCAATTCTCGACGAGATTAGTAATGTTAAAAAAAATAGAGAAACAAAAAAAATTATATTCGCAAGCTGAAGATATGACTTTCGAATAGTTTAATCACCTTTTTCCGGTAAATTGAAGCACTTTCTCCCGAATTAACAGCAATTAATTGGAAACTAACCTAAAAATCCTCATTTTTTTCTGTTTTATCGATCCTTCTTTGGGATATTACCTCAACGGGACAGTAAAAAAATTGTGGGCATTATGCATCCGAATCATCATTAAATTGATCACCTGATTTTTATCTCTCTTCTCTTACTACTGTTTCATGTCACAATTAAAATGAAATTAATTATTATTCAGCCGAGTAATCGCTCATTTAATTGATGTGTTATGTTTCCATCAATTATCATGACATTTTGTGTTTCAGCTATTTTTAATGTTATCATGTCCTTTGATATGTTACAATTCTCATAAATTTCAACAAAACAGAAAATTAAATTATTCCTTCGTCGATAAAGTCGAATAATTGGCAATTAAATTGTGTCCCAATTTTTTGAGTCATTTCATTAAAAACATTTTTTAAAAACTGATTAAAAAACAATTCTTAAAATTAATTTGGAGAATTCCATGATTATTTGCAAATATCTCGGAAAATAATGGAGATACGCTCTTTTTGTTCTGCGAAAGACAAGAAAAACATCGCTTTATCTCGCTAATGTTCCAAAATATTTCTCCCCAAAAAAAAGAATTTTTTGCAAAATTTTCATCAAAATATTCAAAATTTCATGTAAATTTTGAATATTTTAATGTGAATAATAAAATTAAATTCTTCGCCAGTATTGTATGTTACCGTACAAATAAGGCCAAAATTAATAATTGAAAATAATTGAATTACCATTGAAACTCCATAAGCGAGGTACAGTTTCAGTTTCACTGCATAAAATTCATGATCACAGATCTATTTTTTCCTTATACAACCTCACATGTTTTTTGTACGTCAGAATGTCTATTAATTTTTGAAATCATGAAAAATTCATGTTACCATACATATAACGACGATTAATGCAATTAATTGCATGAAAAAAATCAATGGCGGTAATATTGGTATTTAAAATCCGAGAATCCTCCAATCACAGTCCTAGATACTGGAACCGCGTGATTCAAATGCGGAAAAATATTGAATATTCATAATATTATCTAATAACAATTTATCATCTTGGACATCGTTCTAGTATCGGTAAAACGTTGAAAAAAATCGAAATAGTCACAGTAATTATAACAACTAAAAGGAAAAAAAAACGAAAAAATCCATCATTTGAACCTGCCACCAGGATTACCTTAATTATCGAAAATTAGCATGATGAATTCACTGCACGATAGACTGGCTTTACTGCTGTATTTAATACACTCATAGGCTTAGAAACAAGGTAATTCAATTTCACACTGTAGGCGTGTAACACGCGTATAACATTGATTCAGGATTAACATTGGATAATCGATTGAAGATTACGCGGTCAGCCGTTTGACGGTTATACTGATTATGCTGGTTAACTATTACGCATCATGGAGCTGTACCGGTGAAATGGATGATGCATCATTTACAGATGCAGTAAATCGCCTGAGGCCAGATAAAACTTGAGATTAATCAAGTCTGTGTCAAGAAATTAAAAGAAACCTTAATCAATCACTTGCCTCATGCTTCAATCAGTCCAACCACCCCCCCCCCTCCAAACCCTTCTAACAATAATAATAATAACAATGAAAGGAAAAATCTCGACATTCTCATGAAAAAAAAAGATAATGTCAGTTGAGAAAGAAAAAAGCGTAAAAATATGCATAGGAATAGCACTTAAAGGGGTGCAAGTGCTATATATAGCCATAGCACTTACATCCCTTTCTTTCTAAAGTGACTATATATTAACAATATAAAAGAAATATATAGTAAATTATAGAAAAAAATTATTCATAAATTTTTCGTGAATAAAATATATAAAATATTTATTATTTTATATTGTTAATATGAATTTTTCTTTAATGTGTTTAATAAAAATTTAAAAATATAAATTCATGAATAAACATTTACCTTTGTTCAACGAGTCTGGTAGGTCATCACCTGCCGCTGAATAACGTCCAAATGTTAAAAAACACGGGATAAAGACACGCAACAACGTGACGAGCATGTTGAATCACTTTTTTTTTCTCGAATTATTATTATTTTTTAATTTATATTCAAACTTTTCCACAAACACTTGAATGTAACCTCTTTTTTTCTCATCTCTGAACTCATTGAAACACTAACACCAACACTTGCACTAAAAACAGCACCTTTTTCTATCAATTTCGTTCCGAAATTCCGAAAAAAGTTCGTTTATTTACCTGGTAAATAGAGAATCGATGCAGTTGTGTTGAGTCCATCAACACAATTAAGTAAAGACAATTGAGTCAATAATCAATAAAGAATTTTGCCAGTTGCACTGTACCGATACAATTCAATTAGACAGAGATAGACTCGACGTCAAAGGGCTGTCTAATAGTATTTTCTCCGTAATTCCACTGTCGAGAAGGGCGCCGCACCTGGCCATCTATCGGAGCCTCAAAGAAGCTCAAAAAACACGCACAATGTCATGTCTGGAGGGGATGAAACGTGCTTTTTGTCAATGATAACTCATGATTGCTCTAATAATAATGGATTATATTAACAGTATAGAATGTACGTGTGTCGGTAATGATGGGAGTATTTGAATTATGGTAATACCCATACATCACACACACGAACCAGCATAACCCTAAAAAATCCCTTCAATTGCTTTCATCTCAAACGATGTAAAATTTTTGTGGTTTTTACATATAAATTCATGACGTGCACTTTGTGTGCACCTTGCGAATTGTGACCTCAACCTAACCAATATTTATGGATGTTGTCATACGCCTCATTTCCTCAAACTTGAAAGAAAATTCTTCTTCTCTCAAATGATAAATGATTGTGTTTTCATTAAAGAAACGAAATGTAACATATTATGCACAATATTTCAATACAAATCATTTATTATTCATTTATTTGCAGTCAGGTGAGGTTGAACCTCAAATGTACCGCTAGAGGGCAGCTGCAATTGTCCTTCAGCCAATGAAATTTGCGCGTGACAGGATTTCAATTAAATATCACAATGTTCGATCAAAATTTCACAATTAATTCTTTAGATAAGAAAAATGTCAATTGCTTGGGTTCATTTAAATTCACAAAACTCCTTTTTTCACCATAAAACAATGACGATAGAGTGACAAACACGTGTTCCCTATTACATTAGACCCGTGCGGCTTAACTCTGTCTGAAAATCTTTTCATTACCAGAAAAACGTGACGGTCCATTTTTTTTTTCCTCTTCCTTCTTCTTTTACTCTTTACACTTTTTTTGTTCCCTTTTTTTTTGCTCTGCGGCTTCCTCCTTGTGACTTTTTTCCTACCGGACTGTGTTTAATCCCGCTTTCTTTTTAGAGCTGAGTGAAATAAAAAAAATCCTGTCAGACTTGACACTTTATCCCCAGAGTTCTCAGCTGTAAACTCCACTTCGCAGGCGGGCCAACTCTTTTGCCGGGTCAAGTGTTCAAAGTCTCGAGATGTCCCTTTTTTTTTTCATGATATATTTCCATGAAAAAAAGCACTTTTTTTTTCTAGTATTTTCGTATATTACTGATAATTGATCGTATGGAGAATTTTTTTAAAAAAAAAATTCAATTTCAAAGTTTTCATTCGTAGAAATTTCCAAAAGTTTTAATCACTTTTGATGCATCAATGAGCTAATTACAAACGCTTCGCTAAACACACAATTCAAAGTAAAAGGGGGTTGATAACTGTTTTTGCTTGGTAAAACTTTAATTTTGTTCAGTGAAAATGCAGTTTAACTAGTGCATGAGCCAAATTCATCTTCGAATTACTGCAAAACGATACATTATGAGTTAATCCATCAAAACTTTTTTTTTTTCATGCACTTTGAAGAAATTCGTCGAATGATTAAATCGATGAGAATTTTAAATTTAAATTTGATTTAAGCGCGAATTATAGAAACGCGTCTGCCCGATGTCTGCAGCTAAACTGAAGCCGAAAATCGTGAGACACACGCGTGTCTTCCCCACTTTTAGTTTTACTGTGCAGCCTGTGTTTACTAACACACACACAAAGAGACGAGCCGCTCGACGATTGAAGTAACCCTAGTGACTTCTAGACCAACACACACGAATAAATGCGTAAAGTCGTAACGCTATGGACACCAAAAAGGGAGAGGGGGGGAGGAGGAATTTAAGGCATCAAGTACAGGCACACGCACACATGTATACATGTATAGATACATACACACACACACGTGAACTCATCCATAAATAGGTGGACACACACATACATGTGCAATTATCCGTAAATATGTGGACACACATACACACACACATATATATACTCACACACACACACACACACACACACACACACACACACACACACACACACACACACACACACACACACACACACACACACACACACACACACGCACTCATATACACACATATATGCACGAATACACACACACATACATGAAGACACACACACACATATACGTTCACTCATCCATAAATACATGTGCACACACGTACGTGATTATTGAAACGTGTGATCATTTCTAACTAACACACTAGAAAGGATCAAACTCTCTTTCTTCTGGTCTTCAGGCGTTTGTGTTTGACACACGAAAATAGGGTGAGGGAGGGGGGGGGGAGGTTGAGGGGAATCGCCCGGCTGGAAAGGCAAAAGCGCACACATTTCTGTGGGGGGCCGTGATTTTACCGAGGGCTCGAGGGGAAAAAAAGTGACGAAAAAAAAAAGAGGGAAATTGTGCGTTGTGCAATACACAATGCTCAGAAAAAGAGGATATACGAGCACGTGGAACACTGGATACCAGTGAACACACACACACAGAGTTTCGTGCAGCAGTGAGAATCTCTTTTATCCCCACTCCTAGCCGGCTTTTCAACGGGCGAGTGAGTGGCTATTGCAAGATTAATTTCACGAAGATTTACGGAGTGAAATTTTTATTCTAAACGTAGAGTGCAAAGAGTTTTATCTTTTGAGGGATTAAGGAAGTGGGCGAGAGGGGTGGGAGGGGAAGGGGCACGTGCGGAATGGGGAAAGGGTCGATGCGGAATTAATCATGTGAAACTAAAAACTGACCAGCAAGTTTACCGTCATTTTACCGGTAATTTACACTTAACTGACCAAAGCGGAATAGAGTGCGCTCTCGTGCGTTTTTTTATAGGAATCGTTTTTTGGAAATATCACGAAAATGGCTGGAGATAGAAAATTTTCTAAGAAACGTTTTTTTGAGGTCTCGAGCGAAAAATTTTTCCGTTGTCTTCTCGTCACTTTTCCATTACTCTTGAACACGTCACAAAGAAAAATAAAAAAAACTGCAGAGCATCTTTTTTTGCAGATTTATATATTGAAGGTAAAAAATTCAATTTATCTAAAGACTCAACGTGAAAATTCACACAATGCAAGTACGAACGAGCCATCCTTAACCTGGATATACAAATTGAACGGCATAATATATGTGAGGCGTATTTTCCCTCGATCTCTTGAGTCGAAAATCAGCCGAGCGAAAGTCCTGGTAAACCCCTTACAAGGCAGTGTGCTCAGTCAAGATGAATCCTGAAAGGATAAAAGAGAGTAAAGGATAAAAATAAAAGATAAACGATTCTCCGAGAAAAGCAAGGAGAAACAAATTAAAAAATTTTCCACAAACCTTTTGTGTTTAGTTTCTCATCTTTACATTATTTATTTATTTATTTATTTCGAATAGAACCAAAAGCGGAAAGCCAATGACAGGGTCAGAGTGTAAATCTCATACATAGTACAACAAAATATTTTTATACATACAGAAAAAAATAAAATAAATCAAAGCATTTACAGAT
Organism: Aleiodes alternator; assembly: GCA_963921955.1. Classification (NCBI taxonomy): domain Eukaryota; kingdom Metazoa; phylum Arthropoda; class Insecta; order Hymenoptera; family Braconidae; genus Aleiodes; species Aleiodes alternator. The sequence continues at coordinate 6,489,575 of OY998114.1, forward strand.
TACAATCAGTTACAGTTAAAAGTGTACATACTCACACTCTTTACATAATTAATCGCAGCTTCCGTGATACACTGCAGAGATGAGGACATCAAGCTAACGGTGCTGCCACACCGAATAAACATTTCATTAAGTGCATTACAAAAGCCATAGAGAGATTATTTATTTAAAAAAAAAACGTCACTAAAAATTACTCGTATTTCTCAATTTTCATAGATTTATCTAATTTTTTTTTGCTTTTTTTTTAAGGTAAAAATCATCTCTTGCTCTATTTGTAGTCTTTATTTATCTCGTTCTATAACCTTCTACTTCACTCTCTGCTCTTATCTCAGCACAGAGCTTTAACCCAACGGGTTCTTTGTGTTGGATAGTGGAGATGAGTGCCATTTTAGCTTCCATACAGAAAACACAGGCACTTTGTATTCTCTCTTATTTTCTTCACACAACACACCTCTTTTCTGATTTTTTTTTGTTTTCCTTTTTTTTGTTTTTTTTTTCATCATTTTCGTTTATTTCTCAGAGACATTCTCTGAACTATTTTTTTCTTTCTTTTTTTTTTTTTAACCTTTTTAGTTTCTCATCAGAATATTTATTTATTGCCAATCGATTGTGCACGGACAAGCAGCTTGCACGTGCAGAAAATTGTATTCATTCGATGAAACTTTATTTCAAGTATTTTTTGTTTTTTTTCACTGAATCAATTCTTTTAATTTCGGGTTGTGCTAAGGTTTTTTTATGAGACAATTGTCTTCTGATGTAATGTACTACTATTTGAAACCATGTGTTCGTATATTATTTCAAGGTATATTTATTTATGTTTGTTTTATATACTCGATGTAATTGGTAGGAATTTTGAATTATATTGCTGTTATTTTTGTCGTCTATGATGATAACTAATTAATTTAGAGGTTAATTGGGATATTGGACAATTAAATGAATTTTCAAAGTCAATCTGCACATTTATTTGGTAAAATATTGATTTTAGTAAATAAATGTGAAAATTGACTTCGAATATTTAATTAATTGTTCAATATCCCATGTGCATTGTTTTATAGTTCGGCACCTTGAAGCTAACAACTTAAAATCACTTCAATAATTCAAGACCCTGTAATCTGTTAACAATGTTTATTTATAAAATGGATTATTTTTAGATAGATATTTACATATTTATAGATTCAGACTAAGTCATTTGATTAAGATATTGAGTTGAAAAGAGTGAATTGTGAATTTTTCTTGAGTGATTTTTGTTGAGCTTGAGGTTGATTATTGCTTATGAAAAGTGATTCAGTTCGATGATCGATGCTTACTGACTAAACCTGAAATTACATGGATTTTTATCCAAATGTGAAGAGATCTGATTGGTTGATGAAATCAAGTGAGGATTAATGGTAGATACGAAACATCCAAATTAACCTCTGAATTTGAATTATATATCTGTTTGCAAACATATAGGTTGCCTGATGATGTCAGAATATCATTGACAAAAAAAGGCGGAAGTGCTATTTTTTTTCGGCAAAAGTTAGAAAATTCCTGGAAATATTGGAAATTTTTATCTTTCTTCTTTTTTGAGGTTATGTTGCCGGAGGAAAATTTTAACCTATAAAACTCGATGATGCGTCAGTCTTTTCCTCTCTCTTTCTCTCTCAAATGTTTTGTATTTTTTTTGTTCTATTCCTTTTTGGCTCACCCCTCTGCCATAACTTCCCCCGGTTTCAATATCTCTGATTCACCACCAGATATTTTCAGTCAGGGGAATTTATTACATTTGGATTTGTTTCGGGATACGATTTAATATTGGATCTAAATTTATTTATTGTTGTATTTTGTGTTCTATATTTTTTTTTTTCAACGTTTATTCAAGCCGGAGGTGCTTCTCATAACGATACTATTTCTCTCTCGTTTATTTCGAGGGGTATTAAAAATGTTTGTAGAAGAAAAGAAGGGAAGTATTACAAATGTTTAATAAAGAAATGAGAAAAATGGATTCATTGAAGCGAATTTTTTTTTGATATTTTTAGTGTTTCTCGTTTATTGCACATTTTGTTTATTTGTAGAATTAATGGAATGCTTGGAATTCAAATAAAATTGGCCCCTTATTTTTTTGATGCCGTATCAAAGATGATATTTTTTTACATTTCCCTGAATTTTTTCATAATTTTTGACCGTGCAGTTTATGAGATATGTGGTGGTGGGAATGAAACGCCTTAAATCGGACAGAAATAACGAAATTACTTAAAAACCACATGGTTGACCCATTATTTAAAAACAATTGGTGAAGAGAACAGCATTTTAACTAAATAATAGAAGAAAAAAATATTCAATTCACCGTATAGTTATCGAGAAATTCTAATTAGAAGGTAGTCGTAACTATTTGCCTCTCTCTCTCTCTATCTCATGCATGTGATCAAGAAAAATCTGGAAAAAATTGAGATAATGCCCCCAATATGTCTGCATTATTGTTGAATTTTTTCAGATTTTTTTCTGGAAGAACTTGTCTCTGGAAAAAATTCTGGGAAATAATGAATTTAATAAAGAGAAATTTTTGAAAAATATATAAGGATTTTTTTTGGAGTGAAGGACTTTATGAAAAAATCTGAAAAAATTTGGAGAGCTGCTCTAGCATGTCTACATTGTTGGTGAATTTTTTCAATTTTTTTTGTAGAGTTGCCTTTCTAGGAGAAATTCTGGAAGACAATAGATTCAGCAAACTGATTTCCTCCAATTCTCGACGATATTAGTAATGCAATAAAAATCCGAGAAACAAAAAAAAAATTATATTCACAAACCGAAGATATGACTTTCGATTAGTTTAATCACTTTTTCGGGTAAACTAAAGCACTCTCCCCCCCCAATTATCAGCAATTAATTAGAAACTAACCTACAAATCCTCATTTTCCCCTGTTTCATCCACCAAACTCTGGCATACTACCTTAACCTAAATTTAATTTTAATAAAAACCATCAAAAAAAGTGGATGCGTTCGTTCTTATCTCGAGGAAATAATAAAAAAAAAAGGTAAAACGTAATTACCGTGATCGAATCGTACGATTCCATATGGCACACGGATGGGTAAATCCCCCGGAATCATTCCTTTTTCCTTTGCGTGCCCCCTAATCAACCTTTTCCCGCTCTCATTTATTATATTTCATCAGTGACGTTTACTCGAGTTTGTCGATACACCCTACTGAGGTCCTCGCTTCCCCCACTCCCACCTCTCGCTCTCTATCTCCCCCCCCCCCCCTTCTCTGCCGCCTTCATTCGTTCATCCACTTGGGGCGCCAGGGACAGAGAGAGAATGAGACGTACGTGAATCATACGTACCCACGCAAAAATCCCATAAAAATAACACTCGCTTGGCATGTCGCATGGCGTATCTAAGTGTCTGAGTCATGGCTAAATGTTTCATGGTAAAACAAATTATTTTTTCTTTAAACAATTTTTCACATAGATTGTGCACGGGGTGGGGGGGTCCTATCCCCTGGAAAATTGCAATTTCGCTTTTATCGTCTAAAAAAATAGATGAAAGAGAGAACAAAAAAAAATGAAGGAGGCACCGGAAGAAAGAGAGAAGATTAACAGCCTTGAGTGGATAGATGACGCTGGGGAGCAATTTCGATGGCCGTAAAGTACTCAAGGAATCATTTCCCGTTAACCCGAGGGTGGCGCCCCCCTCTCTTCTCATCTGTGTGTGTTTCCAAAGTATGTCTTCCTCTTGAACATCTAATTGTTAGAGGATATATCGTCGTTTTAGAGAGAAAGGGGTCAAAGTGCTATGCTTATACAGAGGACTTACGAGTCTTTGGCTCTAAGGCGACGATATACATTCTTTGATCGATGAAGGGAGGGGGGGGGGGGGTTACTTCTTCTTTGCTGATGGTAAGATTGAAGTTGCTCGAGGATAGAAACAATAGGGAATTTCCATTCATTTTTCTTTCTTCTTGGCGTTTCAAATTATCAATCTTTTGAGGTTAACTCATCGATGAACCTTTCATTTTTGAGGTTAACGGAAAATGGCAGAGAGATGAGAAAGGATTATTGCATGAATGAACAATGAAAAATTTCGTTGTGTTGTGAAAAAATTGAGTTTTCTTCAGGGATACTGAAATAGCTTTTTTGAAATGTGAATAATTTAAAAAAAAAAAGGTTTAAATGAACCTTTTCGAGTGGAATATTTCTGGAACTAATGGATAGTTCCGGTTTGCTTCAAGATGGTTTCGTCAAAAATCTGGAAAAATTCAGGGAGGCCTCTCTCAACCGATACTATAACATAGGAAATTATGAAAAAAATCCAAGATGCAAAAGCCAAATAGAGTCCGATTTTGCGTGGAATGACGCATATATATATCGTATTATTTATATAGAGGAGAGTGGGGCGAAATGGACACTGTAATGAAACGGTTAGAGATGGATTTTTTTTGATGATTCTATTGAACAGCTGAGGAAATTTTAGCCGGAGAACGAGTGTCAGATGAATTTTTTTCGATTTTTTTTGAAAATTCGATTTTTCTGGCATTTTTGAGGGGCTAAAGCCTTTGCTTCTTTGAAAATTTTCAGTTTTTTGCGAATATCTCTGGTTCTATTGGTCGTAGCAATTCGGGGTTGATCTCAAATAAAAGGTGAGTTCATTTCCCATCGATTTATGGAGTTTTGGATTCAAAAATATCAATTTTTGGAATAGTTATAGGTCAAAAACGGTTTCACAAAACTTTTTCATAAAAATGTCCATAAATACCTTAAAAATCAATGTTTTTGAATTGAAAACCATATGAATCGATGGCGAATGATCTCACCTTTCACCTCCCATCGGAATTTTTACGCTACGACAAATAGAACCGAAGATATTCTCAAAAAACTGAAAATTTTCGAAAAAAGGAAGGCTTTTACCCCTCTAAAATGCTCAAAAAAGTCAAAATCGCCAAAAATTAAAAAAAAAAAATTCCACCATTGGTTTCCGGTCTAAAATTTCCTCAGCTTTTCAATAAAATCATCAAAAACAATCTATCGCCAATATTTCTATTAATTTCAAGAGTTTTCCATAATATTTGCCAAAAAATTTAGATGTGTCCATTTTACCCCTGCAAGACGAAAAAAAAGGAGAAAAAAGGCGCGTGACTCCACTTTTTTCCAAAATATTTGAGGAAAAGCAATAAAAAAAACGAGTCATTCTGTTTTTCCTTAATTAAGAGAAAAAAATGATTTTTATCTTTTCCTCACATGTGTCTGCATGACATTTTGAAAAAGCAATAAACATCTTGATCATAAAGCTCGATACAACGAAATGTTCCACTACACGGTTGAGTGACTCAGCCCATGCCGATTCATTTCTCCAATTTCCAAAAGAAATAGAGAAATAAAAAAAAGGAGGGATTTACCCTTTGTATGTGTCACAGTTGATTAGTCCCTCAAGTACATTAAAAACATTTACAGTTACTCATCCACGTTAGCGCCCTCTAGTCACTCTCTCCCCCCCCCCCCTTTTTTTATAATATCGCCTTTCTCTCAGCCTTCTTTACGAGGCAAATTAAAATAACTGTGTTTGTTTTTGATGAAAAAACCGCCTCCAATAATAATTCCGGATGTGTATCTATTTTTCCCCCGGTGCCCGCATCTCTCTGTCTCTACATAAATCAAAAATACTGGAAAAATCCACGACACATTCTTATTAAACCGAAAAAATAAGAGGAAATAAGACTATAAAAAAAAAAAAAAAAAAAAAAAAAAATAAGACTATAAAATATAGAACTAATTTATTAATATAATAATTAAAACTTAAATAATTATTATTATAATAAAAATTTATATAATATTAATATTTTTATATTTTATAATAATTGAAATGAGAACAGTGTCAATCTTTAAAGGTTATAAAAAAAAAAACATCGTAAACATTTAAAGTAAAAAAACGTAATAAATAATAATTTAATATTTTCTGTATTTTTTGTGATATTTTCTAAACTAATTTCTGATGTTTGAATTTTTTTAAATTTTTATTATTGAAAAAATTAATTTAGGCACGACTAACCCGGTAAAAATAACCCCGTCAAAATTTCCCCGCAAATATTCCCCGGGTAAAAAAAAACCCAGTGTAAATGTATACGTGGTAAAACTTTGGGTTTTTTTTAGTTGGGTTCCTTTTGCTGGGGTTTTTATGTCACGCGACCTCACAAAAAGACCTAAATGTCGATACGTACACAGAGAAAAATGTTTTCTTAATTTAAGAATGTGCAGTCACTTAATTTAAGAAAGTAAAACTCACTTAAATTAAGTGACTTTTCTCACTTAAATCAAGTGACTTTTTCTTTCTTAATTTGAGAAAGTAAAACTCACTTAAATTAAGTGACTTTTCTCACTTAAATCAAGTGACTTTTTCTTTCTTAATTTAAGAAAGTAAAACTCACTTAAATTAAGTGACTTTTCTCACTTAAATCAAGTGACTTTTTCTTTCTTAATTTGAGAAAGTAAAACTCACTTAAATTAAGTGACTTTTCTCACTTAAATCAAGTGACTTTTTCTTTCTTAATTTAAGAAAGTAAAACTCACTTAAATTAAGTGACTTTTCTCACTTAATTTAAGTGAGTTTTCCTTTCTTAAATTAAGAATGTAAAAGTCACTCAAATTAAGTGACTTTTCTCACTTAAATCAAGTGACTTTTTCTTTCTTAATTTAAGAAAGGAAAACTCACTTAAATTAAGTGAATTTTCTCACTTAAATCAAGTGACTTTTCTTTCTTAATTTAAGTAACCTGTGCTTTCTTAAATTAAGTGACTGCACATTCTTAAATTAAGAAAACATTCTTCTCTGTGTAAAATTAAAATCATCGTCTAATCATTCTTCAACGCAGCAAAGACCTACAAGTCCACCATTAAATTCACTGAAAAATGAAAATAAATATAAAAAAATAATAATAATAATAATAAACAGAGATATAAACTATTCACAAATAATTCTTCTCTAACCCAACGAAAAAATAAATAAAAAAAAGCCGCAACCGGTATAAACATAAATTTAGAAGAAGGAAAAAAAAAGAAAAAGCAGGCAATTCGTGACAATTACGCTGTTTTCAAGAATTGTTGTTATTGAGGTTAGGAATACGAATGGAATGGGAATACATGCACACCAGGGGAACAATTTTTTCTTTTTTTTGGGTGAAAATCTATTTCATTGGGAAATGAAAGAAAGAAAAAGGAGGAGAATGACCAACGGGTGGTGTGTGTGTGTGTGTCTGTTTGCAGGGTATAAATATGTCTACATATATATATATGGAATACCAGACAAAAAAGAAGATATCGATCTGACTTTCTGACCATGGTGGTTATTCGAAATAAGTGAGAGGTATATTGGTTAGTGACGCCCCTGTTGGGGTGCCGCTGTTTTCCCTGCAGGGGGGCCCCTTTTATGTATCCCTATTTTTTTTTTTAGGTTTCGGATACAACGGAAGACATGGACATCTGGGATGTTGACCTCGGACGCAGTTCAACTCATTGGACACGTGCGAAGGGATTCGAGTTATTAGGCCACTTTGGTATGGAGATTAACATTGGCAATTGCCCTGTTTTCAGGGGAAATTGGAGGAGGTGTGCCGATGTTTATAGGGCATCGAGGTTAAAGGGGGGAAGAAAGCCGAGATTCTGATGAAAGGGGTTGAGACAGAATTTTTTTAATGGTTTCATTGGAAAGCTGGGGAAATTTGCGATGCAAAACATGGGGTAGGATTAATTTTTTGGACAATTCGATTTTTTTTGGTCTTAATTGATGATCCATTTTCGATTTTTTTAACTTTTTTGGAGATATCTCCGTTTCTGTTTGTCGTAGCGACTTGGGGACGGTCTTAAATGAAAGATGAGTTCATTTGTCATAAATTCATGAGGTTTTCAAAGGAAAATGATCAACTTTTACTCATGTTCATAGGAATTTTCGTAAAAGTTAGCTTCAGGTCTAAAAAAATCGAATTTTCAAAAAATTATTTAAAAAAAGTTTAAAAATATGTTTTTTAAGGGAAATTTTCTCAGCTTTTCAACGGAATCATCAGAAGAATCCTATCTCCAATATTTCCTCTAATTTCTCCCAATTTTCATTTTAAAAAGCCATTGAAAATTGATTTTTTGCGCTTTTGAAATCAATAGAGTACTTAAAAGCACAAAAATTCGATTTCCTCGATAAAAACTTTTTTTTTCGTGTTGATTCCGCATTTTTCTCCATTTCTTTTTTCATTCACTTGGCTTCTTCTCTCATGCGATTCCCCAGTGAGTGCAAAGTCCTGTAGATAGAATTATAGCTCCACTGAAATGATGACCTTGAAAATGTAAAAACTGTCGGGATAAAGAAAATAATAATGATAAATCTTGAAAGCCCCTTGCTTATCTCTCCAATAAAGAAAAGAGGAGAAAACGGAATAAAAGATTAGACTGCAATTTTTGTTGAGTCTAATGGAGATATAAATCTCTGCAGGATGTGTGATGCTGAAAGCATTCACACAGCCTCAGTTTTCATCGACTTGATACATATAACGTCGAAGATTTGCAGTATTACGATAAAGGATATATGATCATGACAAAAAATTTCGATTTGGGGCTTCAAAATTTTTTTAGAGTTAGATTATTTCTCAAAGAATTTTACTATGAAAAGTCTGGGTTAGGTAGCCATTCATATAAGAAAGAAACAAATTATATGAGGTTATGATCGTAAATTAATAAATATCCAATTTTCAAGCTCTCAATTGAAGGCCCTTAGGTATATGGATCGACTAACAATCGACTCTACACATAGTCAGACGCGGATCGATGAAGCTATCTATCATCCATGGTCGAAAAGTGCTCAAAAAATGTTCATGGTCGATCGTTAGTAGAGTCAAGGTTTCCACTTGGGATTGACTGACAGTCGACCCAATATTCAGCTGATCACTGGTCATCTCGTTATTCATATTACCATCGACTAATGCTCGACTAGTGATCAAGTGAGTGCACAAGTCGACCCCCCCAATCGAATGACGATCAAATAGTCATCGATGGATCGGCCAGGGAAGGAACAAATATTCATAAGAAAAATGGATATTGCAGTAATTCGTCAATATTTAAAGAATTCTATGTATTCATTCATCCTGAAGAGAAAAATAGAATTGAAATTCGAATTACTTCACTTCATCATTCATTTCTCGCCGTGATTGGCCAGATTCACAGTACACGTCACGTGGTCATTCACTTCGGCTCACTCCGCGACCGTTCGGGCCTAGCCCCGCCCATCAAAATTCACGATTCCCCCACTCTCTCGATCATACACTCTTAAAGTCTCACCATAAATTTTTTTTTTCATGTTCACTTATTTGTGAACAGTTTGAAAATAAATTTAATTCATTGAGCTAGAATTAATCATTCATTTCATCATTCATCAATATTAATCATCAAATATTGGCTCATACATATCATTTGGCTATCCATTTGAATTTAATCGTGATTCATTCCGAACGAGTGGCTTCAAAAATATTGATTTTGTCGTTATTATCTAATCATCAGCAGCAAATCTATTTCAATAATCAGAGAAAAATGATTAATTTAATTATTTTCATTTAATCATTAAATTCCAGCTTTTCATTAGAAATAAAATCCTTCAAAGTGAACCAATTTAATTTAAAAAAAAGAAAGACTGTCATCATTATTTTTCAGTAAAATTTATAGAAATGTCAATTTTTCCTGAATCTTTTTCACAATATTTCAATATTAAATTATCGACATTCTACGTGAACGTAAAATCACATTTGTCATATATCCATAAATCTTTTCTATTATTAAATATTTTCAATTTCTCGCATCATTGATAATACGTGCACATCAGAATATTGCATGTTTGTCAAAGAAAAAGGTCGTTGTTCCTTCCTTTTTTTTCTTTTGTTTAGAGAAGATCCACTTCCAGATATTGTAGAGAATTTGTGATATTCTGAGAATACGAATGACAAGAGGAAAGTAAATAACAAAAGTATTGCATGCACATTGAGAGATAAAATCATATCTGATACTCAACCTTTCAAGAAAAAAAAAAAAATCCTAAAGTTCAGTGTAATCAGTTAGTTAGTGAATTTCAATTCAGTGGAGTGTGCCTTAGGAGAGGGAGCACGCTTCAAGAACGCCAAAATAGACATGTGCACCTGTTCCAACAGAAAAGGAAGCTACACACTGTCACCCTTTCGTTATCGTAACTAAATTTAGTGTTTTGGAGTGACTGACTTCTCTCAACATACTTTTGACTACATAAATTTTTTTTTGAACATTTAAAAAACATTAAATCTTCATTCTTATGATCATCAATGTTTCATTACTATCATTATTATGATATATTAGTCATAATTAATTTCTGATTTATGTTCTTCTTCTTCTTTTTATTATTATTATTATTATGATATTATTAGAATAGCTGATTATATCCGTGATTATACAAAAGTATTGATATATAAGTCCACTTTTGCTCCAAACTACGAATACTGTTCATCATTATTGATAAATCCAAATGAAGAATGTAAGGTAGTCTTACAAAAGACACAGAATCGGGCAATGAGATTGATATTAAGAGTTGGAAAATACACTGCCATAGTAAATATGCCAGAAACATTAGGTTTCATGTCAACAGAGGAAAGAATAAAATTTAATATATGTGTATTGATTTATAAAATCATTCATAATTTTTTTTTTATTTTTTAATTTTTTTTTTATTTTTTTTACTTTATTTTTTTTTATTTATTTTTTTTATTCATAATTTAACGGCAGAATATTTGACTAAGATTATTAAAAGACATGAACATGATTATGATACTAGAAAGAGAAATGAATTATCGAAAAGAAAAAAAAGAACAAGAACAGCAGAAAAAACAAATGATTCATATGGCTTCGAGCTGTTTAATAAGTTGAGTCAGGTGACTAAAAATGCTCAATTTTCAATACTATTTGAAAGACTTTTGAGAGATGATATTAAACGATAATTGATATAAACTGTTAGTTGATTTTAGAATTGTTATATTTTTTTAAAAATTATATAATTGTTATAGTATTGAATCTAACTCGATATTGTATATTTAAGTGTAAATTATACTTCAAATATAGCTAAAAGCTAGATAAATGCATCATTATTATTATTATTGAATTTAATATTTTAAAAAACATTTAAATAGTCTTATTCATATCATTCTTAAAATATCAGAAAATTAAAATTCAAATGAGATTCAAATTTCATGAATACATCATCTTTATAATTACGAATATATTACATATATAATTTGATATAACACGAAAAATTCAATCTTTTGAAATCTTTATTTTAAATATTCATAGAATGACATAATGTAGATTCAATCGATCATTCATCCTATCATTATGAAAATAATTAGATTAAATCAACTATTTAAAGTATCACAAACTCATGAATAATATTATCTATAATCATTTAAAACTACACTGTTTGAAAGAAAAAATGGAAATTTCATAGACAATTTGATGGGAATTTTCATAAATGTGATATTTAATTTTTTTTTTTAATTTTTTCGATTTTTACTGAATTTTCAAGAAACAATTAAACTGAAATTTACAAATTTCATTGATTTTCAGGCGTGAAATTATTTAAAAATCGATGATTTGTTCATTTTTCAATGACGTAATCATCTGAAAATCCAGTAGAAATGTGACTCGTTTGAAATTTCCGGGATGCAGTACGGAAAATTCAAACCAAAAATTTTTAAGTGTTTATAACTATTATTTTTCTAACAATTCCTCACACGTTAAATTATGCATTATGATTATTTCCGCAATGTGACATAGAATAATTTTATGTTAGTACCTTAAAATATGAAATCTTCCCAACTAAATGTTGGGAAACCACCAACGCAAAGTTTATTTTAGTCTATCAGATGGAAATGACCTAAGTCATTTGAAAAGCAAGACACAAAAATACTAAATTGGCTTGTGCCACTAGCCAAATTCCGTAACACACAGTAGATATTATTATAAATATTTTTGATACTGGCGCCAAAGTATGAAAATCGATTGCAGCACAAATTTCGTATTTTTGATAATTTTCATTGATAAATTAATGAATGACGGAAATTATTGCAACTCACTTGCCAAAAATTACGAAAAATCATCTAAAACTGTCGATTCATCAATTTTCGTATTTTCCCTTTTTTCACCCTCAATAAATAACGGAAGGGTGAAAAACTCTGGATATGTCATGACAAGAGGAAAAAAAAAATACATAGGAGACTTAATATATGTAAGAGAACCCCTCTTTTACAACACTTATATACTAAAAGGTGCTGGGGCGCCATGTGCTACGACTCGAATTTCAAAAAGCCACTCACGCTCACCGACACACTCTAGACTCAAGCAACTTTCATAAAGAAATAAATTTACTCGTTTGTTCATCATTCATTATTCTACATGAGAAGAAGTTGAAAGGAGCTCGCTTGAAAAAAAAATTTTAAAAAACTTGTTCGTCAACTTCTTTTTTCCCACATAATTATCATAATTTTTTTTCTTCATTAGTGTCTTGGAAACAAAAGGGCTTATGTCGAGAATTTTTTTTTTTCTGTATAATTGTAGGGAAGAGAGGGGAAAAATGGACCTTTAGGGGAAAATGATCTAGGAATTTTTTTTTGAGTGAAGAAATTGATGGAAAAATCTGAAAAAAATTGAGAAGATGCTTCAATATGTCTCAATTGTTGGTGAATTTTTTCAAATTTTTTTGAAGAGCAGCCTGTTCTCGAAAAACCTAGAATCATCCAGCAAAATGTCGTGATTTGAACAATATTTTGATAATAATCATAATTCTTCCAATATTTCTATGAACAATAATAATATCAAAACATAGAAAAATGGAAATGAATCTGCTAATCTATCTATATAATCTGTATGATCTATATAAATTCATCTTATAATCCATATATGGAGAAAATTAGATTAATTAAATTGATCAAAAAAAGCAAATTCTCTTACGTAAAATTTACACGAAAATTAATAACAGACATATTCATGTATTGTTATATATTTGGCTGTGTACAGAAACCAACGATTGTTTCACTGCTCTGTATATGTGGTTTGTCTGCGGCCTGTCTGAGGGTTCATCCACTCGTTTTCATTTTTGGCTTGACAAATAGACAATGTTGCAACAAATGTATTGCCAAGAAAATTTATACATTACCACAAACACACAAAAAACAATGAGACATATTATTGAAGTGAAGGGGTGAAAAAAAATTAAATAAATTTTGTGTTAACGATATGGTGGTGTTGCCAAGACTTTTGTGAATTGGGAAATATCAAGTTTGACTGTGGCTCAGGTGGCGATATCCTATGCGGTTAACCCCAAGGAACCGCAACAGCCCCGTGAAATCAGCCACTTGCGAACTACAACAGTTGAGGAGAATCTTCATCCACTCAATGGCCAATACCTTATGATCTACAAACTGTCTGGTGGTTTTCGTAACGGTAATCCTCGTGGCAGGTTCAAATGATGGATTTTTATTTATTTTCCTTTTAGTTATTATAATTACTATGACTATTTCGATTTTTCAACGTTTTACCGATACTAGAACGATGTCCAAGATGATAAATTGTTATCAGATAATATTATGAATATTCAATATTGTTCCGCATTTGACTCACGCGGTTCCAGTATCTAGGACTGTGATTGGAGGATTCTCGGATTTTAAATACCAATATTCCCGCCATTGATTTTTTTCATGCAATTAATTGCATTAATCGTCGTTATATGTCCGGTAACATGAATTTTTCATGATTTCAAAAATTAATAGACATTCTGACGTACAAAAGACATATAAGGTTGTATAAGGAAAAAATAGATCTGTGATCATGAATTTTCGCAGTGAAACTGAAACTGTACCTCGCTTATGGAGTTTCAATGTTAATTCAATTATTTTTAATAATTAATTTTTCTAAATTTTCCAGGACTTTCCCCAATTTTCCAAGATTTTTTTCGAATTTTCCAGCATTTTTCTAAATTTTCCAAGGTTTTCCCTAATTTTCCAGGATTTTTCTAATTTTCCCAGGACTTTCCCCAATTTTCCAGAATTTTTTTAGATTTTCCAGGATTTTTCCAAACTTTCCAGGATTTTCCCCAATTTTCCAAGATTATTTTCAAGATTTTTCTAAATTTTCCAGAACGTTCCCCAATTTTCCAGGATTTTTTCAAATTTTCCACGACTTTTCTCAATTTTCCAGGATTTTTTCAAATTTTCCAGGATTTTTCTAAACTTTCCAAGACTTTCCCCAATTTTCTAAGATTTTTGTCAAGATTTTTCTAAATTTTCCAGAATGTTCTCCAATTTTCCCCAATTTTTCAGGATTTTTTCAAATTTTCCAGGACTTTTGGAGTTATGGAGTTTCAATGTTAATTCAATTATTTTTAATAATTAATTTTGGCCTTATTTGTCCGGTAACATGGGGTAAGCTGAATTATAAAAAAATCTCATGCAATTCCATCGAAAGTGATCACAATCGAAAAGGGAATAGATTGTCCGAACCACTAGGATTACCTTAGCAGTTAAGGATGATTGTTTGGATGATGAGATCAACGCAAATGCATTATTCTGAAAATCTTCTGATTTGTAACAAAATTTAAGAAACTAATTCATTTTATGGATTTAGTTCAGAAATTTAACATACATTGATCAAAAACAAATGTATTATTGAACAAATATTACATTATATGTTTTTCATAATATATTTAAAGAAAGTATTATTTTTCCTGAATTCTCCTATATTTGATTAATAATATAACAATTATTAATATATTCAAATCTAAATTTACAAAATGATTATGAAAAATAATCTTCTCTGTATAGTTCCGATTTTAGTATATATACATATATGTATTGCCACTTTTCATTAGAAATATACAATATTCATATATTTCGATGCCAAAAAGACATGTATGATTAAAAAAATTGATCATAAATATATATTATGATGTAACATATCATAATATATTATATTACATGATATACAATATATTCCATATCATCTGATACAACTCTAATATACATTTAATGCAATTTATCATCACTTCAAAGTAAAAGGGGCGTAATTGCTGTGTATAAGGATAGTACTTACGCCACTTTGATTCTAAGGCAATAATATATCATTGTATATTAGATAATATTAAATATATCATATATTATGATGATTATTATATCATACTTCACATTATACAATATATTTATATTCGATACATTTAATTATAAATTCTTTTTACATTCAAATATATGAATATCTAAAAGAAATGGACAAAATATATCAAATATATTCAATAAATATGAAAAATCTATCTATATTCTCATATATAGATTTACCAAGGTCGAGCGCACTTTAATCTAATCCTTGAACGCTTTACCAAAGTTGATATCATTAACGATAGTCTGGACTCAATTGTCGCAAAATGTATAATTCTGTTAAAAATTATTATGTAATTATTATTTACTCGATTTGCTGTTTACACTATTCTTTACTGTATGTTATATGCTCATCAGACACAACATTAAGCCACCTGTGTGTGCATTTTCTTTTCTTACATTGACAACTTGTCACTACATTACTTTTGTAAATCATATGTATAATCACTTTCAACCCTCTTATTGGCCTCGGCTGTTGGGTTGTTTTTTACAATAAATAAATAAATAAATAAATAAATAAATAAATAAATAAATAAATAAATAAATAAATAAATAAATAAATAAATAAATAAATAAATAAATAAATAAATAAATAAATAAATAAATAAATAAATAAATAAATAAATAAATAAATAAATAAATAAATAAATAAATAAATAAATAAATAAATAAATAAATAAATAAATAAATAAATAAATAAATAAATAAATAAATAAATAAATAAATAAATAAATAAATAAATAAATAAATAAATAAATAAATAAATAAATAAATAAATAAATAAATAAATAAATAAATAAATAAATAAATAAATAAATAAATAAATAAATAAATAAATAAATAAATAAATAAATAAATAAATAAATAAATAAATAAATAAATAAATAAATAAATAAATAAATAAATAAATAAATAAATAAATAAATAAATAAATAAATAAATAAATAAATAAATAAATAAATAAATAAATAAATAAATAAATAAATAAATAAATAAATAAATAAATAAATAAATAAATAAATAAATAAATAAATAAATAAATAAATAAATAAATAAATAAATAAATAAATAAATAAATAAATAAATAAATAAATAAATAAATAAATAAATAAATAAATAAATATATTTGGTCAATTTATTACTTAAGTATGTTGATCTTCATGGAGAAGGTCCCTGCATGACGATGACCTTACCCAATTCAATTACAACTCTGTATATTCAAAGAAAAAGAACTCTACGATGTTACTCGTAATTTCATTTGAATTTCCGTTGAATATTTAGAAGATTTTTATCACAAAATTTCCCAACATCACAGAGCAATGGTGATTTTCATTGCAATCTGAGTAATAAAAATTTGCAACTACGTCTCCAAGTCTCTTTTAACATCAAATAATTAACAAATTATTTATGAAAATGTTTGTTAAACGCTGGAAAAAAAAGTGAACATTCAGAAAAAAAATGGTTAATCATTTTATCTTTGAGATGAAATTTACATTGCTCTTAATTATAAACGTAGAATTGTTTCTCTTTCATCTTCATTTTCATACACAGAGTTAATGCATTTTTAATGAAATTAAATCATTTGTGATAGATAAAGGAAAAAAAAATGGGAATTGTGTCTCTTTATAAAAACATATAAATAAGCAGAGAATATTTCAATTTCTGTAGTGCAAAATTTTACTTCGAAATAATACTCATTTTAATCGTATTATTTTTAATTGGTAGAACAAAAGAGAGAATGGAAATAAATCTTCTCATATTTCATGAGAAATTCACTTGTTTTCTCATGATATCTACTGTTCTAGAGCAAAATCACCGTTTAACTAAACGAACAAGGAAAAGTTGGACAGCTAATTTCTTAAGTACTAACACAAAGGAGTAAACTGAGAGGACGTGAAGCATTCACAAATGGGATTAAAATTTCTTTTATTCTGTATTTTAAAAATCTTCTTTTCAACTAATTTGTGAAGAAGAAAATGAAATATTTGATACAGTGCTTTGAGTTGTTTTTTTTCTTTGAATAATTGCATGATTTTTCGTGAAAAACATGTGTCAGAATTGATTTTTCGATTTTTTTTAGAAATAATCATTTTTTGATTTTGTGATTGGTTCAGTTTTTTGAGGATAACTTCGGTTCCGAAGATCGGGTTCTAAAAAAACCGAATGGAGGTGAAAGGTGAGATGATTCTCCATCGATTTATAGGATTTTGAATTGAAAAATATCGATTTTTGAGATACTTATGGGGTAAAAAGTGATTCTTGCAAAATGTCAGCTTTTTGAAAAATTCTAAAAAATGGCTTTCGATATATGTTTTTCAGTGGAAATTCCCTCAGCTTTTTGATGGAATCATCAGAAACGGAAGATTTTGAACATTTCCTGTACTTTTCATCAATTTTCACAGTAAAAAGCTCAAATTCGAACTTCTGTAGAATTCAATATCTTGAAACGAAAAAATTGATGAAAGTCTTTGTTTCTCTCGTTGAAAATTTCTTTTAAATTAATTTGGGATAGAAAAAGGCATATTTGATGCAGTGTTTTGAATTATTTTTTCCTCTTTGAATAATTGCATGATTTTCCGTGAAAAACAAGTGTCAGAATTGATTTTTCGACATTTTTGCGAAATGATCATTTTTTGATTTTGTGATTGGTTCAGTTTTTTGAGGATAACTTCGGTTCTAAAGATCGCGTTCTAAAAAAACCGAATGGAGGTGGAAGGTGAGATCATTCTCCACCGATTCATAGGATTTTAAATTGAAAAATATCGATTTTTGAGATACTTATAGGGTAAAAAGTGATTCTCGCAAAATATCAGCTTTTCGAAAAATTCTAAAAATGGCTTTCGATATATGTTTTCCAGTGGAATTTTCCTCAGCTTTTCGATGGAATCATCAGAAATAAGCGATTTTGGATAGTTCCTCTACTTTTCATCAATTTTCATAGTAAAATTGGCGCTAACTTATCATTCTGAGGTTCATTCAAGCTGGTCACGACCTTGTCATCTGAGTCTTAGACTACTCAGCCTCAATTTTGGGCAAGGACCAAGCAAGACTTGTCCCGATCATCAATTTTTACCTGGTTTATAGTTCAAAAACTAATTCTCACAAAATCGCAGCATTTCAAAATATTCTAAAAAAAAAATTTTTACATATGTTTTCTAACGGAAATTTTCTCAGCTTTCTAATGGAATCATCAGAAAAAATCTATCTCAAACATTTCCCCTCTTTTCAATTGATTGATCCATGACAAAAACCTCAATTTAAGAGTCCTCAGGTTTTCAAAATGGCGAAAAAATCAAAGAATAAGAAAATGAGTTCCATTTCAATACCTTGAAACAAAGAAATCGATTGGATCCTTTGTTTTTCTTCTTTTTGTGCTTGGAGCGAACTCCAATAATTTTCTGACGCGGATATTTCAGTTAATGAAGCAATTCTTTTTTCCTTCCGTTGTTTTTTTCCACCGAAAGACCTATGGCCGCCAGATGTCGAAGAATGATAGGTTTTATGTATCCCGTGTCTTTTGAAGATTCACACAGTCAAGTGAGCATGGAAATTGGGGCATCAGTGTATGTTGTACCCCTTGCCCCCTAAGACCCTCCCCCCTCCTCCCGCCCCCCTCCAATTCATCAATCTGGTTAAGTGAACTTCAAACGCCATTTCGAGAGCAAAACAAATGCCGAAAGAACCGGAATTTCAGTTGGGTTGAACTAAATAGATTTATAGATTTTCAAACCTTTTTTTTTTTTTTTTTTTTTTTTTTTAAGCGTTTTAGTATCTTTTTTTTTGTTTTGAGTTTTTCGATGATTTTCTCCCACGCAAAAAGCGTAAAAATATATATTGGATTTAATTCAACGACAGATACTTCCAAAATGTGTTTGTGTTTGTGTGTGTGTGTGTGACTACTTCCTCTCTCTTCTTCTTCTTTTTTTTTTAACATTAGAAGAAGAAATCAAAGGGGAATTCTAACCTCGAGAATTATTTTTAGACAGATGTTAGTATATGTCAAGTTACCAAAAATATAGTTTGCCAGATTTTTTTTTATGAATTACGAGAATTTTAAGGTGAATTGTTTCTTCTTCTCTTTTTTCTTTTCCTTTGTTCGCAGGTAATATTGGGGGTTTTAAATTCATTAGATTTTTTTGTGGCAATTTGTGAGGAATTTAATTCATGGGATTTTTGGATTTTTTTTTTATGATTTTTTTTTTGTGGATATTTTTGAATGGAATTTCGGGAGAATTCAAGGGAAAATGGGGTTATTTTGGGAGTCGCGGAGTGGGAGAAAAGGGGGGGGGGTTGATGTGCCGTTAGAGTTGGGGAATAAATATTTTTTTTAAGTGATTTTCAGAAATCGAAGATTTCACTGGAAAAATACGAAATTTTAGTTTTTAGGTGATGAAAATTGGAGGAAATTAATGGAAATAATTTGAGTAGAAAAAATCATCATTTTGTGGAAAATTCTATTGGAAATGTGGGGAAATTTGAAGAGAAAAACTCGTCTCGGAATTGATTTTTCAAAATTTTTTGAAAATTAATTTTTTTTTTTTGAAAATTCAGTTTTTTGAGGATATCTTCGGTTCTAATTGCTGCAGCTCAAAAATTCCGATTCGAGGTGAAAGCTGAGATCATTTGCCATCGAATTCATATATTTTTGAATCAATTTCCATTAATTTCTTAGATAATTATGCAGTTAAAACAGAATTTTGAAAAAAAAAATCGTTGAAAAATCAATATTTTTTTTTCAAAACCACATAAATTGCTGTAAAATAATCTCTGCTTTCACGTTAACCCCCCCCCCCCCTCTCCTTCCCCTCCCCTCCACCATCAAAACTGGAAGTATTCCCCAAAAAACAAAAATTCTTCAAAAATAAAAAATTTAGAATTTTCCAAAAAATTCTAAATTTTCTAAAAAAATTCCAAAAAAATACTTTCAACACATGTTTTCCACCCAAAATTTTCTCAGTTTTCCGATAAAATTATCAAAAAAAATCCATCTCCAGCCCTCCCCCCAAAAATCCAAAGCTTTCAATCAAATAAAAAAAAAAAATTAATAATTAATTTTCATTTCTCAATAATTTCTTTTCAATTCCAAATGAATTAAGTATTAGCCAATGCCTAAATTCACTCGAGTATTGCCTCAGAAATTTCAACTATTTACGCGTAAAAATAGTATAACGTTCGTTCTTGTTTAACTTTATTTGATGCGAAATAGCTTCAATAACACTTGGAATTTTGAGTGCTCACTAGAAAATTTTTCGCAACGTGAGTGGAATACACATAAATTCATCGAAATAAATTCGTCGAGAGAAATAAAAGAAGCATCATAAAAAAAAAACCCCATTGACATTATTTCTTGTTTACGTGTGACGCCAAAGTGAAGATTTTCCAAAAAAAAAAAAAAAAAAAAAAAAAAAAAACTAAAACAAAGTTTATTCTAATATTATGAAATTTGAAAAATAAACTGAATAATTACTTCAGTAACTTTATTATTCAATAAATGAATAAATCCTTGAAACAACACTGTTTTACTTCCTTGCAATAACTGGTATTCATAACAATACCGAATTGTTTGAGAGAATGAAACTTCTCTGAGAGTATTTTGAGTCTCAGCATTGTCAATATTACTCAGCTTGTTCGAAATGTATTAACGCTCGTAATATTTCGTATGAAAACTTGCCACGTTCATACGAAATTTATGCTTGAAGCTATGAAAAGCGAACCTTGATAATTTTGCTGTTGAATTGACTATTGAAATAAGGCATTACATTGTAGAAACATACAATTTCAAAGTTCATGGTAATTTTAGTAAATATTTTTAATTTTTTTTTTTTTAATTTATATATTTTTAATTATGTGGAAAAAAGAAATAACGAAAAGTGCCTCTGTAAAGAAATAATAATAATAATGATAAATGAAAAAAAGTACAATTAGTACATATTTCGTGTACTGTATTTTTAACTATTGAACACTTTTTTTTTTTTGTTTTTTTTTTTTTTTTTTTTTTTTTTTACTGAAACGATAATGAATCGCCAATAATTCGTATTTATTTCCCATAAAATATGAATTCCCTGGACATTAAATACTATATCTTGACTGAGAAATGATTAATTATCATTCCCCACTGATACATAAGTTATTAATATAAATGCACAGTTTAAGCGTGTGTTATCGCTCGAAATTTTGAGAAGTATGGGAAAATAGGCAACAGAAACACATATATATGTATGTATACACACATACAGACACATTATGCAACCGATTGGAAATTCATGCCGCCAGGGAGATTCGCAGGGTTTTGTTGGTCTTTTGCATGTGTGTTACACTATGATACTCACAGTGTTGCTGAAAGTACACAGAGACTAGAGGGGCAACACACAAATGGCATTGGTTTTAAGCTTAAGCGCTTAATGGCAAGGTGGAATTTGTAGTGTCCCGTGTGCCGTGTACGTGCCGACAAATAAGTGAACAGGACAGCCTTTCTCCCGATCCAATCGTGTGTCGTTTACTCGTTTACGTCTATGTACGATGGAGGCCGATACCTAAGTGCTTTTCGTGCACAAAAGACCGTCATCCCCGGTATACGCACATGTAAGCCCATGGAAAAGGGGATATGGTTGAGGGAGTATCCCAGTGAATTCTAGTACCTTTATTTTTTTCGATGGCGTATTGAAGATGATATTTTTTTACATTTTTCTGAATTTTTTCGGAATTTTTGACCGTGCAGTTTATGATATATGAATTATCAAAGTTAGTGGAAATAGTGGCGGTGGGGATGAAACGCCCTAAATCGGACGGAAATAACGAAATTACTGAAAAACCACATGGTTGACCCATTATTTAAAAACAATTGGCGAAGAGAACAGCATTTTAACTAAATAATAGAAGAAAAAAATATTCAATTCACCGTATAGTTATTGAGAAATTTTAATTAGAAGGTAGTCGTAACTATTTGCCTCTCTCTCTCTCTATCTCATGCATGTGATCATGAAAAATCTGGAAAAAATTGAGATAATGCCCACAATATGTCTGCATTATTGTTGAATTTTTTCAGATTTTTTTCTGGAAGAACTTGTCTCTGGAAAAAATTCTGGGAGAAAATGAATTTAATCAAGAGAAATTTTTGAAAAATATATAAGGATTTTTTTTGGAGTGAAGGACTTTATGAAAAAATCTGAAAAAATTTGAAGAGATCCTCTGGCATGTCTACATTATTGCTGAATTTTTTCAGATTTTTTTGAAGAGGTGCCTTTCCAGGAGAAATTCTGGAAGACAAAACATTCAGAAAACTGATTTTCTCCAATTCTTGACGAGATTAGTAATGTAAAAAAAATTCGAAAAACAAAAAAAAATTATATTCACAAGCTGAAGATATGACTTTTGAATAGTTTAATTCCTTTTTCCACTTTTGCCACCGAGCATAGCACTTACACCACTTTTTTTCCAAAGCGACGAAAATATGTCTTGTATATATATTTTTTTATATTTCCCGAATTTTTATTTTTTAAGAAAGAAAAATCACATTTCATCACATTTTTTTTATATTGTTAATACATTTTTTCTTTCATGGAGTTTGTCGTGTGACATTCACACTGGAAAGAGCAGCTCATCGATTTTACGATGATTCAAGAGAAAAATCTGCAATTCGATTTGCCTACTCACGTTCAGTAAACATTTTCACAAACCGATTGGAGGATTTTGCCCTTTTTTCCCATTCAAGAGAAGAGATTTCCAATCGAATGCCTGTGCTGACTCGATATCTCAACGATATTCTATTATCTTGGAGTTGGCAATCTCTCTCGTGATATAATTTTGGAATTCTTGAAGAGTAACGTGTTGTTTCCATGGGAAAAGAGATTTTTTACGGTTTTAAAGACATTGGTTTTCATGAGACTTAGTTTTTTGGAGAATACCTCAAAAACTATTGAATTTAGACTGATTTGTCAAGGGAGCTTTATTGTAAAGGAGGAAATTCTCTATAAGAAAGGTCTCTTCGAGATTTTTGATAACTCCACTCGTTTCAGAGATAAACGGGTAGATTCTCTATCACTACGACTTCCCCATCGTCTTCCCCCCACTCCTCCCGCTCCCCCTCCTTCCCCTCTGCGCAGCACTGATGCGCGTCGAAATTCCCTTCCTTAAACTCCTCCAAAAGACGAAAGAAGTCAACAAAATGAGATTTCGTGGTATCATTCGTGAAACGTAGACACACTTGCACATACTCCATCGAATTTTCTCGGAAAATAGGAGATAGTCCTTTGTGTATACAAAAGAGGGGGGGAGGGGAAGGCAAAAGAGACTGGGAAGGACGTGGAGGGGAATATAGGTTCTCGTAAAACGTTTTAACGTTCAACACCACTTTCACCCAAACGCCCACCGCACGTACTGGCAAACGAGGTTAGGTTGAAGGTTTTTGGGTATGTGTGGGGAGGGGGAGGGGGAGGGTAGAAAAGAGAGACTGGGTTATATACAGTGGAATGGGGTTTTTGGATGCACCGTAAGCAAATTTGGTTCACAACATCGTTCGAGATGCACCGTGTACCTGAATATAAAGCCTTTCATCCTCTCCCACCCCTCCCCTCCCACCCTCCCTCTTTTCTCCCAAGCCCCTTCCTCTCTCTCTCTCTCTCTCTCTCTTATTCCAACGATGTCTCGTGGACTAGACTTCCTTCACTAATTATTTTCTGTAAAACCTCGTGTAGAATATATTGCTGGAGAAATTGGCATACTCGGTTGAGCATGTGCTACAGCAAAATTTCCTCAAATAACCTTCAACTGCTGATTAAACATTTCTCTCTTGACTAGTAACATGAAGAGGGATGAAAAAAAATTTAAAAAAAAACAACCATGATACTGTTGAATATGTCTTGCGCTTGTTGTTAGTAAGTCGTTTAAGGGGAATTAAAATACAAAGAAGGGAGGGGGGGAGAGGAGGGAGGTGCTTTTTGAGGAGAGAATAATGACGGGTTAATTAGGGGAAAATTCATGTTTTCCTGGTTTTGCCACTTCACAAAGAAAAAAAAGGATTTTAAAGTAGAATAAATCGTTTTTATCCTTGCAATTGCCTTTTTAGCTTTTTCTAAAATATTTCTGGAAATAATAGAGATTCGTCCTTTTTTTTATTAAAATCTGATTTTTGTAGAGAATTTTAAGAGCTACAAATAAGGTGAAGAGCAAAAAGGGCGTATCTCCATAATTTTACGAGATATTTTTTCAATTAAGGATGTATGATCGAGAGAGTGGGGGAATCGTGGATTTCGATGGGCGGGGTTAGGCCCGAACGGTGGCGGAGTGAGCCGAAGTGAATGACCACGTGACGTGTACTGTGAATCTGGCCAATCACGGCGAGAAATGAATGATGAAGTGAAGTAATTCGAATTTCAATTCTATTTTTCTCTTCAGGATGAATGAATACACAGGATTTTTTAAATATTGACGAATTACTGCAATATCCATTTTTCTTATGAACATTTGTTCCTTCCCTGGCGAATCTATCGATGACTATTTGATCGTCATTCGATTGGGGGGATCGACTTGTGCGCTCACTTGATCACTAATCGAGCATTAGTCGATGGTAATATGAATAACGAGATGACCAGTGATCAGCTGAACATTGGGTCGACTGTCAGTCAATCCCAAGTGGAAACCTTGACTCTACTAACGATCGACCATGAACATTTTTTGAGCACTTTTCGACCATGGATGATAGATGACTTCATCGATCCGCGTCTGACTATGTGTAGAGTCGACTGTTAGTCGATCCATATACCTAAGGGCCTTCAATTGAGAGCTTGAAAATTGGATATTTATTAATTTACGATCATAACCTCCATTCCTCCATGAGAGCCCATGTATTTTCTGTCGATTTTCAATAATTTTTTTCTTTCTTATATGAATGGTTACCTACTCCGGACTTTTTATAGTAAAATCCTTTGAGGAATAATCTAACTCTAAAAAAATTTTGAAGCCCCAAATCAACCATTTTTGTCATAATCATACATCCTTAAACGAAAAAACAAAGACTCGACCTTTTTTTTCATTTTTAATCTCAATATTGATCACGTCCGCAATTAAATTAATGATAATTGAATATAAATTTTTAGCCGAGTCTCTTCACCTTCATTATCCTTATTTTTTTTGCAGCACAGTTCAAGTAAATTAAAGGCCGTCCACCGAATGAATGAAGATTTCCCAAAGAAAAGCTCTTGGAATAAAAAAAATTGAAGAAAGGAATTAAAAGTGCACCTAGAAGAATTATACAGAAAAAAAGAGGGAAATAATTGTTTTTACAGTATTGTTATAATGCCGCAAGTGAGGTGGGTCACGCGTAATTTAACTGTCTGCCATACTCCGTGTAATTTTCTCAACGGATAATTGAGATGAGACGGAGTAGCGACGCGGAAGCAAAAGCACTTGGAATTATTGAGGAATCGCCCCAAGGGAATGTGACTAAGAGAGAGAGAGAGAGATTGTGACGATAGAGGGGCGTGGAAATGCCTCCAGTACCTGAATATTCATGGACTGCAAATAGTTTGAGTTTTTTTTCTTCAAATTCTCTCTCTCTTCCCCTTTTCCTTTTTTTTTCTATTCCCAATTCGTTGCATTCCACTTATCTTGGAGGCAGTGGAACTTGCATATTTTTTTTTTCATTTTCTTTCCTTGCAGGGGACAGTTTTTGAAATGAGAAAATCATGCTTTGTCTTTTTTTAATTACTTGATTAATTAACTATGAATTATTAAAAATTGCATTTTTTGAACGACGATTAATCGAAAGTGACGTCATAATACCAAATGATTCGGCAGCGCTGTCTAGCGTGAGTTGAGAGAACTCGAATATCAGTGCTAAACAATCCATACGCATTCCCAAATCAACTTTAAAGATATTTTGCGATGATGCTTTCGTCTACTTCAGACATTACGTGAATAATAAAACTTCATAAACAAAATTCTAATGATTCTCTACATCCACTACATAACCTCAGCATCATACAGAGTATACGCATTGACCAATCACATTGGAGCTGGAGCGCCAGCTAATGACACTTTTCAAAACTATATGGTATATCGACGTCACTTCCGCTTTCTGGCTGTTTGAAATTTATTCATTTTCAAAGTAAAAAAAAAACATAAACAAACATTTTCAATTATTATGATTTTTTTATATACTCAATTAATCCTAATTAATCAATTGCAGTGGAAAAAAATTAAAAATTAAATATGCAAGTTTTCTATTCCGGTTTGGAAGATAATTTTAGAGAATTTGATGAGGATTTCGTTGAGAATATTTGTGATATTAGTGGGATTTGAGAAAAATTGTGGGAAATTTTTTTTGTGGAGAATTAGAGAGAGATAAAAAGGCGTATCTCCAGATTTTCGAGATTTTCGACCGAAAAGAATGGAAAAATCGAGAATTTCGAGAGAAAATTCGAATTTTTCGATATTATTTTGAGAATATTTTGGAAAGTTAGCGAGATAGAGCGATTTCACTTGGATTTTTTTGGGAAAAAACTCTCGAAAAATCCATTTTTTTTTTAAACTTTTATTTTTTATTTCTATGAAATTTATGATATTATTTAAAGAATATCACAAAAAATGGACGCATCTCCATTATTTTCCCCTCAATCCCCCTCCCCCTCCGTCTTTTCTGGAAGTCCATTCAAAAATAATTCCAACCATAAAAAAATCCCTGCGAATCAACAAATTAATTTGTTCTCAATTTTTATTTTCCAAATCTATTTTACTCGCCTGATAATGACCCTCCTTTTCCACTCACTTTTATCCCAACATTCCGCAACTCCCTCCCACTACCCCCACCCCCTCCCCTCCTCCTCTCCTTCATCTCTCTTTACATTCCACAGCAGAAACCCTCGTCCCCGACCCATTCTCTCATTCCCAACAGTTGATGCACGGTACTTTTAATCCCAACGGATTTACTAACTCACCCATTCCAATGAAACGGAAATGAGTTACCTCACATCCGTTTACCCAAGATTTCACGCTAAGTTTGCTCTCCCTCCTTCTTTTTCCCCGTTATTTTACCCTATTTATTTCATGATTTTCTTTCATTTTTTTTTATTCTAAAAAAAAAATTTCTACCCCACTTTTTCTTGTTTTTTTTTTTTTTTTTTTTTTTAAGCAAATTGCATTGTTAAATCGCCTAAGATCATACACATATATATATATTATATAGATTATATATATTCATATCAATTTACATAAAATGTATTGATTTATTGATTTTTCAAAATAATTTTTCAGAATTTTCAGATTTTTTTTTAACATTAAAAAAAAATATTTTCATCATTTTTCATATTTTTCATAGTTTTTTTTTTTAATTATTCGTGAAAACAATGGAGATACGCCCTTTTTACACCTGAATATGTATATATATATATTTCATCTTTGAAATTCTTTAAAAAAAATCAGTTTTAGATAAAAAAAGGCGTATCTCCATTTTTTTTAATCGAGAAAAACATTTTTTTTGGAGCTTTTTTTCTTTCTAAATCTAATTTTTATTTATTCAATTTTTTTTTTCAAAGCAGATTGCGTTGCTAGATGGCCCGAGGTCATTCATTTTAATCAGGAGAAAAGTCCCAGACGTCCAACTTTAATTGCTTCGGGTGTAAACGACTTTTTTTCCCTCTCCCCTCCCTTTTTTTTGCAGCTTTTTAATCCGCCGCTTTTTTTTTTCTCTTCACTCTTGCCCAATGATTTTATTTAAAACTCATTCCATAATGAGATGAATCTGCTTGATTTATCTGTTTATCTTTTTACTGGTTGACTTTATTTGACACAAATTATTGCATTTTGTTTAGACGCAGTTTCAATGTTTTTTTTTATTTTTTATTTATTTATTCATTTTAAGACCAACAGCCAAAACCAATAATACGGTAAAAATATAACTATAATACGGTTTTCTTTTCGATTTTCGTCACTCTCGATAGAATAGCATGAGATTTTTTAAAAATTCAGTTTACCCCATGTTACCGTACAAATAAGGCAAAAATTAATTATTAAAAATAATTGAATTAACATTGAAACTCCATAACTCCAAAAGTCCTGGAAAATTCGAAAAAATCCTGAAAAATTGGGGAAAATTGGAGAACATTCTGGAAAATTTTGAAAAATCTTGACAAAAATCTTAGAAAATTGGGGAAAGTCCTGGTAAGTTTAGAAAAATCCTGGAAAATTTGAAAAAAATCCTGGAAAATTGAGGAAAGTCGTGGAAAATTTGAAAAAATCCTGGAAAATTGGGGAACGTTCTGGAAAATTTAGAAAAATCTTGAAAATAATCTTGAAAAATTGGGGAAAATCCTGGAAACTTTGGAAAAATCCTGGAAAATTTAAAAAAAATTCTGGAAAATTGGGGAAAGTCCTGGGAAAATTAGAAAAAATCCTGGAAAATTAGGGAAAACCTCGGAAAATTTAGAAAAATGCTGGAAAATTCGTAAAAAATCTTGGAAAATTGGGGAAAGTCCTGGAAAATTTAGAAAAATTAATTATTGAAAATAATTGAATTAACATTGAAACTCCATAACTCCAAAAGTCCTGAAAAATTTGAAAAAATCCTGAAAAATTGGGGAAAATTGGAGAACATTGTGGAAAATTTAGAAAAATCCCGACAAAAATCTTAGAAAATTGGGGAAAGTCCTGGAAAGTTTAGAAAAATCCTGGAAAATTTGAAAAAATCCTGGAAAATTGAGGAAAGTCGTGGAAAATTTGAAAAAATCCTGGAAAATTGAGGAAAGTCGTGGAAAATTTGAAAAAATCCTGGAAAATTGGAGAACGTACTGGAAAATTTAGAAAAATCTTGAAAATAATCTTGGAAAATTGGGGAAAATCCTGGAAACTTTGGAAAAATCCTGGAAAATTTAAAAAAAATTCTGGAAAATTGGGGAATGTCCTGGGAAAATTAGAAAAATCCTGGAAAATTAGGGAAAACCTCGGAAAATTTAGAAAAATGCTGGAAAATTCGAAAAAAATCTTGGAAAATTGGGGAAAGTCCTGGAAAATTTAGAAAAATTAATTATTAAAAATAATTGAATTAACATTGAAACTCCATAAACGAGGTACAGTTTCAGTTTCACTGCAAAAATTCATGATCACAGATCTATTATTTCCTTATACAACCTTATATGTTTTTTGTACGTCAGAATGTCTATTAATTTTTGAAATCATGAAAAATTCATGTTACCGTACATATAACGACGATTAATGCAATTAATTGCATGAAAAAAATCAATGGCGGGAATATTGGTATTTAAAATCCGAGAATCCTCCAATCACAGTCCTAGATACTGGAACCACGTGATTCAAATGCGGAACAATATTGAATATTCATAATATTATCTAATAACAATTTATCATCTTGGACATCGTTCTAGTATCGGTAAAACGTTGAAAAAATCGAAATAGTCATAGTAATTATAACAACTAAAAGGGAAAAAATAAATAAAAATTCATCATTTGAACTTGCCACTAGGATTTACCTTAAAATTCTGTACAATTTATTAATAGGTTTCCCTCCAAGTGCAGGGATTTAAAATAATTTAATTGCAGCCAACGAGAGAGTTGGCAGAAAATTTGCCGAGAAATTTTCCGTTAGATTTTACACGAATTTTAGTGAGGCATTAAGCACAAAATATTTTGAGCGTTAAAATTAATTTTAATCGGTTTTAGTGTTTAATTTATTTTTTTATCATTTTTCTCGATAATTTTTCTTTCGAATAATTCTTAAAGTAATGGAAATACGCCCTTTTTTTGCATGAATCCATTTTTTAAGCTCTTGAAATTTTCCACTAAATCAGATTAGAGTTAAAAAGGGCGTATCTCCATCATTTTTCGAGATATTTCATCGAAAATCAAATGATAGCAATGAAATCGTGAACTTTAGGATTTTTTAAAAAACGCGCCACTCCACAAAAAAATCTGAAAAAAATTGAGAAGATGCTCTGAAATGTTCACAATATTGTCTAATTTTTTCAGATTTTTTTGCTGAAGCCTTTACGTGGAAAAAATTCAAATGCGGAAGATTAAAGCGAAAAAAATGTTCTTTTTTTCCATTTTTTTCTTAAAAATATCTCATAAAATGATGGAGATACGCCCTTTTTAACCGAAACAAATTTTTGTGACACTTGGAATTATCTGTGGAATGAGTTTGGAATAAGAAAGGCGTATCTCCAATAATTTTCAAAATATAAAAGAAAATATTTGAATAAAAATTTTACTTCAACAAAAAAAAATTTGATCTCTTAATTTTCTATGGGAATATTTTCTTTTTTTTTCTACTCAAAAAATCGTAAAGAATTTGAAAATTAGAGAATTTCAAGTTAAGAAATTCCTAAGAAATAATTAACAGAAATTCTAGTGGGCGATTGAAATATTCGATGAATATTCAAGTTTTTTTAAAAATTTGTTGCAATTAAAATGACTTTCAATTAATATTTGACATTTAACTTAGAGAAAGAAAATTATTTGAGTCAATATCAATTTGTTGATTTTTTTTTCTCTTGGTTTTTCTTTTTTTTTTGTGAAAATAATGTGACAATAAAATACGTGAGATCATAAAACGAATAAATGTGATTCTAGCAATTCTAGTCCAAAAAAAAAAACAAAATTCATCGCATAATAAAGTAAAAGTTAGAGTTCCTTTTTTTCTGTTTTGTTGAGAGACATAAATTAGTTTGTCTTTTATTCCACTTCTGAATCGAAGAGAATGAATGAAAAAAAAGGAGAAAAGAAAAAAGAAACAAATTGGAATAATAAAACTTTATCCAAAGTTCTTTTTTATTTTTTTTTTTATGTTCAAATTTTTTTTAAAGAATAA
The DNA here is from genome assembly GCA_963921955.1 of Aleiodes alternator. Lineage (NCBI taxonomy): Eukaryota > Metazoa > Arthropoda > Insecta > Hymenoptera > Braconidae > Aleiodes > Aleiodes alternator. The sequence goes on from OY998114.1 coordinate 6,520,554, forward strand.
AATTATAATTACCTCCTTTTTTATTTTAATTTTTTTTTAATTTTTTTCAATTGACTTCTATAAAAAAAAAAAAAAAAAAAAAAAGTTATTGACTTTTCATTATTTTGCGAATATTCACAAAATGATTGAATCTAAAGAAAAATATCTGAAATCTATTTTTTTGGCTCTTGAAATTCTCTAAAAAACTGTCTTAGAGCAAAAAGGACGTATCTCCATTATTTTGATAAATTTTTTGCATTAGAATAATGCATTAAAAAATAATAATTAAAGTTAAATATTTTTCAACCCTCAAAAATCTTCAAATTTTCAGAATAAAGTATAAACAGTCAAATAAATCATTCACCTTTCACCTGAATAAAAAAAAAAAAAGAATTGAACATCAAAAAAAATTTATAGCACTTCAAAATTTCACTTCAGTCAGAATTTATATTCACTATATCAATCCTCTAAAAAAAAAAAAACTGCACAGATATTGAAATAATTTTTTTTTTTTTTCAAACCACTCATTCTATTCAGAAGAATGAAGAAGTGTTATAACTACGCACTCATACAGAAACACATGCATCCGGTGAGTATCGAAATATTGCACATCTAGGCACTGCATGATATGATAGACATTGAGAAGAGCTCAATCAATTTAACTTAAAAAATAAAATTCATAAAAAGAGAAATGAAATTCCACTGTTGGCTGCGCAATTCTAGTGTATTGATTGTTGAGAAAAAAGAAAAAAAATTTAGTGCATTCATCCGTCAGTGGATTAAAAAAAAAAAAAAATATTAGAGTAAATGAAATATTGAAGGTAATCCTCAAAAAATTCAAAAATCCACGAATTTCTCTATTTTTAGAAATTTATAGCTTTTTCTTTACCGGAAATTTTTTATTAAATTTTTTTACTGATATTCTAGAGGTTTCGGAAGTACTTCCTACTTTGAAGTCTTTTTTTCATTCAATTTTTCGATCTTAAGAAAATTTAATACACGGGGTTATCGTCTGAATACTCTTGATTGAAGAAAAATACACATTTCTAGCCGATAATCTAGTTTATCGACTGTTGACAAATCTGGAATCTGCGTTATTGACGATTTGTTGGCTGAAAACGATCCTGTGGGAAGAGTTATCAACACATGTGTCGATAACCTGTCTTTTGTTAGGGATTAAGCCTTAAAGAGAACTTATTTGATTCATTTAAGAAGGTTTAAAGGTAATTATCACTCGGAAATCGTCATTTTTCTGCTCTGAGAAGGTTTTGGACAAAGGGTTATCGTCAGTAGATATTCAAGGCGATAAAAATAGATGTTTTCAGTTGATTATCAATGTTATCGACCGTTTGATGTATGTTATCGACTGTTGGGAATGCACGATCGGCAATATCTACGGTTTGTCGGCTAGAAATGTTCCTGTGGGAGGAGTTATCGACACGTTCATCGATAACTGGCCTTTTGTTAGAGATTAAGCCTTAAAAAAAAATTATTTGATTCATTTAAGAAGGTTTAAAGGTAATTATCACTTGAAAATCGTCATTTTCCTGCTCTGACAAGATTTTAGACAAAGGGTTATCGTCAGTAGATATTCAATGCGATAAAAACAGATGTTTTCAGCTGATCATCAATGTTATCAACCGTTTGATATATGTTATCGACTGTTGTAAGTCCGCAATCTGTGTTATCGACGATTTGTCGACTGATAACGATCCTGCGGAAGGAGTTATCGACACATGTGTCGACAACCTGTCTTTTGTTAAAGATTAAGCCTTAAAGAAAACTTATTTGATTCATTTAAGAAGGTTTAAAGGTAATTATCACTTGAAAATCGTCATTTTCCTGCTCTGACAAGATTTTAGACAAAGGGTTATCGTCAGTAGATATTCAATGCGATAAAAACAGATGTTTTCAGCTGATTATCAGTGTTATCGACCGTTTGATATATGTTATCGACTGTTGTGAATCCCCAATCTGCGTTATCGACGATTTGTCAGCTGATAACGATCCTGCCGAAGAAGTTATCGACACATGTGTCGATAATCTGTCTTTTGTTAGAGATTAAGCCTCAAAAAAGACTTATTTGATTCATTTAAGCAGGTTTAGAGGTAATTATCACTTGAAAATCGTCATTTTCCTGCTCTCAGAAGATTTCAAACAAAGGGTTATCGTCAGTAGATATTCAATGCAATAAAAAAAGATGTTTTCAGCTGATTATCACTGTTATCAACCGTTCGATATGTGTTATCGACTGTTGAGGATGCACATCCGATGATATTTTCATGATTCCCTGTGAAAATATCAATTTCATGCCTGTGCGAAGAGTTATCGACACGTTCGTCGATAACCAGCCTTTTATTGGGAATTAAGTCCTCTGAAAAAAATGGTTCTATATATTTCAGAGGACTAAAGAATAATTGCCACTCGAAATTCGTCATTTTTTTCATAATTTCCCTCTTCTCAGAAGATCCAACACAAAGCGTTATCGTCAGTAGATATTAAATGCATGAAAAATAGACGTTTTCAGTTGATCGTCTGTGTTATCGACTGCTCAATATATGTTATCAACAGTTGAGAATGTACATCCCATGATTTTTTCATGATTCCCGCATTCCCATTAGCCAATTCAATCAACTTGTTCAGTATGTTATCACTTTGATAGATTTTAGACGTTATTAAGCAGCACGAGATGATGCAAATAATTCAACCAACTTCAACTGCAATAATACAACTTCATAATGCCCATTTCCTCTCATTCTGTTACAAAATCCCATGAGTTACAAAAGTTTTAGCACAAATTATTTAAGCCAAAAAGTAGAACGAAATCTTTCTCTCGGGAATCATATTCCATATTCACTATCTCATGAGACAGCAGTGATGTAATATTAATATTATCATTTATTCATCAAATTACTTTCATTGGATTTTTTTTTTGCGTTTTTTTATTTATCGTTAAGTATTGGGTAATCGTCGTAAAAATAAATCATTATTATTATTATTATTATTATTATTATTATATAATTATGTATTTAATATCTTCGTGATTTATGTTGAGGAAAATTAAAAAAAAAAAAAAAAAATTGAGTAATTATTGAATTTTTAATTTTTCATTGAAATTAAATTTTTTTTTTGCTATTGTCAATTTTCGAGAAAAAATACTTTTTCTGCGGTTTGTGAACGGAAATTAATGGGAGTACGGATAAAGAGAACGAACAATGTGACGGAAATTGAGAGAAAACTCTTTCATATAACTCTGTATTCGATTAAAATAATTCAATTTCCGTTTTGTAGCAGAAAAGTTAAAAAAAAAAAAAGGAAATAAGTGCAGGAAAATAAGAATTTTTGAATTTTTTTACTTCAATTATTGGAATAATTCATTGATTTTTAATTGATTAATTTTTTTTTTTTTTGATTTCGGTAAATAATGGAGATACGTCCTTTTTTCATCTTAATCCATTTTTGCAGCACTTGAAATTATTTTTAAGACTATTTTAGGACCAAAAAGGCGTATCTCCATCATTTGCTGAAATATTTATCAATTTTTATTAATAATTAATTCTAAAAAAATTGAATAAATTTTTTTTTTGATATTTCGGAGAATAAGCGAGATAGAGCGATTTTTCAAAAAAAAAAACTGTTTTTAAAACTCTCGAAAAACCATTTCAGCAGAAAAAAGGCGTATCTCCATTATTTACCGAAAAATATTTAATTGCAAATAATTACTCTAAACTTAAAAATTTCGAATAAAAATAATTATTTTCTCGCAATTTCTAAATTTTTTTTTTCCTCTCTGTAGAACAAACATGCGAAATGAATCGTCAATGAACCAGAATAATTGATATTCAATGACTGAATTCATTATCACTCGAGGATGTCAATTAGACCTTCATAATTGTCAATGTTCCTTCCAATTGTTTCGGAAACACTGATAAATAATTAATTTTTTTTTTTTTTTTCAACGTAAGAGTCAATGAACGTGTGCGTAAATAATTCACGAATTTTTTTTTGTGTGAAGGCCTCTACAAAAAAAATTGAAAAAATTCACCAACAATCCTGATACATTGCGCCATTTTCTCAAATTTTTTCAGAATTTTTCGAAAAGTCCTTCAATGAAAAAAAAATTCTAACTCACAATTTTTTCGTTTTTTTTTGAACATACGCCCTTTTTATTCTCAAAAAAAATCTAAATATTTTAGTACTTCTGCCTCTTTGATTCTAAGCCAACAATATAATTCTCAACAAAAAATCATTATAATTATTATTATTATGATCATTATTATTCTGTGAAAATTAATTAAAATTCATCAGTAAATGTTTTTAATTAAAAAAAAAAAATAAAAAAAAAATCGTGGAAATATTTAAAATTATGGAGAAATGAAGGCTTCGAGAAAAAAAAAGATACATACATTCAAGTAATTATAAATTCTGTAATGGTATATGTGCTGTTAACTGTAATTTCTTATTCCATACACGCGTGACATTCACGCGCGCTTCCTACCGCCCATGAAATGTAATTTTTTTTTGTATTTATTATTTTTTTTTTCATCTGAAATTTAATAATTCTGGATAATTCATCCTTGATTAAAAAAAATGAAAAAAAAATATATATATATATCATATATGATGAATGTAATGACGAAAAATGCATGACCAAAAATTCGCCACTCAAAAAAATTGAAAAAAAAAAAATTAATAAAAAAAAAAGTTCTTCAATTCATTGAAATTTTTTTTAAAAATTTCCAAAAAAAATTCAAAAATTTTTAAAAATTGTTCAAAAATTTTTCGTCATTACATTAACTATGTAATGACGAAAAATACATGTCCAAAGGCCGAAGACATATATATATATATATATCTATAACTCGTCAATGTCAAACCAAATTCCCAAATAAATTTTCTTCGATTTCCTATGATTTATATAAAAAAAAAGAAAAAAAACGTAAGAAGAAAGAAAAAAAAAGAATAGAATAATGTTACGTGTACATTGTGTCAAGCAAATATATACAGTAACCCGAGGGTCAATGGTTAAACTGAAATAACTTTGAACAACGTTGAACACTCTCAAGTGCCTGAATAAATATTTTCACAAAGCCATTAAACTGTGAATTTTCAGTTACTATTTGTACTGACCATTCTATTTGTTCCTAGAAATTGCAAAATTTTCGTGTTAATACGTATTATATTCAACTATTTGTCATAATTAGAATTAGCCATGTATTAATTATATGCATTAATTATGGAGAAAAAAAAAATTAATAAAAAAAAAAAAAAAAAAAATTATGGAAAAATGGATTGTGTTGAAAAGATACTTGACTCAATGATAATAATAATAGTAATGATAATGATAATAATAATAATAATAATAGTAATGATAATGATAATAATAATAATAATAATAGTAATGATAATGATAATAATAATAATAACAAAAATAATTATAATATTTTAATTGTCCTCGAAGATTTTTCAGCAATTAATACAGTCAATATATGAATAATAATAATAATGATAATAATAATAATTAGAAACGGTTAGAGATGGATTTTTTTTGATGATTCTATTGAAAAGCTGAGGAAATTTCAGCCGGAAAACAAGTGTCGGATGTATTTTTTTCGATTTTTTTGAAAATTTGATATTTTTCGGCATTTTTGAGGGGTGAAAGCCTTCTGTTTTTTGAAAATTTTCAGTTTTTTGCGAATATCTCGGGTTCTATTGGTCGTAGCAATTCGGGGTTGGTCTCAAATGAAAGGTGAGCTCATTTCCCATCGATTCATGGGGTTTCGAATTCAAAAATATCAATTTTTGGGATAGTTATAGGTCAAAAACTGTTTCACAAAACTGTTTCACAAAAATGCCCAAAAATACCTTAAAAATCGGTATTTTTAAATTGAAAACCCCATGAATCGATGGCAAATGATCTCACCTTTCACCTCCCATCGGAATTTTTACGCTACGACAAATAGAACCGAAGATATTCTCAAAAAACTGAAAATTTTCGAAAAAAGGAAGGTTTTACCTCTCTAAAATGCTCAAAAAAGTCAAAATCGACAAAAATTCAAAAAAATTAATTCCGGCACTTGTTTTCCGCCTAAAATTTCCTCAGCTTTTCAATGAAATCATCAAAAAAAATCTATCGCCAATATTTCTATTAATTTCAAGAGTTTTCCATAACATTTGTCTAAAAATTCAAATGTGTCCATTTTACCCCATCTTCCTCTATCACTTCCATTCGAAAGCATTTCGCTAAAATATCAGCAGAAAAAGCTATATCAATCGAAAAGCAATACTATTATCCACTTGTTTTTTTTTAAAATTAATAATACAATTTTCAACGAAATTAAAAGAGGATTTCCTGATTAATTCCTCTATTTTCCCCAAATTTATCGGATTTTCGATGCCAATAATCCTCGGCTCGTCTCCGATCCACCAAAAAAAAAAGAAAAAAAAAATTCACGATACCTTATCTGAACAGTATGAAGGCTTCTGCCTCTGTCCTCGTACGGGATTAGTGGCTTCCGAATATCTCACTAGGTTTTTATTTACATTTCTTTTCAATTCTCGTTCGAATCAATCCGGAATTTTCGCTCAATTCCGTCCTTGAATGACGCAATAAAACTTTAATAATTTGTGCATTGGCAAAAAAAATCGATTTTCGAGTGATAATTGAGTCGAAGAGTCCTGAAATCCTCGCGATTCAATTATTTTTTAGTGAAAAATCAAGAAAATCGTTTAATTTCAACTTAAAACAGGAAAATTCGATTTTTAATTAACTTTTTAGAGAATTTTTTGGAAAATTATCGAGATACGCCCTTTTTCTTGCATGAATCCTTCCCCGTAGGTCTTGAAATTCGGCCAAAAAAGTCAGATTTTTAAAAAATCACATATTTAGTCATGAAAATGAAAAAAATCTGTAAATTTTTTCTAATTTTAGAAAAAAAATAAAAAAATTTCCAAAGTTTTAAAATTTTTTTTTTTTTAATTTTTTAAAAATTTAGAATTTTCTTTTTGAATTTTCTAATAAATTTTTTCAATTTTTTTTTTTAATTTTCTAACAAATTTTCTCAATTTAAAAAAAAAAAATTTCTAAATTGTTTAAAAATTTTTCTAAATTGTTAAAAAAAATTTCTAAATAAAAAAAAAATTCTAAATTAAAAAAAAAATGTTTTTAAACTTTTTGAAAATTTTTTAAATTTTTTAAAAAATTTTTGAAATTTTGTTTTTTAAATTGAAAAAAAAAAAAGGATCAGTCTACTCTTCTGCAGTCACGAAGTCATCGTTTCATGGTCACTGAAAAACAAAGAAATCTTCATTTTACATTGCCCCTACCACTGATAATCCGTAAAGAGACACTCTGAGCCGTTGCAGTGGGGTTTTCATGTATTTAAGACTCAGGATATGACTCTCCCTTTTTTTTTTTTTTTTTTTTTGTCATTTTAAAAAGGAAAGACCAACTCGAGACCGGTTGAGAAGGCAATCTGGACAGTCGTTAGACAGACGTGTTTGTAAACGTATCTCGTAAGAAATAAAATTGTTTTCGCCATTTCATCTTGACTTGATAAAGTAAAACCTGCAGTTCTTCGGTTTACGTAGAAGGCAATATACATAACTTTCACCAAGATGATGGGAAAAATATTTACTGTAATTACGACTGTCCTATTATTCATTGTTCTTGTGGAATCTACTGATTATGATCAATGTAAAAAAGGTGAGTTTGATTTTTAATTATTTATTGCGAAGTTATATTGATTTATTAATTATTTTTCTTTTATCTTCATTAATTTTTTATTTTTTTAATGGAATTTTTCGAATTTTTAATTGATTTTTTCAAATTTTTAATGAAATTTTTCATTTTTTAATGGAATTTTTTATTTTCTAAGGGAATTTCTCAAATTTTTAATGGAATTTTTCAAATTTTTAATGGAATTTTCAATTTTTCAATGGATTTTTTCAAATTTTTAATGGAATTTTTGATTTTTTAAGGAACTTTTTCAAATTTTTAATGGAATTTTTAATTTTTCAATGGATTTTTTCAAATTTTTAACGGAATTTTTCATCTTTTAGTGGAGTTTGTGATTTTTTAAGGAAATTTTTCAAATTTTTAATGGAATTTCTAATTTTTCCAAATTTTTAATGGAATTTTTCAAATTTTTGATGGAATTTTCAATTTTTCAATGGATTTTTTCAAATTTTTAATGGAATTTTCGATTTTTCAATGGAATTTTTGATTTTTTAAGGAACTTTTTCAAATTTTTAATGAAATTTTTAATTTTTCAATGGATTTTTCAAATTTTTAACGGAATTCTTCATCTTTTAATGGAGTTTGTGATTTTTTAAGGAACTTTTTCAAATTTTTAATGGAATTTCTAATTTTTTAATGGATTTTTTCAAATTTTTAATGGGTTTTTTAATTTTTTAATGGATTTTTTCAAATTTTTGATAGAATTTTTGATTTTTCAGTGGAATTTTTAATTTTTGAATGGAATTTTTCAAATTTTTAATTGGATGTTTCAAATTTTTTATGGAATTTTTAATTTTTCAATTAAATTTTTTCATTTATAAAAAAGTGTGAAAAAAGGTAAATTCAATGAAAATTTTTTATTTTCATGAAGAAAAAGGCGTATTTCATTCATTTTCAAAGACATTTTCAAGAAATAAATCGAAAAAAAGGGAAAAATGACCAATAAATGACAATAAAATGACAAATAAATGACAATCCAAAAAAAAAGTTTTATCCAAATATTTGAGATTTTTCAGAAAAGAGGAATTATCCTCTTTTCATTAAAAAAATTAAAAAAACATTAATTTTCTTAATTTTAACAACAAATTATGAATTTCTAAACAATTATAGCTTATTTTAATCAATTAAAAAAAATTCTCAATAATATCCTAATAATTCAATAAAATTCTTATTTTATGCATCGAATAATGCACAATAAACCGCATAATTTAAACCCAATCTTCACAAAAGTAAACAAAAAAAAACTACAAAGTAAATAAATTGTTGAAGAACTTGTGAAAATAATCTTTCGGAAGTCACGTGTGTTTTTCTTCGCGTGTATTGCATGACTATTTATTTTTTTTTTTTTTTTACTGCCTTAATATGTGGAAAAGAATGCCTCGTGAATTCAGTGAGTTCAATGCGTGCAGATTATCAAAAAGTTTAATTCATTAAGATTATTACGTTAAATTCCGTTTAAACAGAGTTAACCGTTTTTTTTTTTTTTTTTTTTTTTTTTTTTTTTTTTTTTTTTTTTTTTTTTTTGACGCAAATGAAAGAAAAAAAACTGGCAAGTTCAATTGAGAATATATTGACGTTCTGCGACCTCTATTGTTACAAATTAGCATTAATTCTCGAAAAAAAAAATGAATAATTGACTCATAATAAACAAGTTCAAGGTGATCTGGTGCAGACTCCTTTCATTTTTGCTCTTTCAATAAAGGTTCAATGTAAATCATCCAATTCTCAGAATTTTTCTATTTTTTTTTTCATCATTTCACAGAATTTAAATGATTTTTTTTTTGAATTTTTAATGTAGAAAAAATAAAAAACATGAAATAATTTTTTTTTTAATGAAAAAATTATTTAAATCAATTTTTTTCAATGCTTTAATAATTTTTATTAATTAATTGACATTTATTGATTTTTTAATGATTTTTTAGAGTTTCTAAATAATTTTTAGACAATTATTTAGGAAAATTCATTACTCTTGAATTTCTTGCAACAATTAATAAATAATTGAAATTTATTTATTTTATTGTTAAAATAATTTTTATTAATTAATTGCAATTTTTAATTTTTTAACGATTTTTTTTAGAATTTCTAAATAATTTTTGAGAAATTAGTTAAAATTTTTAATTATTGTTGAATTTTATTTAACAATTAATAAATTGTTAAATTTTATTTATTTTATTGCTAAATTAATTTTTATTAATTAATTGACAATTATTGATTTTTTAATGATTTCTTCAGAATTTCTAAATAATTTTTGAAAAATTAGTTAAAATTTTTCAATTATTGTTGAATTTTATTTAACAATTAATAAATTGTTAAATTTTATTTATTTTATTGCTAAATTAATTTTTATTAATTAATTAACAATTATTGATTTTTTAATGATTTCTTCAGAGTTTTTAAATAATTTTTGAAAAATTAGTTAAAATTTTTAATTATTGTTGAATTTTATTTAACAATTAATAAATTGTTGAAAATTATTTATTTTATTGCTAAAATAATTTTTATTAATTAATTGACAATTATTGATTTTTTAACGATTTTTTTTAGAATTTCTAAGTAATTTTTGAGAAATTAGTTAAAATTTTTAATTATTGTTGAATTTTATTTAACAATTAATAAATTGTTAAATTTTATTTATTTTATTGCTAAAATAATTTTTATTAATTAATTGACATTTATTGATTTTTAAAAATGATTATTCAGTATTTCCAAATAATTTCTCAAGATTAAATAATCATCAGTTAATTAACATCTCAATTTATTGAAATTAAAGTCTTCAATGATTAGTGCATGAATAAATTACCATGATAATTAGTTTCTGTACATGATTAATTTCAGAATCAATCATGTGAAATGAAACCACAGAGGCTTTAACATAAAATAGATTCATAAGTTGATGTAAAATGGAAATAAAAGAGAATTCTTGGAAAATTATACGCATTATTCATTGAGCACTTGTGAAATAATAGTTTGCAATGATTAAATTGGATAAAAAAAAATACGAGTAATTACATGGGTTATCTCGAAGGTTGAGCAAAGTACAGGAAAGTTATTAGAAAAATGATTAATCGAGATAATTAGTTTATTAAGATGCGATTGAGTAAACAATAGAAGAATAAAAGAATTAATCATTAATAAGTGGCTGAGAAGAAAGAAAGCATAAATATATGACTATAAAAAATAAATATGACAAATATATTTCACATATATGCGCATATATATAGGGGAAAGTGGGGCAAAATGGGCAGTGTAATGAAACGGTTAGAGATGGATTTTTTCTGATGATTCTATTGAAAAGCTGAGGAAATTTTAGGGGGAAAACGTGTGTCAGATGTATTTTTTTCGATTTTTTTGAAAATTCTATATTTTTCGGCATTTTTGAGGGGTGAGCCTTTCTTTTTTTGAAAATTTTCAGTTTTTTGGGAATATCTTTGGTTCTATTGGTCGTAGCAATTTGGGGTTGATCTCAAATGAAAGGTGAGCTCATTTCCCATCGATTCATGGGGTTTTGAATTCAAAAATATCAATTTTTGGGATAGTTATAAGCCAAAAACTGTTTCACAAAACTGTTTCACAAAAATGCCCATAAATACCTTAAAAATCGATATTTTTTAATTGAAAACCCCATGAATCGATGGCAAATGATCTCACCTTTCACCTCCCATCGGAATTGTTACGCTACGACAAATAGAACCGAAGATATTCTCAAAAAACTGAAAATTTCCGAAAAAAGGAAGGTTTTACCCTTCTAAAATGCTCAAAAAAAGTCAAAATCATCAAAAATTCCAAAAAATTAATTCTGGCACTTGATTTTCGCTTAAAGTTTCCTCAGCTTTCCAATGAAATCATCAAAAAAAATCTACCGCCAATATTTCTATTAATTTCAAGTGTTTTCCATAATATTTGCCTAAAAATTTAAATGTGTCCATTTTACCCCTGATGTCCATTTTGCCCCACCTTCCTCTATATAATGTATAAATGACATATATGTATTTCATGTATATTTACATCAAATTTTGAATTCCTTTTGTTTTTGAATCATTGGAGCAATTTCGATAATATTACTGATTTTTCATGAAAATTAGTAATTAGCCAAAAAAAAAATTAATTTTCATAGAAAATTAATAATTAGTCGGAAAAAAATATTAATTTTTCTAAAAAATTACTAATTAGTGAGAAAATATTACTAATTACTCTTAAAAATTAGTAATTAGTAAGAAAATATTACTTATAACTTTAAAAAATTAGTAATTAGTGAGAAAAATTACAAATTGCTTTCAAAAATTCCTCAAAACTAGTAATTGGACAAGGAAAATCAATAATTATCCTAAACAATTTGTTATTATTAATTATTTTTATCTGAAAAGTTGTCAATGTGACATTATTTCCCATTTCCTTTCATTCTACTTTCGGATTTCTTTATTGTGCCCTTTTTCCCTCTAGTTACATTGAATAAAATGTTTTGAAAATTCATAAAAATAGTGGGATTAAGCAATCGATCGTACTTGAAGTCAATCGACTAGAGTCAACAACATTACTAATTATTTTGAAAAATTAGTAATTAGCTGACAAGCATCATTAATTTTTTTGAAAAATTAGTCGTTTTTGTCGGCTAATTGCTAATCTTTCAGAAGAATTACTGATTTTTCAGGAAAATTAGGTAATGAAAATACATAGATTTTTTTCTGCCGATCACTGCCGATATATCTTTGTCAATTGATGAATGCAAATACTTAATGAGACTTTATTAATTACAGGCAGAAGCTTAGACACAATTCAAAAACTCTCTATAAGCAATTGCGAGCATCCAACATGCAAATTGAAGCGTGGTTCAACAATTGCAGTTGAAGAAACATTTGTACCCGATAGAGATGTTCGTTCAATTACAACTTCAGTTTATGCTACTATTTCGGGTATTCCACTTCCATTCATTGGAGTTGATGGAAATGATGCCTGCGCTTTTATTTATGATACTGAGGACAAAAAGGTCGGATGTCCATTGAAAAAGGGGGTTACATACGTCTACAAGAACAAATTTCCGATTCTTTCATTTTATCCAAAGGTAAAAAATTTAGAATTAAATATTAATTTAAAAATAAATTATTAATATTATTTTAATTAATTTTTTTTCAGGTGTTTCTGACTGTTTATTGGGCTTTGATAGAGAAGGGCGAGATCGTCAGTTGCTTCGAAGTCCCAGCAAAAATTACGAATTAATTAATTCTTTTTTATTAAATAATGTTAACTTGTTAATCAATAAAGGTGATTTTTTTCATTTAAATAATCGGCAAATTTGTGCATTTTTATAAAAAAATCTGAAAAAATTACAGGACATGCAGAGATGTATAGAGCATCTTCATGAATTTTTTCAGAATTTTTCGAGGACTACTTCACTTTGAAAAAAAATTGAAAAGTGAGAAATCTGCGATTTTTCAAGGGCATGTGAATTTCATGTGATTTAGGTAATTATCAGAAAATTTTTGAGTTTAATCACAGCTAATTTAATTGGTGTAAACAATCGATTGATCTATTTATGGTAATTCAGAGTCTCTGTGAATTTACAATTTAAAATTACATTATCTCTGGAAACTTCAAGTTTATATAGTTCAAATTATCCAGTAGACTGGTGCACTGCTTCAAAAGAAGTTTTCATCAAACTCGATTATTCATGCAAAAGAGATGCACTTGAAGCGCTAACTTCTACTTTCCTGATTTTTTTTTTTTATTTCCTTTTTTTTTACATTTATTTCTCTTTTATTCAATTCATTAAAAATAAATGGCAAACAATTTTATTAACTCTTCAGTGATTGCCTAATTGTCGTAAAAAAACTCAAATTATGAAAAATTACATATTTTTGAGAAATTATTTTTTTATTAAACTTATTTTTGAAAAATCATGTGAAAAAAAAATTATGAATCAAATTTTTTGAAATTGAAAATCTTAAAAGCAATTTTTAGAGAAAATTAAAAAAAAAAAAAAAAATTTTAATCAATTTAAAAAATAAAAATTTAATTAATAAAAAATTTTAATTGATAAAAAAAATGTTCATTAATTCAAGAAAAAAATTGAAAAGTAATTTTAAAAAATGATTTTCAAAATAATTTTCAAAAATGATTTTTAAAAATTATTTTTACAAATAATCAATTTTATTTTTAAAAATAATTTTTCATGATAATTTCCAAAAATTTCAATGATTATTGTTTTTTTTTTCGTGTAATTTCGAGTTTTATGTAATCAATCCTGTTGAATGATTGATATCAATTGTGATCAACTTTCTGAATGAAAGATATTGCATTTATTTCATTCATATCAATGTTATTATTCTGATATTTACAAGAAGTATCATTGGTACATTCAAATTTTCTCCATTCAAATTTGAAGAGATTTTGTTGATGAAAGTTCTGAGTCAATGGAAATTTGGTACAGAAATTTCCATTATGTAGCATTGGAGATGCTATTGAAGCTACTCAACATAATTCAATGAATTCAATTAATTTATGCGTCTAAATCAGTAACAAAGAGATAAAAAGAGGCAAAAATGTAATTTTTTTAACAATTTTTATTTTTTTTAACTGTCAAAAAAAGATCGACTATTCTCAAAACCCTTTTTTGAGAATATCTCAAAAATTGAGTGAGATAGAAATTTTTTGGTGAAATTCCCTTTCATAGAGATTGTCAATTAGAAAAAAAATTACTCATTTGCTACTGAAAATTATTTGATTATTTTCAATAAATAATTGAATTCGCACTAGTTATCATTAAGTGTAGCTATATAAAATGGAATATGATATATTTTATTTTCAATAAAATATATGATGAAATATAAAATCAAAATTACAATGATTCCCATAAAAAACAGGAAAACAGTATAAAGTATACTGTTATTATTATATGATGAATTGAGAATAAAAAAATATATTTTCCAATATCAAATGACTCAGATGTAGAAAATTACATGAAAAAATATCAAAATCTGTATAATTGGAATAGTATAATTATGTATATAATTACGTAATAGAGGAAGGTGAGGCAAAATGGATACATCCAAATTTTTAGGCAAATATTATGAAAAACTCTTGAAATTGATCGAAATTTTGGTGGCAGATTGTTTTTGACGATTTCATTGGAAAGCTGAGGAAATTTTAGGCGGGAAACAAGTGCTGGAATTGATTTTTTTGAATTTTTGTCGATTTTGACTTTTTTGAGCATTTTAAAGGGGTAAAAACCCCCAAAATAGTAACATTAATAGTAATTGTGTCAGCACAATGTCCACACTCTATTCATTGAAAACAGCTAAAAATTCTCGAATTTTTACTGTTATGAAAAGGTTTTTTTGTTTTATGAATTAGCTCAATTTTTTTTACGTATTTTTTTATGAGATAACCATTTTACTGGAGCTATTGTCTTCCAGAATTTCTCCTGGAAAGGCATCTCTACAAAAAAATCTGAAAAAATTCACCAACAATGTAGACATGCCAGAGCATCTCTTCAAATTTTTTCAGATTTTTTCATAGAGTCCTTCACTCTGAAAAAAATCCTTAAATATTTTTCAAAAATTTCTCTTTAACCCTTGATTTTTTGAAAATTTTCAGTTTTTTGAGAATATCTTCGGTTCTATTTGTCGTAGCGTAAAAATTCCGATGGGAGGTGAAAGGTGAGATCATTTGCCATTGATTCATGGGGTTTTCAATTAAAAAATATCGATTTTTAAGGTATTTATGGGCATTTTTGTGAAACAGTTTTGTGAAACAGTTTTTGGCCTGTAACTATCCCGAAAATTGATATTTTTGGATTCAAAACCCCATGGATCGATGGGAAATGAGCTCACCTTTCATTTGAGACCACCCCCGAATCTCTACGACCAATAGAACCGAAGATATTCTCAAAAAACTGTCAATTTTCAAAAAATCAAGGGTAAACCCTTCAAAATACCGAATTTTCAAAAAAATCGAAAAAAATACATCTGACACATGTTTTCCCCCTAAAATTTCCCCAGCTTTTCAATAGAATCATCAAAAACAATCCATCTCTAACCGTTTCATTGCAGTGCCCATTTTGCCCCACTCTCCCCCTAAATCCTGCTTCTTTTCCATCTCGATCATTTTCCATGTCTTCAAAAATTAATTTCGGCCTCATTCCTCCACCAAAATGCAATAAACTGAATTCAAAAAAAAATCTCCTCTTCCTATTCTGTCGAGACTGACCAAAATCGAAAAAGGGAAAATAAATTGCCCAAACCACTAGGATTACCTTAATCGTCCATCTATTGGTCATGTGTTACCCTATAAGAAAACCAAAAAAAAAAAAAAGAGGAGAATTTTCGTCCTCACTTGCTGCTCTCTCAAGCCTTTTCCACTGACTTCCAACCCCCCCCCTCCCTTATAACTGCATGAAAAGTAATAGGAGGGTTGCAGAGTGCGCGTCTGTCGTGGCGTTCACCCTGCCTCCTCGTCAGTGTGCCGTCTGCCTTCGGTCGAGTACCACGTGCTACCACGTGGATGGATAAAACATCCCCCTCCTTCTTTTATCCCTACAAAATCATATATACATATATAGATATATATATAAACACATTTAAAATTTTTTGCCGGGAATAATGAATATATTTGAATGAATTTAATTTAAATATTTGAATAAATTAGCGTTTTAATTAATTAATGCGATTAATTAATTTAAAATTTCATAAAGTCTCCCTCCCTCCCCCTCCGCCCCCTCTATTGCATGAAAATTATTTTAATTAATAAGTGAAGAGAAAAAAATTGGTGAATAAAAAATTCTAATTTTTCTAAAAAAAAAAAAGTTTTTTTTTTTTTTTTTTTTTTTTTTAGTGAAGTGATTTAAATTAATTGTTTTTTTTTTTAATTAATAATAATAATAATGAGAGTGAAAATAAACGTAATTGTCTGATTTTTAACAGTAAATTATGGGGAAACTCATATTTCATTTTTTGACGTAGACAAAGTTTTTTTTTTTACGAAAGTGAAAAAAAAAAATAATAAAGAAAAAAAAAATAATAAAGAAAAAAAAAAAAAAAGAGAAAAATTGTGGAACAGGTGTTCGCACTAGTTATGGTGCTACTTGGATGGATAACCCTCAGTCATGGATGTTTTTGTTGCTTTTGTTGTATAACTATATATATATGAGCGGTTGACAATATTGACACACGAGGCGGTTACACAATGTTTTAGGCAGTTTTCTCATTTTTTTTAATAAAAAAAAAAAAAAGTTTTTCAATAATTTTCGATAATAACGCTGGAAATCGTGAAAGTTTTTGGGGAAATTGACAAACGTGAGAAGAAAAAAAAAGAGATTTTCCTGCGACATTGAAGGGAGAATAGTTCTGATTGTTGGGAGGAAAAAGGCGTATGTCCAAAAAATTTATTTTCCAAAAAAAAACAGAGATTTAATTGAAGAAAATTTAATTGAAATTCGAAAATTTTCGAGATTTTTGGGAAAAACGTTGAAATTTTAAGAAAAAAAATTGTTTTTTTTTTTTTTTTTGATGAATTAAAGGGGAATGAGGGGAGTCAGGGGTAAATGCTGTTTGTGATTTTTTTTTTAACGTGTTATTTTCCCCGGAAAAATTATGTGGATCACGTGGAAATTAGTGAGACAAGTTTTAATTGTGTGCAAAGAAATTATTGGAAAAATGTGGATTATCGTGGCTCTACTGGGACTCACGAATTACGTTGATTATACTGCTGCAACTGTAATTAGGAGTGAAAAAAATGGTGAGTACGCAGAGAAAATTTTTATGGGAATTAGTATAAGGGAAAAGGGAGAGGGGGAAGTGGGTGGGATTGATGAGTGGAATTTTCTGAATTTTTTTTTTTATTTTTTTTTTTCAGAAAAAATCATAATTTCATTGGAAAATTTTTATTCTAATGATTCTGAGGGAAAATTCGGAGGAAAAAGGGGGGAGGGGGGGGGGGTCGATTTAAAAATGCAGAAAAATTGCGCGAATTTTAAAAATAAAACATTTTCTATTTTTTTCTGATTTTTTCTATTTTTTTTTTTTTGTAAAAATCCAAAATTTTTTGGAAAATTAAGAGAAATATTTGAGATAGAATTTTTCCGATGATTTCAGTGAAAAGCTGAGAAATTTTCCGGTGGAAAAAACTCGTCAAAATTATTTTTTTTGAAAATTTTCAATTTTTTTTTCATTTTTTTAATAAAAAAATTGGAATTTTCCAAAAAATTATGAAAAATCACGTCTGACACATGTTTTCCAGTCGAAATTTTCCCCAGATTTTCAATGGACTCATCAAAAAAAAATGCATTTCAACCCCTTTTCATCAAAATCCCCCTCCCCCCTTTTTTTTCAATAAAAAAGCTCAACTGATCAGAGAACATTGTGAATTTTTTATTCCCTCCGGTAACTACTCCATAAATCTGTATTTTAAAATTGAAAATTCTTCATATCCAATATTTTCAGTGATGAATAACCATGAAAACGTGGAAAAAAAAAAGGAAGAAATATCTATAAATTCACGAATGCATGTAAATTGCAAATATGAAACGATCGCCCCATAACAGCGAATTATTTATTTAAAAGCCCATTTTTTTTTTCCTTTTTTTTTTATTTTTTTTTTCAACTCTGTTTACATCGGCAATACGCAACGTAGTAAATGTGTTTATTGATCGGGACTGTACACCTTCTAGGGTCGTTCATCACCCTGAGACTCAGTTACTCTTGGTATCTACCTATCTCCATCACCTATTTCTCACTGATAGATATTAAATTTACTCATTTTTCTTCATCTCTTTGAGGATCAAAAATCTTGTGTTAAATATTTTTCAAAAAAAATTTCTTTCAGGATTTCTTATAAAAAGGCAAGTCTCCAAAAAAATCTGAAAAAATTCTGGAAAAAAGTTGACATGCCAAAGCATATTGTCAAATTTTTTCAGATTTTTTTATAAAGTCCTTCACTTCAAAAAAAATCCTTACATATCCTTCAAAAATTTTCTCTTTATCAAGCTTCTTTTCTTCTGGAATTTCTTGTGAAAAGGCAGCTTTTCAAAAAAATCCGAAAAAATTCTGAGAAAAAGTTGACATGCCAAAGCACATCTTCAAATTTTTTCAGATTTTTTTATAAAATCCTTCACTCGAAAAAAAATCCTTAAATATTTTTCAAAAATTTTTCTTTTATCAATTTTTTTTTCTTCTGGAATTTCTTGCGGAAAGGCAGCTTTTCAAAAAAATCTGAAAAAATTCTGGAAAAAAGTGGACATGCCAAACCATATCTTCGAATTTTTTCAGATTTTTTCGTTGACTCCTTCCATCCGAAAAAAATTCTCATATACTTTTTTGAAGATTTATTTTGATTTAATTCATTTTTTGCCCGAATTTTTTCCAGAGAAAAGGTAACTCATACCTCCATCACTTATTTCCCACTGATAGATATTGAATACACTCATTTTTCTTCATCATTCTGAGGATCAAAAACTTATCCGTTATGAGAATTCAAGAATATTGGCTAAGATAAAGTGAAACAGTGATAGAATTTTTATTCAAAGAAAATTGAGAAAAAAAGAAAATTGAATAAAACACAGAGTTTTGGAACAGGAAAAGAAAATTGTAGAAAAAACGCTAAGAAAAACACTAATTTTCAGTTGGCAGAGCTATATATACTATTCATTTGCCCAATTTTCCCAGTAATTAGTCTAATAGAACCCCCTCGATTTTCCTAGATGAGGAACTTCAATATTGGCATGAATTTGAAGATGCTGAAGGGTCAGTTATACACAAAGTATAGAGAATGACTAGACGATAACAATGAACCCTGGATCTCACAAGTGGAGTTCCGGAAAACTCGGTTGAGTGACCAAACTGGGTATGCCAGCTCCCCCCTCCCCCCCTCCCACGCTCCTCTTCACTTGGCATAAGTGTAACGAGGCTGAAGACCAGTCTCGAGAGTGGATGTTGAGGCATTCGATTTATGTTGGAAAGAGGTCCTCCAAAGCTCCTGTGAATGTCCTCAAAATAGTGTCAGCACAATGTCCACACTCTATTAATTGAAAACAGCTAGAAATTCTCGATTTTTTACTGTTATGAAAAGGTTTTTGTTGTTTTTTTTTATGAATTAGCTCTAATTTTTTTACGTATTTTTTTTTATGAGATAACCATTTTGCTGAATCTATTGTCTTCCAGAATTTCTCCTGGAAAGGCAGCTCTACAAAAAAATCTGAAAAAATTCACCAACAATGTAGACATGCCAGAGCATCTCTTCAAATTTTTTCAGATTTTTTCATAGAGTCCTTCACTCCAAAAAAAATCCTTATATATTTTTCAAAAATTTCTCTTTATTAAATTCATTATTTCCCAGAATTTTTTCCAGAGACAAGTTCTTCCAGAAAAAAAATCTGAAAAAATTCAACAATAATGCAGACATATTGGTGGCATTATCTCAATTTTTTCCAGATTTTTCTTGATCACATGCATGAGATAGAGAGAGAGAGAGAGAGGCAAATAGTTACGACTACCTTCTAATTAAAATTTCTCAATAACTATACGGTGAATTGAATATTTTTTTCTTCTATTATTTAGTTAAAATGCTGTTCTCTTCGCCAATTGTTTTTAAATAATGGGTCAACCATGTGGTTTTTTAGTAATTTCGTTATTTCCGTCTGATTTAGGGCGTTTCATCCCCACCACCACTATTTCCACTCTGATAATTAATATCTCATAAACTGCACGGTCAAAAATTACGAAAAAATTCAGAAAAATGTAAAAAAATATCATCTTTGATACAGCATCAAAAAAATAAAAAATCAACTCTACTCGAATGCACTAGAATTCAATTAATTCCACCAAACAGAATAAAAAATCAAAAAATAATTACTTCTTTTTCCCTTTGAAAATTACGAGAATTTCTCATTTTTACATTCTTTCCATTTTTTTTTTCTATTATTCTTTTAGAAATTCTATCTCCAATTATGAATTGTTGAGAATGCTTTTTGTTCATTGAGAGGAATTAAATTTAATTAATTTGACTGGACAACAGAATAAAGAAAAATGAAGTACTTTCCTTTTTTTTTTTATTTTTTTCCTTTTTCTTTGCAACTTTTTTACATGAATGAATTGTATGCTCGGATGAGTTGTCTCTCGATGAGGTTTAACGAACCGATTTTTCACCGTTCTCATTCCATTATAAATTTCCGGTGGCTTAATTCTTTTTTTTTTCTTATTTCTCACAATTTTCACGAATTTTCTATTATTTTTTTTTTTTTTTTTATTATTAATTTTCCCTTTAATGCATTTTTAATGACGAAAATTCACGAAATTTCATTGAAATTCAGTAATTAATAATTCAATTTGAAATAAAAATAAATAAATAATTCGATTCACTGTAACTGGAGATTTTGATGATTAATTAATTCGTCAATTTTCAATTAAACTCGGAAATATCATGCAAGTATTTTTAATACAAAATTTTCAATGAAATTTCGTAATTTAATTGAAATATTACGAATTTTTCGAGCAATAAAAATTAATTAAGTAATGTAATTTTTTTCTTTTAATTTTGATATTTTAATATGTAAATCATTAATTTATCTGCAATTACTAATTAATAATAGAGTGTTTTGATGAGCATTCGGTTTTATTGAATTAAAGAATTCATTGTATTGGGATATTATTAATTAATATTGAATTTCCATGAATTTGTGAGGGAAATTAATAATATTTTAGTAGTGAAAAGGAAAAACATGAAAATTAAATTTATATTTTTTTAAAAATCATTCTTTGAGGAAATTACGAAAAATAAATGAGATTGAGGAGTTTTGCCTTAATTAAAACAAAAAAAATCTAGAAAAATTGCTCTATCTCGTTTAATTTCCAAGAATTTTTTCAATAAAAAATGTGATTGAATAGGGAAAATGTGGGGTAAAATGGACATATTTCGATTGAACGGTTGGAGATAGAGATTTTCTGATGATTTCATTGAAAAGCTGAGGAAATTTTGGGTGGAAAACATGGGTCATAATTAATTTTTTTCAATTTTTTGAAAATTTTACTTTTTTGGGTCAAGTTTTGAAGGGGTAGTCCTTTTGAAAATCGAAAAATTCACTTTTTCGGCGATATCTCCGGTTCTGTTGGTCGTAGCGACCTGGGGTTCATCTCAAATGAAAGGTGAGCTCATTTCTCATCGATTTATGTGGTTCAAATTTTTTTTCATCAATTTTTCAAATACTTATAGGCCATTTTCTGAAAATCAGTTTTTGCCCTATAAGTACTTGAAAAAATTGATAATTTTTTTTTTAACCACATAAATCGATGGGAAATGAGCTCACCTTTCATTTGAGATCAACCCCAGGTCGCTACGACCAATAGAACCAGAGATATTCCCGAAAACCTAAAATTTTTCAAAAACAGAAGAATTTCACCTTCAAATCTTGAGGAAAAAAATGGAATTTTTGAAAAATTCCAAAAAATAACTTGTGACATATGATTTTCATGGGAAATTTTCTCAGCTTTTCAATGGAATCATCAGAAAAAATCTATCTCCAATATTTCCATCGATTTCGAGTAATTTTCATACTATAAAATACCTAAAAGGGCGTATCTCCATTAATTCCCAAAAAATCCCAAAAAAGTGAATTTTTCTCTCTTTTTTAAAATTTTTTCCTTATCAATTCAATTTATTCACAATTCAAATGCATGATTTTATTTTTTATTTTTTGCAATACTTTGTCAAACTCATCGATGTCATTTCTCCCCCACATGCTGATAGATTTTTATATACGTTGAATTCAGGGATTTATGATTTACCAGAATAAACTCTGAAAAACTTTCACTCGTTTCCCAGTTAAATGAAAAAAAAAAAAAATCCTGTGATTGTCTTTTTTTTTTTATATCGATGCGATAGTTGAAAAATTGTTTCACATAAATGTCAAAATACATTTTCACTGTTTCTGACGATTTTTATTGGTATTATTGGGAAAAAAGGGGAATTTTTTTTTTTTTAAACTCTCAATTCAATGTTATGCACTTGTTGTGTGACACATTTGAGTGAATAATTGTACAGGCACTTTCATTTATTATGAAACATGTATTAACTACTCTCTTGTGAATTTTTTTCTTTTTTTAGGAGTTATTATCTTGTGAATTTATTTATTAAAAAAATTTCTGTTGGAAAAATCGGAAAAAATTCATGAATATGCACATATATGTCTACATTGTTGCTGAATTTTTTCATAATTTTTTGGGAAGGTGCTCATTCTAAAAAAAATATCCAAATAATTTATCCCAAAAATGGACTTTAAAACGTGAATTAATTTATTACATTTTAGGATTTTTTTTTAGATTGAAGAAAACCATGGAAAAATCTGAAAAAATTCATGAATGTGTATCTATATGTTGACATTGTTGCTGAATTTTTTCATAATTTTTTGGGAAGGTGCTCATTCTAAAAAAAATATTCAAATAATTTATCCCAAAAATGGACTTTAAAACGTGAATTAATTTATTACATTTTAGGATTTTTTTTTAGAGTGAAGGACGCGCTAGAAAAATCTGAAAAAATTCACGAAGATGCAGCAATATATCTCCAATATCGGTGAATTTTTTCAAATTTTTTCGTGAATATCTTCACTCTAAAAAAAAATCCCAATTTATTCCACCTTCCAGATCAATTTTATCCCAATTTCCTTTAATTCTGAAAAAAAAATCTTTTTTTTAACTCTCAATTTAATATTATGCACTAGTTAGTGGCACATTTGAGTGACCAATTGTACAAGTACTTTCATTAATTATGAAACACATTAACCACTCTCTTGTGAATTTATTCAATTGGAAAATTCTCATTTAATTCCCGAGTTTATGCACAAGCTTCATTAATATTATTGATAATACAATAATGACAGAAAGTCGAGGCATTTATTTTCATTGAAGAATTTATGAATGACGTCATGAGTATTGAATTGTGAATTACCAAAAAAAAGTTTTTTTAAATTTTTATTTTAAAAAAATTATTTGAAATTAATTTTTTTCAAATGAAATTTTTTTTTTTTAAACAGGAAATTAATTTTTTTTTGTAATTTTTTGTGAATATTTTGGAAAATAAGCGAGATAGAGCGAGATTTTACTTCAATTTTCTTTAGTAGTTTTTGAGATTCTCTACAAAATCATCTTGAGAGAAGAAGGGCGTATCTCCATTATGTACTCAACTAGAATATTTGCAGAAATCGATTTTTTAATTGAAAAAAGTCAATTTTTTAATGGAAATAATTAACTTTTTCTTCAATTTTTTCATTTTTTTAAAACATTTTTCTACTAAATTGACACGATAACATGAGCTAATTATAATTTCGACAAGCTGCAAGTGCTTCTGACTCCATTAAGCTCCAGCATCCATGAAAATAGTGAGATAATTCGGTTAATTTATTCGTCTTTGGCTCAAAAATAGCTTTAATGAAATTTTTCTACACTAAAATGTCGGGAAAATGTTTTTACAGAGGTTGAACGCGAGTTCAGACAATCTGAAGAACACATATATATCATGTCCATTTCAATCCCACGACATTTAACATGAAATTTTGAAGTGAAACCGAATTTAGAGTAGTTCTATATACTTCTTCGCAGTATTCGTTGAGTGTGAAGCAACAAATAAACAGAAAAATTACCCAAAAATTGATATTTATGATCGAAAACCTAGTTCTGGGTGTTTAAAGCAGATTTGATGAAGAATTTAGGAATTATATTAATTATTTGTAATTTATTACGTAACCACTAGTATGCCATTTGACTAGCAGTGATTGGCAAAAAAAATCTATGTATTTTCATTACCTAATTTTTCTGAAAAATCAGTAGTTCTTCTGAAAGATTAGTAATTAGCCGACAAAAACGACTGATTTTTCAAAAAAATTAATGATGCTTGTCAGCTAATTACTAATTTTTCAAAATAATTAGTAATGTTGTTGACTCTAGTCGATTGACTTCAAGTACGATCGATTGCTTAATCCCACTATTTTTATGAATTTTCAAAACATTTTATTCAATGTAACTAGAGGGAAAAAGGGCACAATAAAGAAATCCGAAAGTAGAATGAAAGGAAAAGGGAAATAATGTCACATTGACAACTTTTCAGATAAAAATAATTAATAATAACAAATTGTTTAGGATAATTATTGATTTCCCTTGTCCAATTACTAGCTTTGAGGAATTTTTGAAAGCAATTAGTAATTTTTCTCACTAATTACTAATTTTTTAAAGTTATAAGTAATATTTTCTTACTAATTACTAATTTTTAAGAGTAATTAGTAATATTTTCTCACTAATTAGTAATTTTTTAGAAAAATTAATATTTTTTCCGACTAATTATTAATTTTTTATGAAAATTAATGTTTTTTTTTTTGGCTAATTACTAATTTTCATGAAAAATCAGTAATATAATCGAAATTGTTGACGAAAAAATCGATTATGCCGATCACTGTTGACTAGTGTATTCATGTATTTTCCTGTGCTGAAAAACAATCATTTATTACAAAGTTATGAGACGGCCAATAATTTTCACATTGAATCGTAAATTTTCGTTTCCTTTTCCTTTTTTTTAAGACAATTTTCAGATTTTAATCTTCAAATTCGTGCAAATATAGCACGACCTTAATTCATTCATCTTCGACTCGAAAATAATTTTAATGGATTTTTTTTTTCAGTAAAATCTCGGAAAAATGATGTTTCAGTGGTTCAACTCGAGTTCAGATAATTTGAAGAGCACATATATCATGTCAGTTTTAATTTCATGACATTTAACGTGGAAATTTTTAAATTAAATCTGAATTCGAGTGATTTTTTTTTTTTTGGAATTGTCGAAAAATGTCAATTAATCGTCGAATCAATAATACATCGAATTGATGTTCTATAAATTGAATTAATGTCAATTATTGAATCGGTCAAATGTCGAGAGTATTTCTATTCTTAATGCATCAGGAAACTGTCAAATTTCGCGAGAATATTGACATTTTCTTTAATTGATTATTTTAGTTCCATTCATCTGAGAGGAATCATTGATGGAATTGATACGAATTTAGAAATTCCGAAAATATCAAGTTTTTAATATTTATCTAGATCAGTTGAAAATAGTACAGGATTTTTTTTATATTGCAGGACTTGATGAAAATATCTGAAAAAATTCATGAAAATGTGACCGAATGTCTTCATTTTTAGTGAATTTTTTCAAAATTTTTTGGAAATCGTTTCACTCTCAAAAAAAATCCCAAATCATTTGGACCGAAAATAGCCCCTGAAACATCGATTGATTCATTTCATTCTGGGACTTTTTTTAAAAAAACAATAACTATCTGAAAAAATCTGAAAAAATTCATGGAGTTGCAGCAATATAGCTGCATTATTGCTGAATTTTTTCAAAATTTTTCATAGAGGCATTCATTCTCAAAAAAATCCCAAATCATTTGTTCCAAAAAGAGCCCCAAAAAATCAAATAAAAACATTAAATTTTGAGATTTTTTTGTAGAACGAAAGACTTTATGAGAAAATCTGAAAAAATTCACGAAGATGTAGCAATATGTCCCCATCATTCGTGAATTTTTTCAAAATTTTATCTGAAGCCCTTCACTCTCAAAAAAAATCCCAAATCATTTATCCCAAAAAATCCCCTAAAACATGGATAAATTCATAAAATTTTGGGATTTTTTTTCGGAATGAAGGACTCCATAAAAAAATCTGAAAAAATTCATAAACATGCAGGAACATGAGGGATATGTTCCTGAATTTTTTCAAATTTTTTCCTATATTCCTTCATCCTTAAAAAAATTCCCCAAACAATTTTACCACCTTCCGACAAAAAAAAATTATCTCAGGTCCATTTTGCCCCAGTTTCCTCAACTAGTAATAGTGAAAAGAAACGAGATAGTACAAAATGGGAAATAGGAAAAGGAGTGGAAGTGGTCATGATCCCGTTCAGTTGAACGAAGATAAGAATTTACCGCCACAAGGACAAAGACTCTTCCTCCACCCCCCTCCCCTCAATTCATCTCGTCCTTCTTCACCCCTCTTGCCACTGCTTTATTTCCTTCCCTCCATCTCTGAACTTCTCGTCTCATTTGGCGAATCGGCAACGATTTGCCGACTACTGGAAGATACATCGAGCATCGAGAAAAGGAAAAACCCATTTTCTTCTCCTTTTTTTTTTAACATTTTTTTTTTTTTTTCTCTCTTGGGAGAAAACACTTTTCCTCGCATTGAAGAAGCCCAGGCGAAATTGTAATGGATTGTGTAAAGTAAAATCAACTTTTTACTCATTTTTATTGAGTGCTTTTCACACTGAGTCTATCCAAAAGAATAAATTCTGCTTTTTTCCTTGAGGTAGTTCTATACCTACACGAATTTAAAGATTAAAATCTGAAATAAATTTCAACTGAAAGCTCATATGAATCTCAAGTATCTCGTGAAATTTCTGGTCAATTGACGGTTTTTGTGTTCGGTCAATAATAAATAAAAAGGAATTAAAAATAATACGGTGGCTTATGGGCTAATGCAGATTTTCGCACTTTTAGGTTAGGCAAAAGATTAAAATCTGAAAAGTGTCTTGAAAAAAAGGAAAAAAGAAACAAAAATTTACGATTCAATATGAAAATTATTGACCGTCTCATAACTTTGTAATAAATGATTGTTTTTCAGCACAGGAAAATACGTGAATACACTAGTCAACAGTGATCGGCATCATCGATTTTTTCGTCAACGATTTCGATTGTATTACTGATTTTTCATGAAAATTAGTAATTAGCCAAAAAAAAACATTAATTTTCATAGAAAATTAATAATTAGTCGGAAAAAATATTAATTTTTCTAAAAAATTACTAATTAGTGAGAAAATATTACTAATTACTCTTAAAAATTAGTAATTAGTAAGAAAATATTACTTATAACTTTAAAAAATTAGTAATTAGTGAGAAAAATTACTAATTGCTTTCAAAAATTCCTCAAAACTAGTGATTGGACAAGGGAAATCAATAATTATTCTAAACAGTTTGTTATTATTAATTATTTTTATCTGAAAAGTTGTCAATGTGACATTATTTCCCTTTTCCTTTCATTTTACTTTCGGATTTCTTTATTATGCCCTTTTTCCCTCTAGTTACATTGAATAAAATGTTTTGAAAATTCATAAAAATAGTGGGATTAAGCAATCGATCGTACTTGAAGTCAATCGACTAGAGTCAACAACATTACTAATTATTTTGAAAAATTAGTAATTAGCTGACAAGCATCATTAATTTTTTTGAAAAATTAGTCGTTTTTGTCGGCTAATTACTAATCTTTCAGAAGAATTACTGATTTTTCAGGAAAATTAGGTAATGAAAATATCAATGAATATAATATTATGTAATTCTTCACAAGATTAGTAATGTAAAAAATTTCTGAGAAACGAAACAAAAATTATATTCACAAGCTGAAGACATGACTTTCAAATAGTTCAATAACTCCTTCCGGTTAAATTAAAGCACATTTCCCCCGAATTATCATCAATTAATTGTAAACTAACCTGCAAATCTTCATTTTTTCCCTGTTTTCATCGACCCTCATCTCAGGATACTACCTTAAGACCCTTTAATCTCCCTGCACTGTCATCAGATAATTAAAAAAATAAAGTTATGAAAAAAACTAATGAAATTCACGTCTTCACTGAACTCTTTTTTTTCCGTATTCCACTTGTAGAAGGAAAAACTTTTGTCGACTCCAGCCGATCAATAACGAACTTTAACCGGAGGCTCTTTGGGGTCACCTGTATCATAGAAAGATAAAATTTATCGTCACATATAAATATTCTCTTTCTCTTTTCGATAAGCATCTTCAAGAGAAGAACGAG
This sequence comes from Aleiodes alternator, assembly GCA_963921955.1. Taxonomy (NCBI): domain Eukaryota; kingdom Metazoa; phylum Arthropoda; class Insecta; order Hymenoptera; family Braconidae; genus Aleiodes; species Aleiodes alternator. Next base: position 6,549,097 of record OY998114.1, read on the forward strand.
AGAGAAAGAGAAAGATAGAACTGCAGTAAGAATATTCATAACATGAAGGAGGTTATGTTCGATAGATATATATCGTGAAAATAAGGTTAGGTTTCTGTTTAATTTTTTTTCCTATTTTTTTTTCTCGAAATTTGTCCAGCCTCATGCATGTTTAACTCCTATTAATACTCAAGTCCATGTTTCGTAATGTAATGCGGGTGAATGAATATTAAATACGAGTCACTAACAAATTGCAACGTATTATTATCAAAAATAAATGCTTTTAACTCGAGTGAAGTAGTTTAGTTTCGTCTGTAGTCAGACGCCATTAACCTCAATTTTTCCATTAATGAGAACGAAAAAATAAAAGACAATTTAATTTCAAAATTTAAGATTCTTAAGAACTACTGATTTTTTTTCAATGGGATACATAGTATTTAGTTGTCTTAAGGATGTATGATCGAGAGAGTGGGGGAATCGTGAATTTCTATGGGCGGGGCTAGGCCCGAACGGTTGCGGAGTGAGCCGAAGTGAATGACCACGTGACGTGTACTGTGAATCTGGCCAATCGCGGCGAGAAATGAATGATGAAGTCAAGTAATTCGAATTTCAATTCTATTTTTCTCTTCAGGATGAATGAATACATAGGATTTTTTAAATATTGCCGAATTACTGCAATATCCATTTTTCTTATGAATATTTGTTCCTTCCCTGGCGGATCCATCGATGACTATTTGATCGTCATTCGATTGGGGGGGTCGACTTGTGCGCTCACTTGATCACTAATCGAGCATTAATCGATGGTAATATGAATAACGAGATGACCAGTGATAAGCTGAACATTGGGTCGACTGTCAGTCAATCCCAAGTGGAAACCTTGACTCTACTAACGATCGGCCATGAACATTTTTTGAGCACTTTTCGACCATGGATGATAGACGGCTTCATCGATCCGCGTCTGACTATGTGTAGAGTCGACTGTTAGTCGATCCATATATCTAAGGGCCTTCAATCGAGAGCTTGAAAATTGGATATTTATTAATTTACGATCATAACCTCCATTCCTCCACAAAAGCTCAATGTATGGCCAATACTTTATCCCCTAATACTTTAAACAATGTTCAGAGGAAAAACTTCAATAGTTTTACTCAGAATTACAAGTTCAAGTGAATAAAGCCGCCTGGAAGAATAGCTTTTGAGAGTACCAAAGGACTTGTTTCACACAAATCATTCGTTATACCTATTATTTTCTTGTTAGATTACGAATTCCGTATTCGTGGAGGGACTTCTCCCCCTCTTCTTCCGATGTAGTAGTCTCACACGACACTTCCCCGAGAGCTTCACTGTATTCAGAACAATAGCAGGATGAGTCCGGATGTCCACTGCCATTATACACCTAGCGCGCCTATGACAACCACCCTCCCATGAATTATGCAGCGTAATGTAGACGGATATTCCACTCTGGCAGAAGGACGATTCGTAGTTTGACCATCCCTATATTCCCTTCTACCTTGTGGACAATTGGATTTTCGGTGTTACTACCATGCGTTCACGTAAACAATTCACTACAATTATCATGAAATCCTCGTTAATCACTTGTAGTACGAAGATTTCGTGATTTCTTTGGATTTTTTTTTAATACTATCTCAGGGAATTCGAGGACAGTAAAGCCTTCATTTTTTTGATGCTGTATGAAAGATGATATATTTTTACGGTTTTCTGAATTTTTTTTAAATTTTTGACCGTGCAGTTTGTGAGATATGAATTATCAAAGTTAGTGGAAATAGTGGGGGTGGGGATGAAGCGCCCTTAATCAGACGGAAATAACGAAATTACTAAAAAACCACACGGTTGACCCATTATTTAAAAACAATTGGCGAAGAGAACAGCATTTTAACTAAATAATAGAAGAAAAAAATATTCAATTCACCGTATAGTTATTGAGAAATTTTAATTAGAAGGTAATCGTAACTATTTGCCTCTCTCTCTCTCTATCTCATGCATGTGATCAAGAAAAATCTGGAAAAAATTGAGATAATGCCCCCAATATGTCTGCATTATTGTTGAATTTTTTCCGATTTTTTTCTGGAAGAACTTGTCTCTGGAAAAAATTATGGGAAATAATGAATTTAATAAAGAGAAATTTTTGAAAAATATATAAGAATTTTTTTTGGAGTGAAGGACTCTATGAAAAAATCTGAAAAAATTTGAAAAGATGCTCTAGCATGTCTGCATTGTTGGTGAATTTTTTCAGATTTTTTTGTAGAGCTGCCTTTCCAGGAGAAATTCTGGAAGACAATAGATTCAGCAAAATGATTTTCTCCATTAATTCCTGAGATATTAATCGATTTATTCTGATTACACACGTAGAATAATAAAATTCAATTATCATTTAATTAAAATAATAAATTATTCACTCATCCATCACGAATAGTTTTATGCGAGCTCATGAATACGTATAAAGCATGGGATATTAAACATGTTTAAACATGAGAAAAGTACATAGATGCTTCTTGAAGTAACACTGATGCATGTCTCAGTCAATATTTGCTGTTGCAATAGTTGAATCAAATAAACTCGAATTTTCAAGTATTTACACAAACTCTTCGCCATTTCTTTATAAAAAAAAAAATATCAATTTATCCATGAAACTTTGCTGCAGAAAGTTGGGTATTTGCTGTTATTAGCTGCACTTCAAATTAAATTTTCACCTTAATTTTCTGCGAAATAGAGGAAAAAAAATTGAGGTTGTTTCCAAGAGTACAGTCGATGAAACAGAAAAAAATGAGGATTTTTTAGATTAATTTCCAATTAATTACTGGTAATTCGGGGGAAAAAGTGCTTTAATTTGCAAGAAACAGTGACTAACTACTCGATAGTCATATTTTTAGATTGTGAATATAATTTTTTGTTGTTGACCGACTTTTTTTTACGTTATTAATCTTGTGAAAAATCGGAAAAAATCATTTTACTGAATTCATTGTCTTCGAGAATTTCTCCTGGAAAGGCATCTCTTTAAAAAAATCTGAAAAAATTCACCAACAATATAGATATACTAGAGCATCTCTCCAAATTTTTTCAGATTTTTCCATAGGGTCCTTCGTACCAAAAAAAATACTTGTACATTTTTCAAAAATTTTCATTTTATCAAATTCATTTTCTTCCAGAATTTCTAGCAAAACGGCGGTTCTAGAAAAAAATCTGAAAAAATTCAACAACAATATAGATATACTAGAGCATCTCTCCAAATTTTTTCAGATTTTTTCATTCCTTTCTTCGTGTCGAAAAAAATACTTATACATTTTTTTTTTCAATTTTCATCTTATTGAGGAGAATTTTTCTCTTTCCGCTCCTATCTTGTTAAATATTCCGGAAAGTAAGCGAGATAGCACAATATTTATAGAACTTTTTTTTTAATCGAGAATTTTGTGAGCTTCAGAAATGAAGATTGGAGTGAAAAAGACGTATCTCCATTATTTTACAAGAGATTATTTAAAAAAAATTCAACTTTTTGCTTTTTTTTTTTTAACTGTTAACTGGACGAATTCATGTAACGGAATAATCAAAGATTTGTAATGTATCTGATGAGAAATACACCTGGTATCCTATCCAGCCACTAGATAGGCAGACATTCTGCTGTCGATGGCAAATCCAGGGATTAAATTGAACCAGCTCAACGGACTTTATCGTCTTCGTAATTAACGACTGCTCGTTCCTCTACTCTGCCATACTTTCATTAATTCTTCTGCTCATTTATTCCTTTTTCCTCTTTCTCCTCGAGAATCTCGAGATTTTTTTTTCTTTAGTGCTCATTCCGATCGATGCGAGGGGATTACAATCTACATTAAGGTAGTACCCAAGTGAACTCGAGTACAGTTAACCTCTTATTTTTTTCGATTCCGTATCAAAGATGATATTTTTTACATTTTCTGAATTTTTTCGTAATTTTTGACCGTGCAGCTTATGAGATATCAATTATCAGAGTTAGTGGAAATAGTGGGGTGGGGATGAAACGCCCTAAATCGGACGGAAATAACGAAATTACTAAAAAATCACATGGTTGACCCATTATTTAAAAACAATTGGCGAAGAGAACAGCATTTCAACTAAATAATAGAAGAAAAAAATATTAAATTCACCCTATAGTTATTGAGAAATTTTAATTAGAAGGTAGTCGTAACTATTTGCCTCTCTCTCTCTCTATCTCCTGCATGTGATCAAGAAAAATCTGGAAAAAATTGAGATAATGCCCCCAATATGTCTGCATTATTGTTGAATTTTTTCAGATTTATTTCTGGAAGAACTTGTCTCTGGAAAAAATTCTGGGAAATAATGAATTTAATAAAGAGAAATTTTTGAAAAATATATAAGGATTTTTTTCGGAGTGAAGGACTTTATGAAAAAATCTGAAAAAATTTGAAGAGATGCTCTGGCGTGTCTACATTGTTGGTGAATTTTTTCAGATTTTTTTCTCCAGCCGCCTTTCTGCTAGAAAATCAGAAAGAAAATGAATTTGAAAAAAAAAAACTTCGAAAAATGTATAAGTATTTTTTTGGACATGAAGGACTCTTTGAAAAAATCTGAAAAAATTTGGAGAGATGCTCTAGTATGTCTCCACTATTGGTGAATTTTTTCAGATTTTTTTAAAGAGCTGCCTTTCCAGGAAAAATTTCGAAAGACACTAAATTTCGATTTTCCAATAGTTTAATCGCTTTTCCGAGTAAATTAAGCCACTTTTCTCCAAATTATCAACAATTAATTGAAAATCAACCGAAAAATCCTCATTTTCCCTCTGTTTTATCGATCGTACTCACTGATACCATCTTAAACAATAATTAATCATTTATTTCGATTTTATTCAGTGAATTATTAAATTAATATTCATGCAACATGATTGGACTGAATTTAATTTCATTATTTGATGGGATAAACTTGTAATTAATCAAACTATGTTGATGGAGAACAGGCAATTAGGTAGCTTATTTATGGCAGCAATGCGTCACTGCGGTTAAGCGGTGGACTGATAGTGAACTCGAAATTCTCATTCACTTGAAATCCCCCTCCCCTCCCCCCTTTAGCCATATCTGGACTATCTTCAATCATCTTCTGTGTCTGAGAGAATCTTATTTGAATAGGCCACAGTTAATTCTATTTTTTTTCATCTCCCCTCCCCCCCCTCTTTTTTTTCTAAAAGTTGTTTACAGAGTGAAACGTGATGAATTACCATTTAATGAAGCAATTTCATGAAATACTGAAATTATGATTCATCGCAGGGAATTAAAGTGTCTGGATTTATCTTTGCAGATAAATCTTGGGAATTAATGCGTTGAGTGTTTGGAATTTGAAAGAATAAAAAAAAAGAAGTAGTTTAGTTTGAATAATGGATTTTCTTGGGTTTTTATTGGATTTAGGGAGTATGAGAATTTATTTCATTAATTTTTTGACATTTATTTTTAGTGTTTTTATAGAAAATGGGGACTTTTTGGGGAAATGGTTTGGGATAGAGGATTTTTTTTGATTCCATTGGAAAGCTGGGGAAATTTGAGCTGGAAAACATATATAAGAAGTCACTTTTTGGATTTTTTTGAAAAAAATCATTTTTTTTTTGAAAAAACCTATTTTTTTGGAGGAAAAAATAGGTTTTTTTGAAAAAAAAGGGAAATGACGTGTGACATATGCTTTCCAACTCAAATTTTCTCAGCTTTTCAATGAAACTGTCGAAAATATTCCATCTCCTTTATTTTCCCCTATTTCAATCAGTATTCACTCTTTAAAAGGTCAAATTCACCCCATCGATATCTGAAAGACTTTGACAATCCCCTTCATCGGAGAATACTCTGATTCACGTCTGCTCCAGTGAAGCGGTTACACAATTTGAATAGTTGAATGGCGCCTTTTCATCGGAATATTTGGTACATCTCAAAGTCTGTATTTGACTTTCATTATTATCATAAAAGGTGAATTATGAGAGGAGAAAAGTGGAAAAAATGGGTATTTTCTTGGTAAGAGTTGAAGATAGATTTTTTTCGATAGTTCCATTGAAAAGCTGGGGAAATTTGAGCTGGAAAACACATATAAGACGTCATTTTTGAGAATTTTTTGAAAAAACCTATTTTTTTCGAAAAATAATAGGATTTTCAAAAGAAATCAAAAATGTCATGTGACATATGGTTTCCAACTCAAATTTCCTCAGCTTTTCAACGGAAGCATCGAAAATATCGCCCCTCCTTTATTTTCCCGAATTTCAATCAATTTTTACTCTTTAAAACATCAAAATCCCACCATAAATATCCAAACGACTGACAATCCCTTCCCCTCTCCCTTCTTCTTTTTTCCTTCATCGAAGAATACCCTGATTTACGTCCACTTCACAATTTCACTTGTCGCATCGCCCCTTATCATTGGAATATTTGGTACACCTTAGGAGAAAAGTGGAAAAAATGGGTATTTTCGTGGAAATGATCAAAGATAGATTTTTTTCAATGATTCCATTGGAAAGCTGAGGAAATTTGAGCTGGAAAACACATATAAAACGTTATTTTTGAGAATTTTTTGAAAAAACCTATTTTTTTCGAAAAATAATAGGATTTTCAAAAAAAAATCAAAAATGTCATGTGACATATGGTTTCCAACTCAAATTTCCTCAGCTTTTCAACGGAATCATCGAAAATCTCGCCCCTCCTTTATTTTCCCGAATTTCAATCAATTTTTACTCTTTAAAACATCAAAATCACACCATAAATATCCAAACGACTGACAATCCCTTCCCCTCTCCCCTCTTCTTTTCTCCTTCATCGAAGAATACCCTGATTTACGTCCGCTTCACAATTTGAATTGTCGCATCGCCCCTTTTCATTGGAATATTCGGTACATCTCAGAATATATATTTATCAACGTCTGCATGGACACAGCTTACGTGTTCGGATTTTCCAATGTTGGACAGCAAAACTTTTTGGCTCAATTCCCAAAATGTTTTTTACGAATACGAAAGGGATTTGAGGAGAAATACACAAAAGAAATAAATAAATATAAAAAGAAAAGTAAAAGAATAGAATTTTGCAACCATGGGAATCTGCTTGAAGCTGCAAGCTCTTCTCTTTCCCCGAATATGATACAATTCATCTCATTTTTACGTGAATTTCTGTTACTGCATATTTTCCCATTTTTTCGCGTTTGAATTACGAGAAACGAAAAAAAATAAATAGAGGAAGGAAAAAAAATGAAAATCTGAAAAACACCCGGCATTCATCGGGTATTCGATACTTTGGATATGAGAGAATCCATTAATAGGCACTGGTATAGATATAGATATAGGAGCAAAAAAGCCCTGGCTATTTGAATAATGAATTTTTGAAATTCATTTAATTAATTTTTTAAATTTATTTTCACTATTTTTAGGGGAAATGGGGATTTTTGTGGGAATGGTGGAAGGTAGAATTTTTCTGATGGTTCCACTGAAAAGCTGAGGAAATTTGAGCTGGAAAACATATGTGACAAGTCATTTTTAATAAATTTTTTGAAAAACCTATTTTTTCCAAAAGAAAAATAGGTTTTTCAAAAAAAAAAAAAAAGTAGGTTTTTAAAAAAATTCTTAAAAATGACTTTTCATATATGTTTTCCAGCCCAAATTTCCTCAGCTTTCCACTGGAGTCATCAAAAATATCCTAACTCCTATATTTTCCTGATTTTCAGTGCTAAAACCATCAAATTCAACCTATTTTTTGAAAAAAAAAATAGGATGTTCCAAAAAATTTCAAAAATGACTTGTGACATATGATTTCCAACGCAAATTTCCTCAGGTTTCCAATGGAATCATCAAAAATATCCTAACTCCTATATGTTCCTGATTTTCAGTGCTAAAACCATCAAATTCAACCTATTTTTGGAAAAAAAAATAGGATTTTCCAAAAAATTTGAAAAATAACTTGTGACATATGCTTTCCAGCTCAAATTTCCTCAGTTTCCCAATGAAATCATCTAAAATATCCTATCTCCTTTAGTTCCCTTATTTTTACTGTTCAAAACGTCAAAATTCAACCTTTTTCTTTGGAAAAAAATAGGATTTTCTAAAAACATTGCTAAAAATAATTTGCGACACATATTTTCCAACGCAAATTTCCTCAGCTTTTCAATGAAATCATCGAGAATATTCCATCCCCTTCAGTTCCCCTATTTTTACTGTTCAAAACGTTAAAATCACCACATAAATATCCAAAAGACTGAGCATTTCTCCCCCTACCCTACCTTTTCTTTTAATTCTTACGCACATTTCCATCAGTTTATGTTTTCCCATTTTCCGGATTTGTATAGTGAAAAAACGAAGAAAAATAAATATGAAAAGAAGAAAATCCGGAAAAACCCGGTATTCATCCAGTATTCGATACTTTGGACACGACGTAATCCCGCAATAGGCACCTGTGGGTATAAAAGCAAAAAATAGTTTGAACTAGGCTCTAGTTAGTGGATTTTTTTTGTGGGGGGGGGGGGGGGCGAGGGGGAAATATTCCCGTGGGGCAAAAGTGCGCATCTACTCTTTCTCGTTGGCATGGACCGAATTCTGCCAGCAAATGCCTCCGGGGCTTCATTCATATTTAAAGAGAGGGCCATCCTCAGTTTTAAGTACAAAAAAAAGAGGCGAACACGCCTCAATGTCTCTAGGAACGTCTCACTTACCAGAATAAACATTGTGAGAGTGTTAGCCACTTTTATTTAACACTAGAAAAAACTTTGAGAAATAATAAAACTGCGGAAATTCTTTTTTTTTTTAAATATTCTTAGAAATAATGGAGATACGTTTATTTTTTTCATGTAATGCAATTTTTAGCTCTTGGAAATCGCTCTAAAAAGGATTCGGGCAGAATCGCCTTATCTCGCTTAATTTCCGAAATTTTTATTTAAAAAAAAGTGAAAAAAATCAATTTTTCTCAATTTTTTTGGAGAAAATTGAGATTAATGAGTGATTTTTAAGAAATCGCTCTATCTCGCTTAGTTTCCAACATTTTTCAGCAAAAAAAACAGCTTTCACCTCTTTCTTGAGGATTTCACAAAAACGACTGGAGATACGCCCTTTTTACCCACATTTATTGAAGTACCTCTCAATTTCTTCACAAAAATCAATCACTAAAAAAAGGGTGCATCTCCATTATTTACAGAAAATATTTCCTTAATAATAGCAAAGATAAATCCATTTATTCACCTTTTTCCCTAGTGAATTGCTTTCATAAAATAAAATTTATAACTTCATTATGAATGTTGTTGTTTTTTTTTTGTTCAATGCAAAGTAAAAAAAAAAAAAAAAAGGAAGCATGAGTATCAGATGAATTTATTCACACTGAACAGCTGCTTTTTATATTCGTAAACGTTGATTTTCTTCACTTCAGCAGAAAAAATGAAAAAAAAATAACAACTCATTCATTTTAAAAACTCTAGTACTTCCCTTTTCCCCTCCTCTTCCCCTCTTCCACTTTAATAATGAAGGATATTCAGAAGGTAATAATAAAAGGTATTTTGCTTCATAATGTAAATGAGTTTTTCATCACCCCCCCCCTCCCCACACTTTTTTTCTTTCTTCAACCCCCCCCCCCCTCCCCCTCACTTTTTTTCCTCCCTCCACTCCCCCTCCCCTCCCCTCCCCCCTTTTTTTCCACCATTATTACTCAGGAGCCATTTTGTTCTCCGTTGAGCCGAAATCTTCACAAAAGTATTTGACCCCGACAAGCATCTTAACCAGTAAACTCACCACGTATACATATATATATATATATGATCCTCTGCTTATTCATGTACCATACTACTTTTATCCCTCTATTTTTGTGCACAAAATGTTTTTCTTCGGTTTTTTTGGCCTTTTTTTTTATACAAGGAAGAACAGAGAGTAAGGCTTTGGCTGTGTGTGTGTGTGTGTGTGTGCAGAGGCCAGGTCAATTGTGAATGGATACTGCAAGAGAGAAAAAGTTTTTCATGATAAAAAGGGAAGAATCATGTTTTATATTCCAATTTTAAGAAGTTGAAAGCTTGGGGAATGAAGAAAAAAAAGAATTCTAGTTTAGGCCGAATTAAGGTACAGGTCAAAATTTATATTGTACTCTTTTTCCAATAATACAGAGCTCAAGAGGAAAGAAATAAGGGCTTTTTTTTTTTAGTGACAACCTATTTTTACAGAAATAAATATGTCTTTTAAAAGAATGAATATGAATTTAGATGTTGAAAACATTTGGATTTCGTGAAAAATATATTTTTTATCATTTTATTATAATTAAAGAATATATTTTATTAGAATAGTAACACTTATGCCTTTCTGATTCTTGAGTTATAATATATTCACAATATATTTTTTTATGGATTAAAAAACCAATATATGATACGATATATCAATTTTTTAAGATTTGAACACATTTTAGGAATATATTGAATTTATTAGATAAACTTGATATATTCGGTTAATATATTTATGAATATATCTATATAGATATATTTATAAGATAGTCAATGATATAAATATCACTTACTTACGTCCTTTTGATTTTAGAGTCATAATATATTTAGAATACATTCATTAATATATTAAAAAATATATATATATATTTCAGATATATATACACATATATATATTCATGAGATTATCAATTATATCAATAACACTTGCCCCTTCCTGACTTTGGAACCATAATATATCCTGAATATATGGATATATATAAATTAAAAATATATATTCATCATTATACCTATTTTTTGAAGTTTAACTATATTGCTGAAATATATTCAACTCAAACTATACCTGATATATTTATCTGATATATTTTAATATATATTCATAAAATCCAAGTTCATAATATATTCAGAATATTTATTTAAATTCCGATGAATATATATTCAATATAATAAACATCTCTCCGAGTTCGAATTTATCCTCATAAATATATTAAAATCATGAAATATACCTGATATATTCAAAAATATATATGAGTCACTTTAGAAACAAAGAGGCGTAAGTATTATGCTTATACACAGCAATTTCGCCTTTTCCTCCCTAACCAGACGATATATTCATAAAATGATCCATTGAATGAATATAATAATACTCACGTCCTTTACACTCCTAAATCCATGATATATTCAAAATATATGCATTATCATCTGACTTTATGAGAAAATCATGTTTTTTTTAATTAATCAATTAATTAACTATAAATTATTAAAAATTGCATTTTTTGAACGACGATAAATCGGAAGTGACGTCATAATACCAAATGATTCGGCAGCGCTGTCTAGCGTGAGTTGAGAGAACTCGAATATCAGTGCTAAACAATCCATACGCATTCCCAAATCAACTTTAAAGATATTTTGCGATGATGCTTTCGTCTACTTCAGACATTACGTGAATAATAAAACTTCATAAACAAAATTCTAATGATTCTCTATATCCACTACATAACCTCAGCATCATACAGAGTATACGCATTGACCAATCACATTGGAGCTGGAGCGCCAGCTAATGACACTTTTCAAAACTATATAGTATATCGACGTCACTTCCGCTTTCTGGCTGTTTGAAATTTATTCATTTTCAAAGTAAAAAAAAAACATAAACAAACATTTTTAATTATTATTATTTTTTTATATACTCAATTAATCCTAATCAATCAATTGCAGTGAAAAAAAAATTAAAAATTAAATATGCAAAGTGAACAAAATAAATAAATATTCAAAAAATATATCGATCGAAACATCTTCGATTTATCAAATATGAAATATGCTAAATATTTTGCTATATTCATGTTCACGAGATGAGTCAAATGGAATTATCATCGATGAGTTTTGGTGAATTGAAAAGGTCCTGAAAACAGAGAATTGTTAAATAATCAATTCAAATGATTTGAGGTAGAACAGATAATATCAGAAGCATGTTCACTTGCTATAGTATTCTAACCGAAGTAACGAGCGTTCCGCTCTCTATCTCCGGGCAATCGTCCCGTCGACGGAAATCCGTAATAGGTCAGTAAAATGGCCGGACATGACCGTCAGTAGTTCGTGTATGGCCATAACATAATCTGTCGGACGGTGATATAGTCATAAAATATGTCCGTTGACAAGATAAAAAAATAAAAAAAAAAATAGGAGGAGAAAAAACGAAGAGTTGAATGGGCTGTCGTTAGTGGGCTTTCAGTGGTTGTTACTAACGGCAACTTTATTGTACATGTGTTTACGGAAGTAGTACTGGAATCGCGTCAAATGTGCCGGAGGATAACATATATAGTGGGGAAAATGGGGAATTTTCGTGAGATGGGTTGAAATGTGTTTTTTGCTGTGTTTTTGTTGGAAAGCTGAGGAAATTTGCGGTGAAAAATATGTTTTAGAATGTACTTACGCCACTTTGTTCCTAAGGTGACGGTTTGAGGTAGTTCTATACCTACACGAATTGAAGGATTAAAATGTGAAATAAATTTCAGCTGAAAGCTTATATAAATCTCAAGTATCTCGTGAAATTTCTGGTCAATTGACGGTTTTTGTGTTTGGTTAATAATAAATAAAAATGAAATAAAAATAATACGGTGGCTTATGGGCTAATGCAGATTTTTCGCACTTTTAGGTTAGGCAAAAGAGTAAAATCTGAAAAGTGTCTTAAAAAAAAGGAAAAAAAGAAACAAAAATTTACTATTCAATATGAAAATTATTGACCGTCTCATAACTTTGTAATAAATGATTGTTTTTCAGCACAGGAAAATACGTGAATACACTAGTCAACAGTGATCGGCATCATCGATTTTTTCGTCAACGATTTCGATTATATTACTGATTTTTCATGAAAATTAGAAATTAGCCAAAAAAAAAAATTAATTTTCATAGAAAATTAATAATTAGTCGGAAAAAATATTAATTTTTCTAAAAAATTACTAATTAGTGAGAAAATATTACTAATAACTCTTAAAAATTAGTAATTAGTAAGAAAATATTGCTTATAACTTTAAAAAATTAGTAATTAGTGAGAAAAATTACTAATTGCTTTCAAAAATTCCTCAAAACTAGTAATTGGACAAGGGAAATCAATAATTATCCTAAACAATTTGTTATTATTAATTATTTTTATCTGAAAAGTTGTCAATGTGACATTATTTCCCTTTTCCTTTCATTCTACTTTCGGATTTCTTTATTATGCCCTTTTTCCCTCTAGTTACATTGAATAAAATGTTTTGAAAATTCATAAAAATAGTGGGATTAAGCAATCGATCGTACTTGAAGTCAATCGACTAGAGTCAACAACATTACTAATTATTTTGAAAAATTAGTAATTAGCTGACAAGCATCATTAATTTTTTTGAAAAATCAGTCGTTTTTGTCGGCTAATTACTAATCTTTCAGAAGAATTACTGATTTTTCAGAAAAATTAGGTAATGAAAATACATAGATTTTTTTTGCCGATCACTGCTAGTCAACTGGCATACTAGTGGTTACGTAATAAATTACAAATAATCAATATAATTCCTAAATTCTTCATCAAATCTGCTTTAAACACCCAGAACTAGGTTTTCAATCATAAATATCAATTTTCGAGTGATTTTTCTCTTTATTTCTTGCTTTGCACTTAATGACTACTGCGAAGAAATATATAGAACTACTTTAATTGTGTTTTACAGACGTTAATTTCACTTTTAACTCCTAATTTAATTTTCACCAGTCTCTAATACGTATTATATTGGCATTGTGTCAGACACTATTAGTTCAATTGACAAATCGAAATGCCGATATCAGGGTAGATCAGTATCATCAGAATACTGAATGTTCACAATGGATAATTACTAATTATCCATTCTCAGGTTGATACACTCCACTGAAATACATACCAGTGGCTTTTAATTTGCAGTAAAAACTCGCTCATTCTGTGTCAATATATGTGGGTATATATATTGCTGCGGATAACCCCTGTCCACGATTTAATCGCAGGCATTGACCGTCGATGGCTTCATTGTCCCACTGCGTTTTTAGGGGTTTTTTTTATTTTTTTTCATGGAAAACGTTGAATTCGTGAAGCGAATTGCAGAGTCCACATGACTATCCATTGCATTTTTGGAATTGTAAACAAAATGGCCGAAATGGTGATGATAATAAGATCATGAATGACTTTATGATTTTTTATTTAAAGGCGGTTGCACCAAAAAATCTGAAAAAATTCTACAATATTCTCTAGTACCTCCACAATATTGCCAAATTTTTTCAGATTTTTCTGAAGAAATCTTGAACTGAAAAAAAAATCAGAAGTGAAGAAGTGAAATAGGAAAAGTCGATTTTTTTAGGTTTTTTTGGTGAAAATATTTCGGAAAATACTAGAGATACGCCCTTTTCAACCGATTTTTTTTTTGTAAAACAATTCTAAGAGCTGGAGAAACGACTCAGAATAAAAATGGCGCATCTCCATTAATTTTTAAAGTATCCTGAAGAAAAAAACTTTAAAAAAAATCGATTTTTCCGAATTTTATCGCTTTTTTCTACTTTAAAATGAAGAAATACGAGTGAAATTGTCTGGGGAAAGAGGGGGGGGAGGGTGGGGAGGGGGGAGCACTTAATGTACTTGATAACATTCAGCTTGTAACTCATAAAAAAATAGGAGGAAATATAAACTAGCGTTGTACACATGGAGAGTACGGTCAGTCGTAAAACGTATCTCATTTTGTCGTCGTTGCACTTTAGATTTTTGAGTTTGCAGTTCACGTTTAATGGCATCCAACAAAATAAACTGAAAGACAATGTTCTAATGTGAAATATTTGCTATTTTATTTTTATTTTTTATGGGAATTCAGGTGATTTCGATTTAATAATCAGTAAAAAAAGGAAAAGAAAATTGTTGATATTTTTATTTTTTTCTTGAAATAGTAGGGGAAAGTGGGGTAAAATGGGCATTTTTTGATTGAATGGCTGGGTATAGAGATTTTCTGATGATTTCATTGGAAAGCTGAGAAAATTTTGGGTGAAAAGCATGTGTCACAATTGATTTTTTTCAATTTTTTGGAAATTTTACTTTTTTGGGTCAAGTTTTGAAGGGGTAGTCCTTTTGAAAATCGAAAAAATTCACTTTTTCGGCGATATCTTCGGTTCTGTTGGTCGTAGCGACCTGGGGTTCATCTCAAATGAAAGGTGAGCTCATTTCTCATCGATTTATGTGGTTCAAATTTTTTTTCATCAATTTTTCAAATACTTACAGGCCATTTTCTGAAAATCAGTTTTTGCCCTATAAATACTTGAAAAATTGATAAATTTTTTTTTAAACCACATAAATCGATGGGAAATGAGCTCACCTTTCATTTGAGATCAACCCCAGGTCGCTACGACCAATAGAACCAGAGATATTCCCGAAAACCTGAAATTTTTCAAAAACAGAAGAATTTCACCTTCAAATTTTGAGGAAAAAAATGGAATTTTTGAAAAATTCAAAAAAATAACTTGTGACATATGATTTTCATGGGAAATTTTCTCAGCTTTCCAATGGTATCATCAGAAAAAATCTATCTCCAATATTTCCATCAATTTCGCCTAATTTTCTCAGTAAAAAAATACCAAAACTAACAAGTCACCATTTTACTTCATGTCTCCATTTTGCCCCATCTTCTTCCACTTCAATTCTAGCAAGAAAAAACAAATCGCTATTGCCTCCATCTCAATAATTGGTACTTTCGATTGAAAGCTTACAGGATATCTCTATTGTTTCGTTTGTACTCCACAATTCTGAAATAGCAAAGAACAATTGGTGCGTGAAATTACAGGCAATGCGATAATCCACCAATCGTAACGTTACAGTTCAATGAATACCCGAGTTCTGAATCTCAAGAATCAATAAAAATTGCGTCAGCCAGAGATTCAATTCTGAGTTTATAGATTTACAATTTCTGCTGTAGAAAAGTGGAGGAAATATTGAAGATAGGTTTTTTCTGATGATTCCATTGGAAAGCTGAGGAAATTTCACATGAAAATCATATGTCAGAAGTTATTTTTTTGAATTTTTCAAAAATTCCATTTTTTTTCTCAAGATTTGAAGGTGAAATTCTTCTGTTTTTGAAAAATTTCAGGTTTTCGGGAATATCTCTGGTTCTATTGGTCGTAGCGACCTGGGGTTGATCTCAAATGAAAGGTGAGCTCATTTCCCATCAATTTATGTGGTTAAAAAAAAAATTATCAATTTTTTCAAGTACTTATAGGGCAAAAACTGATTTTCAGAAAATGGCCTATAAGTATTTGAAAAATTGATGAAAAAAAATTTGAACCACATAAATCGATGAGAAATGAGCTCACCTTTCATTTGAGATGAACCCCAGGTCGCTACGACCAACAGAACCGGAGATATCGCCGAAAAAGTGAATTTTTTCGATTTTCAAAAGGACTACCCCTTCAAAACTTGACCCAAAAAAGTAAAATTTTCAAAAAATTGAAAAAAATCAATTTTAACACATGTCTTTTCCACCCAAAATTTCCTCAGCTTTTCAATGAAATCATCAGAAAATCTCTATCTCCAACTGTTCAATTGAAATATGTCCATTTCACCCCATTCTTCCCCTAAATTTAAATCCCCCAAAATCTGTCATTACCACAATTTCACATATACATATTC
Organism: Aleiodes alternator; assembly: GCA_963921955.1. Lineage (NCBI taxonomy): Eukaryota > Metazoa > Arthropoda > Insecta > Hymenoptera > Braconidae > Aleiodes > Aleiodes alternator. Next base: position 6,565,673 of record OY998114.1, read on the forward strand.
CCCCCCTCCCCACAACCCACCATACTCCCGAAAATAGTGATGAACGTACTAATGATCAGATTCATCTGTAACAATTCCGCTGGTGTCGAGTTTGGCTCTTGTTTCATCGATCATAAACAAAACCACAGTGTGTACCATCATCCATTTTGGTGTGTCCACTTGGAATATCAGTGATAGCATGTGTTGTAACCGAGCATAATGATTACGAATTCCCCCTCCCCCTCCCTCCCTTTTCCCCTCCCTCCTCCCCCCGCCCCTAAATGTTGAAATCGAACAGAGAAAACGAGAAACCCAAATTCAATGACATTCGAATTTGCCCTTCGAATTATTCGCATTTGCTCCAATCCTCCCCCCGCCCCCTTTTCACCCCTCCCCCGCCTCTTTTTCTCCTCCGCCCCCTTTCCACCCCTCCCCTTTTCCTCTCCTGTCCCATTGTCCTCCCCTTTCCCCTTTTGCGACCTTTCCTCTTTCCCCCTTTTTCTCCCTCCCCTTCCCCACCCCTTTCCCTCCCCCTCCCGCCCTTTTTCCTCCCCTCCCGCCCCCTTTTGCTCCCCCTCCCCACACCTTTTTCCTCCTTCCCTCTTTTCCCCTCCCCCTTTTGCCCCCTCCCCCTTCTTCTCCCTCCCCCTTTCCCCTCTTTGCCCCTCCCTCAATTCCGTTACACAAGTGTATGTCACCGTCAGTCTGTTTTAACGCACGAAACTTTAGTGAATCGCAGCTGAAGGGAGAGATAGGAAGAGAATTGGACAAACGTTTGATACAGCTATCGAATGAGAGAAGAGAGCTGCAGTGGTAAATGCCTACGAGATAAACGAGGCAAATAGAGGCAAAAGGGGACTGAGAGAAGCCAATGTAACTTGTATGGGATGTAAATGTAGTCCTGGTGTCTGTTGCAATCAACTTTTCACTACTAATTTATGCGATGAGAGGGGAAATTCCATTTTTTTCGCGGGAGAATTTCTTGGAAAATAATGGAGATACTTTTTTTTCTCGGTTTTCCATTTCGGTCATCCATTTTCATAGGTCCCAAAATTCCCTGAAAAATCAGATAATAGTAAAAAAAATGGCTTATCTCCATTATTTACCGAAAAATTTTCCAAATAAAATCCTAAATTTCCCCAAAAAATCTGGAAAATTGAATTTTTTTCGTCCTTTTTTTCGTGAAAATGTCTAAAAAAAAAATGGAGGTACGCCTTTTTAACACTAAATTTTCCCTCTAAATTCATGAAATTCACTGAAAAATCAGATCAGAACGAAAAAAGCATATTATTATCATTATTTTTTTGTTATTCTTGTGTGAAAAGGGCGTATGTCCATTATTTTCCAAGAGATTTTTGAGAAAAAAAAGAAAAGAAATGACTTGATCCAAGCATCGAATGAGACAAGAGTGAATTGCCTACGAAATAAACGAGGCAAATAGAGCCAAAAAAGGTGGGGGGGGGGGGGAAGAGGGGAGGGGGAGGGAGAAGCCGATGTAACTTGTACAGGCTGCAAATGCAGCCCAGTGTCCGCTCCAATTAACTTTTCACCACTAATTTATGCAGTGGCTACGGTCCCTTCTACAAGTACATCTCTTCCACTTACTCTGTAATTCCTTCGTCTCTTTTTCCTTTTTTTTTAATTTATTTTTCTTCCTTTCTTTTTTTTTTATTCAACAGTAGATGAGGGACAGTGGCTGTTGCGCTTTGAAAAAAATTTCCAGGGCTCATGCAACGATGCTAACTGACTAATTTCTTTTTTTTTTCTCTGTCTATATCTCTATATTTCTCTTTTTCTTTTTGTCGAGCAATTGTATTCTCTTTACACAAGTATTTCGTTTCTCCTCTTTTTATTTCTCATTTTTCCCAGAATTTTCCTATTTTTTTCATTCAACATTAAAAAAAAAAGAAAAATCTTTTTTTTTTTTTTTCATTTCTCTCCATTTTTTTGAGGGCTTTTTGTTGTTTTTCTCGTTACAGATTTTTTTATTGGAGATATTAAAATGCCCTAGAAAAATGAGTGAGAATGAGAGGGACGTATCTCCATTAATTTCCGAAATATTCTCAAATTAAGATAAAATTTTTTTATAAAAATTCGGAAAAAGTCGATTTTTTGAAGTTTTTTTAAAATAAATATCTTAGAAAATAATGGAGATACGCCCCTTTTGCTCTGAGGTCGTTATATATCTCTTGAAATCCTCTGGAAAAAGAGATGAGAGTGGAAAAAAGGCGTATCTCCATTATTTATCGAGATTTTTTTAAAATAAAATCATGAACTTTGTGAAAATCCGGAAAAAAGTCGATTTTTTGAGGTCTTTTTTTGTTAATCTCTTGGAAAATAATGGAGATACGCCTTTTTTGCACAAATATTGGTTTTCAGCTCTTGAAATTCTCTAGAAAAATAGATTTTAATAAAAAAAAAAAGGCGTATCTCCAGATATTATCGAAATAAACTTATAAAATTTGCGAAAATCCGGAAAAAGACGATTTTTTAAAGTTTTTTTTTTAATAAAGACCTTAGAAAATAATGGAGATACGCCCCTTTTGCTCTGAGCTCCTTTTATATCTCTTGATATCCTCTGGAAAAAGAGATTAAAGTGGAAAAAAGGCGTATCTCCATTATTTATCGAGATTTTTCTAAAATAAAATCAGAAACTTCGCGAAAATCCGGAAAAAACTCGATTTTTTAGTCTTTTTTTTTGTGAATGTCTTGCTAAAATTAGAATTTTATTTAAATTTAATTTTATTTAAAATTTTCTGTACCTCTCAAAATTCTGCAAGGCAAAAAAGGGCGTATCTCCATTTATTTACCAAAATATTTTCAAAATAAAATGATAAATTCTACGAAAAAAATTTTAAAAAATCGATTTTTCAGCTTTTTTCGCAAATTTCTTGAGTTTCAAATAATTTTTAGCACTCATGCAACGATGCTAAACTAATTTTTTCTTCATTCCACCATGAAGCACTTGTATTCTCTTCACACACACACACACAAGCATTCCCTCCTTCCTCTCCTCATTCCTCATTTTTTCTCCTACAACCCTTTTTTTTTGCATTTTTCCACTTCTTTTTGGCTTCTGTTGTTTTATTTGTTACAGTCTACTCTAATATTTTTTTTTTCTCCTCATTTTTTTTACTACGCGCGTTATATATATATATACTCTCCTCGTTTTCCACGTCCATCTCTCTCACAGCAGGAGGTGTGTATCGCAGGCACGTAACTATGTGGATTCACTGTGTCTACGTGAGCCAGGGTTATGGCTCTTTTTTTTTATTTTATTTATTTTTTTTTTTTTTTTTTTTTTTTATTTTATTTTTTATTTTTTCTCTTTTTTTTTACCCTCATTTCCCACTTCAATGCACCGGGGAGAGAAGACGTCCGGATGGCTTCTTCAAAGTCATGTCGAATGAAGAATCTTGAGTGCATCATATATATATTTTTTTTTATTATTATTTTTTTTTATTTTTTTTTTTTTAAATAAGGTTTTTTCATTTATTTTCCCTTGATGATATTAGAATTTTAATAAAAAATATGGATATTCGAGTGGAGAATTTTCAATGGGTTGGAATAATTCATTTTTTAGGGGATAAATCGAGGAAAAATCCATTTTTTCCCCTATTTTTTGAGAAATATCTTGGAAAATAATGGAGATACGCCGTTTTTTATTGCAATCTCTTTTTTTTTTCTTCTGATTTCCAAAATTCTCTGAAAAAAAGAGAAGGTGAAAACTAAAAGGGCGTATCTCCATGATTTATAGAAGAATTTTTAACAATTAAATCATAAATTCCATTAAAATTCAGAAAATTCAATTTTTTTTTCTTTTATAATTGAATATCTTGGCAAATAATGGAGATACGCCCTTTTTACTTCAATGAATTTTTTTCCAATTCTTGAAATTCTCTTTAAAAAAAGGAGATGAAAATTAGAAGGGCATATCTCCATTATTTATAAATAAATTCTCAAAATAAAATGATAAATTTCATGAAAATCTGAAAAATTCCAATTTTTTTAAAAAATAAAAATCTTGAAAAATAATTGAAGATACGTCCTTTTCACATTAATCAATTTTTTTCCTATTCTGGAAATTCTCTTAAAAAAAAAAAAGAAAATGAGAATTAAAAGGGCATATCTCCATTATTTATAAAGAAATTCTCAAAATAAAATAATAAATTTCTTAAAAATCCGGAAAATTCCATTTTTTTTAATGAATATCTCGAAAAATAATGGAGATACGCCCTTTTTCACCCCAAATTCATTTCTTTAGCTCCCAAAATTCTCTACAAAAACACATAGAAACCAAAAAAAAGACGTATCTCCATCACTAAAAGGAAAATTACAAAAAAAAAAAAAATCTATAAAATTTTTCATAAAAATAAAAATAGAAAAGTCGATTTTTTTCGTCTTTTCTTCCAAAAATAATGGACATACGCCCTTTCCACTCCATTTTTCTCTTCTAAACCAAAATTCTCAACAAAAAAAAATCTTTGAAATCTTTAAAATATTTAACAATCATTTTTAAAAAACATTTTAAATAGAATATTCCGAATTTTCATGAAGTTTATGATTTTATTATGAGAATTTCTCTGTAAATTATGGAGATAAGCCCTTTTAATTCTCATCCTCTTTTTTTTAGAAATTTTTTCAAAATTAAATTCAAAAAAAATGAAAAATTTGAAAATTCAAAAAAATATTCGAAAAAATCAAATTATCCACTTTTCCGAAAAAATAATAAAAAACAAAAAAATTAATTTTTGATAATTTTATTCAAATATTTTTATGAATTTTCATTTTTATGCAAAAAAATTTCATAACTAAAGCCTTTGACTCGAGCATCTGTCATTTCTCTCGTATTCTCTGATCTCCTGAATCTCTTGAAATTTCTCCACTGCTGCACACAAAGTAACTTTTCAATTCAATGATTTTCGTATTTTCTTGACTTCCAGAGAAACGAATAAATTCACGTAGAAATTCAGTATTTATTCATTGTAACAAGTAAAGAACAATAGAATTCACAGTAATTCATGAGAGAATGAATAAATTACTTTTTTCCCATTTTTTTTTTTTTTTTTGAAAAATTTGCATTATTCTGTTGATTTCAGAGTTTCCTTTATCCCCGAAAAATCCGAGAATTCAACAATTTCCGTAGAATTTCAGCATTTCTCAGCACTGAATGAGTATTTCTCAAGCTTCTGTGGGAAAACTTGCCTGAGGCACAAATATATATACCAACTAAATTCACATTTCTCTTGTCTCAATTTTCAACGCAATTATTCTATCTAATTTTGAAGCAGATTTGACTGTCTTGATTGCATGTGATTGAGGTGTTTCTATATGTACAAAGAAAAAAGTAAAAAAAAAAATAGTAAAAATTAAATTTTTGTAAAATTTTAAACATTAATTTTCATTTGGCTCCATTTTTTTCTATTATTTTCACCTAAAAATGAAGAAAAAATACCTCTTTTTTAATTTTTTTTAATTTTTCCAAAAAAAAAAAGGAAAAACAAATTATTCCTCTTTTGAGAAATTATAAAAGTGTAAAAATAGAAGAAAGGGCGTATCTCCATTATTTTTCAAGAATATTCTCAAAAAAATGATGAAAAAATGAAATTTAATTAAAAATATTTTTTTTAATTAAAAAAAAATAAAAAAAAGTTTTACAAAAATAATTAAAAAAAAAAAAAAACATTTCTGTTAAATAAAAACAAGTTTTGAAATCAAATCCACTCATTCCCCTTTCGTTGATTCACTGTTGATTCGTTTATCTAATCACGAAGATCGCAGGAAAATTAAAAAAAAATCATAATAAAAAAAAAAAAAGAAAAAATCCCTCGATTTTATCAACGAGTGAATCCAGTCACGTAACAAAATTACTATCAACGGTCAGCAGCAGCTACCAAATGAAATTTCGATATCCAAAGTTACTCAATTAATATGCATGGATACCCATTCTTTTAGTTTCAGGCATTTCTGTCACTTCTACATGCACATGAAAAAAAAATACAATGATAAATATACATATATATAGGGGAGAGTGGGGCAAAATGGACACTGTTATGAAACGGTTAGGGATGGATTTTTTTTGATGATTTCATTGAGAAGCTGAGGAAATTTTAGGGGGAAAACGTGTGTCAGATGTATTTTTTTCGATTTTTTTGAAAATTCGAGATTTTTTGGCACTTTTGAGGGGTAGGAGCTTTTCTTTTTCGAAATTTTGCAGTTTTTTGCAAATATCTCGGGTTCTATTGGTCGCAGCAATTCGGGGTTGATCTCAAATGAAAGGTGAGCTCATTTCCCATCGATTTATGGGGTTTTGAATTCAAAAATATCAATTTTTGGGATAGTTATAGGCAAAAGCTGTTTCACAAAACTGTTTCACAAAAATGCCCATAAATACCTTAAAAATCGATATTTTTAAATTAAAAACCCCATGGATCGATGGCAAATGATCTCACCTTTCACCTCCCATCGGAATTTTTACGCTACGACAAATAGAACCGAAGATACTCTCAAAAAACTGAAAATTTTGAAAAAAAGGAAGGATTTTCCCCCTCTAAAGTGCTCAAAAAAGTCAAAATCGCCAAAAATTCAAAAAAATTAATTCCGGCACTTGTTTTCCGCCTAAAATTTCCTCAGCTTTTCAATGGAATCATCAAAAAAAATCTATCGCCAATATTTCTATTAATTTCAAGAGTTTTCCATAAAATTTGCCTAAAAATTCAGATGTGTCCGTTTTACCCCACCTTTTCCTTCATTTTTTGGTCTACAGCATCCTGAACATTCATCTAGTGATATAGCTAAATATTTTTTCTTTATTATATATAATATATATATATTTATGTGATGAAAATCATATAAAATCCCACACCGACCTTTCTTCGGCAAATTTTTTATTGAAAAAAAAATATTTTTTCTTTATTATATATAATATATATATATATATTTATGTGATGGAATTTTCGACGGTAATTGTTATTTATTATGAAATAAAGATGTTTCTTGATGAATATGAGTTAATGTTCATATAATACGATATATCGCATAGAAAAAATCAAGATTTCTTAAGAATTTCAAAATTTGAGATGAAATAGTCTTTTTTTTTTTTTTTTAATAATATATATAACTAAACATAATAACTATATATACACTTATATATATATTTCTTTTTTCTCTTGATTTTTACCCATGCTCAACGAAACTCATTGTCGCTTATCTCTGTCTTTCCTTTAACTGCAACTACATGTCCACAGTGAAATTCAGTCTCGACTCACCCGTATGCGGTAGAACATCGGTGTTTCCTGTCTGACCAAATAAATCCACAACCACTGTGTCCGTTTCTCTCTCCCAGTAGTCTCATTCAGACGCTTGCCTCTACAAAATTAATTTCTTTTGCCTAACTCTATTTTTTTCGCCTTTTCTTCGTGAATTCACACGAATTTTAATTTAATGAATTTTTTTTTTTTTTTTTTTGTGAAATTAATGTGAATTGGGGTGGGAATAAAAATGGAGGGGCTGGAGATAGAGATTTTCTGATGATTTCATTGGAAAGCTGAGGAAATTTTGGATGGAAAACATGTGTCATAATTAATTTTTTTCAATTTTTTTGAAAATTTTACGTTTTTGGGTCAAGTTTTGAAGGGGTAGTCCTTTTGAAAATCGAAAAAATTCACTTTTTCGGCGATATCTCCGGTTCTGTTGGTCGTAGCGATCTGGGGTTCATCTCAAATGAAAGGTGAGCTCATTTCTCATCGATTTATGTGGTTCAAATTTTTTTTCATCAATTTTTCAAATACTTATAGGCCATTTTCTGAAAATCAGTTTTTGCCCTATAAGTACTTGAAAAAATTGATAATTTTTTTTTTAACCACATAAATCGATGGGAAATGAGCTCACCTTTCATTTGAGATCAACCCCAGGTCGCTACGACCAATAGAACCAGAGATATTCCCGAAAACCTGAAATTTTTTAAGCAAAAAGCGAAAAACCTGGAATTTCTGAAGCAAAAAACGAGAAGAGTTCAAAGCCCCGCCCCCCCTCCCCCTCTCCCCCTTCTTCAAAACCATCACCAGAATCATTTGACGATTTTTGATTAGAGAAAAGTGGAAAAAGTAAGGGGGCAAGAGAAAAAAGAAGCGAGTATCTGAAATTCTCAATTTTTCCTGGAAATTTTCATTTCTCGAGTGCATAAAAGTCAGTCACAGGAAAACGAGAAAACGATTTTTATAGACTCTCAAAGAGTAGATATTTTATTCGATCTGTATATTGGGTTGTGGGCGTATTTCGGTTTGGTACTGGTTCACAGATAAAAACATGAAACACAAGAAAAGAATGATATCTAGTTATCGATATCTGGTTTATCCCTTTATTTTCACTATTTTCCCTTTTTTTTTTCTTTTTTTTTTTTTAGAACAAGTGTGGGTATTTCTGTGATATCAACATATATTCTCTCCCGGCAAAGTTGTTTATTGATCGTAAGAATTTACTATTATTTTTTTATTTTCTTTTTTTTTCTTCCTACAATTCAGTTGTGAAGGGGTAAAGCAGAATAAAACGATTTACTTCATTTTTTTTTATTGAAAATATCACAATAAATAATGGAGATACGCCCTTTTTTATTGTCATCCATTTTTTTTTTTAATCTTTGAAGAACTTTGAGACAGGAATTCGAAGAAAAAAAAGTGTATCTCCATTATTTTTCAACAAATTCATTTTTAAAAAAAAAGAAACATCGAATTTCTCTTAAAAAAAAAATAAAAAAGAATTTCTCTTAATTTACTTGAATTTTTGTGAAATTCATCAATTTTTTCTTGAAAAAATCCCAAAAATAATGGTGATACGCTCTTTTCATTCATTTTAATCCATTTTTGAAGCTTCTGTAAGTCTCTGAAAAGTCAAATCACGATGAAAAAGACGTATCTCCATTATTTGTGAAAATATTCGTTAAAAAATAATGGAAAAATCGAATTTATTTCGAATTTTCTCCGATTTTTATTGAATTTATTATATATTTTTAATAATAATCTCGTCAAATAATGGAGATACGCCCCCCTTTCACCTCAAATCTATTTTTTATGTGTTCAAATTCTCTCCAGAATTCAATCAGAGAAAAATCAAAATTTCTCCAAATTTTTCAAAATTCAAAAAAAAATGTAAAAATCGATGAAAATTTTTTGTTTTTCAATTAAATTCATCACAAATTCATCGAAAAAAAAAAAAATTGCATTAAACATCTAAATTCAATGATTCTCCATTAATTGAGTGAAAAAAAAAAAGGAGAAAGAAAAAAACATCTCACGATGATATTGGATAAACTTGTGGCTGTGGTAATGGTGACACGGAAACTTGATGGTACATTGGTTTCAGTGGTAAATCTTGTGAATTGGATGGTGTTACGTGTCATGTCCAGAGACTGATGTAGAACCATAGAGAGAGGTTACGCAAATATAACTGAAAGGATAATACCAAGCTTTATACGTAAGTCCCTCCCCCTCTCCCCCTCCTCCCCCTTCCTCACGTGATATACCCCACATAAACGTCAAAATTACAGTTTAACCATAAACGTGAGAATTGTGATAGATAAATTTTCGATATATATGTATAGAGATTAGTAATTCTGTGTGAATGATAATATATCAGTTCAAAACTTGCAAAATATTATAATGATAATAATAATAATGATAATAATGATGGGTACGTGTTGATTTTGGGATTTTATGGTATGAAAATTAGGCGAAATTGATGGAAATATTGGAGATAGGTTTTTTCTGATGATTCCATTGAAAAGCTGAGGAAATTTCACATGAAAATCATATGTCAGAAGTTATTTTTTGGAATTTTTCAAAAATTCCATTTTTTTTCCTCAAGATTTGAAGGTGAAATTCTTCTGTTTTTGGAAAATTTCAGGTTTTCGGGAATATCTCGGGTTCTATTGGTCGTAGCGACCTGGGGTTCATCTCAAATGAAAGGTGAGCTCATTTCCCATCGATTTATGTGGTTAAAAAAAAAAATTATCAATTTTTTCAAGTACTTATAGGGCAAAAACTGATTTTCAGAAAATGGCCTATAAGTATTTGAAAAATTGATGAAAAAAAAATTTGAACCACATAAATCGATGAGAAATGAGCTCATCTTTCATTTGAGATGAACCCCAGGTCGCTACGACCAACAGAACCGGAGATATCGCCGAAAAAGTGAATTTTTTCGATTTTCAAAAGGACTACTGTAGGAGATACAGGACTTATAGCCGGATGCTGCAGTGACTCAGACGAACAAATATGCTTAATTACTAGATTTATTACTAATTATATATACAAGATATTTACAGGCAAAGCTTGCATTAATTTTCAATGTAAGAAAATGAGAGTGAAAATAATTCGATACTCCTACAAGAGCAGGCTGACGCTGACTGGCGAGAGATTCCCGCGTTCCACGAAATACCGGCGTCTTTCGTGGAAACCAATACATCTACGTATTGTCCATTGTTGTGTCTCTGTGTATCGTCATCAACGATGAGACTAATACACAGATACGCTACAAGCCTCCCCTGGTTAGAGAAGAAAATTTCAGAGAATTTTCTGAAACAAAAAGCAAAATTATTCAAAAATAATTGTTGGAACAGAAATAAAGAAAAACAAAAAGAAGAATTATTTTTGAGAAGCGAATTTGACCTTCTTTGGTCTGCCACGAGGTTTAGGATCCAAGTGACGTTGATGAGATGTTCCAACATCTCCAGCTGTCCGCTGACCCTCTTGATTGGCTTGGGTGGAAGTTCCAGGTTGGGGTTCTCTGCTGGTACTCGGCTGGTTTTCTCCTCGGTTTCTCTGATACTTAGGTCTTGGTCGAGCTTGGTGAATTGGTTCCGGTGGTTCATCACCAGGAAGGAGATACGCCGGTTTAAGGCGGTCTAGAGAAAGGAAAACCTCATTCCCTTGAAACAAAACCTTGAAGGCTTTCTCTCCGCGTTGAATGACTGGATGAGGTCCAGAGTAAGGTGATTGGAACCCGCTGTTGAAATGATCACACCGCACGAACACATGAGTTGCCTCGGCCAGGTCCTGAGGGACGAAGGTTGGTGCTGTACCGTGTCTAGACATCGGGGCTGGCATGGTAATACGGAATTTTTCCCGAAGAGACTTCACCAGTTCTGGAGCAGGAAGACGTTGGGCTGATGGACAGAGGAACTCCCCAGGAAGACGAAGAGGCTCTCCAAGCACCATCTCAGCAGGTGATGCACCAATATCCTCCTTCAATGTTGCTCGCATTCCCAAAAGCACGGCTGGTAGAGCGTCGTACCATGTGCCACCATGACACCTCAATGCCGCCTCCAGCTGTCTGTGCATGCGCTCAACGAGTCCGTTGCTGGCCGGATGATATGTCGTGGTGGTTATGTGTCTGACGCCAAGAAGTTCTGCTAATCTCTGAAACACATGTGACATGAATTGAGCACCTTGATCACTCGTTATTCTAAGTGGCATACCAAACATTGGAATCCAATGAAACAGCAACGCCTCCGCTGTGCCTACTGCAGTTTGATTGCTCAAAGGAATCACCATAGGAAATCTTGTGAAGCGGTCGACTATGGTGAGACATGCTGAGAAACCTCTGGACGGTGGAAGAATGACGAGATCAATGTGGATGTGCTCAAATCTCTGTGTTGGTGGGATGAAATTCGCCACTGGAGTACGAGTATGTCTGTGTATCTTGTTGCGCTGACAATCAATACACGTTTTAGCCCACAGAGCACAATCTCCATTGACTCCAGGCCACACAAATCGTCTGTTGACCAGTTTGACCGTTGCTCGAACGCCTGGGTGTGCTAGATTGTGTAGAGAAAGAAAAACTTTCCTCCTGAGTTGTTGAGGAACAAATGGACGTGGTGGCTGACGAGAAGTATCACAAAACAGGTTAATTTTAGTCTCTGGATGTTCCAGGTATTCCAATTGAAGGCTGTGATCTCTGCTGCGAATTAAACGTTGAAGTTCTTCGTCTTCTGCTTGTTCTATTCCAATATTTCGATGATCCACCGCTCCTGAAATAGCCTCCAGCCTAGAGAGTGTATCAGCAGTTACGTTCTTTTCTCCGGAGATGTGTCTGATGTCAGTGGTGAACTGACTGATGTACGCCAAACGAGTTCGACGTGTAGGCAATTTCTCGTCATTGGCTTTAGTGAAAGAGTGTATCAGCGGCTTGTGATAGGTGAAAATAGTGATATTTCTCCCCTCGAACAGATGTTGAAAATGCCTGACTGCTTCAAAAATTGCCTGGAGTTCACGATCAAAAGGTGCTGCTACTTTCGATGCTTCGTTGAATTTCCTGCTGAAAAAGGATAAAGGTTGCCAGTCTTTACCTACTTTTTGCTGTAACACAGCCCCCATCGCTTCTCCAGAAGCATCAGCGAATATTGCCCACTCTGCGTCACTTCTGGGATGTGCAAGTAAAGTTGCTGAAGCTAGAGCCTGCTTCGCTGCTTTGAATGCCTCCTCCAGTGCAGTTGTCCACTCGACAGGTTGTAATCCTCGGATCTTGGGTCCCTTGAGGAGCTGGTGAAACGGATTCAAGAGTGCTGCTGCGTTTTTGATAAATTTTCGATAAAAATTTAGCATCCCCAAGAATCTCCGGAGCTGTTTCACAGTTTGAGGCTGAGGAATATCAACTATGACCTTGATTCTATCCTCCAGAGGTTTGATTCCGTCTGCTGAGATGCTGTGACCCAGGAAAGAAACTTCAGGCTGACCTAGAACAGTTTTTTGAACATTAATGACAAGTCCAGCGTCTTGTAGTCGTTGGAACACGATCTTAAGATGCTTAAGATGCTCCTGTTCGTCAACGGAGGCAACCAGGATGTCGTCAATGTAGACAAAGACGAAAGATAGGTCTCTGGTAACCTCATCCATGAAGCGCTGGAATGTTTGGGCTGCATTCCTCAATCCAAATGTCATCTGGGTGAATTCGAAGAGTCCAAATGGCGTGATGACTGCTGTTTTTTCAATGTCCTCTTCGTCAACTGGAATCTGATTAAAGGCTCTTACTAGATCGATTGTAGAAAATATTTTCGTACCTGCTAGATTTGCTGAGAAATCTCCGATGTTCTTCACAGGGTACATATCTGGGATCGTTCGCGCATTGAGCGCCCGGTAATCACCGCATGGTCTCCAGGTACCGTTCTTCTTCGGTGCTAAATGGAGTGGAGTAGCCCAAGGACTCTTGGATCTTCTGGCGATGCCCAGTTGAACCATCTTCTCGAATTCATCCTTGGCTATTTTGAGTTTGTCAGGGGCAAGACGACGAGCGCGAGCAGCGACTGGTTGTCCAGGTGTTGTCTTGATACAATGCTTTGTCGCCCACTTGGAGTTACTGATGTTACCACTGGGTTTAGTGATGGCTGGAAAATCAGCGAGCAGCTTCCAGAAGGTTGATGGATTCTCCAGGCCCATTGTCTTGATAGAGCAATTGCCTGCAGCTTCAATATGACCTTGAGAGTTCAGGCCAGTGGTTTTGTCATGCAAACAGCGTTGCCCCAGGTCGACTAGAAGCCCATGATGCTTTAGAAAGTCGGCACCAATGATGGGGGACGATACATCAGCAATTATGAAACGCCACGTGAAGTTCCTGCGGAGACCTAGGCTGACAGAAATTATTTTAGTACCATACGTATTAATAGAGGAATTATTAGCTGCAAAAAGTCGATACTCAGCTGGAGCAACGTCGCCATGGCTTCCGGGAGGAAGGACAGAAACGTCTGAACCTGTATCAATGAGAAAACGACTTTTTGTGAGTGCATCCTGTATGAATAAGCGGCACGATGTTGGAGATGAGCCACTTGCCGCCTCTAGTGACTCTCCTGAGGGTTTTTTTCGAATTTGCATCCAGGTTCACATTTGTGTGCTGCATTCCCAAACTTTGTGTGGAAATAGCAAATGCCAGTACGCTTGAGAGAACGTGAACGTGGACGTGGTCGTCCCTTACCTCCGTTTTTGGATTGATCTCGACGGGAATTCCTACCGTCATGCTGAGAATTCCCTGAATTCCTGTTGGTTCTCAATTCAGCAATCTGATTTGCCAAATTACCAATAGTTTTTTCTAGTCTTGCAAATCTGTCATCTGCAACTGCGGTTGTTGCTGCTACCATATGAGGATTCAACACCTCGATGACTCGGTCAGCTGCTTCAGCAAGATCTTCTAGCTCAACGTGATCCTGAGCTACTAGACATGCAGAAACCTGAGCTGGAAGATGTGACATCCACTTGGCCTTCAGGATACTTGGGGTGATGCCAGGTACCAAAGAACGAAGATAACGTAGATGTTGAGTAGGTCTTCTGTCACCAAGACTTTCTTTCTGTAACAATTGATTTATTCTGGCCTCTTCAGAGATAGAGAAAACCTTGACGACAGCAGCTTTCAAGTTGGTATACGGTTGATCACCAGGATGCATGATCTCTTCTTCAACTTCAATTGCAATTTTGGTGTCTATCAGCGGAATCACGTTATGGAATCTTTCCCTTTCAGTCACAATATTGTGTTGATCAAATTGCATCTCGATTAAAGTGAACCACAACAGTGGACGCTCCGTACAAAACGGCTGTGCACGGATGACAGGTGCTGTTTGTGCTGGAGCTGTCTGTGTGACAGTTATTGTTGGTGGTGTTGTCGATTTCCCACCTTTTAAATCGTCAGCTGGCTTGTCGTTCGTCATTTCAAGGCAAAAATAGACGATGATATAAATTTAAAGAAAAATAAATGAGAGAAAAATAAAATAAAATAAAATCAGAGAGAGAAATAGAATCAAAACAAATCGCCGAGAATTTTGAACTCTCTGAATCCACGCGCGACCTTGTTTTTCTACCTTGAGGTCGTGAAACTGCTTGTCGCGTCTCAGTTTAACGGTTTTAATGTTCGTTAAAATATTTAACAGAAAAATTATTTCACTGGATAATGCACTATATCTTTTATTCAAAGAGTTTTCAGCATTTGAATTGCACTATCAGAATTTCACGAAATTTTCAGATTTTTCAGTTTTTTATTTATATTTTTTTTTTTTCAGTTTTTTACTTCACTAATTGATTGTTCTAATTAGTCACTTTTTGTCCCAATTAACCGATCACGTCGGGGTCACCAATTTGTAGGAGATACAGGACTTATAGCCGGATGCTGCAGTGACTCAGACGAACAAATATGCTTAATTACTAGATTTATTACTAATTATATATACAAGATATTTACAGGCAAAGCTTGCATTAATTTTCAATGTAAGAAAATGAGAGTGAAAATAATTCGATACTCCTACAAGAGCAGGCTGACGCTGACTGGCGAGAGATTCCCGCGTTCCACGAAATACCGGCGTCTTTCGTGGAAACCAATACATCTACGTATTGTCCATTGTTGTGTCTCTGTGTATCGTCATCAACGATGAGACTAATACACAGATACGCTACACTACCCCTTCAAAACTTGACCCAAAAACGTAAAATTTTCAAAAAATTGAAAAAAATTAATTATGACACATGTTTTCCACCCAAAATTTCCTCAGTTTTCCAATGAAATCAGAAAATGCCTATCTCGAACCGTTCAATTGAAATATGTCAATGTCCATTTTACCCCAACCCCCACCATGTCAAAAAATCAATCTCTCTAAATTTAAATTAAAATTATTTTTATTTCAATGTTTAAAAAAAAATTGATAGAATATTCTATGAATATGTCATATTCATGAACACATTCGATAATCATCAATATGTATGGATGAATAAGTAAGTGCCATTGGTATATATATATATACGAAATCACTAGGATTTTCACCTCTTGCACTGCATTATTTGACCGAATTCTTTTCGGCCAATAGTGCCTGGGAAAAAATTCACCTAGCTCTCACTCTTTGCGTAATCCCAACCAATATTCAGCCAAGTTTTAGTTATGCAGTAAAAGATGCTGAGTTTCCTGAGTTTCTTAACTTTCTCACTGGTTATATATATATATATATATATATGTACTATCTATAAAGTCGTCTCTGCATAAGAACTTAATATCACTTTCTCAGTCTATGTGCTGTGTTCAACACATATTTATTACTTTTTTTTGAAACTTTCGGTTGAGTGGAGAAAAAACCGAAGGGGGGGGGGGGAGAGGGGATTGGATTCATGTCCTGAGGGATTAGGAAAAAGTGTGAAAATAGTGAATGGCAATGGAAATATTTTTTTTTCTCTCTTTTTCCTATTGTTGTGGGAATATGCAAATAGGGAGGTGGTTTTTATGTTTTTTTTTCAAGTGAGAGCCTTTGTAGAAAAATCTGAAAAAATTAGGGGATGATGGAGACATATCAGAGCACTTTCATGAATTTTTTCAGATTTTTTCGTGAAGTCGTTCACTCCGGAAAAAATCCTGAAGATCGGGGCAAGATGGATCAATAAACGAAAATTATTCAGGAATTTTTTTAAGGATGAAGAGCCTTTCAGAAAAATTCGAAAAAATTCACGAGTAATTCAGACATATTGCTGCACCCTCTCAAATTTTTTCAGATTTTTTTACCTAGTCTTTCCCCCCGAAAAAAATCCCGAATCAGTTTCACTCGGTGGTCCATTTCGCTCCGGTTTTCCCTATTCTTCTCAATATTTCTATTTTTACCATGAGTAAAAAAAAATCTTCAGTAGTATAATGGTCAGTATTTCCGGCTCCGTAAAACCGTAGACATGTATGTTTGATACTTACAGAGGTTTCATAAAGTAGACAAAAGAAGTACATTATTTCGTATAGTATTGCCTTTTTTCTCCAGCAATCGATACTCTATACACAGAACGAAACAATTCCACTCTCTCTCTTTCCTTGGTTAAATATAACAGTTCAAATACATACATATCACGAATTTCTACGAAGATAGAAATCTTTTGGAGCTAACGTAATATTTGCTTCGATACTATTTTTATTCCCATCGAAATATCCTCCCTATTTTTTGCTCCTGTTTATATAACCCCCGCAATTTCCATTTCTGTATCAATTTTTTTCACCCAAAGAAAAAAGACGTATCTCCATTATTTTCTGATTTTTCGGTTAATATAAAAAATTTATTATTATAATTATTATTATGTTTAATATTATGTTCATAGAGTCTGAAGATGCTCCCAATCTCAAAATATAATTTTAAGTTAAAAATATAATTTTGAGTAACTGATGAATTATATAATATTGTAAATTCAATATAAGAATCCATAGGCATATTTTTGCCGGAATATTATATGATTCGATAATGAGAAAGATACAATGATTCATTATAATTCTCTTCTATTGGAACATATAATTATAGCAACTATAAATTTGGAATATGTTCCAGCATATATTATACTATTTATAATATTAATATTTAATCAGAATATAATGAAATATATAATATTGGCATATAATGAAATTAATACTCCAAAGATATAATAAAAAATATCATTTAAAAATAGTTTGTAAGAATCATAAAATTCCAAGAATTAATATAATTTTAAAATTTTGAGACAAATAAATATTCAATTTATTCTGTAGAGGTGGCTCTCTGAGTAACGTACTCTCCACAATATCTAAATGGATCATGAGAATATTTGAAATTATTGAAGATGTACATCACACTGAATTCGCATTAGGGCAACGATACAAACTATCTAGTTATCATAAAGTGCAGCTATATAAAATGGAATATAATATATTTTATTTTCAATAAAATATATGATCAAATATAGAATCAAAATTATAATGATTCCCATAAAAAAACAGGAAAACAGTATAAAGTATACTGTCATTATTATATGATGAATTGAGAATAAAAAAATATATTTTCCAATATCAAATGACTCAGATACAGAAAATCACATGATAAAATATCAAAATCTATATAATTGGAATAGTATAATTATGTATATAATTACATAATATATTGAACACCACACATATTTTTGCCGAATTATATCACCCGTTATTAATCCGATATTATTAAATATATTCATAGCAATATATTTGTTTAATGGCGACATTGCCTCGTGGATGGGAGGTGGAGAAAAGATGTGAGAATCAAAAATTCGATGGTAAATATAGTAACTCGCAATAGCTCAGCGGTAGAGCACCTGACATGTAATCAGAGGGTCGTGGGTTCAAATCCTGCTTGCGCATTACATATTTTTTCCGGAATTTGATTCTCTTAAAAATTTATTAATAAAAATTAATTTATTAATAAATTTATTTGTTTAATGGCCGAAATGTTCGAAAACCAGATAAATAAGAAAATTGGGCCAATGAAAACACACTGGCCTGTGTGTGAATATGGTGAAGAATAAAGACAAACGACTATTGTCTGGATGATAAAATTGGCCAAGACTTTCCTTGAGAATGGGGACACAAGGCCTTTTCAGGAGGTTGGTCCGTTTGCGTGTTAACGGATAACCACAAAAAATCATGGCCTCGAGCTATCGGGACAACTCAGGATTAATGCTTTTACCTTGCTGCAGAGTACAACTCGTTTCTCATTTAGAAGTGGTGAACGAAGACAAAAAAAAATTGGAGTATTTCTATTCTTGGGTGAAGTCATTAGAGGAGTGACTGGTATTGCGAAGAATACTGAGGGACTAATTTTATTAGTGATTTTTCTTTTTTTGGAGGAAAAAAAGTTCGGCCTCTGTTGATAATTTTTTTTTTTTTAGCAATTTCGTAGATGGGACGGGAAAATAATTTTTTTTCTATTTTTTGTCGATTGAAAATTTATGAGATTAGGGTTGAAATATAGTGACACGATAATATTCACTCGACACAGAATTTTTATAGAACATAATCTAAACTTGGGTGGACAGTAGAGGAGAATTTATGGGTTATGTGAACGGTAGAAATTTACTGTTGAAGGGAATTTCATCATCAACAAGTTTTTCATGGATTAATGAGCTTTTATTGATTCTTTCATTCATCAGATTTTTTTTTGAATATGAATTATTTCGAATTATTGAGGATTTATTTGAATATTTCATTTCAAAAAATTGAGGTGAGACGTGCGTATGCGTTATGTGTTGTTCCGAAGATTGCCGAAGACTGACGGAGATCCCCGAAGCCACCCAGCTTATGTCCGAAAGCGTCCGAAGACTGTTTAAAGCATCTCGAAGATGCCTGAGAGTCGTCGAACATGCCCGAAAATTGTCGAAGATACCCGAAGCCATCCGATTCATGTCCGAAGGTTGTCGAGTCATGTCCGGAGACTGTCGAAGATCCCCGAATCCGCCCGATCGATCACCGAAGACTGTCAAATTAAAGCCAGACGGTTGCCGAAGACTTCCGAAGACAGTTAAAGGTGTCCGAAGACACCCGAATATAACCGAAAGCATTGGAAAATACTCAAAGACGTCCGATTGATGGCCGAAGGTGCCCGAATGATGTTCAACGCTGTCCGAAGATGTCCGAAGATACCCGAAGACACCCGAATCATGCTCCACTCACCACAAAAATAGAGACAACTCATACCTAAACACAGTAAAATTTGCTCGAAAGATTCAATCGAATTGACTTACAACTTTCACCAAAAATAATCAAAAAAAATAATCATGAATCAGCTAATGCCGCAAAATCCGTTAACAATTCATGAGAATGAGTATACAATTAATATGCTGGAAGACAAATAGACACAAACGAGCCAACAGGTTTGCCTCCCCTTTTACCATCCCCACCCCCTTTAAAACCGAGTTCACCATCCTAACTCATTTGCCAATGTATATATACATCGTTTTCAGTACTCGCAGCTAAAGCCTGGGCGTTGTTTAACGCGAGCTCTCTTCTCAACCCCTCTTGTTTTATCCTCCAACCCTCTCCCCCTTCCACCCCCTCATTCTCCGCTAAATTCAAAACGATAGAACAGGAGTGTCACGAGTGGGAGAAAGAGAGGTCCAATAGTAGAACTGGGATGACGTGTTTTTCCGACAACATCTCTTCTTCGTCCGAGGACCGATTTAACTTGCTAATGTCCACGTATTCGTTGTATATTCATTGATGCTACTGTACAAAACAGACTAGTGCTAGTAGATAGAGACTATCTACATGTGAATTCAGCCATATATCGAAGTGGAAAATAGCCCCGAGGCTTCTATCGCTCAATGCTCGTCATTCGTTGAGGGGATTCGGTTTGGGAAAAAAAAAAACAAACGCAAAAATGAGATAATCATCGCAACTGAAAAAGCTTTTAAAAATGCTCACTTTTTCATGGCTTTTTTTTTTTTGTTTCATCGGATGTTATGAATCCCAGGGATTTTCATGAATCCTTGTTTTAACTGAGAAAAATATTTTTCCATGTTTCATTAATCCATTGAACCTCATCATTTTTTATTTTCAATTGAAATAAGCTCTTCAGTGAAATTGATATGTTTTTTTTTTTAATTAACCTCTCGGTATAAAAATCTGAAAAAAATTGGAGTCAATGAAGATATATCAGAGCGTTTTTCTGATTTTTTTCAGAATTTTCGTAAGAGCCATTATATTTTTTAAAAAATCAGTAGTAAAGGGGTAAAATAGGACGACTAAATTTTTTTTTTAATTTTTTGAAAATATCTCCGGAAATAATGGAGATACGCATTTTTTGCACGTATTCTCTTTTGTAGCTCTTAAAATTTTCTACAAAAAATGTCTCGAAACAAAAAGGAGTATCTCCTTTATTTATTGAAAAATCATCAATAAAACTGAAAAATTAAGTTTTTGGTGATAAATTTAAAATCTCTTTCTCTCTCTCTCTCTCTCTCAGCAATTGTTAACCCTCCCTTTTGATTCTCCCCTCCAAAAACCCATCAGAATATACTCTCTTCCCCTATTTTGCGCTTGCTCCAACAATTTTGTTGAATCGCCGGAACGTAATCGTTAATCGACATAAATTAAACGTGTGATTAACCACAGTTGCCGTTATCATGCGTACAAAACCAGTGTTACTGTTCTATTATTGCATTACTGGATGATCACCAAAATTAAACAAATTTTGCAGGCAGCTAGAACAAAACCCTATTCCTCCCTCCACTCAATTCCCCCTCCCCCTCCTCCCTCCCCTCTCCATGTTCATCGATTCAACCAATATTTCATGCAACGAGAATACAAAGAGAATAGATAACTCAATTATTATTGAAGCGAGAATACAAAAACGTTTCGTTGACACTTCGTGTCTATTTCATTGTTTCATGATATTGCTGGTGCACACGGACATTAAACCCATGATGAACTTTTTTTTTTTCATGTAATTCCAGTGGAAATAATAGAAAAAAAAATCCACGAGCTTTTTTTTTATTTTTTCTATTATTTATTAATTGGTGAAACTTTGATATGAACAAAATTTTGAATGAAAGGAATTGAGATGAAAGGGCGTATCTCCATTAGTTTCTGAGATATTTGATGATATATTGATGCCCGATGGGTGCCGAAGTTGTCCGAACAGGCCCGAAAGAAGGTAAAGACGTCCGAAGATATCCGAGTCATGCCTGAAGATTGGGCGAAGGGGTCCGAAGATATCCGGAGTCACCCGAGTGATGGCCGAAGATTGGACGAAGGGATCCGAAAATATCCGAAAACACCCGAGTGATGCCCTGAGAGAGCCGAAAGAGTCCGAAGATTGCCGAGTGATTTCCGGAGATTGGACAAAGGGATCTGAAGATATCCGAAGACACCCGAGTGATGCCTGAAGGCAGATAAAGTCGTCCGAAGATGCCCGAAGATTGACGGACGGGTCCGAAGATATCCGAAGACACCCGAGTGATGCCTGAAGACAGATAAAGTCGTCCGAAGATGCACGAAGATTGACGAAGGGGTCCGAAGATATTCGAAGATGCACGAACATTGACGAAGAGGTCCATAAATATCCGAAGACACCCGATCGATGCCCGAAGACATTAAATGCGTCCGAGAGGGTTCGAAGATATCCGAAGGTACCCGAGTGATCCCAAAAAAAGCCGAAGGCGTCCGAAGACGCCCGAGTGATGCCCGAAGACCCACAAAATTGTTTTTTTCATTTTTTTTGCAAATATCTTGGAAAATAATGGACATATGCCCTTTCTTGTCCTCATTTTTTGTATCTCTTGAAAATTTTGTATATTTAAGAAATCAGATCAAAGCAAAAAAGGCGTATTTTCATCATTTATTGAGATATTTGCAATCAGAGATTCTTACAAAATTGAATTATCCAATTTTACTTCACTACGAAATTTTAATGGCAATAATCAAATAATCATGATACAAATTCATGAAAAATTATTATAAATCTGGATTTAATGAAGAAATCAAGGAAAATGAAAGAATTACAATAAATGGAATTAAATTGTAATTCTCTTGTGTTATCGTGACTGAAAAATTCACTGAGAGATAAATCATAAAATAAGTTTCCGTGATTTCGAAGCATCGATATCGTATGTGACTCTCACTTTAGGGCGAGGGGAGGGGGGGTGGGGAAAGAGAGCAGCTGATCGTGACACTAGCAGCATTGAGAAACCTAGAAACTTTGGGAACAGACAAAAGAATAATTAACTGGATCGTAAATCACAGATGGGAATTGGGAGTTACGAAGTTTACTTGGATTATCCAAGGATGATCACAATCGATATCAAATCATAAATTCTCACTTAATTATGGAAAAGATGTTTTACACGATTTAAGATTCTTTTCTTTTTTAATAATCCTAGAATAAAAAGGGCATGATTCCTAGAAAAAATTAAGAAAAAAAAATTAGAATGGACATACGCCCTTTTATTATTGAGAAAAAAATATATTGTTATTAATTTTTTTTGATAATAGAAAAACGATGAAAAAATATAAATAAATTATGAAAAATAAAAAATAAAATTAGGGGAGAGCGGGGCAAAATGGACCCCCGGGGTAAAATGGACCCCGGGGCAAAATGGACCCCCGGGGCAAAATGGACCCCTCTTTTTTTTGCATAAATTTTTTTTTTCGTTGAGTGTACATTGCGTCATATCGAATACATTCAAATTTTTGTAGTCAGGAGAAGGGGTGTGAGATGAACATCGAAATGAAACTTTCAATTTTTCTATTATTTTTAATTAAGTTATGGGCACTTTTTTTCAAATTATTTTTTGCGTCATAACTAAGGCGTGGATGAGAGTTCATGATAAATATACAGGGTGATGTCGGCATCCACCTTACAAACTTAAGGGGTTTGAAGAATCGCTCATTACAATTCCAATACTGCAAGAATCAATGGAATGGGATAGAAAATTTTTAATGGATGATCCCGAGCCATAAGATTTTTTGGTATAATATACTTCCAGGATTCACAATTGAATAAAATGAGACGTTCCTAAGCAAGAGAATATCCTTTTGTGATTGGCGAATATTAATAGTTAATTAAATCAAACTCTCTTTCTTTCTCAAGGAAAAATATAGCGATTTGTTCAAGTACTATATCCATCATGAACCCTCATCTGGTCTTAGTTACGGGGCAAAAAAAGTGCCAAAACCAAGAGGATTTTTTCCCACTAGCATAACTATTTCTCAAAAGTAAAAACGAACTATTCTAGATCAATGATCGCACCTAGAATTATAACTAAAAAAGCTAAATTATACTTAGGGGAAAATGGGGTAAAATGGACACCAGGGTTAAAACGGACACGGGTTGGTTTTAGCATTTTATACGATGAAATTTACTGGAAATGGATGGAAATATTGGAGATAGATTTTTTCTGATGATTCCATTGGAAAGATGAGGAAATTTTCGATGAAAATCATATGTCAGAAGTTATTTTTTGGAATTTTTCAAAAATTTCATTTTTTCTGCAAGATTTGAAGGTGAAAGTCTTCTATTTTTGGGAAAATTTCAGTTTTTTGGGAATATCTCTGGTTCTCTTGATCGTAGCGACCTGGGGTTGATCTTAAATAAAAGGTGAGCTCATTTCCCATGGATTAATGGCGTTAAAATAGGGATAATATCAATTTTTCAAGTATTTATAGGGCAAAAACTGAGTTTCAAAAAATGATTCATAAATATTCGAACAATTGATAATATTGTTTTTAAAACCCCATAAATTCATGGGAAATAAGCTCACCTTTCATTTGAGATCAACCCCAGGTCGCTACGATCAACAGAACCAGAGATATCGCTGAAAAAGTGAATTTTTCCGATGTTCAAGAGGAAAACCTCTTCAAAACTTGGCCAAAAAAGTAAATTTTTCGAAAAATGGGGAAAAAAATTTTGACACATATTTTCCGCCTAAAATTTTCTTAGTTTTTCAATGGAATCATCAGAAAATTTCTATCTCGAACCGTTCAATTGGAGTGTCCATTTTACCCAACCTTCCCCTATGTTTACTATGTGATAGTTGTACTTGATAAATATTTGATCGTTGTTAACATATTAATTAATATATTTCATAGTCATGGTCTTTCCTGCTATATTTTTAGTTACACAGTTCGACAAATTCTCTCAGTGCATAACTCAAAATTTTACTATTTTGATTTTTACTTTGATTTTTACGTTTTTCCCGCTTTCCTCTTGATACAAGGATGTGAATGTGTTCTATCTGACTCAATGCTCACACAAATAAAAGAAAACGAAGAAAAAAAGGGGTCCATTTTGCCCCGGGGTCCATTTTGCCCCTGGGGTCCATTTTGCCCCGGGGTCCATTTTACCCCGGGGGTCCATTTTGCCCCACCCTCCCCTATTTAAAAAATTATGGGAAAAATAATTTAAAAATTATGAAAAAAAAAATACAAAAAAAATTAAGAATAATGAATTAATGAATTTCACGTGTTCTGGAAGATTTCTTGTTCATTTTTGTATTTTTTATTAAATTCAAGCTCTCATGTACATTCACAATTGCTACTTCACACGGAACGGCATATTCATGAATAAAATAAAATTGCTGTCGTCACGAGATCATTACGAGTGTATGAACAAATAGGGGGAAATTAAAAGGACATTATTTATTTAAATGAAAAAAAGAGTGATTGATGTCAATTTTTTTTTCGGTTGGGGGAAGTGGTAATTGTGAGGTAAGAGAATGAGATGGGATTTTTTTTAATGATGTCATTAAAAATTTGAGGAAATTTCCGATGAGAAAAATGGCGCAGAATTTATTTTCTAATTTTTTTGAAAAAATTAGAATTTTTTGATTTTTAAAAAATGGAGGCGTTTTAATTGAGCGGTTGGAGATAGAGATTTTCCGATCATTTCATTGGAAAGCTGAGGAAATTTTGGGTGGAAAACATGGGTCATAATTAAAATTTTTCAATTTTTGGAAAATTTTACTTTTTTGGGTCAAGTTTTGAAGGGGTAGTCCTTTTGAAAATCGAAAAAATTCACTTTTTCGGCGATATCTCCGGTTCTGTTGGTCGTAGCGACCTGGGGTTCATCTCAAATGAAAGGTGAGCTCATTTCTCATCGATTTATGTGGTTCAAATTTTTTTTCATCAATTTTTCAAATACTTATAGGCCATTTTCTGAAAATCAATTTTTGCCCCATAAGTAGTTGAAAAAATTGATAATTTTTTTTTTAACCACATAAATCGATGGGAAATGAGCTCACCTTTCATTTGAGATCAACCCCAGGTCGCTACGACCAATAGAACCCGAGATATTCCCGAAAACCTGAAATTTTTCAAAAAACAGAAGAATTTCACCTTCAAATCTTGAGGAAAAAAAATGGAATTTTTGAAAAATTCCAAAAAATAACTTCTGACATATGATTTTCATGTGAAATTTCCTCAGCTTTTCAATGAAATCATCAGAAAAAATCTATCTCCAATATTTCCATCAATTTCCACTAATTTCCATGCCATAAAATACCAAAATCAACTCTAGTCCCTTTCACCCCTTCTGTCCACATCCCCCCCCCCCCTCCCTTATTAAAATCCTCCCCCTCCCCTCACAAAATTCTAAAAAAACCCCAAATAACCAAAACTTTCTCGAGAACTAATTCATTCAGTGTCCTCTAAAAAAAATCCTCGAGATCAGAAAATGGTGCGAACATTTTCATGAAAAAAAAACCTCCCCCCCCCCCTTTCCCCTCCCCTATTCAGCAGTCTGTATAATAGAATGGCTTAGTTCATCATGCATGAGCGAGGGGATGAAATAAAACGTAGAAGATTCTCCCAACAGCAGGAATTCACCCTCTTTTTTCCCCCCCGAGAATTGCTGGTGAAAAATTTTCGGGAAAAAAGAAAGAAGAAAAAAAAAAAAAAGGTAAAAGAACTCAAATTTTTATGGGACTTCTTGAACGAGTCAGGAATTGTTTCCGCTCCAGTTGAATTCACGCGTTATAATAGTAACGATATAATAATAGACTCAGGGACAATTTTAAGGGAGAGGAGGGGGGGGGAGAGGGGAAGTGCTTGCTGAATGACGGCTAATAATGGCGTTAGGATCATCTTGTTATTCGCACGAGTAACTTGATCGTTTCAGATAATCTAAAGTTTGTAGAAATTTTCAACGAGTATGAAAATTGTTTAAGTTAATAATTGTTATTTCTGTAGTTGTAAAAGAAACGTGGTACTTATGGAAATGTTTGAGTACAGTTGGAATTAACACAGTTGGGGGATTAATGTTATTCGGTTTTATCAGTGTCTTGGGGTTTTTTTTTTTTATTTTTTTTTATTACTTTTGCTCATTATGCACATTTTATTTTCATAAATTTAATTTATTTAAAAATATTTGACAATGTGGTATATATACTGAGAGAAAATGAAGGACTTTACCAAAAATTTAGGTGAAAAATGCAATGAATGCCTCAATATATGCACAATATTATCAAAAAATAATTATTAATAAGAATTATTATTAATAATTAATATTAACAATTAATATTAATAATAATTATTAATAATTATTATTAATCATTAGTATTAATAATTATTATTAATAATTATTAATAAGAATTATTATTAATAATTAATATTAACAATTAATATTAATAGTTATTATTAATAATTATTATTAATCATTAGTATTAATAATTATTATTAATAATTATTAATAAGAATTATTATTAATAATTAATATTAACAATTAATATTAATAATTATTATTAATAATTATTATTATCATTATTATTCATTTATTGGAGACAAAAAATTCACAACTTCTTCATTAAAAAAAAAATCCCTCATTTTTATGCATCTATGAATCAAAAAAACATCGACTTTGTAAAATGAAGCTATATTCATCAAATTCTGGTGTATTTTTTTGGAAAATAAGCGAGATAGAAAAAATTTCTGTAGAATTCTTAACTTTTAGCATTCTCCTCCCTTGAAATCTCTATAAAATCAGTTTCAGGGGAAAAAAGACGTATCTCCATTATTTTTCAAGACATTTTTAAAAAAATAATACCAAAAAAAAAATCGATTTTTTTGACCTCTTCACAAATTTATTTCTTTCAACTTTTTTAAAATAGTGAAAGCTTTCACCGAAAATTCTGAAAAAATTCCAAGAGATGCTCAAGTATATATACCTTATTCCCTAATTTTTTCAAAATTTTCCATAAACCCCTTCCCTCCAAAAAAAAATCCCCTACTTTATGTTCCCATAAATTTCACATCCCTCCCACCCCCCTCCCCCCTCCCCCCAAAAAATCTCTGGACTCTATGGAATAAAGCCATAATCCCTGTTCTCAGGATATCCAACTGTTCTACGTTCTCTTCTGGAATGTAAAAAAAGAGAAAAAGAGAGAGAGAGAGAATAGAATATGGGAGTCTGGATGGTCGTGCATTTGGGCTTGCACGAAGGAGTAATGGTGTGAGCGTGGTGCGAAGTGACAATGGTTCAGTAGAAGGGTTGATAATAGTAGTAGTGGATACGATTTCAGAGATAGTGCAAAGGTGCAGGAGGATGGAAGAAGGGTAGGAAAGGCAAAGAAGAAGAAGAAAATGCTTGAAGACATGGTGGATGACAGGGGGAGAATACGGAATAGCACGTGTGTGTCCTTCCCTCCCCCTCCCCCCCCTCCCTCCTCTTTTCGAGAACTTGCCAGTGTCATGAAGTAGTGAAATGGCTCAGGCGGTAAGAAGAGTGGGAGAGGAGGGGGGAGTGAGAGAAAGGGGGTGGAGGGGAGGGAGGGGAAGAGTGGGAGAAAAAGGGGAGGGGGGAGAGAAAGGGGTCGGAGGGGCGGGAGGGGAAGAGTGGGAGAAAAAGGGGAGGGGGGAGAGAAAGGGGACGGAGGGGCGGGAGGGGAAGAGTGGGAGAAAAGGGGGAGGGGGGAGATAAAGAGGGGAGAGTGGGAAAAAGAGAGAGTGAGTGAGAAGAGAAGGAGGGGAGGGGAAAAAAGGGGGAGTGGGAAAAAGAGAGTGAAAAAGGGGGCGGGGGAGTGGGAAAAAGAGAGGGGGAGAGGAGTGGGAAAAAGAGAGAGTGAAAAGAGGGGAGGGAGGGGAAGTGGGCAAAAGAGAGAGTGAGGAGAGGGGGAGGGAGAAAAATGGAGGGAGAGTGGGAGAAGGGGGCGGTGAGAAACATAGGCAGAATGAAGAAAGGGGTGGAGAGGGGCGAGAAACGACAAGGGGGAGGAGGAGGGGGGGTGAATAGTAGATGCCCGCAGTGGAGTAGCCCCGACCTCTCTCTCTCCCTCTCTCTCTCTACGTAGTAGTGATATACTTTGGTCGGACATGCAATTAGTAGTGCTAGCGTGACTATGGTCGGGCACACACTGTAAGTGGGTGTGGGTTATACAACTTGTGTATGTGTGTGTGTATGTTTGGAGATTCTGATATCGTCTTTCTCACAACGTACACACTCTGCACTCTCTAATTCTAACGTTGGCAGACGACCTTTTACAAAAGTTTAATTTTACAAACATTTTAATGAGGGCATTTCGTCCTTTCTCAGTTTAATCACGATAGCTTGAATTATTTTCTTTTTTAAAATTTTTTTTTTCTTCAAGGTCCATTGGTTCTAGGTTTTATTCAGTAGTCGAAGAGATAAAATAGAGCAACTCGATTTTTTTTGGATTCTTTTTTAAGGATTTTTTTTTAAATGAGCCTTGTTTTCTAAGGAATTTCAAGAAATTTTCAAGATATTCTCGAAAAAATCCAATTTTTTTTTTTAAAGATTTTTTTTTTTCTTGAATTTATTTGAAAATTTCTGGGAATTAATAGACGCACGCCTTTTTTGCTTGATTTTTGCGAAGAAAAATGAAGGGTAAAAGGACGTATCTCCATTAATTTCTAAAATATTCTCAAAAAAAAAGTTTTTTTTTTTTTTTTTAATAAAAAAAAATGATTTGCTCCTTTTTTTTGGAAATTTTTCGGTAAATAAAGGACTTTTTTCGGTAAATAATATGCCTTTTTTGCTCCAAGCTGTTTTTTCAGCCCTATAAAATTATTTGCAAAAAAAATTTATACCAAAATCGCTCTATCTCGCTTAATTCCCAGAAAAATTGGAAAAAAAAGAGAAATTTTTTTTTTTTTTTTAAATAAATATCTTAAAAATTCATGAAGATACGCTCTTTTTATTCTCATCCTCATTTTTAACTCTTCAAATTTTCTATAAAAATACATTTGAGTAAAAAAAAGGCGTATCTCCATTAATTTCCGTGATATTAATCAAAAAAGATGAATTAATTTACTGAAAATAATTCAATTCAATAATTCATTGAACCACAATGATTTTCAACACGAAAAATTCTTCATCACCGCAATAAAAAAAATGCTGAAAAAGGGGGGGGGAGGGGAGGGAGGGGGGGAATGCCAGACACCTGACACACGATACGCCTATTCATAAATTATTTGGATAATAGCACCTCCACCTACTGTTTTCAAAACAAATGGTTAAATATGAATGCTTTAAAATATAGTAGTGGGCCATTAAATTACTAACGATTAATTCAACGTTAAATAAATATTTAGCCAACAAATTACTGGGCTTTTTAATCTCAATTATTGGCTTGAATAGAAAAAATGAAAAAATTATTATGAACAATTGTCAGTTAATTTATTGGAGAATTTCGAAATAAAACGTTTTTCGGTCTATTATAATGAAAATAATTTATTAATTCGAGAGATAAATTTTAGAAATGAAATTAAAATTTTGATAATTTTAATTGTGAGAGTTTTTTTAATGTTTAGGGTAGTTTTTTTCGGTGTCTTGGGATGAGATGGGCGTATCTCCATTATTTTCCGAGATATTTGAGAGAAATTAATGACAAAAAAATACTTTTTTTTCTAACTTTTTCCCAAATTTGTTCTTTACGATTTTTTTTAGCAGCGAAGACTTTCATCGAAAATTCTGAAAAAATTCTCAAAGATCCTGCGATATATATATATTGTTCCCTAATTTTTTCAAAATTTTGCATCAACCTCTTCATTAAAAAAAAAATTCATTTTCATACGTCTTTGAATTTCCAAATTTTTTTTTTTTTTCATTTTTCATACAAATTTGATTTTCACGATTTTTTTAGAAGTGAAGGCTTTCACCAAAAATTTTGAAAAAATTCTCAAAAATGCCTCATTATGTCTCCATCATCCCCAAATTTTTTCAAATTTTTCCATCAACCCTTTCACCGAAAAAAAAATTCATTTATCTTCAAAAACCCATAAATCCCCGAAAAATGGAATTTTTCCGAATTTTTCCATTTTTTTTTTGCAATATTTGATTTCAATGCAAAGAGAAAATTCCCTTTTCGTGGCACAGGACTTACGATTTAATTTGAGGATAACGACAAGGTGGCAATCAAACGGCAAGTGGGTGGAGTTTCAAAAGAAAGAGAGAGAGAGATAGATAGATAGATAGAGTTAGTAAGAGGCACTCATGTTAAAGTTTAACTCGTCGTTTGAATTAAAGACTCCAAAGTGAGAGAGTGGCTACACGTGGAGTTGGCCCACACTGGCATTAAAGTACTGGAGTTTCTGTTCCACTGAAAATGCACGTCTTTATCATTTTTGAATCTCACGATTGGCACGCAAACTTCTCATGTAAATTCGAATTTTACGGATTTTTCTCCACCGGAAAATAAAAAAAAAAAAATTTTTTTTTTTAATTTACTTAGTTGAAGAAAATCTACTTCACTCCAGATAAATTTCAATATATATAGATATAGAAATTGTGAAGGAAAATTTTGTTAAAACGCAATTTTCTGGTTACAATAATTTTTTTTTCTGTTTTTTATTTTTTTTTTAATTAAAACAGAAATTTTTCATTTTTTTCAGCAATTTTTTTCTGGAAATAACTCGAAAAATAATGGAGATACGCCCTTTTTATCCCAAAAATCCTTTTTTACAGCTTTAAAAAAGAAAAATTGTCTACAAAATAAAATTATTAAAAAAAAAAAATTAGGAAAAAAAAATGAAAAAGAAAATAAAAAACTCAAGATATAAAGGACGTATCTCCATTATTTCTCGAGATATTGAAGACTCAACTTCGTCTCGTCCTTAATGACGTTATACGTAAACTCTAGTGTAGTAAATGTATAAGAGCGTCTA
Source organism: Aleiodes alternator (assembly GCA_963921955.1). Classification (NCBI taxonomy): domain Eukaryota; kingdom Metazoa; phylum Arthropoda; class Insecta; order Hymenoptera; family Braconidae; genus Aleiodes; species Aleiodes alternator. The sequence continues at coordinate 6,597,035 of OY998114.1, forward strand.
TTTACCGTCTCATGAGATACATTCCACCCAGTAATTGCTGCTCTATCTCTCTGTATACATATATATATGTCTCTCTCTTGCTCTCGTGTACATGGACATGCGTGTTTACGCAGCTACACGAGGCTCATGAATTTTACGAGACCAAAATAATTCAATTCACAACGAAGACATTGTTATGAACACAAATTTACATACCTCGTTTGCCCCTTTTTTTCCTGTTTAAGGTAGTTTTCCAGAGTACGGTCAATAAAACAGGAAAAAATGAGGATTTTCAGGTTAGTTTTCAATTAATTGCTGTTAATTCGGGAAAATGTGTTTTAATTTACCCGAAAAAAGTGGTTAAACTATTCGAAAGTCATATCCTCAGCTTGTGAATATACTTTTTTTTTGTTTCTCGAATTTTTTTTACATTACTAATCTCGTCGAGAATTGGAGAAAATCAGTTTGCTGAATCTATTGTCTTCCAGAATTTCTCCTGGAAAGGCAGCTCTACAAAAAAATCTGAAAAAATTCACCAACAATGTAGACATGCCAGAGCATCTCTTCAAATTTTTTCAGATTTTTTCATAAAGTCCTTCACTCCAAAAAAAAATCCTTATATATTTTTCAAAAATTTCTCTTTATTAAATTCATTATTTCCCAGAATTTTTTCCAGAGACAAGTTCTTCCAGAAAAAAATCGGAAAAAATTCAACAATAATGCAGACATATTGGTGGCATTATCTCAATTTTTTCCAGATTTTTCTTGATCACATGCATGAGATAGAGAGAGAGAGAGAGGCAAATAGTTACGACTACCTTCTAATTAAAATTTCTCAATAACTATACGGTGAATTGAATATTTTTTTCTTCTATTATTTAGTTAAAATGCTGTTCTCTTCGCCAATTGTTTTTAAATAATGGGTCAACCGTGTGGTTTTTTAGTAATTTCGTTATTTCCGTCCGATTTAGGGCGTTTCATCCCCACCACCGCTATTTCCACTAACTTTGATAATTAATATCTCATAAACTGCACGGTCAAAAATTACGAAAAAATTCAGAAAAATGTAAAAAAATGTCATCTTTGATATCTAATCAAAAAAATAAGGGGTTAACTGTACTCAAATTCCTTGGTCTACTACCTTAATTCCACAAAAATTACGTTTACACAAAAATCTAAGGAATTATCAAAACAAAAAAAAAGGAGAAAAATCATTGGATGCGAGGCCAAATCACTTAGGCTCATGAATATTAAATAATTCCTTTTTTTTTTTCTTTTTTTTTTGTCAGTTCATATCCTCCTGAAAGTCATTATTTCTAATAACAGCTATCAGAATCTAGATGGGAAGGACGATCAAATTTCGTACAACTAGGGGAAGTGAAAAATCCCCTCTATTCGTGTGTACTGATACACGATCCTGATAACATATTTGTGTTTCCTACGTGATTATTATTTTCTTTTTTTTTTTTTTTTCGTTTTCTACGCTTCTTTCTCTATTATTCACTGTTCAATTAACTGTTGATTTTAATCCAAATGATTATTATCGTAATCTTCATATTTCAAGGTTTTTTTTTTGATTGACGAGTTTTCGTGAGACGGTCATTAAATGATTGATGCACCTTTTTTTTAAATTTTAATGGAAATTAAAATTAATTTGGAGACAAAAGGGCACAAGTGCAAAAAAAACGAAAAAAAAATGGATTTTTCAATTAAATCATTTTTTTGAGGAAATATCAAGAATTAATGGAGATACGCCCTTTTTACACTAACTTTTTTCGTAGAAAATTTATAAATATGAAAAAGAATTGGAGTTAAAAGGGCGTATCTCCATTATTTTCAATAGATGAGGAAAAGATGGTTGGTTTTGGTATTTTATGCTATGAAAATTACTAGAAATCGATGGAAATATTGGTGATAGATTTTTTCTGATGATTCCATTGAAAAGCTGAGGAAATTTCCCATGAAAATCATATGTCAGAAGTTATTTTTTTGAATTTTTCAAAAATTCCATTTTTTTTCCTCAATATTTGAAGGTGAAATTCTTCTGTTTTTTGAAAAATTTCAGGTTTTTGGGAATATCTCTGGTTCTATTGGTCGTAGCGACCTGGGATTGATCTCAAATGAAAGATGAGCTCATTTCCCATCGATTTATGTGGTTAAAAAAAAAATTATCAATTTTTTCAAGTACTTATAGGGCAAAAACTGATTTTCAGAAAATGGCCTATAAGTATTTGAAAAATTGATGAAAAAAAAATTTGAACCACATAAATCGATGAGAAATGAGCTCACCTTTCATTTGAGATGAACCCCAGGTCGCTACGACCAACAGAACCGGAGATATCGCCGAAAAAGTGAATTTTTTCGATTTTCAAAAGAACTACCCCTTCAAAACTTGACCCAAAAACGTAAAATTTTCAAAAAATTGAAAAAAATTAATTATGACCCATGTTTTCCACCCAAAATTTCCTCAGCTTTCCAATGAAATCATCAGAAAATCTCTATCTCCAACCGTTCAATTAAAATGTCTCCATTCTGCCCCATCCTCTCTTTTCCTGTGTTTTATCCACTCGTTTCTCCAAATATTTTCATTATTCCCATTAATTCCCCTCAAAAATTAAGCTTTTCCTTTTCTTCTCATCCTCGGACAGTATACAATGTTCACTGTACCAACCATTAATCACCTTTGTTCCTGAAGTTTCTCGTTTCGGCGTATACCCACGTGGCCCCAAAGGCCGCAGGGGTAATTAAAGCGTGAATAAATAAGGGCTAACGCGTAAATCTACGGGCTAATGGGTAAAGCGGTAAGGAGAAAAAAAAAACAATTAATTAACGCTACACTGGAGGCGCCAAACCGAACAGTGAGAATCTTCCGAATTACTTGAGAAAATAAGAAAAATTTTTGCTGAGGTTTTTTTTCGAATTTTTGGGAAACGAACTGTGAAAGGGTATGAATTTGATTTTTTTTTTAATGAAGATCTTCACGGAAAAATCTGAAAAAATTTGACAATAATAGAGATGTACTGGGGCACTTTCAGGAATTTTTTCAGATTTTTATAAGGAAAGGCCTCTTAATTAGATTCAATTAATTCATTCTTTTTCCCCTTTTTTAATGGAAAAACTGTCATTTGGACACTTTCATGAAATTGGGATTTTTTTTTCATGTGAATGCCTTCACGGAAAAATCTGAAAAAATTTGACAATAATAGAGATGTACTGGGGAACTTTCAGGAATTTTTTCAGATTTTTCTTAGGAAAGGCCTATTAATTGGATTCAATTAATTCATTCTTTTTCCCCTTTTTTAATGGAAAAACTGTCATTTGGACACTTTCATGAAATTGGGATTTTTTTTTCATGTGAATGCCTTCACGGAAAAATCTGAAAAAATTTGACAATAATAGAGATGTACTGGGGAACTTTCAGGAATTTTTTCAGATTTTTCTTAGGAAAGGCCTATTAATTGGATTCAATTAATTCACCCATTTTCCCTTTTTTCAATGGAAAAACTGTCATTCAGACACTTTCATGATGTTAATTTTTTTTTTTTTTAAGTGATGGCCTTTGTGGAGAAATCTGAAAAAATTTGACGACATTATAGATATACTGCAGCAATTTCAGGAATTTTTTCAGATTTTTTGGAAGAACCTGTCAATTAATTTAAATTAATTTCTTTCTTTTTGATGTAAGAACTATGATTTAGACATTTTTATGAAATTTAGAATTTTTTCGGGGGTGAAGACCTCTATTGAAAAATCTGAAAAAATTCAACAATGATGTGGATGTATTGACGCACTTTCATGAATTTTTTCAAATTTTTTCAAAAACTCCTTCACCCCTAAAAAAAATCCTGAATTCAATAAAATCATCTGAATGACATTTCTTCCATTAAAAAAAAACGGAAATGAATAAATTGATTTAATTTAATTCAATCCGAGTATTCATGAAGTATTCAATTGTGCTCGACATGAAATAAAAGCAATGTGTCAATTATTTGAACTGAAAACGTGAAATTATTCAGAAAATTGAGTTTCAAAATTAAATTTATCGTGAAAATTTCCTATCACTGCTCATTGAATTGACTTTGAATTAATTAAAAATTAAAAATAACAGTTTCCGAGGAATTAATTACGATTTGTGTCTCGTTAAAATGTCACTGAGTTCATTTTTTCAATAATTCAGTATTTAAAAACGTCAAAATTATTCTCAAAAGAAGAAAAGATACGTTTTTTCCAGTTTTTCCCAAAAATTACTGCAAAAAATGGAGATACGCCTTTTTTTATCCTAATGCACATTTTTCAAAAAATGAAAAAAGTCAATTTACTCCAAAAAAAAATTTCAAAAAATTGAAAAAAAAAATGCAAATAAAAAATTCTATTTTTTTTTTCAAAAAAGAAATTCTATTTTTTTTTCAATAAAAAAAATTCTATTTTTTTTCAATAAAAAAAATTCTATTTTTTTTCAATAAAAAAAATTCTATAAAAAAAAAAATCTATTCCCCCCCCCCTTTTCCACCCCCTCTTTGTGTGTAACTGAAAACTTGTAAATTTTCCCGAATTTCCAATGATCGTCTATGTCCACAAATTGGTCTCGTTAGTGTCTAACTCGTAATTGCACTGTATCCGCAGAGTAACCCCAGAAACTGACTATATATTCTCCACAAAAGAGCCGCAGAACAGTCAGAGGAGAGACATGATAATTTTCCCATTTATTCGTGGTTATTTTCTCGAAAATACTTAACCATTTGATCTTTATCTTTCAATTATTTTCCTCCAAAAGCGCTTTTTTGTTGCAATTTTTAGGGGAAAAAGGACATCAATTGAAAAAGCGCATGAGCCCATGTATTCTTTATAATGAATAGACGTGAGTCCATGAATTCCCTTTTTGCTACTTCAGAATCAAAAAAAAAAATGGGAAAATAAATTCATTTACTTAAATATTTTTCTATAATATTTGGAAAAAAAACGATTTGCAGCTCAACTAGAGACCGTCAAGGGCTCGACCAGAGCTCGACCGAAGCTCGACCACAGATCGTCAAGAGCTCGATCATAAATCAACCACAGCTGGTTGAAAGTTTGACCAGAGCTCAACCAAAGCTTGACCAGAGTTCGACCGGAGTTCGACTCGACCTCAACAATAGCTCGTCAAAAGTTGGACCAGCACTTTACAAGAGTTGGACCAAAGTTCAGCAAGAGCTCGACAAGAGGTCGACCACTGCTTGACCGGAGTTCGACCAGAGCTTGACCATAGCTCGACCAACACTCTACCAGAGCTGGACCAAAGTTCAGCAAGAGCTCGACCAGAGCTTAACCGGAGTTCCACCATAGCTCGACCGAAGCTCGACCGAGGCTCGACCGAAGCTCGACCATAGTTCGACCGAAGCTCGACCATAGTTCGACCGAAGCTCGACCAAAACTCTACAAGAGTTCGACTAGAGCTAGACAAGAGCTCAACAAAAATTCGACCGGAGCTCGACAAGAGCTCAACAAACGTTCGACCAGAGCTCGACAAGAGCTCGTCAAAAGCTCGATCATAACTCCACTACTCATCCTGCAGCTCAAATCCGAAACAGTCTTCAGCCCGACAAGAGCTCGACCAGGGCTCAAATTTATTTTCAACCGAAGTAAAAAATCGTAAAAATGCTACCTTTATCTCCAATACGCTCTTTTCGGTCCAATCCATTTTCATAGATAATTCCAAGACTCACAAAAAAAAAGATTTACATCAAAAGGGCCTATCTCCATTATTTCATAAATATCCACAAGAAAAAAAACTCGAAAAAGAAATGAATTTCATAATAAACTCAATATTCCCTAGAATAAAATAATATTCCCCAGATAAAACAACTTAACACATACTACATTTATTAAATGAATTCCTTGGGAGGCTAAATACAATCTCAGTGAGAACGAGCACTTATAATTTTTCCCAAGAGGCCAACTATATCCTTACCTCATACTATTTCCCCTATATGTGACCGAAAGTTGGTGTTTATCGCCCATGAGAGTAGTCAGTGTTGATTTTGTTTTGGAAGAGATTGGAAGGGGGAGAGGGGCGGAAGGGAGAGTGGGGGGTAGGGGAGGTATATAATGGCTACATAACATATATCTTTCACGCAACTACGGCTCTAACGTATCGTATCTATTCAGAAATTCTCTTTTGTTACTCGATATGCTACGTTTCAATTGCACACATAGCTCATACCTTTTTTTTTTTTTTTTTTTTGGAACACAAAAAGGTGTGTGTTTACACTGGACAAAGTTTTCTGTGTACAATGGAAAAATGAGAGGATATCCGAAACTCTGTGTACATTTTTTATTTACTCATGTGAATATTTGTTTTTTATCATTTTTTTAGATTATCTCATTGGAGAGGAAAAATGAAATTAATCGAATAATTTCCACTTTTTTTTATCCTCTTCTTTAATGGAAAATTGGTTAAATGGAAGTATCGAGTTTGATGCGATATCTCGAGGTCGAGATATGGCATCGATTAATCGATATTTGCAAATAATCGATCGAAGGTCCGGGAGGAAGGGAAACTGGGGAAATGGAACTATCGATTAGTTGATGCGATATCTCGAATTCAATTCGAGATGATCGAATCGATTAATCGATTTATGGAAATAATCGATCGGAAGTCTGCTTGCATTGAGAAATGGGCATAATGGAATATCGAATGGCATGCGATATCTCGAATTCGTTTCGAGATATCGCGATAGTATCGATTAATCGATATTTCTTCTCGACAAGAGCAGATGAAAGGTAGCTGTCGATTAGGATGAGATGTGTCGAATTCAATGCGAGATATCGTGTCGATTAATCGATATTTGAGAAAGATCGATTAATCGATATATGGAAATGATTGATTGATCGATATGTGAAAATGATCGATTAATCGATATTTGGACACGATCGATCAATCGATATGTGTAAATAATCGATTAATCGATATATGGATACGATCGATTAATTGATATTTGGACATAATCGATTAATCGATATATGGATACGATCGATTAATTGATATTTGGACATAATCGATTAATCGATATGTGAAAATAATCGATATCCAAGAATAATCGATCGGAAATTAATGCGATATTTGCTTCATATCATTAGATTAAATTGAAAAATAGAAATATAAATTAATAAATTAATGCAGCTGCACGTAGCGCCCTTTCAATTTCTACTTTTCATATCAAAACCATTAAAATTCTGCAAACAGTTGAAACAATCGGCTTCACACGGCACTGACCGAACTTCGTAGGATGCCCTTCTAATCCTCTTTTTGACTCTATCCAATATCAAAGTTTGCAAACTGAATGAAATTCAATCCACCAACTCGAAACTCAACTCAATACGAAAATTTACAAATTCAGAACTCGACTATGTGAGCGATCTTTGTCATCACGACACAACCGCACACAATTGTCACTGTATTTGAAACTCATAAGTGTAGTACTTACTGGGTGTTAATACGTGACAACAATGAGAACTTCAATTTCTGTACATTTAGTAGAATTTAACTGTAGAATTAGATTTATAGTTAATAAATTTAGTAGCAAAAAGGTGAAAATAGAATAAAAATCTATTTTTTAAAATTCATTTTTTTGTTAAATATCTCCCAAAAAAGGGCGTATCTCCATTATTAGTCTCCTAGACATTGCACAAAAAAATAAAAAATAATTTCCCACATTTTTTTCCATTTTGTTTTAATTATTTACCCAACAAAAATGACGCATTAGCACATGTGTCTACTATCCAGGCCTTGGGAGACACTCATAAAAGACTATGGAAAAGTGATAACTCTCTTTTCACGTTGCATTTCAATTTAAAAGTAATACGAACCACACATCGTGTGTCCTCATTCTCGATGAAAACCAACGCGTCTCTCTCTCTCTTTCTCTCTTCTGCAGAAGAAATACCTACTCCGCATGGGCTTCGTGGCAGTAACGAACACCAGACAGATACCATCAGTCGAGAAAAGGAAGGGGAGGGGGGAATGGAGGAGCGGGGGAAGTAGTTGTAACGTGTGAGAGGCTTGAGAAGCGTAGGAAGGCGGAGGAGTGGGGGCATTTGACCGAGACCGGGGGGCGGAGAGGGGGAAGGGGACGAGGCAGTACCCTGCATTCATCCGAGCAGATAGCATCACTTGTTAAATCCAGCCCTAGTCCACGAACTTCGCGTTTACCATCTTTTTTTTTTGCGTTTGGTTGCAGCAACTAACCTGGAGGGCAATACTGGCCAATGCTTGCTACATTGTACTGACACATGAGATAGCGTGAGTTCACCTACCTCGTGCTTGTAACCTCTTCTCTTCTGTCTGGATGGATGGATAGATGGATGTATGTGTGGGTGTCTGTTAGTAATGTCTCTGTCTCTCTTGGGTTTTGCTCATTCGGTAGTCGATGCAACGAGGGTTAGGAATTAGGGGGAGGGGCTCGGGTGTCAATACGTCAGGCTAGGGATACTAGGCTCTTGAGTTAAATCCTTTGAATCTATATAACCTCAATTTTATTTGGTTCTTTTGGCGAATTTGGGGAAATAGGGAGGTGAGGGCTGTTTTGAGGATTTTTTTGGGGGTGAAGGACTCTGAGGAAAAATCTGAAAAAATTCGGGGATGTTGGGGACGTGTTGGGACATCTTCAGGAATTTTTTCAAATTTTTTCATGGAGCCGCCGTTTTTTTAAAAAATTTTGAAAAAGCGATGAATTTAAAAAAGTTGTTTCACGTCTATATGACCAATTGGAGTCGGTGCAAACTGAATTTTTTTTATAAAAGCCGCGGCATTATGGAAAAATCTGAAAAAATTTGGGGATAATAGGGACATGCTGCAGCATCTTTAGGAATTTTTTCAGATTTTTCTAATGAAGGGCTCATTCTGGAAAAAATCGCCAAAGGGGAGAAACTCAATTTTCGATGGAGATGATAATTTTTTTTGCGTGAAACTTGCGGATTTAAATGCCGCAGTGCAGAGAAATTTCATGGAGAGGAAAAGAAAATATGTGTTCTGATGAACTTTACCCCTCTTCATACTTGCACACATTTGGGGGCTATAGAGAGAACAAGTTCTCGGAAATGTAGAACTAACTCGGATTCCTCCACACTTACTCCACTCAAGTTCTTGAGAGTTTTGAAGGGAGAGGTAATTCTCGTCTTTATATCAATAGTAGATATCATTCCACTGGATAATTTTGTTAGTAGTGCACATGACTGAGAAAATTTAGTATTGAAGAAATAAAATCAAATATTAGATGAAAAAAAAATAAAAAAATAAAAGGGAATAAGTTATGTCAGTCATATTTTAAGAATATCTCGAAAAATAACGGAGATACATAAAGAACCTTTATTTCCTTTTATTTATTAAGAAAAATGACGTGAATTTTCAATGTTTAAAGAATATCACGGAAACTAAACGAGATGGCGCCATAAGGAACTTGCATATTTAATTTTTGATTTTTTTTCACTGCAACTGACCAATTAGGATTAGTTGAGTATATAAAAAAATAATAATAATTAAAAATGCTTGTTTATGTTTTTTTTTTACTTTGAAAATGAATAAATTTCAAACAGCCAGAAAGCGGAAGTGACGTCGATATACCATATAGTTTTGAAAAGTGTCATTAGCTGGCGCTCCAGCTCCAATGTGATTGGTCAATGCGTATACTCTGTATGATGCTGAGGTTATGTAGTGGATATAGAGAATCATTAGAATTTTGTTTATGAAGTTTTATTATTCACGTAATGTCTGAAGTAGACGAAAGCATCATCGCAAAATATCTTTAAAGTTGATTTGGGAATGCGTATGGATTGTTTAGCACTGATATTCGAGTTCTCTCAACTCACGCTAGACAGCGCTGCCGAATCATTTGGTATTATGACGTCACTTCCGATTAATCGTCGTTCAAAAAAAGCAATTTTTAATAATTCATAGTTCATTAATTAAGCAATTAAAGAAAAATCATGATTTTCTCATTTGAAAAAAAAAAAGTGATTTTGTCTTTTTACTTTCTCAAATTTCGCGACTCAAAAAATTTTACCAAACCAATGAGAATATTGTTAACCAAAAACGTAACGGATGTGTGTAGCTTTGATGTCCTCAACCAGAAAAACGGAAACTGACATGGACACTGGTACTGACGACACTACCAAACAAAAATGGAATGCTAGTTCACTATTTGCAGCATCCATATATATATATATATATATGTATATATGTCCATATATATATAAATAAATATAGAGATGGATATATGCTGAAAATTGAAATGAAAGGGGATGAGAAAGATGGGAAGAGGGGCAGAGGGGAAAAAAGAGGAGGAGGGGAAAAAAGGGGCGGGTGGGGGGGGGTGTGCACGAAACGTGTGAGTCCGATGACAGGAGAACCACGAGTATACGCAGAACCACGAATGCATAAATCCTCTCTGGCTGACGAGTCTCATTGTTTTTACGATTTACATGCTCCAACAATATTTGTGTATTTGTACTGTCGATTGGCATTATCGACATTTCACCTCTCCCATCTTTCAGCCCCACCCCATGGCGCTTCTTCCCCCCTTTTCCTCTCCCTTCTCCCTATCCTCCTTTTTTTTCGGCGCTTTTTCGAGGACCAAACTTTGAAGGATTGATTCGAGGGCAACACTGCCATTGATATTTGGATTTAACTGGAAAATGTGTAAAATATTTTTATATTTTTTAATTTTTAAATGGCGACTCTTCGGAAAAATCTGAAAATATTCAGAGAGATGCTATCACAAGTTCTCATTATCCCCTAATTTTTTCAGATTTTTTTATAGAGCCGCCGCTTTTTTAGAAAGTTTTTTGACAATTATTTTACGTTTGTATGACCTATTGAACTTTGCAAGATTCGCAGAGTGAATTTTTTTTTCAAAAAGCGGCAGCTCGAGATAAAAATCTGAAAAAATTTGAGAATACTGGGGAGATGCTAGGGAATCTTCATGAATTTTTTCAGATTTTTCAAAAGAGCGGCTCAATATAGAAAAAAAAATTCGAGTTTGATTTTGAATTTTTGGCCCAAAAGTGTTAAATTTTTGGAGAATTTGCCAAAAATATATTATGGCATATGTTTTCCGGGTAAAATTTTCTCAGTTTTTCGATGGAATTAACTAAAATGTGCTATCCCCCCTCCCTCCCTCCTTTTAAGCAATTTTTATAATGTAGAAACCGAAATTTCCCTAAAAAATTCACTGAATTCAATGAACAAAGAGAAATAACTGCAGTCGCAATAAATCAAGTGCCTCTTCACCTTCACATTATACATGAAATGTAAGATAACGCATTATTACCAACATAAATTCCTCAAGTAATGCACCTCGACTGACAAAATATTCAAACGATTTAAATTTTGTTCCTGATGCAATACACAGATAACAGCTATCTCCAACTTCAACTGAAGGAAAGAAAATAAAATTAAATAACTGAAGTTGTGAAAATTCACCAGAAAACTTCATTTAAAATGAATTTTACCAAATAAAATAAATAGCACTATTAAAGAATAATTATTGGAAATATAAAACAGAAAAATTCCATCATTCGCCTACTTTTTTTTGGGAATAACTAGAATTCACGCTTACAGTTGTTGAAAATCCTCTAAAAAGAAGGAATTTATTAAAATTGGGCTATCTCGTTTAGTTTCCGAAATATTCATCGAAAAATTCAATGTTTTTAGTAAAAAAATCGAAATTAGCCTCGAATTTTATTTTTTACTCTCGAACCCTTCTTTCAAAAAAACTAAAAAAATTCAGGAAGATTTTCCATCATGTCTCCATTATTCCCAAATTTTTTCAGATTTTTCCGAGGAATTGCCGCTTTTTCAAAAATAAATTTCACTTTGAGCAGAGTTCAATAAATAATATAAACGTGAAATGATTTTTTTTTATTTTCAAAAGGCGACTCTTCGGAAAAATCTGAAAAAATTCAGCAAGATGCTTTCACAAATTTCCATTACCCTCAAATTTTTTCAGATTTTTCCAAAAAGCCGCGCCTTTTTTAAAAAAATATTTAATTTTGGGCGAAATTTTGAGTTGACAAGTGATGTACACACAAAATAATTTTTGAAAAATTTCTAAAAAAGGGGCGACTCCATGAAAAAATCTGAAAAAATTCAGGAAAAAGCTCTGATACATTTCCATTATTCCCAAATTTTTTCAGATTTTTTCTCAAAACCGCAGCTTTTTAAAAAATCCCATTCAACCCCCCTTTCCCCCCATTTGTATCTCATTTCGTATGCTTCTGAGAAAAAGACACTTCGAACCCATAGATCAAAAAGTATTTTTTCCCCATGAACTAGAGAGATTTTATTGTTCTCAATGAAGAGACTTATGTATGTGAGAGATAAAGATATATGTGACAGTATTATGCGACTTTTACACATTATTCCACTTGGAAACGGTGGAAATAACTGCCACACGTGTGTCCATATATCTAAGATTTGGAGTATTCACATGGAAAGAGAGTTTTTTCTCTTCTACCTTGGACAAAAATCTCTGTTTTTATCCTTCAAGTATAGTATATTTTAATCTACAGTAGTTTCCAGTACTTCAGCATGTTCTCAGCCAACAATGAATAATACTTTTATGTATGAAGAAACTTTGTGATGATATAAATCAGGAAATATTCAAGAATTGCATAAAAAATTTGGTTGAATTATTGCAAAAAAAATTGAGGAAATTCACTTTTTTATTTTTATCCATGAAGAAAAATTAAGTTGACTATATATATGTTATTGGACAATAATGTAGATGTTTCGCAGCATCTTCCTGAATTTTTTCAGATTTTTTACTGAACTCGCCGCTTTTTTAAAAATTATAAAATTGCTAAAAACGGATTTTTTGATTTGTGTGATGGATTGCACTCTGTGCAAAGTAAAATATTTTTTTTTGAAACGGCGACTTAGAGGAAAATTCTGAAAAAATTTGAGGAGGATGTAGATATATCACACCACATTCCTGAATTTCTTCAGATTTTTTGAACAACCCGCCGCTTTTTTCAAAATTCTAGAATTCTAGAATTTTGAAAAACGAATTTTTTTATTACTGTGACGAATTGAGCTCTTTACAAAGTGAAATATTTTTTTTTTAGAACGGCAGTACAACGAAAAAATTTGAAAAAATTTGATAAGAATGTAGATATATCACACCACTTTTCTGAATTTTTTCAGATTTTTCTATGGAGTCGCCGCTTTTCTAAAAATCCTAGAATTTCAATGACACTATTTTACGCCAAATGAACAATTAAACTTTGAGCAAAGTGAAATATTTTATTTTAAAAAACGCGGCTTAAAGGAAAAATCTGAAAAAATTTGACGAAAATGGAGACATATCACACCATTTTCCTGAATTTTTTCAGATTTTTCCTTCAAGGCAATGAAGAATAAAGTAATCCATCAAAATTGATGTGAATTATTTCGAGAAAAATTGAGAAAATTCACTCTTTTATTTTAATCAACCAAGAAAAATCAAGTGAACTCCAATTTTTTTTCACTCTAAAATAATTTTGAAGCTCTCGAAATGCTCTACAGAACAAGCTTAGGCCCAAAAAGGGCGTATCTCCATAATTTTCCAAAAGATTTCCACAAAAAACTCTTAAAAATAACAATTTTCCCTTTTTTTTCTTTCTCGAAACATGAAAAGTATTTTATTTCTTATTTATTTTTTCGTATTTTTTCAAGGAGAAAAAAAACAAAAATACTCGCAAATTCTAGTGACTCAACAACTGAAATGCTCGAGTATTTTTCAAGTACAGCTGACCTAAAATCGATTCGTGTATAACGCTTTTCCCCACTGAGAAACTAAAGGCAGACAACGATATCCGCAAGATCTTTTGAAGTTACCAGTCTAGAATACGTAGTTTCGTATCAGCGAGTACACACAGTAACCTACCTTTCTACTCCTCCACATCTTATCTACCCCCCTCCCCCCCCCCCTCCTCCTCCTCCTCCTCCTCGTATTACCCACAACCCTATGAATTTATTTTGAGCAACCGATACGGTCACACCGCCCTCTCATGAAATTCAAAGCCTTTTTACAACGTACGACTACTCCCACGTGTACAAATAAAGCACATATATGTTATATATATGTGTGATATGTATGTCATCGTCTTGGGGACAAAGTGGCGTATGTCCTGTGTATAAGCATAACACTTACGCGTCTTTATTACGGTTGATGATACATTTTTTTTAGTAAAAATCTTAAAATTCGTGAAAATTATTGTGTCAGTAATTGCAATATTTTTTTTGGAAAAAGCGGCGGTTTTGGGGAAAAATCTGGAAAAATTTGAGGATGATGGAGATGTGATGGACCATGTTCCTGAATTTTTTCAGATTTTTTGGAGAACTCGCCTTTTTTTTAGAAATTCTAGAAGTTTGGAAATTGAATTTTTTTATTTATGTGACGAATTGAACTCAGTGCAATGTGAAATATTTTTTTTTCAAAGTGGCGGTTTGAAGGGAAAATCTGAAAAAATTTGATAAGAATGTAGATATATCACACCACTTTCCTGAATTTTTTCAAATTTTTCGAAAAACTCGCCGCTTTTTCAAAAATTCTAGAATTTTGAAAAACGAATTTTTTATTTATGTCACGAATTAAACTCTGTGCAAAGTGAAATATTTTTTCTCAAACTAGCGGTATAACGAAAAAATCTGAAAAAATTTGATAAGAATGTAGATATATCACACCACTTTCCTGAATTTTTTCAGATTTTTTGGAAGTCTCGCCGCTTTTTTAAAAATTCTACAATTTTTTAAACGAATTTTTCATGAATGTGACGAATTGAACTCTGCTCAAAATGAAATTTTTTTTTTAAACGCAGCTCCAAGGAAAAATCTAAAAAAATTTGACGAAAATGTAGACATTTCAGACCATATTCTTGATTTTTTTCAGATTTTTCATTCCAGGCAATGATAAAAATGTGTATTCTTTTGAAGTGACATTTTTTTTCCAATGTTTTATTTATCACCTATTTGTTCCATTATTCGCAAGGACTTATCGCTGATCTCGTACATTTTATCAATCCTCTCTGTGTGTTTACGCTGTCATTTAGAACATATGTTTCAAAAAAATTATCATAATTCTTTTGCTCTAGTCACGTCATGCTATCAAAAGTTCAACAGTCTTTGAGATACGGAAAAAAGGACATTTTCCTGTCGGAACAAATAATAAATCGGGTATAAAAAGAAGAATTATAAGAAATCACTGATGCCCATAATCTAATTATCCTTCTGAAATTCACAGAAATATATACTAAAACGACGCTACATATATACATTTTTTTGAGATTATTTGAGGAAAGGTTTTAGTTCGATAATTCGTATTTTTTGTGAGTAATTTTTTTTTTTCAAAGCGGCAGTATGAGGAAAAAATCTGAAAAAATTTCATAAGAACGTAGATATATCACACCATTTCCCTGAATTTTTTCAGATTTTTTACTCATCTCGCCGCTTTTTTAAAAGTCCTAGAATTCCAAAAATTCATTTTTCATTCACGTGACCAATTGAACTTTACTCAAAGTTAAATATTTTTTCTCAGATCGGCGGTATAACGAAAAAATCGGAAAAAATTCGACAAGAATATAGATATATCACACCATGTTCCCAAATTTTTTCAGATTTTTTACTGAACTCGCCGCTTTTAAAAAAATCCTAAAATGAATGAAAAATCATAAAATCACTAAATATCAATGAATTAAATTTTTATTTTCACAAGAAAAAAGAAATTGTAAAACTTTAAAATCAAGATAGAATTATTCTGCAGATTCACCTGCTCTCATTGTAATCGGCCTTGATAAAATGAGCTGCACGTTCACCGATCATTGACATAGTTGCATGTGGATTACCCGAGATCATCTAGAAATACAAACAGTTGTTTAAAATGAAACGATGTAAAATCGATAGTTTGAAGTGAAATTGTTTTACCATTGGTATTATTGAAGCATCAGCAACACGAAGGCCATCAATTCCATGAACTCGAAGTTTTGGATCAACTACTGCCATTGGATCAGACGATGGTCCCATTTTGCATGAACCCCCCTGATGATTCTCTGTTCTTGTATTTATGTGTACAGCACATCTGAAGTATTCATCAGAGAGAAATTCGTATTGGCTGCATTGTTGAAGTGGTTTATTTGCTACTTTGAGACCCTTTGCTCTCATTGCTTTTGAATTGGCTAGATTAAGAAGAACGTGCATGCCCTCCATCAATACATCCACATCCTCGGGCTCTCCGAGATCATTGGACCAGATTATTGGATGCTGCAGAGGATCAGCAGAGGCGAGTGAAAGAATTCCTAGAAATTGGGGGAAATTAAATGAATTTTGTTTTTTTAAAAAGCGGCGGTTTTGAGAAAAAATCTGAAAAAATTCGAGGATGATGGAGATGTGATGGACCATCTTCCTGAATTTTTTCAGATTTTTTAATCGAGTCGCCGCTTTTTTAGAAATAATAGAAGTGGGCGAAAATAGCTGACGTGGTATGAGCAATTGAAATCTGAGGGAAATGAAATTGTTTTTTGAAAAAAACGCGGGAGCTGGAAAAAATCTGAAAAAATTTGGGAATGATGGAAATGTGTCACAGCATTTTCATGATTTTTTTCAGATTTTTTACGAGACTCGCTGCTTTTTTTTGCTAAAGTCTAAAATTTCTAAGATTTATTGGGTTCGATGAGCAATTGAAATATTTTCTTTCGAAATGGCGACTGTGATAAAAAATTTGAAAAAATTTGATGAGTATCTAGATATATGAGACCAGCTTCCTGAATTTTTTGAGATTTTTCCCTAGATCTGCTGTTTATTGAAAAATCCTGGAATTTCTAGTAACTATTGTCCATGACACGAGCAGATCAACTCTACTTGAACCGGAATATATATATATTTTTTTTCAAAACGGCAGCTTTTCCGAAAAATCCGAAAAAATTCCCCGAAAATGTGAACACCTCTCTCCACTTCCCCGAATTTTTTCAGAATTTTGTCTTCACCCGCCGCTTTTTAAAAAATCCTAGAACTCCTAGTGACTTTTTCCATCACCTAAGCCATTCAAATTAACAAAAACCGAAATATTTTTTTTTCAAAACGGCGCCAGTTCCAAAAAATCCGAGAAAATTCCCCAAGAATGTGAACATCCCCCTCCACTCCCCCGAATTTTTTCAGAATTTTCCCCTAGCCCGCCGCTTTTTAAAAAATCCTAGAACTCCAAGTAACTATTTCCCATCACCCTAGCACTTAAACTTTACCTCAAACCAAAATATTTTTTTTCAAAACGGCAGCACTTCCAAAAAATCCAAAAAAATTCCCCAAGAATTTCACCACCCCCCTCCACCCTCCCAAATTTTTTCAGATTTTTCCCTTAACCCCCCGCCCTAAAAAAAATCCACTTACCCCTAGCCTTGGCATGAAGATTGACAGCGGTGAACCGCACTGACCTATTGCTGCCATACTGGTCCAGATCAACATCCCCATAAGTCCGACAAGAAGCCTGATACCCCGAGAAGAATATCTGAATGTCCGGAAAGTCCGGAGTAGTGTATTTCGACGCGAGAATAGCTGTGACTTGAGCCAATCCACTGGAGGACATTGGGCCCGTCTGATTGGCCAAATATTCGGCAACATTATCAAGAGAATAGCCACTCCCACTTTCTTCTGGCAGAGTAAAGTCAATGTTGTAAGAAACGTGATTGTGAAGATTTTTCCCAACTCCAGGGAGATCTAGGACAACTGGGATTTTCACGTTTTCCAAGTGTTCTTTTGGGCCTATACCGGACAGCAAAAGGAGTTGAGGGGAGTTTACAGCGCCACCAGCAACCACCACTTCTTTTGTGACTGGAATCGTCTCTTTTTGACCATTTGCGACAAATTCGACGGCAATGACCTTCTGACCCTCTGTTACTATTCGCGTAGCAGTTGCATTGATGATAATGTCCAAATTTTTCCTCTCTCTGATTGGCCGGAGAAATGCGGCTGCACTGCTCTGCCTGACGCCGTTTTTGCTCATCGTTTGGGCGATATTGAAGCCGAGGATCTTTTCCCCCACCATGTCTTCGGTTGTACCGTAACCGGTTTCTTCTGCTGCTTGGAGGATCGTCTGGGCGAAGGGGGGCTGATAGGGGAATCTAGAGAAAGGGGGTGATTAGAGGGGGTTGAAGTGAAGGGGGATTTTTTTGGGGGTGAAGGGGTGGCGGGAAAAATATGAAAAAAATTGGGGATGGGGGGGATATGTTGGGGTGTCTTGTGGAATTTTTTCAGATTTTTCTGAGGAGCTGCTTATTCAGGGGAAAATAGAATGTAAAGTTGGAGTTAGGGGGGTTGAGGTAGAGGGGGATTTTTTTGGGGGTGAAGGGGTGGCGGGAAAAATATGAAAAAAATTGGGGATGGGGGGGATATGTTGGGGTATTTGGAAGAATTTTTTCAGATTTTTCTGAGGAGCTGCTTATTCAGGGGAAAATAGAAAGTAAAGTTGGAGTTAGGGGGGTTGAGGTAGAGGGGGATTTTTTGGGGGTGAAGGGGTGGCAGGAAAAATCTGAAAAAATTTGGGGGTAAGGGACATATGTTGGGGTGCTTTGGTGAATTTTTTCAGATTTTTCTGAGGAGCTGCTCATTCAGGAAAAAATCGCAAGTGATGTTGGAGTTAGGAGAGAGAGGTAAAGGGGTATTTTTTTGGGGGTGAAAGGGTGGCGGGAAAAATCTGAAAAAATTTGGGGGTGGGGGGGATGTGTTGGGGTGTCTTGGAGAATTTTTTCCGATTTTTTCGAGGAGCTGCTCATTCAGGGGAAAATAGAAAGTAAATTTGGAGTCAAGAGGGTTGTGGTAAAGGGGATTTTTTGGGGGTGAAGGGGTGGTGGATAAAATCTGAAAAAAATTGGGGGTGTCAGGAATGAGTTGGGGTATCTTGGAGAATTTTTTAAAAATTTTCTGAGGATTTGCTTATTCGAAAGAATCTAGAGAAGAGAGGAGATTAGAGAGGCTTGAGGTGAAGGGAGATTTTTTTAGGGGTGAAGGGCACTAGAGAGAAATCCGAAAAAATTAGGGAAGAAGGGGGACACATAGAGGCATCTTCCTCAATTTTTTCAGATTTTTCCATAGAACTGCACATTCAGGAAAAAATCACAAGCAATACAAGTACCGTTCAACAGTCATTGGACCACCGGTTCCATGCACTTTATTTCCAACCCTCGCAGTCTCCCTATTATCCTCGGACTTCATGAAGAAAGGAATGACCTAAAGAAGGCAATTAAGCTGCAGGAGTCATCTGTTCAATAAAGAAAATGCAGAAACCTTAAAAAAAACTTACATCATCCCAGGACCAGCCCTCGTTTCCCATTTTAACCCAGTTCTCGTAATCCGCTGGATTACCTCGATGATAGGCCATTCCATGGTGCACTGTGGTACCCCCCAAAGTTCGTCCACGTGGCCAATAGCAGGAGTTATTGGTTCCCAAGCAGGCGTAGGACTCGTTCGTCGTTTTATACTGCCAATCAATATCACTATCTGCAAAATTTATAATGAAAAGAAAAAAAATATTACTATCTGCAAAATTTTTATAATTCATCCAAGTATCTCATCTTGTGATCATTGCCAATGGAATATCTCAGAAAATAATGGAGATACGCCTTTTTAACCCGAAATCTTTTTTGCAGAGATTTTCAAGAGCTACAAAAAAGAATTGGGGTAAAAATGACGTATCTCCATTATTTTCTGAGATATTTCGTTACAAATGAGGGGATAAGCGAATTTTGAATGTTTTTGGAATTTTTTTTGGACAGAAGAGGTCCACAAAAAAATCTGAAAAAATTTGGTAACAATGGAAATGAATCAAACCATTTTCCTGAATTTTTTCAGATTTTTTACTATCCTCGCCGCTTTTTTAAAAATCCTTGAATTATCAAAAAACCATTTTACGTCATATGAGCACTTGAACTCTGGGCTAATTAAAATATTTTTTTTCAAAACGGCGGTTCGTAGAAAAAATCTGAAAAAATTTGATAACAATGGAGACATATCAGACCATCTTCCTGAATTTTTTCAGATTTTTCTATCAACTCGCCGTTTTTTGAAAAATATCCTTCCGAAAAAATTCCATTAGTGAAACAGTAAGTCCCCAAAAAAATAAATTCATTCATAAAAACTTAATGATTTTCAATGAAATTGAATTCAATTATTACGTATATAAGTTCCAAAGTTTGATGGAATTTCTGCACCAGTTGGCTCATCCGGGCCAGCTTCCAGAAGTAGTACATTCCAATCTGGTATTTCACTTAATCTAGCTGCAACTGCAGCTCCACCAGCACCAGCTGTCATTTCGTAATAACGATAGAGTTATAGCAATTGATTTCAATAATTGATTAATTTTATTTTTTATTTTTTTTTTCATCTTACCTCCAATAACGATAAAATCGTAGGAAGATTGTGGAATATCGGTTGGAATGATGCGACCGCATCTATCTCCAATTGCTGGACTCTCATCGAATAAATTAGTAGCGACATTCAGAAGAAAGGCGAGTGTCGTGATGTTCGTTGGACACACGTCCAGCAATGGAATTCCACCGGAAAATTGATTTCCGCAATAGGCAGGTGTGAAATCCGTATTTGCTTGTGCCTGAAATAGTTAAATATTCAGAAATTTATTTGAATTGAAAGAAAAAAAAAAGAAATTAAAACATTTTTTCTTAAATTTTTCCCTTGAATTAAACAAAAAATTGGTGAAAGGGAACTATCGAATAATATGCAAGTATCTCGAATTTATTGCGAGATATCGCATCGATTGATCGAATTATCGATTAATCCAAAAATTCGATTATTCAAATTGTGGATCATTTCAAGAATTCGATTAATCGAATTATCGATCGATCCAAAAATTCGATTAATCGAATTATCGATCGATCCGAACATTCGATGAATCGAATTATCGATCTTTTCGAAAATGCGATTAATCGAATTATCGATTAATCCAAAGATTAGATTATTTTTATCGAAAAATCCGAAAATTCGATTAATCGAATTATAGATAGATTCGAATTTCGATTAATCGAACATTGACATCGATTAATCGAATATTTGAAATTGTACGATCAAAAGTTGACTCCTTTAAACTGAAACGGGCGAAAACGGAATCGAATTAGTAATCCATCTAAAATCGAGTTAATCGATTTTCCACATCGATTAATCGAAACCTTAAAATTTATCGATTGTGGAGCTGATCCCTTTAAACTAAAACTGGTAAAACATAGCTATCGAACCCTATGCGATATCTGATTGCATCGATTAATCGATTAATGAATTTCTCATCAATTAATCGATTAATTAATTTTTCATCCATTAATCGATTAATCAATATCGCATCGATTAATCAATTTTGCATCGATTAATCAATTAATCGACTTTGCATCGATTAATCGATCTGTCAAAATAATCGATCGTAATTAACTGTTGTTCCCCTAAATCTAACAACTACTGTAATCGACCTATCGAATGATATGCGATATATCGAATTTAATGCACGACAAGACAATGCGTATCGATTAATCGAATATTTGAAATTCATCGATTTCTAGTCAAACGTATCGATTAATCGAATATTCGAAATTCATCGATTTCTAGTCAAACGTATCGATTAATCGAATATTTGAAATTTATCGATTTCTCGTCAAAGGTATCGATTAATCGAATATTTGGAATTTATCGATTTCTAGTATCGATCAAACGTATCGATTAATCAAATATTTGAAATTTATCGATTTCTAGTCAAACGTATCGATTAATCGAATATTTGGAATTCATCGATTTCTAGTCAAACTTATCGATTAATCGAATATTTGAAATTTATCGATTTCTAGTCAAACGTATTGATTAATCAAATATTTGAAATTTATCGATTTCTAGTCAAATGTATCGATTAATCGAATATTTGAATATTATCGATTTCTAGTCAAACGTATCGATTAATCGAATATTTGAAATTTCTCGATTTCTAGTCAAACGTATCGATTAATCGAATATTTGAAATTTATCGATTTCTAGTCAAACGTATCGATTAATCGAATATTTGAATATTATCGATTTCTAGTCAAACGTATCGATTAATCGAATATTTGAAATTTATCGATTTCTAGTCAAATGTTAGCTCCAATTATGCTAGTTAATTCAACAAATACAGACCATTATCCACTGAACTCTATTCAACTGATGACTACACTTTCAGGAGTATCGCCATTTATATATCCAACTTGAAAGTAATTAAACAGATGTTCTATGTTTGACGTTATTCATTTATCAGTATCAGCAGACACATCTCTCTCACTTCATTTTACGTAAAAAGTAAAAAAAAAAAGGAAAAAAAAAAAAAAGAAAAGGCTTGACATGATTGAGAAGTTGTGGCAGTGCATAGATTTGCAATAATTGTTAATGCTAAAAAGTATCGTTCTTGACGTACTCCGTTAATCATGCATGATAGTTGGAGGTATTATCGTGACAATACGAGTGTCCAAAGAAGTCGAAACAATAGTCGTAGGTCATTGTCAAGTGCGACTATGATTAATGAGGGTAAAAATAATTTTTCAATGTTTAGTTTCACCATAAATTGGAGAATTCATCGAAAAAACAGGATAAGCTGATTATCTTTGTTCTGTAAATTAGAAATTGGAAAGTAAGCGAGATAGGTCGATTTTGCCTGATTTAGCTAAATTTGATTTTCTGTCATCTCATTTTGGAGAGCAAAATCTGCACAAATTATTGAAATTCACTCAACTGCATTACATGACACAAATTTCTTCCAAATATAATGCTTCATTGATTTTCCTTTTCTTCCAAAAGTCCATGCTTTCCAAAAAATGAGAATTAAATAGGGAAAGGTGGGGCAAAATGGACATGAGGGGTAAAATTGACACATCTAAATTTTTTGGCAAATATTATGGAAAACTCTTGAAATTAAGGGAAATATTGGCGGCAGATTGTTTTTGATGATTTCATTGGAAAGCTGAGGAAATTTTAGATGGGAAACAAGTGTCGAAATTAATTTTTTGGAGTTTTTAGCGATTTTGACTTTTTTGAGCTTTTTAGAGGGGTAAAAAGCCTTGTTTTTTTGAAAATTTTCAGTTTTTTGAGAATATCTTTGGTTCTATTTGTCGTAGCGTAAAAATTCCGATTGGAGGTGAAAGGTGAGATCATTTGCCATCGATTCATGGGGTTTTCCATTTAAAAATATCGATTTTTAAGGTATTTATGGGGATTTTTGTGAAACAGTGTTGTGAAACAGTTTTTGGCCTATAACTATCCCAAAAATTGATATTTTTGAATTCGAAACCCCATAAATCGATGGGAAATGAGCTCACCTTTCATTTGAGACCAACCCCGAATCGCTACGACCAATAGAACCCGAGATATTTCCAAAAAACTGAAAATTTTCAAAAAAGAAAAGGCTTTTACCCCTCAAAAGTGCCGAAAAATATCGAATTTTCAAAAAAATCGAAAAAAATACATCTGACACTAGTTTTTCGGCTAAAATTTCCTCAGCTTTTCAATAGAATGATCAAAAAAAATCAATCTCTAACCATTTCATTATAGTGTCCATTTTGCCCCACTCTCCCCTAGACGGAAATGACCGGAAAAGTGACGGAAAAAGAAAATTACCGTCAGATTTCAACGGAAATGATAGGTCGGGTCAAGAATGATAAGGAAACTGTTTTTTTTTGTTTTTCTTAACATCTTTATTATAGCCAGCATTAATACATATGGATACATTGATATTTTTGTTTACTTATGGTACTTGAAAACATGGAAAACAGTATTTTTCTTAACCTAACAATTTATAAGGCACATACATACTCATTGAGCTTCGTAGTGCAGTAGTTTCTATACATTTTCTGCCTATTTTCTTTGAATTATTCATTATGTTTTATTCCATTTTTGTCAGAAGACTGATTTTTATTAATTTCATAAATTTTTATGTGATCAGAAATTGCCAGAAAACTGGTCATTTTTAGGCAAAGAAACAGTAATTTTACGACTAACCTGAAACATCCAAAAAAACAGTCAAATGACGGCACATTGTTTTGGAAATATTTTAGAAATGTGATTTGATTTGAATTGTTCAATGAATAGATTGCAGTTCGATATAAACAATTCAGTAGCCAAGAAGTGGAACACGGAATTTTTTCATTATTCAATTTTTTTAAAGAATATTTCAGAAACTAGAAGAAATATATTCTTTATGAAGAGGTCTCTTCATGAATACTCATAAACTACTTTGTTTTGAAGATATTCTAGAAATGGGATTTAATTTAGTATTTTTTGACTATTGAAATAAAGTTTTTATAATTTCTTTTATAAACAAAATTATAAAATCATATTCTATTGTCTTCTTTCACTACATTCAGCACTTGGCTAATGAACTTTCACATTGCATGATGCATTCTCATACAATTCAACTCCTCATTCGTGAAAAAAAAAAACATTGACAGAACTAATTAATGTGTAATAATGGAAGATTCACCCTTTAACTCACACAGAATAAAGTAATAATATTGAATGGATACATCAGAAATTTTGATGAAAGGGTAGAATGATTAAATGAAAATTAACCAATTATATTCTCTTCTACTTTTCTTCCATTTGCTCACGATATGAGTATTTTTCATTTATTTCAGCTCGTAATTCATTAATTTCCCTAGTTTTCAAAATTCATATCATAAATTTAAAAGGAAATAATTTTTTTTCCGTTGACATTATCCTCGATCGCTTCCGCGAATCATTTTTATTTATTTTAACATTCAGTGCCTACGCAGATGGGGAAATTGTCAGCTATTATTGATTTATTACAGATAAAAGAAAAATGTGTTTATTCATCAGCATTCGGCTGGCGTCTGATAACGCCAAGTGGCACAACAGCTTTGACAGTTTTCTGCCAGCAACAAAGTGTTGAAGTAAGAGTGTAATCTTTGGCGCAACCAGATCTGATGTTCTTAGTAGTGATGTCTCCGGTGATGAAAATTTCTATTATTGAACTGGGGATGACGATATTGCCCATGATAGTGCTCAGGATAGTGATGGTGACCATGATAGTGCTCAGGATAGTGATGAGGACCATGATGAGGTCCATGATGGAAACCCCAGTAGCGAGGATGATACGATGGCTTCATTACTGGAGGAAAGATAGGAGGAGTAACGGTAGTAGGGGCAGGAGTAGTGGCAGGAGGAGAAATAGGGGCAATTTCAGGGGGAGGAACAGGAGCAAAGACAGGTGGATTCATTTCACAAGATGTACGTGAGCACCACTCTTGTTTTATCATTGCGACTGCCTTCTCGCCGATCATCATTGCTGGTGCTGCTGTATTACCCGACGTCAGCTGAAACCCAAGAAAATTTGATTGATTCAATATCCAATTGAATTTTGGGTTCTACAATTTTTTTCGGAATGAAGGACTCTAGGGAAAATTTTGAAAAAATTCCTGAAGATGCTCCAACATGTCTCAATTGTTGTGTAATTTTTTCAGATTTTTCCATGAAGAGTTTCACCCCGAAAAAAATTCCTTTCAACTTACAGTTGGCATGATCGAAGTATCTGCGACTCGCAGTCCATCAACACCTCGTACTTTGAGCAGTGAATCGACCACAGCCATTGGATCATCAGCTGGTCCCATTTTACACGAGCCACCCTGATGATTCTCTGGTCCCGTATCATACCGTATAGCACAATGCCAGTAAGCAGTACTTGGATATTTAATATTTTGACATGCTTCAATCGCTGGGTATATCAAAGAGATATTGTATTTCGATAGAGCTGTTGCATTCATCAGAGTTATCGCATATTCAATGGCCTGTACTAAAGCATCGGCATCTTGCGAGTCATTCAAATAATTTCCGTGTATCACTGGCTTTGCTAATGGATCATTACTAGCCAATCTGAGGTTACCTGAAAAATCCCCAAATTTTAGGAAACGTAATATCTCAGAAACTTATGAACCATACACCCTTTTTCTGCTAAAATTAATGCAAAAAAAGACGTATCTTCGTTATCTTTATAGATATTCATCACAAAATTGTCGAAAAAAATTGAATTATCGCAATGAATCATACCTCGACTCTTCGGACGCAAATAAGTGGGTGAAATGCTGATGCGCCTGCTTGAACCATCTCCGTTTGCTTGAACTTCACCAGTAGCACAGCCAACTCCATAACCACCAAAATAAAACTGTATATCTGGATTATCTGGTGTAGTATAGCTCGATGATAATTTTCCAGTTATTTGAGACAAACCAGTTGATGACATTGGTCCTGTCTGAGAAGTCACATACTTCAAAGCATCAAGCACACTCAAATCATATGCATTAATCTCGTTTGTCGAGTAATGAAGTGTATAAGAAACATGATTCTGCAGATTTTCACCGACACCAGGTAGATCAATGACTACGGGAACACTCACACTTCTCAAATGCTCAGCTGGACCTATTCCAGACAATAATAATAATTGTGGAGAATTAACAGCACCACCGGAAACGATAATTTCTTTGCTTGCACTTGCAGTACGTTGTTCTTTGTTAACGATGTACTCGACACCAACGGCTTTGAGATTATCAAAAATTATTCTCGTGGCAGTTGCATTCAGTGCGATATGTAAATTCGACCGATTTCTCACTGGCTCAAGAAATGCCCTTGCACTGCTTTGTCTGACTCCGTCTTTACTTGTTGTCTGTGTTATTGTGAATCCCGTCACTTTCTCACCATTGAGATCATCACTAACACCGAATTCTGTTTCCACCGCGGCTCTGAGAATGTCGTTGGCAATGAGTGGCTGCCACGGAAATTTTTCAACATTCAGAGGTCCTCCAGCTTTGTGGTATTTGGGATTCAGCATCTCTGCATCGGTGTTGTTCTCCATGCATAGAAAATACGGCAATACCTGTGGGGTAAAGCATAAATTAATTTTTTTCTCCCTTTTTTTTCTTAGGACATCTTGAAAACTGATGGAAATACGCTTTTTTAATTAAGAATCTTTCCTGGTAGTTCTTGGTATTCTCTACAAAAATGGATCAGCGCAAAAAATCAATCATTTTGCTTAATTTCTGAGCTTTTTATAGTCAAAAATTAAAGGGAGGTGGGGTTATTCTGGAGAAAAAGGAAATAGAATTAAGCAATATATATAGGGGAAGGTGGGGCAAAATGGACATCAGGGGTAAAATGGACACACTTGAATTTTTGAAGCAAAAATTATGGAAAACTCTTGAAATTAATAGAAATATTGGCGGTAGACTGTTTTTGATGATTTCATTGGAAAACTGAGGAAATTTTAGACGAAAAATAAGTGCCGGAATTAATTTTTTTGAATTTTCGACAATTTTGACTTTTTTGAGCATTTTTGAAGGGTAAAACCCTTCATTTTCTTGAAAATTTCCAGTTTTTTGAGAATATCTTCGGTTCTATTTGTCGTAGCGTAAAAATTTCAATGGGAGGTGAAAGGTGAGATCATTTGCCATCGATTCATGGGGTTTTCAATTCAAAAATATCGTTTTTTCAGGTATTTATGGGCATTTTTGTGAAACAGTTGTGTAAAACAGTTTTTGGCTTATAACCATCTCAAAAATTGATATTTTTGAATTCAAAACCCCATAAATCGATGGGAAATGAGCTCACCTTTTATTTGAGCCCAGCCACGAATAGCTACCGACCAATAGAACCAGAGATATTTGCAAAAAACTGAAAATTTTCAAAAAAAAAAAAAGGCTTTTACCCTCAAAAATGCTAAAAAATATAGAATTCTCAAAAAAATCGAAAAAAATACATCTGACAGTCATTTTCCGTCTGAAATTTCCTCAGCTTTTCAATAAAATCATCAAAGAAAATCCATCTCTAACCGTTTCATTACAGTGTCCATTTTGCCCCACTCTCCCCTATGCTGCAGCTTCTTTTACTATTTTTTTTTTTTTTTTGCAGAATTTGTCTGAGGTGTTTAAAGCTTCCGATAAAATCTTGGTTCAATTGGATCTACCTTTTCCCAGCTCCAACCAAAATTTCCGAGAGCTTCCCAGTTGTCGTAATCCTGTGGATTACCACGCATATACATCATGCCATGATGAACCGAGGTGCCACCTAGATTCTTTCCTCTGGGCCAACTGCACGAGCCATTATTTGATAGACAAGCGTTCTCTTCACCAGTTGTATGGTGCTGCCAATCAATTTCCGTACCTGAATGTAATGTGGGATATTTTGTTAGTCTAGGATCCAGAGATCTTTGATAATATAAAGCTGCAGTTGAAATTTACCTAGAAATTGTGCCATCATACTTGGAACACTAGCTCCTGGTGGCTCGTCTGGTCCAGCTTCGAGAAGCAAAACTTTCCAATTATGTACATCGCTCAACTGTGATGCAACAACTGCACCAGCAGTTCCTCCTGTCAATCAGAATAACGGGTTGAGTCGATTTTTGTTTGTCAAAAATGAGTTTTTATCATAACTTGCATCGAACTCAAAGAAAACATCTATCGATTTTACCAATTTTTTACAATTTTACGTTTTAAAGCGTTATTAAAACATAAATTCGATCAATAGACGTTACTCATAAATTTCATATCGTTCAAGTTCAAGTTTCTAAATGTGGAAATACGCGAATTATGCATCAAAATAATAGTGCAGGTGCACAAAATTGCAATCGGACGAAAGTCTTTACTGGAAAATTTGGAAAAAATCAAGAAGGTGACACACTAAATCTTCATTATTTTAAAAAAATTTTCGGGGAGATCTTTGCTTGAAAAATAAATTTAGTAGTCGATAAGTTGAGCAGAATGAGACAATTTTGTGGAAATTTTCTCGAAAATTTCGCGGAAATTAGAGGAGATATGCTCTTCTTCTTTCTATTATCTTTTTTCGTAGCTCTTGAAATTCTCTGCAAAAAAAGAATTCGCGCAACAATGGTATAAGATCATAGACATTTGTATTCTCACCTCCAATGACAATAAAATCGTAATTATCATCCGCTGGATCAACTGACTTAACACGTTCACAAAGTTTTGATATTCTTGGACTTGTCCTTATGAATGTGTCGAGTAGTGACATGAAAATAAGAAATTGAGAGCCGGAACAGGTTTGGACCAAGCTTGGCCCCAGAAAGGGCTCATTGCAGGCTATCTCGTCTGCCAAAGAGTACGACATTTTTCTGGAAAAAAAAAAACACAAAAAAACAATGTTAATGTAAAATCATAAATGAATGGAACAATTCATAAAATATTCGTGAATATTAACATTCAAATATTTTTTGCCAATGAACAACTTTCCCTTTTCTTCATCATCGTTAATTGTACTGTTACTTCGTTCTCACGTGATCTATATAAGACATCATTGTAGTTCATGGTCTATTGCATTTTCCATGTTTACTGTCACATTTAAACAGCATGCATTAATTTTTTATTTTTCTCCCATTCCTCGGTGGAAAAAAAAATGGAACAAATGAAAGAAAACATCGTAACGCTGATTGCAGACAGACACGAGCAGAACGAGATCATTTAGCAGTGATAGTCACTGAATATCTCGAACTGTCAACGCTCAATCCTCTCATTCATTCTAATTCCTTGAATTCATTCAATTCACCGGAAAAAAATCGTAATTTTCAACAGCAAATAATTCATATTTTTCCCCACGATTTCCCAATTTTTTTTTCGGTATCAAGGACTCCCCAGAAAAATCTGAAAAAATTCAGGAAGATACTCCAGCATGTCTCCATCGTCTCTGAATTTTTTCAGATTTTTCCGTAACTCCCTTCACCCCGTAAAAAATTCAAATTCATCCCAGTTTATTGTTACAACAATAAACACAAAATAATATGCATTGAATAGATCAATAAAAAATTCAGAGCTTCAACACTGGGGCATGACTATTATTTACAAATAGATGCTGGAGTCGACTCTTTGGGACTCGGTGAATTCAATGCAGTAAATCAGAATGATCCAATTTTTTTTAACGTCATTTTTTCGAAAATACCTCTTGGATAATTCTTCAAGCTCTCAAAAAAAGAGCAGAACAAAAAAAGTTTTTTTCTACCTCTTTTCTCCTAAATTTATCTTAGAAAAAAATTAATTTCAGTATATAAATTAATAATTGAATTCTTACTCACCTTTAATTACACTGCTCAACTAATTGATCGTACTGTATCATTTATTACCGCACTACACCATTTTATAATTCATTCCCCACTCTAAATTTCCATCAAATGTCCATGAAATAATCA
Source organism: Aleiodes alternator (assembly GCA_963921955.1). Lineage (NCBI taxonomy): Eukaryota > Metazoa > Arthropoda > Insecta > Hymenoptera > Braconidae > Aleiodes > Aleiodes alternator. Next base: position 6,627,235 of record OY998114.1, read on the forward strand.
TTTTTTTTACACAATTCTAAGACAAAATTTAAATATTAAATAGAGTATGTTTACCTTAATTTACGTAAGCAGAACATTCGATAATTGCGTTCTATCATCTTGCAGATGACGTTTAATCATTACACCTGTTCCTTATCTAAAAACAAACAGTTTTTTAAAAAAAATATTTCTATTTTCTTGATTTTTCTAAAAATTTAACAAAATATTTCACAAAAAACAGAGAAAAAACATTTTTTTTTTTCATTTTTCGGAGCTATGATATTTTGGAAAAGTCACAAATTTCATGAAAATTTTTCGAAAAAATGGAAATAATAAACAAATAACGGCAATGTCCCCATTGTTATTAGTGCTCTACTTTTCAGTTCTTTCTACTCAGTCTTTAATGTCCACTTATTCAGATAATGAACTGTCAATAAATGCATTAAAGAAACGGAAATTCGAAAATTTCTATAGAAATATATGATCCTGAGTTTTTTCGTCGCTGTTAAATTTTCAGAAAGATATTTTTTTTAATTTATTTTCGATTTTGTAAATACTTCTATAATTTTCAATGAATAGATTCAATTTTTATGACTTTTCAGTAGTTTATTTTCGATTTTCGACCTTCGAAACAAAACACCGAACTATGGTGATATGAAACGTAAATTATTGACACAATTTGTCCTTATCTCTGTTCAAGGATGAATCTTCAAATTGTTCAATGAGTAGATTGCATTTCGATATAAACAATTCAGTAGCCAAGAAGTAGAAAACAGAATTTTTTCATTATTCAATTTTTTTAAAGAATATTTCAGAAACTAGAAGAAATATGTTCTTTATGAAGAGGTCTCTTCATGAATACTCATAAACTACTTTGTTTTGAAGATATTCTAGAAATGGGATTTAATTTAGTATTTTTTGACTCTTGAAATAAAGTTTTTATAACTTCTTTTATAAACAAAATTATAAAATCATATTCTATTGTCTTCTTTCACTACATTCAGCACTTGGCTAATGAACTTTCACATTGCATGATGCATTCTCATACACTTCAACTCCTCATTCGTGAAAAAAAAAAAACATTGACAGAACTAATTAATGTGTAATAATGGGAGATTCACCCTTTAACTGACACAGAATAAAGTAATAATATTGAATGAATACATCAGAAATTTTGATGAAAGGGTAGAATGATTAAATGAAAATTAACCAATTATATTCTCTTCTACTTTTCTTCCATTTGCTCACGATATGAGTATTTTTCATTTATTTCAGCTCGTAATTCATTAATTTCCCTAGTTTTCAAAATTCATATCATAAATTTAAATGGAAATAATTTTTTTTCCGTTGACATTATCCTCGATCGCTTCCGCGAATCATTTTTATTTATTTTAACATTCAGTGCCTACGCAGATGGGGAAATTGTCAGCTATTACTGATTTATTACAGATAAAAGAAAAATGTGTTTATTCATCAGCATTCGGCTGGCGTCTGATAACGCCAAGTGGCACAACAGCTTTGACAGTTTTCTACCATCAACAAAGTGTTGAAGTAAGAGTGTAATCTTTGGTGCAACCAGATTTAATTTTCCTAATAGTGATCCTCCTGAAAATCCACCCGGTGAAGTTCTCCCTGATAATGCATCTGGCGATGAGATCCCAGAGGCTTCATTTGTTGATTAAATCCCCATGGCCGTTTCCATGGGGGTTGCGCGTAACAAGATGATATAGAACACCAGTGTTGTTTTATAAAAGACGCTGCCCTTTCGCCGATCATCATTGCTGGTGCTGCTGTATTACCCGACGTCACCTGAAACCCAAAAAAAATTGATTAATTCAATATGCAATTGAATTTTGGGGTCTACAATTTTTTTCAGAGTGAAAAACTCAAGTGAAAATTTTGAAAAAATTCCTAAAGATACTTTAACATGTCAACATTGTTGTGTAATTTTTTCAGATTTTTTCATGAAGAGTTTCACATTAAAAAAAATCCCTTTCAACTCACAGTCGGCATAATCGAAGTATCTGCAATTCGTAGCCCCTCAACGCCCCGTACTCTGAGCTTTGAATCGACCACAGCCATTGGATCATTAGCTGGTCCCATTTTACATGAGCCAGCCTGATGATTCTCTGGTCCTGTCTCTTGCTGTATAGCGCAATTCCAGTAAGCGTTACTCGGATATGTAAATTTTTGACATGCTTGGATCGCTGGGAACATCAAAGAGATATTATATTTCGATAGAGCTGTTGCATTCATCAGAGTTATTGCATATTCAATGGCCTCTACTAAAGCAGCGGCATCCTGTGTCTCATTTAAATAGTTTCCACGTATCACTGGCTTTGCTAATGGATCATTACTGGCCAATCTGAGGTTACCTAAAAAAATCCCAAAATTTTAGTAAATGAATTTTTGATTTTATCCCTAGTTTTCATTGAATATCTCTGACACTAATGGAGTTACACCTTTTTTGCTTAAATCAGGGCAGAAAGAGCGTATCTCCGTTATTTTTGGAGATATTCACTGAAAAATGGTCAATCAAAAATCAAATTATCACAATGAATCATACCTCGACTCTTTGGATGCAAATAAGTGGGTGAAATACTGATGCGCCTTCGTGAATTATCCTTGAGTGCTCCAACTTCACCAGTTGTAGCACAACCAGCTCCATAACCACCAAAATAAAACTGTAAATCTGGATTATCTGGTGTAGTATAGCTTGATGCTAATTTTCCAGTCATTTGAGATAAACCAGTTGATGACATTGGTCCTCTCTGATAAGCCACATATTCCAAAGCAGCTGCCCAATTCAAATCGTATTCATTTGGCTCATTTATCGAGTAATAAAGTGTATACGAAACATGATTCTGCAGATTTTCACCGACACCCGGAAGATCCTTGACCACGGGAACATTTACACTCTTCAAATGCTCAGCTGGACCTATTCCAGACAATAATAATAATTGTGGGGAATTAACAGCACCACCGGAAACGATAATTTCTTTGCTTGCACTTGCAGTACGTTGTTCTTTGTTAACGATGTACTCGACGCCAACGGCTTTGAGATTATCAAAAATTATTCTCGTGACAGTTGCATTCAGCACGACGTCTAAATTCAGCCGATTTCTCACTGGCTCAAGAAATGCCCTTGCACTGCTTTGTCTGACTCCGTTTTTACTCGTTGTCTGTGCTATGGTGAATCCTGTCAATTTGTCACCATTGAGATCATCAGTAACACCTAATTTTGTTTCCTCCGCGGCTTTGAGGATGTCGTCGGACATGGCTGGCTGCCATGGAAATCTTTCGACATTCAGAGGTCCTCCGGTGCTGTGGAATCTTCTATTGACCGTCTTTGAGTTACCGTTGTTCTCCATGCGTAAGAAATACGGTAATACCTGAGCAGTGAAACATAAGTTGATTTTTGAGAATATCTTTGTCAAAACCGAAGAGAAATTTTTTTTAAAAGTGAAGGCCTTCAAGGAAAAATCTGAAAAAATTAGGCAATAATGTATATATGCCGCAACTTCTTCACAAATTTTTTCCAAATTTTCTGAGAAGTCCTTCAGCTCAAGAAAAATCTGGTCCAGTTGGATTTACCTCTTTCCAACCCCATTCAATATTTCCCATTGCACGCCAGTTGTCATAATCCTTTGGATTACCACGTATGTACATCATGCCATTATGAACTGAGGTGCCTCCTAGATTTTTTCCTCTCGGCCAACTGCACGAGCCATTGCTTGATAGACAAGCATTCTGCTCACCACTCGTCTGATACTGCCAATCAATTTCCGTACCTGAACGTAACGTGAAAGATTTTGTTAGTCTAGGATCCAGAAATCTTTGATAATGTGAAGCTGTTCTTGAAATTTACCTAGAAACATTGCCAGCATACTTGGGACACTAGTTCCTGGTGGCTCGTCTGGTCCAGCCTCAAGAAGCAACACTTTCCACTCGGGTACATCGCTCAATCTCGCTGCAACGACTGAACCAGCAGTTCCTCCTATCAAGTGCAAACGTTAATTGAGTCCTCATACTGAATGATTCTCCCAAAAATTGATGATAAATATTTATCCATAATATCGTGACTCAAACGAATTGAATTACGATAGAACGCCATAAACTCACTAATCATTTGAATGGTTCGGCGAGGGATAATTATCCCGCCAAATTAGAGAGAATGCCCGAATAATGGACTGTCATTACGTTACATCCAACCATTCGATCATTCACTGGATATTCAATTTTATTTCCGCGAGGATTTAAAAAAAATACTCATTTAGTAGTGAATTGGTAAAACCGGACACTTGAGCTTTGTCATCATTCTCGATGGAATGTCTCGGTGAATAATGGAGATACACCCTTTTTGCCCCAATCCCCTTTCGTAACTTTTGATTTTTTTCTACAAAAAAAGGATGAAAGCAAAAAGGGCACATTTCCATCATTTCCCGAGATATTTCATCGAGATTAATCACATGCACTTTTAATCTCACCTCCAACGACAATAAAATCGTAGTAATATTGTGCTGGATCAACTGACTTAACACGTTGACAAAGTTTTGATACTCTTGAATTTGTCCTTATGAATGTGTCGAGCAACGTCATGAAAATTAGAAACTGAGAGCCGGGACAGGCCTGGGCCATGCTTGGCCCCAGAAAAGGCTCATTGCACGGTATCGGCGCTGACAAATCGTACGACATTTCTCTGGAAAAAAAAAAAACACAAAAAAACAATGTTAATGTAAAATCATAAATGAATGGAACAATTCATAAAATGTCCGTGAATTATAACATTCAAATATTTTTTGCCAATGAACAACTTTCCCTTTTCTTCATCATCGTTAGTTGTACTGTTACTTCGTTCTCACGTGATCTATATAAGACATCATTGTAGTTCATGGTCTATTGCATTTTCCATGTTTACTGTCACATTTAAACAGCATGCATTAATTTTTTATTTTTCTTCCATTCCTCGGTGAAAAAAAAAATGGAACAAATGAAAGAAAACATCGTAACGCTGATTGCAGACAGACACGAGCAGAACGAGATCATTTAGCAGTGATAGTCACTGAATATCTCGAACTGTCAACGCTCAATCCTCTCATTCATTCTAATTCCTTGAATTCATTCAATTCACCGGAAAAAAATCGTAATTTTCAACAGCAAATAATTCATATTTTTCCCCACGATTTCCCAATTTTTTTTCGGTATCAAGGACTCTCCAGAAAAATCTGAAAAAATTCAGGAAGATACTCCAGCATGTCTCCATCGTCTCTGAATTTTTTCAGATTTTTCCGTAACTCCCTTCACCCCGTAAAAAATTCCAATTCATCCCAGTTTATTGTTACAAAAATAAACACAAAACAATATGCATTGAATAGATCAATAAAAAATTCAGAGCTTCAACACTGGGGCATGACTATCCTTTACAAATCTCTCGGTCACGATGCACGCGATGTGTCACGAAATGGCAGTAAAAAATAATAAAAAAATAAAATAAAAACACACACGTCCACTATTTACTGAGGTAAAACTAGATCAACAAAGATGTGAAAATACAGAAAAAAAAAAAAAAGGGAAAGACAAAGTTACTGCTCTAATACACGTTCTCGTCACACCCAATCCTGGAATTTCATTGGCCAAATAGAAATTTCAATGAAATCAAAAATTGCAGTTTATCCTCTTGAATTCAATTCCAATGACTTCAATTTTAGTGAAAAAAAAACGAGATAACTCAATTTTTTTCAGTAATTTTCCTCGAAAATCTCGAAAAATAAATGGAGATACGCCTTTTTTGCCCGAATCTTTGATTTTGTAGCTCTTGAAATTTTCTGCAAAAAGGGGGAAGTCAAAAAGAGCGTATCTCCATTAGTTTCCGAGATATTCGCAAATGATGAATGACAAAAAAATCAAATTATCCCGTTTTGCCCCTTCGCTACTGAATTTAATCTCCAAAAAATCGAAATTTCAGTACTCAAATTAATATTTAAATTAAATGAAAATTCTATTCGATAATTCAATGATTAGGCGATATATTTCAATTATAAATAATCAGATAAATCATTTGATTTGTTTATTTAATGTTAATTAAATCGATGATAATTCAATGCAGCACTCACTTTTCAATTACACTACACAACAAGTCATTGATTGTACTGAAGCACCTCTCACTGTGCCACAACGTTTTATAATTCATCTCCCCCACCTCTGAATATTTCATCGAGTATCCATGAATTTTTGAATGCAATAATTTATTGTAAAAAATTTTTAATATTAAATTGAGTAATTTTTTGGATTTTTTTTTAGGTCATCAGAATATTTCATGATTACGTTCCAATTTTTTTTTTTGATATGAATCATTATCTATAGAGTCAAATAAAAAGTTGTTTAATTGATTTTTGAGAAGAAAAGAAATTTTTTGGTAATTCTTATATTTTTTTAAAAATAATTTAACAAAAAATTCGGAGTTAAGAGAAATTAAAAATCAATTTTTTTAACATTTCGTGGAGTCATTCTCGAAGTGTTTTGACTGCTGAATTTTTGCGCCAGACATAATTGAACAGGTGCGTTAATCAAAAATCAATTTAAAAGACGTAAAAGCCTTCTATTTAATTAGAATTGTTTAAATAATGAATTAATTTGAATTAAATATTCGAAAAATTATAATTTGAAAATTCGATTAATTAGAAATTATTTAAAGTAATTTTAATAAATGGAAATGATTGAATATTCGAAATATTCATGAAAAAAAAATTAAATTCACATCCGAAAGATATTACAAACTAATTTTTGATAAATAATGTCCGACCTTGTGAAAAAAAACAAATTATGATGCCAAATAATAAAAATATTGATACAAGTTTTTTTTTATCATCGTGCAGAAAAATATAAAATTATTCAAGTCATGAAATACTTGTTAATAAAGAAAAAGAATATTGAAAATTCAGTTTTCGAAGACTAAACTATAGGGAAGACTGGGGTAAAATGATGTGGGATTTTTTTTAGAGTGAAGATCTTCACGAAAAAATTTGAAAAAATTCATCAACAATGGAGATATGCTGGAGCATGTTCTCAATTTTTTTCAGATTTTTTCATGAAGTCCTTCATTTCGAAAAAAAATCCTGGATACTTTTGCCCTGGTCTACGTTAATTTCTTTCATTTTCTTGGTGAAAGTGAAGAGGTTCACGATTATTTCCTCAACATTATTATCTTCAATTAATTAACAATTGTAATTATCGCATCATTAACCTTCAACAAATTCAAGATCACACGTGTTCATTCCCCTTGAATTGCAAAGAATAATAAAATAGAATTGAAATACGTAATCTATCAACTTTTGTTGAGACAAGAAAACTCGATCCTTAGATTTACGTTATTTCAATATTAGTCTCGAGTAACACCGATTAATCATTCATTAGACGATCATTAAAAGCATAAATACCAGTTTAACAATGAATTTTATCCAAATGAAAAGAAAAAAAAAACGTGAGAGTTCAACAAAGTAACACTAATAATTCGTAGTATTTATTCGATCGCACAATTTTTTTTCCTCAAATGAGCAGCAAGATAGTGCAATAAACACGGTTGAAGAGTTTTTCAGGTCAGACAATAATTAACATAAAAAAATATATATTTTCGTGCGAAGAACTAACGGTTTGTCACGATTAACAATAGAACTTCCGTTTAATTTCATTTTTTTTCTATAATTGAGGAAAAATTCTTTACAATTCAGTGGCCAAGAGGTGAAACAGGGCTAGTCTATTTTTCATAGAGAATTTCAAGGGCTTCGAAAATAAATTAAACTAATTGTTGAAAAAAATGAATTTTTTCTTGTTTTACCCTTTCACTATTGAATTTCTAGAAGAGCAATGATGAAAGAATACCAATGAATAATCCAATAAAATTATAATCCATAAAATATGGTTTTTCCATACTGATTTCATATCCTATTGGGTATTTTCATTAAAATCAATAAAAACGTTTTTCTCATTTACTTACAGAAATCATGATAATTATCCTATTAGTGATATAATCAGTCTCTCAATGGGCTTTACCTTGACGTCACTCGTGCATTGTAATAATCTTCATTGTCACGAAATTCAATGCTTTTTCCTCAAAAATCTGTGAAGAGAAAAACGATTAATTTCATTTTCATAAAAAAATTTGTATCCAAATACCCGTGAAAACGTGATAGTGGTCTGTAGTTGACAACCGGAATAGCTTTTGCAGGAGATTATAAAGAAAATATCGGAATAAAGAGGAAAAAAAAGGAGGAAACGAATGAGAACTAGAGGAAAAATCCGAGATGAGACGATGGAAAATGGTCAAGTATAGGAAGATGTCTTTCTGATCCTCTGGGAGTAATGCAAGAGAATGAATGGGTTAGGGCATTGAGAAAGGTGAAATGGCATCTTGGAGATTCGAGACAGCCCTTACTGACCATTACACCGATAGATTCTCATGGATGTGTTATAACAACTCGAAAAACACGTGAATTTGAATAATATTTTAATGAAGAAAATCATCAACTATTCCTACTAAAATCGGTTGCAGTTGTGCTTGGAGTAATAATAATAATCACTTAAGGGTAAAATGGACCCTGAATTTTTGAGTCTCAAATGGAGTTTTCATAACTTCTCTTACAGAAGGAATTAGGAAATAATATTCTATCCTGCTCTTTCACTGCATTCAGCAATTGGCTAATGAACTTTTTTATTGCATGATGCATTCTCACACAATTCAACTGCTCGTTTGTGAAGAAAACATTGACAGAATTAATTAATGTGTAATAATGGGAGATTCACCTTTTCACTTACACAGAATGAGGTAATAATATTGCATGAATACATCAGAAATTTTGATGAAAGGGTAGAATGATTAAATGAAAATTAGCCAATTATATTTCCTTCTACTTTTCTTCCATTTGCTCACGATATGAGGATTTTTCATTTATTTCAGCTCGTAATTCATTAATTTCCCTAGTTTTCAAAATTCATATCATAAATTTAAAAGGAAATAATTTTTTTCCGTTAACATTATCCTCGATCGCTTCCGCGAATCATTTTTATTTATTTTAACATTCAGTGCCTACGCAGGAGGGGAAATTGTCAGCTATTACTGATTTATTACAGATAAAAGAAAAATGTGTTTATTCATCAGCATTCGGCTGGCGTCTGATAACGCCAAGTGGCACAACAGCTTTGACAGTTTTCTACCATCAACAAAGTGTTGAAGTAAGAGTGTAATCTTTGATGCAACCAGATTTAATTTTCCTAATAGTGATCCCCCTGAGAATCCACCCGGTGAAGTTATCCCTGATGATGCATCTTGCGAAGAGATTCCAGAGCCTTCATTTGTTGATTATATCTCCATGGTCGTTTCCCAAGGGGTTGCACGTAACAAGATGATATAGAACACCAATGTTGTTTTATAAAATCCGCTGCCCTTTCGCCGATCATCATTGCCGGTGCAGCTGTATTACTCGACGTCACCTGAAACCCAATAAAAAATTGATTAATTCAATATCCAATTGAATTTTAGGATCTACGATTTTTTTCGGAGTAAAGAAGTCTAGTAAAAAATTTGAAAAAATTCTTGAAGATTCTTCAACATGTCTACATTATTGTGTAATTTTTTTAGATTTTTTCGTGGAGAGTTTTACTCCGAAAGAAAATCCCTTTCAACGTACAGCTGGCATGATCGAAGTATCTGCGACTCGCAGCCCCTTGACCCCTCGTACTCTGAGCTTTGAATCGACAACAGCCATTGGATCCTTAGCTGGTCCCATCTTGCATGAGCCAGCCTGATGATTCTCTGGTACCGTATTATATCGTACAGCGCAATTCCAGTAAGCCTTACTCGGATATGTAAATTTTTGACATGCTTGGATCGCTGGATATATCAAAGACATACTATATTTCGATAGAGCTGTTGCATTCATCAGAGTTATTGCATATTCAATAGCTTCCACTAAAGCAGCGGCATCCTGCGTCACATTTAAATAGTTTGCGTGTATCAGTGGCTTTGCTAATGGATCATTACTAGCCAATCTAAGGGTACCTGAAAAATTTCCAAATTTTAGCAAACGAATTTCAGATTCTGTCACTTGTTTTCGTTGAACATCTCTGAGACCAATGGATATACGCCGTTGTTGCTTGTACCAAAGCGAAAAAGAGCGTAACTCCGGTATTTTCGGAGACATTCACTGAAGAATGGTCAATTAAAAATCAAATTATCACAATGAATCATACCTCGACTCTTCGGACGCACATTAACGGGGGAAATGACGACAGCTCTGTGTGAATCATTCTTGAGTGCTCCAATTTCACCAGTTGTAGCACAATTTGCTTGATAACCACCGAAAAAAAACTGTAAATCCGGATTATCTGGTTTAGTATAGCTTGATGCTAATTTTCCAGACATTTGAGATAAACCATTTGATGACATTGGTCCTTTCTGATAAGCCACATATTCCAAAGCAGCTGCCCAATTCAAATCGTATTCATTAGGCTCATTTGTCGAGTAATAAAGTGTATACGAAACATGATTGTGCAGATTTTCACCGACACCCGGAAGATCCTTGACCACGGGAACATTTACACTCTTCAAATGCTCAGCTGGACCTATTCCAGACAATAATAATAATTGTGGGGAATTAACAGCACCACCGGAAACGATAATTTCTTTGCTTGCACTTGCAGTACGTTTTTCTTTGTTAACGATGTACTCGACGCCAACGGCTTTGAGATTATCAAAAATTATTCTCGTGACAGTTGCATTCAGCACGACGTCTAAATTCAGCCGATTTCTCACTGGCTCAAGAAATGCCCTTGCACTGCTTTGTCTGACTCCGTTTTTACTCATTGTCTGTGCTATTGTGAATCCTGTCAATTTGTCACCATTGAGATCATCAGTAACACCTAATTTTGTTTCCTCTGCGGCTTTGAGGATGTCGTAGGACATGGCTGGCTGCCAGGGAAATCTTTCGACATTCAGAGGTCCTCCGGTGCTGTGGAATTTTCTATTGACCGTCTTTATGTTCCCGTTGTTCTCCATGCGTAAGAAATACGGTAATACCTGAGTGATAAAACACGTTGATTCTTTTGAAATTTCAATAGGAATTTTTTGAAGAGTGAAAACCTTCACGAAAAAATGTGAAAAAAATTAGGCAACAGCGTATGCATGCCGAAGTTTTTCCAGAATTTTCGGAAAAATTCTTTTTTTTTTTTAAGAAAATCCTGATTCGGTTGAATTTACCTCTTTCCAACTCCATCCAGCATTTCCCAGTGCGTGCCAGTTGTCGTAATCCTGTGGATTCCCACGCATGTACATCATGCCATTATGAGACGAGCAACCACCTAGATTTTTTCCTCTTGGCCAACTACACGAGCCATTACTTGATAGACAAGCGTTCTGCTCACCACTCGTATGGTACTTCCAATCAATTACCGTACCTGAACGGAACATGAAAGATTTTGTAAGTCTAGAATTCAGAAATCTTTGATAACGTGATACTGTACTTGAAATTCACCTAGAAACATTCCCGCCATACTTGGGACACTAGTTCCTGGTGGCTCGTCTGGTCCAGCCTCAAGAAGCAACACTTTCCACTCGGGTACATCGCTCAATCTCGCTGCAACGACTGAACCAGCAGTTCCTCCTATCAAGTGCAAACGTTTATTGAGTCCTCATACTGAATGATTCTCCCAAAAATTGATGATAAATATTTATCCATAATATCGTGACTCAAACGAATTGAATTACGATAGAACGCCATAAACTCACTAATCATTTGAATGGTTCGGCGAGAGATAATTATCCCGCCAAATTAGAGAGAACGCCCGAATAATGGACTGACATTACGTTACATCCAACCATTCGATCATTCACTGGATATTCAATTTTATTTCCGCGAGGATTTAAAAAAAATACTCATTTAGTAGTGAATTGGTAAAACCGGACACTTGAGCTTTGTCATCATTCTCGATGGAATGTTTCGGTGAATAATGGAGATACACCCTTTTTGCCCCAATCCCCTTTCGTAACTTTTGATTTTTTTCTACAAAAAAAGGATGAAAGCAAAAAGAGCACATTTCCATCATTTCCTGAGATATTTCATCGAGATTAATCACATGCACTTTTATTCTCACCTCCAACGACAATAAAATCGTAGTAATCTTGTGCTGGATCAACTGACTTAACACGTTGACAAAGTTTTGATACTCTTGAATTTGTCCTTATGAATGTGTCGAGCAACGTCATGAAAATGAGAAACTGAGAGCCGGGACAGGCCTGGGCCATGCTTGGCCCCAGAAAAGGCTCATTGCACGGTACCGTCACTGACAAATTGTACGACATTTATCTGGAAAAAAAACACAAAAAAACAATGTTAATATAAAATCATAATTAAATGGAACAATTCATAAAATATTCGTGAATTTTAACGTTCAAATATTTTTTGCCAATGAACAACTTTCCCTTTTCTTCATCATCGTTAATTATATTGTTACTTTGTTCTCATGTGATCATAGTAGTTCATTCCTTAAATTTATTCAATTCACTGGAAAAAATCGTAATTTTCAACAGCAAATAATTCAGTTTTTTCCCAACGATTTCCCAATTTTTTTTCGGTATCAAGGACTTCCCAGAAAATTCTGAAAAAATTCAGGAACATACTCCACCATGTCTACATTGTCCCTGAATTTTTTCAGATTTTTCCATAACTCACTTCACCCCGAAAAAAAATATAATATAACATAATCACCTAAATCTTCTGATGTGTTTATTAATGTTGATTTAATTAATGATAATTCAATGCAGCACTCACTTTTCAATTACACTACACAACAAGTCATTGATTGTACTGGAGCACCTCCCACTGCATCACAACATTTTATAATTCATCTCCCACTCGGAATATTTTATCAAGTATTCATGAATTTGTTGATGCAATCATTCAAACAAAAATGGATTATTTTTAATATCAAATTGAGCCATTTTTCGATTGTTCTGAGTCATCAGAATATTCCATGATTACGTTTTCCACCGAGAAATAAATTTCTCATCTCGAATGAATGGATTTTGCGCAAATAAATATAAAAAGTTATCCTAGGAAAAGCATTGATCATCTATATCTATATCTATAGAAAATGAGTATATTTATTTGTGTTAAACACAAAAAAAAACAGTTTTATTTCAAATAATTTGAAATTCACCAAAAATCTGGAAATTTGTAGATTTCGTGAAATTTTTGGTAATTTCAATATTTTTGCCAATTTTTCCTCGAAATTTCTCTGAAATTCATTCCAGACGACATTTGCTCATCTCAGTGTCATTTGTTGAGGATAAATTCTTATCAATACAAGCACATAATTGTTCAATTAATTCCGGAGAACAACAAAAATTTTCGTAATTCTTATGTTTCAATTTTTTTCGAAAATTCCCCAAATAATTCTGCAAAAAAAAAATTAAAAATTAATAGTTTTCACATTTTGCGGAGTCATCCTCGAATTTTTTTGACTGTTGATTCTTACTCCAGACGTAATTGAACAGGTGCGTTAATCAAAAGCCAATTAAAATAACATAAAAGTCGTCTATCTAATTAGATTCGTGTAAATAATGAATTAATTTGAATTAAAATAAATTAAATTGAATATAAAATCAAATATTAAATACAAGATTAAATTAAATATTCAAAAAATTATATTTTAAAATGTTCGATCAATTAAAAATGCTTCAAAAAAATTTGAATAAATCGAAATATTCGAATACTCGAAATATTTATTCAAAAAAATTTAATTCACATTCAACAAGATTACAAACTAATTTTATTAATAAAGTATGACTTTACAAAAAAAAAAAAAAAAAAACGGTATTCATGGTAACATATGACAAGAATATTGACACAAGCTTTCCTCATCTTCGTGCAAAAGATGTGACGTTATTTACGTCACAAAATCTTTGTTATCACAAAAAAAAACAAGAGTCCCATTCTTTGTGCGACAATTAATATTTTATTGATTCGATTGGCAAAACGCTTCCGAATGAAGTTTTACTCATAATGAATCAAATTGCTATTCATATTTTCCATTGCTCAACCAAATCTAAAAATTTCACCAAATGAGTCATCAACATTAAACAAAATCTCATATCTCTGTGAAACGCAAAGTACTGCTGATAATAATCCACTGCGAAACTCAAATAAATGTGTATGTGTCTTAACTAAGTTTGTAAATGACTGATTTCTCATATTTAACAGTATTCCAATTTTTATAAGTAATATCGTTGTTTTTTTTTTTTTTTTTTTTTTTAATTAAGAATATCGTTGTTACTATAATTATTTCAACGGAAAAAGCCGAAGGAAGGTCGGTGCAGGCGAAAAAGCAGTTTTTCAGTAGATAAACTGAGTTTTATTTTTTTTTTTTATATTAATATGTGGCGTAAATGATCCTAGTGGACCCATTCTTGAGCTTTCGATTGTTGGTCGTGTGCCCATATCGATATGTTCATTCAGTCGATCTTTCATCGATCAATAATCGATAAAAATTTCAAAATCTTTGAAATACAAAAATGATTTCCCCAGTTTTCAAAATTTACATTATAAATTTAAAAGCAAATGATTTTTTTTTGCTGACATTATTCTTGATCGTTTATCGTGAATCATTTCTATTTATTTTAACATTCAGTGCCTACGCAGGAGGGGAAATTGTCAACTATTATCGATTTATTACAGATTAAAGAAAAGTGTGTTTATTCATTAGCATTCGGCTGGCGTCTGATAACGCCGAGTGGCACAGCATCTTTTGAAAGTTTTCTGACGTCAAGAAAGTGTTGAAGTAAGAGTGTAATCTTTGGTGCAGCCAGATTCAATTTTCCTAATAGTGATGCTCCCAAGGATTCATCTGGTGACGATGTCCTTCAGAAGATATCTGATGACGATATCCCTGGGAAGGTATCGGGTGATGCTGTCCTGGATAATTCTTATCGGGATGATATGATCCTTGAGGATTCATCTGGCGATGCGGTCCCCATGGATACTTCCATGGACGACCGGGTACAGAGGGTTTCGGATACCCAACTGGAGAAGTCCGCCACTGTTCTTTTACAAAACTCGCTGCTCTCTCACCGATCATCATCGCTGGTGCAGCTGTATTACCAGACGTCACCTGAAACCCAAAAAAAATTGATTAATATAACATCCTATTGTATTTTGGGTTCAACGAATTTTTTTCGGAGTGAAGAACTCTAGTGAAAAATTCGAAAAAATTCTGGAAGATAATCCAACATGTCAGCATTGTCGTGTAATTTTTTCAGATTTTTTCATGGAGAATTTTACAATGAAAAAAATACTTTTCAACTTACTGTCGGCATAATTGAAGTATCTGCAACTCGCAGTCCCTTGACACCCTGTACTCTGAGCTGTGAATCGACCACAGCCATTGGATCATTAGCTGGTCCCATTTTACATGAGCCAGCCTGATGATTCTCTGGTCCCGTATCATACCGTATAGCACAATTCCAGTAAGCAGTACTCGGATATGTAATATTTTGACATGCTTCAATCGCTGGGTATATCAAAGAGATATTGTATTTCGATAGAGCTGTTGCATTCATCAGAGTTATCGCATATTCAATGCCTTCTACTAAAGCAGCGGCATCCTGGGTCTCATTAAAATAGTTCCCGTGTATCACTGGCTTTGCTAAGGGATCATTACTAGCCAATTTGAGGGTGCCTAAAAAATTCGCCAGATTTTAGTAAACGAATGTTAGATTGTGTCAAGAGTTTTTGTTGAATATCTCCAAAAATAGTAATGAAAAATACGTCTTTTTTGCTCAAAATCAGGGCAGAAAGGGCGCATCTCCATCATTTTCGGAGATATTCACTAAAGAGTGTTGGAAAAAAAATCGAATTATCATAATGAGTCATACCTCGGCTCTTTGGATGCAAATAAGTGGGTGAAATGCCGATACGCCTGTTTGAATTATCCTTGAGTGCTCCAACTTCACCAGTTGTAGCACAACCACCCGCTCTAAAACCCTGGAAATAGAACTGTATATCTGGATTATTGGGTGTAGTATAGCTTGATGCTAATTTTCCAGACATTTGAGATAAACCAGTTGATGACATTGGTCCTCTCTGATAAGCCACATATTCCAAAGCAGCTGCCCAATTCAAATCGTATTCATTTGGCTCATTTATCGAGTAATGAAGTGTATACGAAACATGATTCTGCAGATTTTCACCGACACCCGGAAGATCCTTGACCACGGGAACATTTACACTCTTCAAATGCTCAGCTGGACCTATTCCAGACAATAATAATAATTGTGGGGAATTAACAGCACCACCGGAAACGATAATTTCTTTGCTTGCACTTGCAGTACGTTGTTCTTTGTTAACGATGTACTCGACGCCAACGGCTTTGAGATTATCAAAAATTATTCTCGTGACAGTTGCATTCAGCACGACGTCTAAATTCGGCCGATTTCTCACTGGCTCAAGAAATGCCCTTGCACTGCTTTGTCTGACTCCGTCTTTACTCGTTGTCTGTGCTACTGTGAATCCTGTCAATTTCTCACCATTGAGATCATCACTAACACCTAATTTTGTTTCCTCCGCGGCTTTGAGAATGTCTTTCGCGATGGCTGGCTGCCAGGGGAATCTTTCGACATTCAGAGGTCCTCCAGTCCTATGGTATCCTGTATTGAGCAGCGCTGCATTGGTGTTGTTCTCCATGCTTAAGAAATACGGCAATACCTAAGTGGTAAAACATAAGTCAATTTCTTTTCATCTTTTTATGAGAATATCCCAGGAGCTAATGGAGATAAGTTTTTCAACCCTGGATTTTCCTCGTAAGTCTTCGAATTTTCTACAAAAGAATATCGAAGTAAAATCACTGTATCTCACTTAGCTTCCAAGATATTTCTCATCAAAAATTGGGGAAAAATCAGGTTATTTTAGGATTTTTTTAAAGAGAAGACTTCTACGAGAAAATCGGAAAAATTAGGGAACAATGTCCATACATGCTGAAGCTTCTGCATGAATTTTTCGAGAATTTTTTGAGAAGTCTTTCACTTTGGAGAAAATCCCGGCCCAATTGAGTCTACCTCTTTCCAACTCCATCCAACATTTCCCAGTGCACGCCAGTTGTCGTAATCCTGCGGATTCCCACGCATATACATCATGCCATGATGAACCGAGGTGCCACCAAGATTTTTTCCTCTCGGCCAACCGCACGAGCCATTACGTGATAGACAAGCGTTCTCTTCACCAGTCGTATGGTACTTCCAATCAATTTCCGAACCTGAACGTAACGTGAAAGATTTTGTCAGTCTAGAATCCAGAAATCTTTGATAACGTGAAGCTGTTTTTGAAATTTACCTAGAAACATTGCCACCATACTTGGAACACTAGCTCCTGGTGGCTCGTCTGGTCCAGCCTCAAGAAGCAACACTTTCCACTCGGGTACATCGCTCAATCTCGCTGCAACGACTGAACCAGCAGTTCCTCCTATCAAGTGCAAACGTTAATTGAGTCCTCATACTGAATGATTCTCCCAAAAATTGATGATAAATATTTATCCATAATATCGTGACTCAAACGAATTGAATTACGATAGAACGCCATAAACTCACTAATCATTTGAATGGTTCGGCGAGGGATAATTATCCCGCCAAATTAGAGAGAATGCCCGAATAATGGACTGTCATTACGTTACATCCAACCATTCGATCATTCACTGGATATTCAATTTTATTTCCGCGAGGATTTAAAAAAAATACTCATTCAGTAGTGAATTGGTAAAACCGGACACTTGAGCTTTGTCATCATTCTCGATGAAATTTCTCGGTGAATAATGGAGATACACCCTTTTTGCCCCAATCCTCTTTCGTAACTTTTGATTTTTTTCTACAAAAAAAGGATGAAAGCAAAAAGGGCACATTTCCATCATTTTCCGAAAGACTGTTTCACCTTTTTTCATGTCATCATGAAAGAAATCATCATTTTTATTGACAAATAATGGTATTATTCATCATATGATCATGAATTGAAACATTAATTATTAATACGAAAAAATAATGATTGTGTCCACAATGTGGTATAATTAGCGTGTTTGTTAGAGTTAAATTTTCATGAAATTGACAAATGATTATACGAAATTCCAAGGACAACAGTAGCTGAATGACAAAGGGTTCTACGTTA
This sequence comes from Aleiodes alternator, assembly GCA_963921955.1. NCBI lineage: Eukaryota > Metazoa > Arthropoda > Insecta > Hymenoptera > Braconidae > Aleiodes > Aleiodes alternator. The sequence continues at coordinate 6,645,411 of OY998114.1, forward strand.
AAATTGCCGAAAATTATATGTGATTAGAGTTCAATGTGTTGACACAATGACAATTGTCCAGGAAAAAAGAAACAATTTGAGAGATTAAATGTGAAACTGATGAGAATTTAATTATATTAATGAAAGTCCATGGAATAGTTTGTATTAATTTTACATTGAATTGTTTGTTAATTCAACTGGTTGGAATGTACAATAGAACAGTGTGAAGATCGATTTTTAATGGGATACAATGAATGCACGAGATGAGAGAAATTGAAAATATGTATTTGATTAGAGTGAACAAATGGAATTGAGATAATCTGAATAATCAAAAATAAATTTTCCAATTCTAGGCGAATATTCAATATTTTTTCTTATAAACAAAAGTATTTCACACTTTTTTTTGAAAATATCTCAAAAAATAATGGAGATACGCCCTTTTGGCTTCAACTATTTATCGTACTCTTTAAAATTTTTTTTAGAAATGGATCCAGGCAAAAAAAGCGCATCTTCTTACCTCCAACAACGATAAAATCATAATTTTCCGCTGGATCAACTGACTCAACACGTTGACAAAGTTTTGATACTCTTGAATTTGTCCTTATGAATGTGTCGAGCAACGTCATGAAAATGAGAAACTGAGAGCCGGGACAGCTCTGGGCCAAGCTTGGCCCGAGAAAGGGCTCATTGCACGGTATCGGTGCTGACAAATCGTACGACATTTCTCTGGAAAAAAAAAAAACACAAAAAAACAATGTTAATGCAAAATCATAAATGAATGGAACAATTCATAAAATATCCGTGAATTTTAACATTCAAATATTTTTTGCCAATAAACAACTTTCTCTTTTCTTCATCAGAAGATTATTTTTTTAATTTTTTCAATTTTTTTAAATTTTTCTAATTTTTTTTTTTCAATTTTTTTTAATTTTTTCAATTATTTTTTTTTTCAAATTTTTTTTTATTTTTTTTAATTTTTTTTTCTAGATACAAAACGAGTTATTGAAGATCTTAACTTGAACAGTTAAAAAAAAAAATTAGTTTTATTCTAATGTATTTGAGATTTTTTCGAATTTTTCTGATTTATTCAGAATTTTTCGTAATTTTTCTGAAATTTTCATGAAACTTTTATAAAAGTTACTGTTACTGACTGCATAATTGCTACTGAACGTTAAGAGTCGTGCGTTAATCACCTTTTATAGTAAAAATAGCTTGGGTCTTATCCACTCCCAAATTTCTCAGAATTCTCAATAGTTGAGATAAATCCGTCCGATTGTGGATTCACTCATGATAGGAGAGCGAAATGACATGTGTTTCCGGCGTGAAATGGCAATTATCAAGTATCGACTTGTTGTCTTTATCTTGTTATCATTTTTAGAGTCTAATATTGATGATAAAAATAGCAATGCTACGTGCTGTGAAGTGAGTGGCTTTAATCTAGAGTCTTATGTAAAAGTAAAAACTGAGAGGTCATTTTTACGGTAATTTTACCGGTCAGTTGCGCGTAATTGACGAAATTTGAGTTACTGACGCTTTTTGCCAGAAGATGACCGGTTTTCTGCCAGTTTCTGATCACATACACAGAGAAAAATGTTTTCTTAATTTGAGAATGTGCAGTCACTTAATTTAAGTGACCTGCACATTCTTAAATTAAGTGACTTTTCTCACTTAAATCAAGTGACTTTTCTCATTTAAATCAAGTAACTATTTCTTTCTTAATTTAAGAAAGTAAAAGTCACTTAAATTAAGTGACTTTTTTCATTTAAATCAAGTGACTTTCTTTCTTAATTTAAGAGAGTACAACTCACTTAAATCAAGTGACTTTTCTTTCTTAATTTGAGTGACCTGCACATTCTTAAATTAAGTGACTTTTCTCATTTAAATCAAGTAACTATTCCTTTCTCAATTTAAGAAAGTAAAAGTCACTTAAATTAAGTGACTTTTCTCACTTGAATCAAGTGCCTTTCTTTCTTAATTTAAGAAAGTAAAAGTCACTTAAATTAAGTGACTTTTCTCACTTAAATCAAGTGACTTTTCTCATTTAAATCAAGTAACTATTCCTTTCTCAATTTAAGAAAGTAAAAGTCACTTAAATTAAGTGACTTTTCTCACTTAAATCAAGTGCCTTTCTTTCTTAATTTAAGAAAGTAAAAGTCACTTAAATTAAGTGACTTTTCTCACTTAAATCAAGTGACTTTTACTTTCTTAATTTAAGAAAGTAAAACTCACTTAAATTAAGTGACTTTTCTCACTTAAATCAAGTGCCTTTCTTTCTTAATTTAAGAGAGTAAAACTCACTTAAATCAAGTGACTTTTCTTTCTTAATTTGAGTGACCTGCACATTCTTAAATTAAGTGACTTTTCTCACTTAAATCAAGTGCCTTTCTTTCTTAATTTAAGAGAGTAAAGCTCACTTAAATCAAGTGACTTTTCTTTCTTAATTTGAGTGAAAATTTTAATTAAAATTCTATTCGATAATTCAATGATTAGGCGAAATATTTCAATTAAAAATAATCAGATAAATCTTTTGATTTGTTTATTTAATGTTAATTAAATCGATGATAATTCAATGCAGCACTCACTTTTCAATTACACTACACAACCAGTCATTGATTGCACTGAAGCACCACTCATTGCGCTACAACGTTTTATAATTCATCTCCCCCACCTTTGAATATTTCATCAAGTATCCATGAATTTTTGAATGCAATGATTCAAATGAAAATTTGATTATTGAATAGAATCACTTTTTGTTTTTTTAAGTCACTAGAATAAAAAATAAAAAAAAAACAGATTTTATGATTTTTATATTTCCAATTCTTTCAAAATTTCACAAAGAATTCTGAGATTTTTTGATTTTTTCATTTTTTGAAATGACAAAATTTTTCAAACGCTGCGACATTCTCAAAAAACTTGGAAAATAAAGGAATAAACAATAAAAATAATTTTTTCATTGTTTAAAGTCACTTTCAACGTTTTTTATTTAATTAAAAATATGTAAATAATAGAAGAAAAAACGTGAATTAATGAAAATCATCAAATTTTAATGAAATCCGATTGAAATATTTGAAAAGAAAATCATTCGATAAATCCGATTAATTAAAAATATTTGAATAATTTAAATCATTCGAATAATTCCAATAAATCGAAATTTTTGAATATTCGAAATATTTATGTTGAATGATTGAATTTTCATTCGAGAGCCTAAGAAACTAACCACAGAAAAAATCAAGAGTCACTTGCACATGGATTACGTTCTATCAGTGAAGTTCGACCTTCCAAAAAGAGCTAAAACTATGTTGTCATATGGCATAAAATATTGAGACACCTTTTCCTTATCTCCATGCAGGAATAATGATTCCACCTACGTAATCACTTAGATATGTTTGACGTTATTTGCATCATGAAATCGTTGTCAATAAATCGAAAAAAAAAAAAAAAGTTTTATGTTTCTGAAGACTAAATTAGGGGGGCAAAATGATGTGGGATTTTTTTTTGAGTGAAGATCTCAACGAAAAAATTTGAAAAAATTCATCAACAATGGAGATATGCTGGAGCATATTCTCAATTTTTTTCAGATTTTTTCATGAAGTCCTTCATTCCGAAAAAAAATCCTGGATACTTTTGCCCTGGTCTACGTTGATTTCTTTCATTTTCTTGGTGAAAGTGAAGAGGTTCACGATTATTTCCTCAACATTATTATCTTCAATTAATTAACAATTGTAATTATCGCATCATTAACCTTCAACAAATTCAAGATCACACGTGTTCATTCCCCTTGAATTGCAAAGAATAATAAAAGAGAATTGAAATACGTAATCTATCAACTTTTGTTGAGACAAGAAAACTCGATCCTTAGAATTACGTTATTTCAATATTAGTCTCGAGTAACACCGATTAATCATTCATTAGACGATCATTAAAAGCATAAATACCAGTTTAACAATGAATTTTATCCAAATGAAAAGAAAAAAAAACGTGAGAGTTCAACAAAGTAACACTAATAATTCGTATTATTTATTCGATCGCACAATTTTTTTTTCCTCAAATGAGCAGCAAGATAGTGCAATAAACACGGTTGAAGAGTTTTTCAGGTCAGACAATAATTAACATAAAAAAATATATATTTTCGTGCAAAGAACTAACGGTTTGTCACGATTAACAATAGAACTTCCGTTTAATTTCATTTTTCTATTATAATTGATGAAAAATTCCTCACAATTCAGTGGCTGAGAGGTAAAATAGAAATAGTTTATTTTTCGTAAAGAATTTAAAGAATAAAAAAAATAGAATAGGGCAAAGGGCGTGTCTTCATTATTTACCGAAGGATTTTCGAAAAACTGAATTTTTCCATTTTCGCTTCTCCAATATTGAATTTCTAGAACAGCAATAACAAAAAATACCAATAAATAATCCAGTGAAATAAAAAATCCGTAAAATATGGTTTTTCCATACTGATTTCATATCCTATTGGGTATTTTCATTAAAATCAATAAAAACGTTTTTCTCATTTACTTACAGAAATCATGATAATTATCCTATTAGTGATATAATCAGTCTCTCAATGGGCTTTACCTTGACGTCACTCGTGCATTGTAATAATCTTCATTGTCACGAATTTCAATGCTTTTTCCTCAAAAATCTGTGAAGAGAAAAACGATTAATTTCATTTTCATAAAAAAATTTGTATCCAAATACCCGTGAACACGTGATAGTGGTCTGTAGTTGACAACCGGAATAGCTTTTGCAGGAGATTATAAAGAAAATATCGGAATAAAGAGGAAAAAAAAGGAGGAAACGAATGAGAACTAGTGGAAAAATCCGAGATAAGACGATGGAAAATGGTCAAGTATAGGAAGATGTCTTTCTGATCCTCTGGGAGTAATGCAAGAGAATGAATGGGTTAGGGCATTGAGAAAGGTGAAATGGCATCTTGGAGATTCGAGACAGCCCTTACTGACCATTACACCGATAGATTTTCATGGATGGAACAAAGTGCATGTGATTGGCGCAGTGTACTGGCGTGAAATAGCAATTGAACGACGTCGTTGCCCCTTCAGACCTTGGCCCCCGCTTTGAAATTGAGATAGGGAGGAAAAGGGGGTGGAAAGGAGGAGAGTCATAGTAGTTGCTCGATAGAGATTTGTAATACGCTAGTTTCAGGTCGTGGTCTACTGATCTTGCATCTAAGTGTATTTCCTTGTATATTCAGAGCTACCAGATGTGTCTATCAATGCCACTGCTGATTTGCCTCTGTTCCTTCACAGAATAACATAATTCCTGTGAGAATAATATATATATGTACGTGAAATATATATGTATATATATTTAGCAACGAATATATAGCTAAATATATTATATTTAAATTTTTTTTTTTTATTAATATTATATTTAAATTGATTGATAAATATATTTAGGACATAAAATGAATATAAAATGAGGATAATGGTGGAAAATATTTGAGATAGAATTTTTCTGATGATTCCATTGAAAAGCTGAGGAAATTTCCGTTGGAAACCATATGTTAAAATTCATTTTTGATAATTTTTTTGGAAATTAGATTTTTTTTTATGGGAAAATTCATGAGAAAACTGCGAAATTTCAGTTTTTTGAGAATTTCTTTGGTTCTATTGGTCATAGCATGAGAATTTTGAGTGGAGGTGAAAGGTGAGATTGTTTGCCATCGTTTCATGAGGTTTCGAAAGATAAATATCGATTTTTGAAACACTTATGTGTATTTTTCAAAAAAAAAAATCAGTTTTTACCACAAAAATTAACATTTTCCTTTCAAAACCCCATAAATCGATGGCAAATGATCTCACCTTTCACCTCCACTAAAAATTCCCATGCTATGAACAATAGAACCCGAGATATATTTAAAAAACTGAAATTTCCTTGAAAATAAAAAAATTCGAATCTTCAGAAAAAAAAATAAAATTCAAATTAGCAAAAAAAATAAAAAAAAAATTCAAATCTTCAAAAAAAACGAAAAATTCAAATCTTAAAAACAAATCAAAAAATTCTAATCTTCAAAAAAAAGCAAAAATTCAAATTTTCAAAAAAAAATCAAAAAATTCAAATTTAAAAAAAAATCAAAAAATTCAAATAAAAAAAAAAAATCAAAAAACTCAAATCGAAAAAACAACTCTGCCCCATATTTTCCACCTGAAATTTCTTCATTTATTCATTGGAATAAACATGAAAAAAATCTCATTTCAACCCCTTTTTTCATGGAAATTCCCATTCTCCCCTGAATACACTCCAATCATTTTTTTTTTTCATTCCATTTGAGACATATTATTTCCCCGGAGAATTTGAAATTTAATAAGAAATGACAATACTGAAAAATCCTTTCTCAGTTATTTGCAGCGAAACTCCAGACATGAATTAAAGAATAAAAAAAAAAAAATACATGAGAATTGTAATGTTGAGAAAATGAAATATCGTCAACAAGAATTCACTGAGGTGAAAAGGAATTCTACGTTTTTTCACTATCGACATTGAAATCGACTTGGGAGGTCCGCTTGGAGGCACGTTCCAGAAGACGAGTCCTCTGCCTCAGGGGGATATATCGCAAACGGGATCTAGCTTTCCGGTCCAAATGCCCCAGTGAAGCACTGAGGATTCTTTCCATCCCCCTTGGGCTAATTCTGTCTTTCTCATTCGCCTTTAGATTTTCCCTCTCTTTCTCTCTCTGTCTGTCTTTTGTTCCATCTTCTCTTTACCCCAGAATACACGAGTCCCAAGGGTGGTCCTTTGGGTCATATCGCTTTTTTTTTTTGATTTATCTTGCAAACTATTGAGCTTCCACATCATCTGAGAACTTGGACAATTTGTTTATTGGAAAAAAGCACTTAAAATCGTCGTCTGAGGTGACGTATGATTATTATGATGGCAAAAACATCTCGATAAGACGAATTTTAGGCAAAAATATCTCAGACAAAAAATCTCAAACGAAATATCTCAACAAGTAAATTTTAAACAAAAATATCTCAACAAATAAATCTCAAACAAAGAAGTCTCAGGCAATAATATCTCAAAAAATCTCAAACCTAAATATCTCAACAAGAACATCTCAAACACAAATATCTCAAAAAAAACATCTCAGACGCAAATATCTCGAAAACATCTCAGACAGAAATATCTCAACAAAACATCTCAAAAACATCTCAGACAGAAATATCTCAGCAAAACATCTCAGACAGAAATATCTCAACAAAACATCTCAAAAAAAAAATCTCAGGCAAAAATATCTCGAAAAAATCTCAAACATAAATATCTCAACAAAAACATCTCAGACGAAAACATCTCAAAAAAATGTCCCAACAAAAAATATCAGACGAAAATATCTCAAAAACATCTGAGACAAAAATATCTCAAAAATATCTCAGACCAAAACACCTCAAAAAAAAATCTCATAACAATAAAAATTCAATTAAAAATATCTCAGAAGAAATAATCACAGATAATAAGGTCTCATGACAAAAATATCTCATTAAAAAAATCACCCGGTAGAAAATTGAGACATTTTTCCTATAAGATTGTAATACCGAGATGTAATTGTCTGATAATTAAAGAGATATCATCAAAAAAGAGACCTATGATACATTTCAAATTTTTTTTTTGATGTGAAGGACTTTACTCAGGCAATTGAAAAAATTGGGTGATAATGTGGACCTATTGGAGCATCTTCCACAATTTTTTCAGATTTTTTATTCAACTCCTTCACTTCGAAAAAAAATCGAATTGATTCTTGTTGATTTTTAAATCTAATTTTTTGACATTTTCTTTTTAAAATATCTCGGAAATTAAGCAAGATAGCGACATTTTTGAGGAAACCTTCTTGTAGCTCTTGAAAACCCCTACAAAAAAAACAAGGTTAAATTCTGCTATCTCACTTAGTTTTCACAATATTATCAAATGAAGAATTTTTTCAAAAAATTCTCTTGGACTCATGACTTTTTATGCATTTAATAACTTAAGCTAAATATTTTTTTTTTAAATATAAAAATACATTAACATACGTGAACCAATTACATCGTTGATGTAATGATCCAATTAACAATAGCGCAGACCGTGAGGGAAAAATGTTCTAAATACCTTTGCATTAAACTAATTTGTAAGTTAAATTAATCGTTCTTATAAGTAGGTACTCTGGTTAAACGAATTAAGCACCACTGCATGTGGTCGATACTGGGACGAGTGAACGTGTTTAGAGGGCTGCTGAAGAAAATGCCAGGAGTAAAAAAAACGCCTGAAGGATAACGAGATGGAAATACCGGAAAAAAGGAAAATGAAAAAGTGCAAAAAAGTGTATAGCATGAGAGACAACGAGAAAAATCCAAGAAAATCATGCATATTTTTCGTTTAATTGAATTTCGATATTTTTTGAAGCCTCAAGTCATGTAAGAGAAAAAACAGCATTAGGAATTTTCCAGGAATTTCCGGAATTTTCCTGGATTTTCCGAAATTTTCCTGGATTTTCCGAAATTTTCAGGATTTTCCAGCATTTTCCCAAATTGAAAACGATTTTTCTCTGTTCACAGAGTTTTGGAAAGAATCAGAATTTTTTTCTCTGTTAAAAATTTTCCAGAACATTTTCCATGATTTTTCCGAGTTGAGCTCAGACAATTTTCCTTCATTTCATGAATGGTCTTGAAAAAATCAGAGTTTCTTCGCTCATTTTCGAATTTTTCACAGCATTTTCCAGAATTTTCCCAAGAATTTTCCAGGATTTTCTTGAGAATTTTCCAGAATTCGGCGTTAATAATCTTTTTTTATCCATATGATTTCAAAATATCAGGTTTTTCTTCCTCATTCGAGATTTTCCAGGATTTTCCAACAAGTTTTTCACAGAATTTTCCAGGATTTTTCAGGAATTTTCCCGACTTTTTCCCGAATCAAACTTCAACAAGCTTTTTTTGCTGACATAATGACAAAAAAATGTATTTTTCATCAAATTCAAAAATTTTCCAGGATTTTCCAAGAAATTTCCCAAGTTTTCCCCATTTTTTCCCAAATCAAACTTCAACCACCTTTTTTTGTTGATATAATTGAAAGAAAACCTGTATTTTTCCGCTAATTCGAAATTTTCCACGATTTTCCAGGAATTTTCCGGAGATTTTCCCAAATTTTCTCGAGTTTTTCCCCAAATTAGACTTCAACCGCTTTTTTATTTCACATAATTTCAAGGGAAACTGTATTTTTCCCCAAATTCGGAATTTTCCAGGATTTTCAAGAAATTTTCCGGAGATTTTCCCAAATTTTTCCCCAAATTAGACTTCAACAGCCTTTTTTATTTCACATAATTTCAAGAAAAAAATGTATTTTTCCCCAAATTCTCAATTTTCCAGCATTTTCCAGGAATTTTCCGGAGATTTTTCCTAGTTTTTCTCCAAATTAGACTTCAACAGCCTTTTTTATCTCACATAATTTCAAGAAAAAACTGTATTTTTCCCCAAATTGTCAATTTTCCAGGATTTTCCAAGTAAATTTCCACCATTTTCCCAAGTTGAACTCCAGCAGCTTTCCTTCATCCACATCCAATGTCGAAAAATCCATTCATGCAAAAAAAAAATCCTATAAAACTCTAATGAATTACCTCTCCAAGAGATCCAATGAAATAAATGCGAGGGTGGATTTGTAATAAAAATGTGAAGATCACACGAGTCAACTCTCGCCTAGTGCCTCAAAGCTTTTCTCGCTTTTGAATCCTGAAAAGATCAAAAGTCTCGCCCGTACCTTGGGTCAAGCAGCCATTTCTTTTTTCCTCTTATTTTCTCTTTCAGCCTCAGTTTCCACTGAAAACACACCCGCACTCTCCATTTGCCTATCTGTGGCTTAACAGTCCTTAAAAACTTCCTTTTTTTATAAAAAAAAGAAAAAAAAGTTTTCACTGATTAAATTGAAGATTGGCGTTTAATTTAATTTAATTCGGTGTTGATGATGCAGAAATGTGGAATTATCGTGGAATCGTACTTGTTGAACCTGATGGGCTCAGAAAGTTGCTAAAGCAATTTTTCACTTGGCCACGTTCGACTAAATGGAGACTCCATGCCAGATTGCTGAACTTGATGCAAGTTTTTTTGTGCTTGAGCATATTAAAATAAAACTCATTTTTTTAAATATATGTGGGCAAAGAGAGGTTGCTGGAATTAAATTTTAAAAAAATTTTGAGGAAATTCTGAAAATTTTGAGGCAATTTTGAAAAAATTTCATAAAAATTTTGAAAAATTTTGAAAAATTTTGTCAAAATTTTGTCAAAATTTTGGAAAAATTTCAAAAAAATTTGGAAAATTTTGAAAAAATTTTGACAAAATTTCATAAAAATTTGGAAAAAATTGTCAAAATTTTAAAACAATTTTGAAAATTCTGAAAAATCTGAAATATTGAAACAAAACTGTTTTTTTATTATTTTTTTTTCCTAGGAACAACCTTTGGAGATATTATGTGAATTTTTCCACTATATTTTCAATTTTTTCTTAATTTCTTTACAATTTTTCCAATTTTTCATCTTTTAATTTCAAAAAAATTGAGAAGATGCTGCAGCATGTTCACATTATTGCTGAATTTTTTCATATTTTTTCATCAAACCCTTCACCCCAAAAAAAAATCCTCACGCTCTAATCTTCAATATCTTCGAGGAGAAAATGAAAAACAAGGGGCGGGTGGGAGGGAGGGGAGGAAGGGGCAATGGCCCAATTGGCTTGTGTGCGCCCCGGCAGTTCTCCAAGCATGTTGAAGGCATTAGGGAGTTTCTTGCTACGTTGGTGAGGGTTTGAGATTAGCAGCGATGGAAAATTAGAGGCAATCATTCTTAGCTCAACCGATTTTCTCGCGATTACGATGCTTTTCTCCATCGAAAATTTAATGGGTTATCCGATTTTTTTTTGTCATTTGTTTTGTTTCATTACTCGAATTTTTTTTTTGCAGAGAAAACCATTTTGCTTAATCTATTGTCTTCCAGAATTTCTCCTGGAAAGGCAGCTCTACAAAAAAATCTGAAAAAATTCATCAACAATGTAGACATGCCAGAGCATCTCTTCAAATTTTTTCAGATTTTTTCATAAAGTCCTTCACTCCAAAAAAAATCCTTATATATTTTTCAAAAATTTCTCTTTATTAAATTCATTATTTCCCAGAATTTTTTCCAGAGACAAGTTCTTCCAGAAAAAAATCTGAAAAAATTCAACAATAATGCAGACATATTGGTGGCATTATCTCAATTTTTTCCAGATTTTTCTTGATCACATGCATCAGATAGAGAGAGAGAGAGAGGCAAATAGTTACGACTACCTTCTAATTAAAATTTCTCAATAACTATACGGTGAATTGAATATTTTTTTCTTCTATTATTTAGTTAAAATGCTGTTCTCTTCGCCAATTGTTTTTAAATAATGGATCAACCGTGTGGTTTTTTAGTAATTTCGTTATTTCCGTCCGATTTAGGGCGTTTCATCCCCACCACCACTATTTCCACTAACTTTGATAATTCATATCTCATAAACTGCACGGTCAAAAATTACAAAAAAATTCAGAAAAATGTTAAAAAAATATAATCTTTGATACCCCATCAAAAAAAATGAGAATTTTCCCTTAAATTCCCCAGAACACCCCCTTATCATCAGAGATATCATAATCTTCCTCATCATTCTACTGTGATTGGGCTCTCACCCACACAACCACCAAAATCAACACGAACAGTAAATATATAGGGGAGAGTGGGGCAAAATGGACCTAGAAGATGAGATGACTTGAGATTTTTTTAAAAAGCAGCAGTTGCTTTAAAAAATCTGAAAAAATTCACAAACAATATAGATATGTTGGAGGATTTTCTCAAATTTTTTCAGATTTTTTCGTCGAGTCCTTCATTCCAAAAAAAATTCCTTAATCATGTTGCTATGAGGGTCCATTTTGCCCCACTCTCCCCTATATACATATATCTATATATATATATATACGCTCATCCCACGGGGTATTGCGTTACGAGATGCAATCAAGGCCTCCAAGTGTGTCGGGTTGCTCATATACTTGACTCCCCTTCTCTTTCAACCTCTCCCCTTTCTTCCCCCCTCCCCTCCATCCCTTTACTATAAACCTAAACCGTGCAAGTAGTCATAGTCAACAATGTGAAATATCGGTTAGCATAAACGCGTCCATATTAAGCCAAGATAACACAAATTATGGTGCACGTATATATATATATATACATATATGAAATATATATATATATATACATACAAACACGCGTGAAGTTCTTGACAGTAAAATTTACTTGTACACGTCTCATCCAAACTCCTCTATTCTCTTCTGGAAAATTCCTTCATTCTCTTCTTCTTCATTCTCCTTCACACACCTTTGCACTGTTTATCTTGCCTTTAATATTGTAATACGTGAAGAGAAACTTGGAGTGGGGCTCTTGGTAATCGTGCGAGCGTGTAACCAAGTGATTTTCGAGGGTAATACGTGGTTTAAGTGCATTGGATACACTTGAATATCACAGCAACCGAGTGTATCTTATTTTTTTTTTTTTTTTTAAGTATATATAGTTATTCAAGATTATTTCGTTTTTATTGAATTTTCATTTTTTCTATAAAAAAAAACTAAAAATTTGTTATAAAAAAATTGAATTAGTTGAAAAAATAATTTTTTTTATAGTTGAAAAAGAAATTGACTTTACTCCAAAAAAAAAATTCAATATATATAGATATATAAAAATTGTTAAGAAAAATTTTGTTAAAAGGCGATTTTTCTTGCCAAGAAAATGAGAATTTTTCTTTTCAGTGTATATAGAATAAAAGGCATAAAATATATACATATATATATTTTTTTAAGACATATGTCAGGCATTCCACGCTATTTCACTCGTTTTTTGGGTTTGATTTTTCGATTTATTTCATTTTTTGATATGTTGTGGGAATGTTCAAAACAAGAAAAAAATCAAAAAAAAAATTTTTTTGAAAATTTTACGACGATTTTCATTTTTGGAAAAAGACAGTTTTTTCGGAAAAACTCATATTTTCTCTAGCTTCAAATGCTCATATCTCATTAAATATTAATTATATGAAAAAAGTGAAAGAGAAACGTTTATGTGGAGAAAGATCATAGAATTGCATTTACATTTTTTCCAATGATCGAAACGTAATTTTTCTATTTTTTATTATCTATTTATTCAGTAAATGATGGAGATACGCCCTTTTTTATCTGTATCTATTTTTTTTTTCGTTCAAACCCTTAAAATTCATGAAAACATAAGGATCATCATAGAAAAAGGGCGTATCTCCATTATTTTCACTACTGAATTGTCAATTTTTTCCTCTTTTTCACTGTTTCTTTGAGATAAAAATGTAAATACGTATTTTCGAATGGTGAGAAAAAAAAATATCGAGAGTCATCCGATAGAAAATGAATTCACCAAAAACTAAAAAAAAAAAAGGAAAAAAAAAGCCTCGAGTATTGGGAAAGAAGTCAAGCACATTGAAAAAATGAAAAAAAAAAAAAAAAGCAATTTTTCAGACGACCATTTCCAGTTTACTGAACTCTAAACTCAATACGTATTGGAGATTGAAATTCCTTTGATGGAGTGAGGATTTGTATGTGAAAAAAAAAAGAATTGACACACTGTGTGAGTGATGTGGGTCATATTTTCAGTGAGATAACGAAGCCGACTTCATCAATATTTCCTCTAAAAAGCTGGAGATTTACGGGAATTCGAGTAATTTAAGAGATATTGAGTGAATAAAGGAGATTAAGGGAGTGTGGCAGTGAATTTGAGAACAGTTGAAACCTTAATTTTTTTGATGCAGTATTAAAGATGATATTTTTTTGCGTTTTTCTGAATTTTTTCGGAATTTTTGACCGTGCAGTTTATGAGATATGAATTATCAAAGTTAGTGGAAATAGTGGTGGTGGGGATGAAACGCCCTAAATCGGACGGAAATAACGAAATTACTAAAAAACCACACGGTTGACCCATTATTTAAAAACAATTGGCGAAGAGAACAGCATTTTAACTAAATAATAGAAGAAAAAAATATTCAATTCACCGTATAGTTATTGAGAAATTTTAATTAAAAGGTAGTCGTAACTATTTGCCTCTCTCTCTCTCTCTCTATCTCATGCATGTGATCAAGAAAAATCTGGAAAAAATTGAGATAATGCCACCAATATGTCTGCATTATTGTTGAATTTTTTCAGATTTTTTTCTGGAAGAACTTGTCTCTGGAAAAAATTCTGGGAAATAATGAATTTAATAAAGAGAAATTTTTGAAAAATATAGAAGGATTTTTTTCGGAGTGAAGGACTTTATGAAAAAATCTGAAAAAATTTGAAGAGATGCTCTGGCATGTCTACATTGTTGGTGAATTTTTTCAGATTTTTTTGTAGAGCTGCCTTTCCAGGAGAAATTCTGGAAGACAATAGCTCCAGCAAAATGGTTTTCTCCAATTCTCGACGAGATTAGTAACGTTAAAAAAATTCGAAAAACTGAAAAAAATATGACTCTCGACTAGTTTAATCATTTTTTCGAATGAATTGAAGCACTTTCCCCCAAATTATCATCAATTAATTGGAAACTAACCTACAAATCCTCACTTTTTCTGTTTTATCGACCGTACTCCAGGATACTACCTTAATTTCCTTAAAAAAAAAGGGCATAATATCTCTGCACGGAATATCATCCAGTGTCTTGGCCTATTGCGGTGGCTGCTATTGTGTTACTACAAACTATATTACAAGCGGAAGTAGCCGTCGTGTTGTAGACCCCCCCGAGTGTAGCTCGTAATTCAGTGTCGTGAAGTAGCGGTGCACACAATACACTCTGCATTATACGTAACATTATATTACAATGTTGGTTACCAACACATAACATCGAGAGATGTTACCCGAAGCGAAGGACCATCACAGTGCCTTGGAGATCTCCCTTTGGAGTCTTGCTTGATTCACAGAGCTCTGTGCATCACCCATGCATATTACGTATCACAACAATCAGCATCTAATCTGCTCTCCAACAATGATTTCACAAAGTCATCAAGACAGTTGCCTTTTTTTATTTCTAAAAAAAAGGCAGTTCTTTTTTTCTACTTGAAAAAATTCAAGAACCTACTCAACTATATTCTTAATGTTCTCAAATTTTTTCAGAATTTTTCAGGAAGATCTTCATCCTGAAAAAAATTCCAGTATCCTTTGCCAAATGCAATAATTCAAAAAAATTCAGTTTTTTTTTAAATAAAAAAAAGGCGGTTGCTTGTTTTTATTTAAAAAAATTCATGAACATTCTCTATTATGTCTCCGTGATTGTCAATTTTTTTCAGAATTTTTTATGAAAATCTTGACCCTAAAAAAAATTCAGTACCTCCTGCCAATTGCAACTGTCACAATAATATCACAAAATCAATCAAAAAATTGACCTTTTTTTATTTATAAAAGAAAGGCAGTTATTTTTTTTTCTTCGAAAAAATTCATGAACATTTTTCATCATGTCTCCATTATTCCCAAATTTTTTCATAATTTTTCATGAACATCTTCGTCCTGAAAAAAATTCAAGTAGCTCTCTGCCAAGTGCAATAATTCTTGAAAATTTATTTTTCAATTAACTCAAAGCATAGAATAGTAACTCTGATTAATTTTCCATGACTAACGCTGCTGGATACGTCTCACTAATCCCAGCCCAGTCGTTTATCCATGCGGAAGCTGTTCAAGAAAATTCATATATAGATAAAAGCAGGAAGGGCCAACACTGAACGTGGATCACCAAATTTGAAACAACCCAGGTCTCGTAAACGTTCCAATTAACTTTACCCGATGTGGCTTTACGAAGCTTTAACACAGCCCCCCCCCCTTTTTCCTCTTCGTCCACAGGCAGTAAAGTGTCGAGGAGAATAGTGTTTAAAGTAGTTCTATACTTCTTCGCACAAGTCGTTGAGTGTAAAGCAAGAAATAGCCAGAAAAATCACCCAAAAATTGATATTTACGATTAAAAACCTAGTTCTTGGTGTTTAAAGCAGATTTGATGAAGAATTTAGGAATTATATTAATTATTTGTAATTTATTACGTAACCACTAGTATGCCAGTTGACTAGCAGTGATCGGCAAAAAAAATCTATGTATTTTCATTACCTAATTTTCCTGAAAAATCAGTAATTCTTCTGAAAGATTAGTAATTAGCCGACAAAAACGACTGATTTTTCAAAAAAATTAATGATGCTTGTCAGCTAATTACTAATTTTTCAAAATAATTAGTAATGTTGTTGACTCTAGTCGATTGACTTCAAGTACGATCGATTGCTTAATCCCACTATTTTTATGAATTTTCAAAACATTTTATTCAATGTAACTAGAGGGAAAAAGAGCACAATAAAGAAATCCGAAAGTAGAATGAAAGGAAAAGGGAAATAATGTCACATTGACAACTTTTCAGATAAAAATAATTAATAATAACAAATTGTTTAGGATAATTATTGATTTCCCTTGTCCAATTACTAATTTTGAGGAATTTTTGAAAGCAATCAGTAATTTTTCTCACTAATTACTAATTTTTTAAAGTTATAAGTAATATTTTCTTACTAATTACTAATTTTTAAGAGTAATTAGTAATATTTTCTCACTAATTAGTAATTTTTTAGAAAAATTAATATTTTTTCCGACTAATTATTAATTTTCTATGAAATTTAATTTTTTTTTTTTGGCTAATTACTAATTTTCATGAAAAATCAGTAATATAATCGAAATCGTTGACGAAAAAATCGATTATGCCGATCACTGTTGACTAGTGTATTCACGTATTCTCCTGTGCTGAAAAACAATCATTTATTACAAAGTTATGAGACGGTCAATAATTTCCATATTGAATCGTAAATTTTTGTTTATTTTTTCCTTTTTTTTAAGACACTTTTCAGATTTCAATCCTTTGCCTAACCTAAAAGTGCGAAAATCTGCATTAACCCATAATCCATCGTATTATTTTTATTTCGTTTTTATTTATTATTGACCAAACACAAAAACGACCAATTGACCAGAAATTTCACGAGATACTCGAGATTTATATGAGCTTTCAGTTGAAATTTATTTCAGATTTTAATCTTTAAATTCGCGTAGGTATAGAAGTACCTTGAAGTGGAGTAGGAAAGGGCGAATAAGAGAATAGAAAGAGGAAGAGATGCTGTGTGTGAAAGTCTTTACCCTCTTGTGAAAAGACCCTTTTCAGCTGATTTCATTGGATGGCTTTCTCTCTTTCTTCGTCTTTCATCTATGCAACGAGACAACGGATACAACTTCCACTTTTGCGATAGTAACTTGGTCGAAACTTCAAAACTCTCTATCTCTCTCTCTCTTTTGCACGCGCGAAGATTGAATCTAAATCCAACTTGTTGCCGTTTCTCAGCATCTTCTTCTTCTCTTTGTTTCGAGGCGTGTACGTCTATAAAAAAAAACTATATATCATCTTTGGTACAAATTGAATTGACGGAAATTATGGAATTGCGTTGAGGCATTCTAGATTGAAGTGCTCGATAAATAATGGAGTTACGCCTTTTTTTTCTATAATTATGTCTTAAAAAAAAAGACAAAAAATCAGATTTTTCCTAATTTTGGTTTCATCATCACTGTTGAAAATTTACGTCTTAATTTTCCGTGTAAAATCCTGAAAATTCCTAACAAGTCACATTTATACTACTGAAATTTCAGATAATTATAACACATCATTGATTTTTAAATAATTCCACGCTTAAATATCAATGAAATTTGTAGATTTTAGTTTAATTGTTTCTTGAAAATTCAGTAAAAATAGGAAAAGTCGAGAAAAAAAATGGAAAATTCGGATAAAGAAGCAAAAAAAGCGGCGGAAAGAAAAATAAAAACTATAATATTATAGTGATAGTCTGAGGACAGTGATTATATTAGTTAATGATGAACTAAATGAATTAGGCTATAGTATAAGCTCTCAGATTGCTAAATAACTCAGTTATTGTGGGTACACAGAGAAAAATGCTTTCTTAATTTAAGAATGTGCAGTCACTTAATTTAAGAATGGCAGGTCACTTAAATTAAGTGACTTTTGTCACTTGAATCAAGTGACTTTTCTCACTTAAATCAAGTAACTTTTTTTTCTTAATTTGAGAAAATAAGAGTCACTTAAATTAAGTGACTTTTCTCACTTAAATCAAGTAACTTTTTCTTTCTTAATTTAAGAAAGCAAAAGTCACTTAAATTAAGTGACTTTTCTCACTTAAATTAAGAGACTTTTGTCACTTAAATCAAGTGACTTTTCTCACTTAAATCAAGTAACTTTTTCTTTCTTAATTTAAGAAAGTAAAAGTCACTCAAATTAAGTGACTTTTCTCACTTAAATCAAGTAACTTTTTCTTTCTTAATTTAAGAAAGTAAAAGTCACTCAAATTAAGTGACTTTTCTCACTTAAATCAAGTAACTTTTTCTTTCTTAATTTAAGAAAGCAAAAGTCACTTAAATTAAGTGACTTTTCTCACTTAAATTAAGAGACTTTTGTCACTTAAATCAAGTGACTTTTCTCACTTAAATCAAGTAACTTTTTCTTTCTTAATTTAAGAAAGTAAAAGTCACTCAAATTAAGTGACTTTTCTCACTTAAATCAAGTAACTTTTTCTTTCTTAATTTAAGAAAGTAAAAGTCACTCAAATTAAGTGACTTTTCTCACTTAAATCAAGTAACTTTTTCTTTCTTAATTTAAGAAAGTAAAAGTCACTTAAATTAAGTGACTTTTCTCACTTAAATTAAGAGACTTTTGTCACTTAAATCAAGTGACTTTTCTCACTTAAATCAAGTAACTTTTTCTTTCTTAATTTAAGAAAGTAAAAGTCACTCAAATTAAGTGACTTTTCTCACTTAAATCAAGTAACTTTTTCTTTCTTAATTTAAGAAAGTAAAAGTCACTCAAATTAAGTGACTTTTCTCACTTAAATCAAGTAACTTTTTCTTTCTTAATTTAAGAAAGTAAAAGTCACTTAAATTAAGTGACTTTTCTCACTTAAATTAAGAGACTTTTGTCACTTAAATCAAGTGACTTTTCTCACTTAAATCAAGTAACTTTTTCTTTCTTAATTTAAGAAAGTAAAAGTCACTCAAATTAAGTGACTTTTCTCACTTAAATCAAGTAACTTTTTCTTTCTTAATTTAAGAAAGTAAAAGTCACTTAAATTAAGTGACTTTTCTCACTTAAATTAAGAGACTTTTGTCACTTAAATCAAGTGACTTTTCTCACTTAAATCAAGTAACTTTTTCTTTCTTAATTTAAGAAAGTAAAAGTCACTTAAATTAAGTGACTTTCTCACTTAAATCAACCGATTTTTTTTTCTTAATTTAAGAAAGTAAAACTCACTCGAATCAAGTGAGTTTTCTCACTTAAATCAAGTGACTTTTCTTTCTTAATTTAAGTCACCTGCACATTCTTAAATTAAGAAAACATCTTTCTCTGTGTAGAAGAGCTCCCCGAAGAGGGGGAAGTGAAGGCTGATACTTCCTTTTTAGGGTTTAAGCTAAAGAAATCAAGAGTTTAAAAGTGCAAAAATGTAAAAATGATGAAAAACAGCTTTTTTCCATTGTTTCCTCTTTTCTTTTAGCGAAAAGCAATAAAATCAAATTACAGGTGATCAAATTATAGCAAATGAAGAAAAAAATACTACAAAAAATTCAATACAACATTGCAGAGATTGCACAGAATTTCAAAAGCTACGAAAGCACATCAGAGCAAAAAAGGCGTATCTCCACTGATATGAAAAGGAATTAATTCATCCTGTTTCACCTCATTGCTAATAAATTACATAGTTTCTCTAACAATTGCATCCAAAATCATTGTCTCTGCATCAAAATAACAGTGTTAATATCATCGTAGAAGGATAATATTTAGAGAATGTTAATTGGATAATATGATGCAGATGATCCAGTAACATGTTGATAATACCCGTAAAGTGTATGGTTAGTTACACCGAAAGGCTGTCAAGCCTTTGGCATTGTTTCATAGACATACATGAACGTTAATAACACACTTTCATTGTCCCCCCACACTGCATTAAGGATGATGGCCAATCTATTCAAACAGTATAGCAACGATAGTGTAAACGGAAACTTGCGTTAATTAGAAATTCTGTCTACCTACATTCCACAGTAAAAAAAAGGGAGTAATGAAAATTTCTAAAAAAAAAGGCAATTGCTTTTTTCTACTTGAAAAAAATCATGAATGTGGTACAGCATGTTTACAATATTGCCTATTTTTTTCAGAATTTTCCATGAAGATCGTCCTTTTTGAAAAAATTCCAATAACTCCTGTCAACTTCAGTAATTCAATAAAATTGATTATTTCTATTTTTAAAAAAGAGGCAATTGTTTCTTTTTTCTTGAAAAAATTCATGAACATGGCCTATCATGTCTACAACATTGTCAATTTTTTTCAGAATTTTCCATGAAGATCTTCCTGTCAAAAAAAATTCCAATAACTCCTGCCAACTGCAATAATTCAATAAAATTGATTATTTTTATTTTTAAAAAAGAGGCAATTGTTTCTTTTTCCATGAAAAAATTCATGAACATGGTTTATCATGTCTACAACATTGTCAATTTTTTTCAGAATTTTCCATGAAGATTTTCTCCTCAAAAAAAATTCCAATAACTCCTGCCAACTGCAATAATTCAAAAAAATTGATTATTTTTATTTTTAAAAAAGAGGCAATTGCTTCTTTTCACTTGAAAAAATTCATGAACATGGCTTACTATGTCTGCAATATTGTCAATTTTTTTCAGAATTTTCCACAAAGATTTTCTCCCCCGAAAAAAATCCGATAGCTAAACCGAAAGGCTGTCAAGCCATTGGCATTGTTTCATAGACACACACAAACGTTAATAACACACTTTCATCCCCCCCCCCCCTCCCCCTCACTGCATCAAGGATGATGGCCAATCTATTCCAACACTACAACAATAATATAGTAAACGGAAACATTGCGTCAATTAGAAATTCCGTGTACGTGCATGCCCCAGTAAAAAGAAAGTCATTAATATTTTATTTCCCTCGAGTTATTGCTGAAGGTGAAAAAAAGAAATACATTACGATGAATGAAAAAATTTTAAGGGTTCATCATAAATCCAGAAAATTTATTGACCAATAAAAAAAAAGGAAACTCTTCAATTTTTGTGATCTCAATTTTTTTTTTCCTCCATTTTCTTGAAAATATTTTAAAAAATATTATTTTATAACAATTTTTATCGATAAAATGTTGAAAAATCGAAATAATTATGGTAATTAAAATAACTAAAAGGCAGAAAAAAATGGAAATCGATGAAAAATTAATTAAATCAGTGAAAATGAGTAAATACTGTGGGTAATTCCAAAAAAATCATAAAAATAATCATAATGATCACTTCATTAAAAAGAAAAAAAAAATCATCACTTCAACTTCTCTCTTTTTCCCATTTCTTAATAATCATCGTCATGTCCAACTGGAATTCAGTGAATTTCCTTTTTCTGCCTTTGACAACTGGACTTCTTCTCTCCAAGTCTTCCACATTGCCAAATTCATTCAAAATAAAACGGTTCAATGAAAAATACCAGTGAAAATTCCGTGCATGCTTTGCATTTAGGTGAGAGTCTTGGTGAAAAAGAAATGAGAAAATATGTGAGCTGAATTTGAAATAGCCCATGTGACACTGATTGGGTTGGCACAGAATCCACTGGATGAGGTGAATGCTCATAAACATTTGGAGGAGTCAACATTTCTTGGACACAAGTATTTCCAACATTTAAATAGCTAGAATTTTTGTTATTCAAGTGTTTTTTTGAGAATGTCTGGGTAAATGATGGAGATACGCCCTTTATTTGTTCTGAAATGATTTTTTAGAGAATTTTTTAGAGGTGTGGAACAAAATTTGGGCAAAAAAGGTGTAAAAAAGACGTTTTTTACTTTAAAAAATGAAAAAAATCAGCATTTTCTTGTTTTTTGGGAATAATTGATTGAAAAAAAGGAAGAAAATTAATATTTGACGAGTATTTTGAACACGTTAAGGTAGTATTGCAGAGAACGGTCGATGAAACAGAGAGAAATGAGGAATTTTAGGTTAGTTTCCAATTAATTGCTGATAATTCGGGAAAATGTGCTTCAATTTACCCGAAAAAAGTCATTAAGCTGTTCGAAAGTCATATCTTCAGCTTGTGAATATAATTATTTTTAGTTTCTCGAATTTTTCTTACGTTACTAATCTCGTCAAGAATTGGAGAAAACCATTTTCCTGAATCTATTGTCTTCCAGAATTTCTCCTGGAAAGGCACCTCCACAAAAAATTCTGAAAAAATTCACCAACAATGTAGACATGCCAGAGCATCTCTTCAAATTTTTTCAGATTTTTTCATAAAGTCCTTCACTCCAAAAAAAATCCTTATATATTTTTCAAAAATTTCTCTTTATTAAATTCATTTTTTCCCAGAATTTTTTCCAGAGACAAGTTCTTCCAGAAAAAAATCGGAAAAAATTCAACAATAATGCAGACATATTGGGGGCATTATCTCAATTTTTTCCAGATTTTTCTTGATCACATGCATGAGATAGAGAGAGAGAGAGAGGCAAATAGTTACGACTACCTTCTAATTAAAATTTCTCAATAACTATACGGTGAATTGAATATTTTTTTCTTCTATTATTTAGTTAAAATGCTGTTCTCTTCGCCAATTGTTTTTAAATAATGGGTCAACCGTGTGGTTTTTTAGTAATTTCGTTACCCTAGCAAATTCATCTATACTGATTTTTTGAGTATCTTTTGGGTAGAATTTCGGTATAGTAGACACTGGGTAGGATTTCGGTATAATTTTCAGATTATACCCAAATCATACTCAAATAATACGAATATTTTCAGTATATTCGTGAAATTTTCATACCCAAATTATCCCAGCGAAAGACCATTGTTTTCTTTCCTTCACTACTAAAATCAGAATATCGTTAATTTTCAAATAGAGAAATGTGAAATTTTTCGATTGAAAACAATGAGTGATCAAAAAAATGAATGAATATGAATTGGTCCGTTCAATTAATCTGTATGAATATCGTCGTCATAGAAACAAAGAGGCACAAGTGCTATACTTATACATAGGATTTACGCCCTTTTGTTCCAAAAAAAGCGACGATATACTCCATGGTCCATTTTTCTTATATCTGAGTCTCCAATCGGCGATAAAATTGTGACGATTAAAATTTAATTTGAGAATATCGAATCACTCAGCAGCTCAGTTGTAGAGCAGCAGACTACGAATCTAAAGTTCCTGGGTTCAATCCCCGCAACTTGCTCGATTTTTTTCTCGTTATTTCCCTCTATAAGTGTTACTTTATAATCGTTTAACGTTCCTTGTAGTACAGAAGTACCAATTAAACTAAAATTAGATTTGAAAAAAGACGGTATAAATTGGGTAGGGACAATTCACAAATATACCCAAAATAACAGTATTTTTTGGGTATAATTTGGGTATATTTTCAGCATTATACAGGAAAATCACTGAAAATATACCCAAATTCGGAGGATAATTTGGGTATTTTTTAGGTCGGAACGAATTCGCTAGGGTATTTCCGTTCGATTTAGGGCGTTTCATCCCCACCACCACTATTTCCACTAACTTTGATAATTCATATCTCACAAACTGCACGGTCAAAAATTACGAAAAAATTCAGAAAAATGTAAAAAAATATCACCTTTGATACAGCATCGAAAAAATAAAGAGTTCATTGTACTCGAGTTCACTGAAATACTCCCTTAATTAACATGAATTTTCGAGAATTTAACTAATTCAACGTCAACATGTGCACTGACCCGTAGAATCCATTAATTCTTCGATTAAAATCAATCCAAAATCACTTATGGATAATACATTCACTGTGTAAATCCGTGAAATTGCTTTTACTCGAAACTCGAGATCTTCATTAATATAAAAGTTCGAATTCACTCGATTAAAGTCCTCGAACATCTGCAAAGTTTCAAAGTTCCCAAATTAGTTATGAAAATCACTCGAAATTAATGGAAATATTCAAGAGACTATTGTCCCGATGATTTCATCGAAGAGGTCAAAAAAATTTCAATTGTAAAAAACCTGTTAAAATTATTTTCTAAATTTTGTTAAATTCCACCAAAAGAAATTAATAAAATCATCACAATGCTCAAAGAATTATATTGCTACGAAAATATTCAATAATATCGGATTAATAACGGGTGATATAATTCGGCAAAAATATGTGTGGTGTTCAATATATTATGTAATTATATACATAATTATACTATTCCAATTATATAGATTTTGATATTTTATCATGTGATTTTCTGTATCTGAGTCATTTGATATTGGAAAATATATTTTTTTATTCTCAATTCATCATATAATAATGACAGTATACTTTATACTGTTTTCCTGTTTTTTTTATGGGAATCATTATAATTTTGATTTTATATTTGATCATATATTTTATTGAAAATAAAATATATTATATTCCATTTTATATAGCTGCACTTTATGATAACTAGATAGTTTGTATCGTTGCCCTAATGCGAATTCAGTGTGATGTACATGTTCAATAATTTCAAATATTCTCATGATCCATTTAGATATTGTGGTGAGTACGTTACTCAGAGAGCCACTTCTACAGAATAAATTAAATATTTATTTGTCTCAAAATTTTAAAATTATATTAATTCTTGGAATTTTATGATTCTTACAAACTATTTTTAACTGATATTTTTTATTATATCTTTGGTGTATTAATTTCATTATATGCCAATATTATATATTTCATTATATTCTGATTAAATATTAATATTATAAATAGTATAATATATGCTGGAACATATTCCAAATTTATAGTTGCTATAATTATATGTTCCAATAGAAGAGAATTATAATGAACCATTGTATCTTTCTCATTATCGAATCATATAATATTCCGGCAGAAATATGCCTATGGATTCTTATATTGAATTTACAATATTATATAATTCATCAGTTACTCAAAATTATATTTTCAACAATATATATATTTTTTTAGCTATATATATTCTCGTGCAAAAACTCCTGAAACATCTATTATTAAATGTACTGAATTCTATTGAACCTCATGAAGCATTGATTAGCGCAGGAATAGGCAAAGAAGAGGTGGATAGTTTGTTGACGTGGATCAGAGTTGAAATTTACCCTGGCAACACGAACTGTCCTCCTCAATTATGTTCAGTAAACTATGCTGCCGATACAGGTAACGTCAAAAGCCGAGTGAGATTCATAGTATTAGTCTGTAAATGTGTATAGCATGGAATTTGCTTGATGCCTTCCATTGGATATATCCGGTTGGCTGGCTTTTCCAAGAGACTCCAATGGAAATGTGTATGTGTCGTCTGTTGAAATCCAATTAATCGATCCATGTCGTTCAGATGCAAAACATATATCTCCATTGATGGAGATACACCAAGTGCCACATCAACATGCTCATGAAGTGACGTTGGCTTGTTGCGCTTTTGCTGTACTCATTAGATACTAACAATTAGAAGTGCAGTACGCGAGGGTACATCGATTTTTTGAAAAAAAATTAAGGAAATTTGCATCGAGCCTTGATCGATTATTTTCGAGATATCGATTAATCGATTGCGATATCTCGCAGTTGATTCGACATTTGATGACGGAAGGAAAACATGATTATATCAATTTTTTCAATTGATCGATTTCAAAATTTCGATTAATCGATTGTTATTTAATTCGATACATCGAACTCGATTCGATTGGTATGTTTCAGCTATGTTTTGAACAGTTTTCAATCGATCAATTTTGAAATTTCGATTAATCGATTTATCGTATCGATTAATCGAGATTTCAATTAATCGATATCAATCTTCGATTAATCGAATATTATATCGATGTTCGATCAACTCGATCTCGTTTTACCAGTTCCATTTTGGAAAATCAACTTCCAATCGATGAATCCCAGAATTTCAATTAATCGATTCGATATCTCGCATCGACTTCGATATATCGATTCCTGCTCGATACTCCTAATGTTACCAGTTTTAGGTCAAGACCATCAGACAAATGAAAAACGCGAAACAAAGAGAAAGTGAGGACAAACAAAAGAAGAGGAATAATAACCGAATAGAGGAGAAGAGGGGGGGGGAGGGGGGAGGACAAGGATACAAGGGAAAATAGGAGAGGTAAAAAATACAGGCGTATTCTAATGTACCCCGGTAGCTTGGGCGTTTATATGATAAAGAGTCACCTTTAAATAATATTTATGCGTCGTGGTGGGTAGGGTTTCTGGTGCTATAAATAAGAGGTCTATGCTAATTTCTACCCTAACACTGAGTCCCGGCTGTACACCTCAGAGGGCGCCCCCTACTTCCTTCCTCTCTCTCTCTCTCTCTCTTTCTCTTCATTTCTCATGGTTCTCATTCGTTCGACTCACTTTTGCTTTAAGGATGTATGATCGAGAGAGTGGGGGAACCGTGAATTTTGATGGGCGGGGCTAGTCCCGAACAGTTGCGGAATGAGCCGAAGTGAATGACCACGTGACGCGTCCTGTGAATCTGGCCAATCACGGCGAGGAATGAATGATGAAGTGAAGTAATTCGAATTTCAATTCTATTTTTCTCTTCAGGATGAATGAGTACATAGGATTTTTTAAATATTGCCGAATTACTGCAATATCCATTTTTCTTATGAATATTCGTTCTTTGTACTACGAGAGCTTGAAAATTGGATATTTATTAATTTACGATCATAACCTCAATTCCTCCATAAGAGCCCATGTATTTTCTGTCAATTTTCAATAATTTTTTTCTTTCTTAGACACAGAGAAAAATGTTTTCTTAATTTAAGAATGTGTAGTCACTTAAATTAAGAAAGAAAAGTCACCTGATTCAAGCGAGAAAACTCACTTGATTTAAGTGAGTTTTACTTTCTTAAATTAAGAAAGAAAAAGTCACTTGATTCAAGTAACAAAAGTCACTTAATTTAAGTGAGAAAAGTCACTTGATTTAAGTGGTTTTACTTTCTTAAATTAGGAGGGAAAAAGTCACTTGATTTAAGTGAGAATAGTCACTTGATTTAAGTGAGTTTTACTTTCTTAAATTAGGAGCGAAAAAGTCACTTGATTTAAGTAACAAAAGTCACTTAATTTAAGTGAGAAAAGTCACTCGATTTAAGCGAGAAAATTCACTTGATTTAAGTGAGAAAAGTCACTTGATTTAAGCGAGAAAACTCACTTGATTTAAGTGAGTATTACTTTCTTAAATTAAGAAAGAAAAAGTCACTTGATTCAAGTAACAAAAGTCACTTAATTTAAGTGAGAAAAGTCACTTGATTTAAGTGACTTTTACTTTCTTAAATTAGGAGAGAAAAAGTCACTTAATTTAATTGAGAAAAGTCACTTGATTTAAGTGAGTTTTACTTTCTTAAATTAGGAGAGAAAAAGTCACTTAATTTAATTGAGAAAAGTCACTTGATTTAAGTGACTTTTACTTTCTTAAATTAGGAGAGAAAAAGTCACTTGATTTAAGTAACAAAAGTCACTTAATTTAAGTGACTGCACATTCTTAGATTAAGAAAACATTTTTCTTTGTGTAAATGAAAAATTGATACTTCCTATGTTTTAATGGATAACTACAGAATTTCGTCATGATTAGAAGAACAAATGACCAATAAATGAATGAAAATTTGTTTTTTTTTGTTAATTTTTTTTTTATTGAAGTTCTTTTAGTTTGAAGTTTTTTTGTCGGGGTTTTTCTGCCAGTTTTTTCCTTGGCGCAAGTTATTAAGACATGTACCCCAAAAAAAGGTCGTGATCGATCCTCCTCAAGAGTCACTGCTCCAAGAAAATACAATTTATTATATTTTCAAGTGGAGATCGGTTCTTTAAATGCTAACGATCACATTTTTTTTTCGTTCGGATTAAATTGTCGGCAATTGTTTTTTAATGATTTATCTTTTGAGGGGAAGGGGGCGGGTCATAATGGGATGTGAGGGAGAGGGGGAGGGGGGGGGGAATAAAGGTTCTGGGAGACGTTTGAGAAGTTCCCAGGACTTTAGGTGCATAAAGTGATATTTTATACTGCAGAGATATCGATTTTATGGCGATTTAAAGGGAATGAGGGGAGGGGGGAGAGGAGAAGGTGGGAATGTGATAATATTGATAAGGAAGTCTGATTATTTTCATAAAGTCTTCTGGAGATTATCGAGAGAACGTGATATTGTAGAATAAAATTGTGGGAATTTATCGAGAAAATCGTGAGATTTTATGGAATTTAAGGGTTTCTCGTCTTTTGAAGTTTAGAGTTGAGGAAATTTGAATGTCGTTGTTTGATGAAACATTAATTTTTGTGAGTTTTTTTATATTATAGGGAATTTTTATATTATTAAAAAAAAAAAATTTATTGCAAGGGACAGTTTTTGAAATGAGAAAATCATGTTTTTTTTAAATTAATTAATTAATTAACTATGAATTATTAAAAATTGCATTTTTTGAACGACGATGAATCGGAAGTGACGTCATAATGATAATATATGAGTATGGATAGGGGAAGGTGAGGTGAAATGGACATCAGGGGTAAAATGGACACATCTAAATTTTTAGGCAAATGTTATGGGAAACTCTTGAAATCAATTGAAATATTGACGGTAGGTTGTTTTTGATGATTCCATTGAAAAGCTGAGGAAATTTTGGGCGGGAAACAAGTGCGGGAATTTATTTTTTTGAATTTTTTACGATTTTGACTTTTTTGAGCATTTTAGAGGGGTAAAATCCTTCCTTTTTTGAAAATTTTCAGTTTTTTGGGAATATCTTCGGTTCTATTTGTCGTAGCGTAAAAATTCCGATGGGAGGTGGAAGGTGAGATTATTTGCCATCGATTCATGGGGTTTTCAATTAAAAAATATCAATTTTTAAGGTATTTATGGGCATTTTTGTGAAACAGTTTTGTGAAACAGTTTTTGGCCTATAACTATCCCAAAAATTGATATTTTTGAGTTCAAAACCCCATAAATCGATGGAAAATGAGCTCACCTTTTATTTGAGACCATCCCCGAATTGCTACGACCAATAGAACCCGAGATATTTGCAAAAAACTGAAAATTTTCAAAAAAGAGAAGGCTTTTACCCCTCAAAAATGCCAAAAAATATCGAATTTTAAAAAAAATCGAAAAAAAATACATATGACACTTGTTTTCCGGCTAAATTTTCCTTAGCTTTTCAGTAGAATCATCAGAAAAAATCCATCTCTAACCGTTTCATTACAGTGTCCATTTTGCGGTATATCGACGTCACTTCCGCTTTCTGGCTGTTTGAAATTTATTCATTTTCAAAGTAAAAAAAAACCATTTTCAATTATTATTATTTTTTTTATATACTCAACTAATCTTAATTAATCAAAAAATTAAAAATTAAATATGCGAGTTCCCTATAGGATGAATTTTTTTGCAGCACTCGAAATTTCCTTAAAAAAAGGATTTGAGTGTAAGAAGGGCGTATCTCCATTAATTTTTGAGATATTCCCCCAAAAAAAAGTGAAAACCACAATTTTCTCATATTTGAAAACAAATTAATTGACGAAATATCTTGAATTATTTTTTTTTTTTTTTTTTTCAGTGCCTCTGGTTAATGTCAGTGCTGTTGAAGGTGGTGCAGTAGAATTACCATGTGACATAACACCATCAGGATACGATGCACTACACATGGTCTTGTGGTTCAAGGATGGCAGTGATGGAAATCCACTGTACACGTGAGTATATTAAACAATATAGCATAGTGTTGGTAAATGCATTTAATTGGATAGTATCTGTTGGTGTTGATCCACCTGGGATTACAATGATGGCTATGGTAAAATTTCATCGGTGCAACTTGAAAATACAGTAACAGTACAGTTTAAACCCCGTGGAATCCATGGTATTACGAAGTAATATGCAGTAAAATTCAGTGAGGGATTCACTCTGTTAATAATCACTTGCTCTAAATAAACGGCGACGTGTTATTATGTTATTTTAAAAATTTAGACAATTATTATGTAATTGAAAGAAGATTTTTGGACTTCAATTTGGCAAAATTTCTGGAAAATTCACGGAAAATTCACGGAAAATTGGGAAATATGATGAATTTTTCCGAGAATACTTGCTCTAAATAAGCGGCGATGTGTTTTTATATGCTGAAAAAATTACACGACAATTCAAACATACTGTAGCAGCTTTTCAAATTTTTTCAGATTTTTTCGTCAAGAATTTCATTTTGAAAATAAATAATTAAGTAGAGTAAAACGGAATTGATTCACTTTTTTTTGCATTTTTGAAAAATATCTCGGAAAGTAAGTGAGATAGAGCGATTTTACATGACACCATAATTGCAGCTCTCAAAATTGTCTACAAAAAAGATCCTTGCAAAAATTGCTCTATCTCTCTTACTTTCCCAGATATTTTTACTAAACTATAAAATTCTTCCATTAACCCTCATAATTATCGTAAATTCCTTCAATAATTCTTCAACAAATGAGGTTATCTATTTTTTATTCGATGAAGGAGTCGATGGAAAAATCTGAAAAAATTTGAGAATATGGCTTAACATATAGATATCATTGTGGAATTTTTTCAAAATTTTCGAGAAAGGCCTTGACCTCCAAAAAAAATCGTAATTTTCTCGTTATATAATTAACCCACTTTCCGAAACCCAATCAATACCCTCACGTCAAAATTCCATTCTTCAGTTACTCTGTTGATATTTTTACCAATACGTAAAACTGCGATACTAAGCTCCAAACCACAGTGAATAGTGATGAATTCGTTGGAGAATTGAGGGAAGAGGAGAAATTGGCAAACTCCATTCTCGAATTTACCGCTGGCGCATATCGCAGACTATGCGTTCTCTATGTTTGGCATTTCGATTCTTCTGAATGAAAGAGACGAGCAAAAAAAAGGGGGGGAATCGAATAGCTAGTGGATATCACCCCCCCTCCCCCATTTTTCCCCTCCCTCCCCCTTTTTTTCCTCTCCATTCTCACCCCCTTTTTCCCTTCTCACCCCTTTTTTTTTATTCCCTCCCCCCTTTTCCCTTCCCTCCCCCTTTTTTCCCTTCCCTCCCCTTTTTTTTCCTCATCCTCTCCCCTTTTTTCCTACCCCTCCCCCTTTTTTCCACTCTCCCTCCCCTTTTTTTCCTCACCCCCTCCCCTTTTTTTCCTCACCCCCTCCCCTTTTTTCCTACCCCGCCCCTTTTTTCCTCTCCTCCTTCCCTTTTTGTCACCTTCTTTCCCCTCTCCCTCCCCCTTTTTTCCCCTCCCTCCCTCACTTTTTTTTTTTTCGCAGTGACCTATCCAGACGAACTGGCGAATAATCTGTAATCAACAAAAGAGTATTACACCACTTTTTTTTTCCTGGAATGCAAGAAAAAAGGAAAAATCGTGGAAATAGGTTGGAAAAAAAAGGGAATTGTGAACTGATCGATTGCAACGGGAATCCATTGGGGCAGTGGCTTTTCCTCTTTTAGGTTCCTATGTGTAATACCGATTTTGCCTATGTGTTCAATCATCGTGGTCTCCTATCGTTTTGGGGGTTCAATCGTTCGGCAATCCTTCCGGAGTGTTGCGCAAGAGCAGTTATTTGGACAGTTCGTGGAATAGAAAGCCCAGAGGGGCATCAATGGATGTAGGAACAACTTAAATATTTGGATTTTAGTGGAGAGGTCGATGGACGATTTTGAAGGATTTTTCATTGATTAATTGGGGAAAATTTCCCGGAAAATTCTGGAAAATTTGAGAAAATGCTGGAAAATTTGGGAAAATTCTGAGAAATTATGGAAAATAATAAATTGGAAAATATAGTCGATTTTTCAGAATTTATGTGAACTAGGAAAAACTGCTGGAACTTATTTTGCTGAATTTTCCGGGAAATTTTGAAGTTTTGGGAAATTCTGGAAAATCTTCGGATATCCTGGAAAAGTCCAAATTGGAGATAAAAACCTGATTTTCCCGGAATCATGTGAAGAGGAGAAGGTTTCTGGAGTTGAATTTCGGAAAATCTTGGAAAATTGAGGAAAACCTTGAATTGGGAAATATAGTCAATTTTCCAAGAACTGTGTGAGCAAAGAGAGGTTGTCGAACCTAAATTTGGCGGAATTCCGGAAAATTTTGATGGAAAATTGTGGAAAATTCCAAATGGAAAAAGAAAATTCTGATTCTCGAAAAATTTTAGAGGAAAATTCTGGAAAATCTGGAAAACTTCCAAATTGGAATAAAAATTTCTGATCTTGGGGAGATTCCGGAAAATTTTGATGGAAAATTCTGGAAAATTCCAAATGGAAAAGGAAAATTTCGATTCTCGGAAAATTCCGGAAAATTTTAGAGGAAAATTCTGGAAAATCTTGAAAACTTTCAAATTGGAATGAAAAATTCTGTTTTTAGGGAAATTTTGGTGGAAAATCTTGGAAAATTCTGAAGAGTGCCAAATGGAGAAGGAAAATTTCGATTCTCGGAAAAATCCGGAAAATTTTAGAGGAAAATTCTGGATAATCTTGAAAACTTTCAAATTGGAATGAAAAATTCTGTTTTTAAGGAAATTTTGGTGGAAAATCTTGGAAAATTCTGAAGAGTGCCAAATGGAGAAGGAAAATTTTGATTCTCGGAAAATTCCGGAAAATTTTAGAGGAAAATTCTGGAAAATCTTGAAAACTTCTAAATTGGAATGAAAAATTTTGTTCTTATGGAAATTCCGGGAAATTTTGGTGGAAAATCTTCGAAAAATCTGAAGAGTGCCAAATTGAGAAGAAAAATTCTGATTCTCGGAAAATTCTGCGAAATTTCAGACGAAAATTCTGGAAAATCCTGAAAACTTCCAAATCGGAATGAAAAATTCTGATTTTGGGGAAATTCCGGGAAATTTTTGTGGAAAATTCTGGAAAATTCCAAATAAGAAAGGAAAATCCTGATTTTCCAAACATTATGTGAGCAAAGGAGCATTTCCAGACTTCAAATCAGAAAAATCCCGGAAAATTCCGGAAAATCCTGGACAACTCCAAATTGAAAAAAAAAGCGATTTCACCTCTGCGTTCAATCATCGAGAGCCCCTCTCGTTTTTGGTGTTCAATCGTTCGGCAATTCTTCCGGAATTGCGCAAGAGCAGTTATTCGAACAATTCATGAAATAGAAGCCCCCCGAGGCATCAATGGATGAACCAACAACTTAACCATTATCATGTAGTTTGAGAGGTCAACGAGCGATCCTAACTCATCATTCGAACGAGAGCAGAGAATCGTTCAGCTGACATTCGCACAACCCTATTGACCCGGAGAATAAATGAACGTGAGGGATTGAATTCGTTCGGGTGTTTTATTTTCTGCTTTTCAATGAGTTGAAGAATGATTTTTCCATTTTATTTTGTCGAGAAAAAAATCTCCCTTCAAATATTTCCTCCAAAAAATCTCTCCAAGCAAATTTTCCAACACCATTGGTCTCTGTCTCAACATATTGGAGAATCTTCCCAAATTTTTACAGATTTTTTCATAAAATTTTTCACTTAAAAAAAAAAATTTTCTTTTAAATTAAAAAAAAAATTTCAAAAAATTTTAAAAAAAATTTTAAAAAATTTTTAAAAAAATTTGAAAAAATTTTAAAAAAAATTTGAAAAATTAAAAAAAAAATCCTCAATCATGCTCTAATGGTGGTCCATTTTGCCCCACTTTTCGCCCTATTTTTATCGTTATATTCTCTGTTGTTAATATTTCAGTCCAGAAATTATTATCGATTAAAGCATTATTTGCCCAACCATTGAACAGATGGAATGTCAATATCCCTGCATCTATTTGATGAATATGTTTGTGAAGTGCAAGCACAAGCTATACCACTAGACATAATGCGAATATGGCTAATCAACGGTCCACTGAATAATTGGAGAATTTTCAATAAAATTTAATATCAATAAATTTTATGAAATTTTTTATTTCTGCATAAATACATATTCAATTATTCATTAATTCGACTGATCAAAGTTTATTTGGTTACTTGAATGAACACTAGCTCAATTCAAATATTTTGGTTAATTTTGTTGGGTTTATTATTGATTAATACGAGAATACAGTATTTATAATTAATTAATTGCAAAATGGCGGATGAAGAGCTTTTAATGATACTCATTATTTATTGTTATGATAAAACAGTTTATGGGATGATAATTATGTATTCATCTACTCAAATATTTAGGGCAGAGAGAAAGAGTAATGGAATTTTCAAATATTGATCTTTTGGCACTGTTTAATTATTTATTATTCGCTATTTGATTATTTGGAGGAGGGATAATTGGATTTAATTAATTTATTATTGTGAAATATGGGGGATTATGGATTTGGGGAGGGCAGAATTTTTTTTCAGGGTTGAAGGGTGGGGGAAAAATCTGAAAAAATTTGGGAATTATGATGATGTTTTGGGGAAGGTTCTCAAATTTTTTGGGATTTTTTTGATTAGTCCTTCGTGGTTAAAAAAATCATGCAGTATCGAACATTGTATTTCGTGGAATTACATGATTTTGTAAAAATTTTGTGAATCTGAATTTTTTTAGGGGTGAAGGGGATCTCGAAAAAATCTGAAAAAATTTGGCAAAGATGAGGAAATTATCGAACATGTTCTCAAATTTTTTCAGATTTTTTTTTTGAATCCTTCATCACAAAAAAAATCATGAAACCTCGAGTGTTGTATTTCACGTAATTGCATGATTTTTGAAAATTTTTATGAATCGGATTTTTTTTGAGGCGAAGGAATTCAGAAAAAAATCTGAAAAAATTCAACAATGATGAAAACATTCTCGAGAATATTCCCAATTTTTTTTAGATTTTTCCTCAGAGTCCTTCAATCCCAAAAAAAATCATAGAAACATCGAGTATTGTAGCTCATGTAATCGCATAATCTCGTGAAATTTTTATAGTTGAAAGTTATCGGGTTTCTCAAGAGCACTAAAAATTTATCCTGTTTCAGTAACTGAATTTTTTAGTTATTTCTGGTGAATTCTCGTGGGAGAATGGTACAAGCGAGTGCAATGGGTTGACACTTATCGTGTTATGCAGCGAACTGAATTCGATTTCTGACTGTGTCGCTTGTGTATTGGGTTAGTTGAGTGCAAATGCAGTTAGACGTGTGTGTGTGTAGTTCTGAAATATAGAGATCTCGAGTTATTTTCTGGAAATATAGAAGGAAATGAAGAGGAAACGGATGCTTTATAATTTTAAGAGCATATGTTAGAATTGATATTTAATCATTTTTGAAAAATTCACTTCTTTGAACAATTTCCTTTTTTTAACCCCAGCTCTCTTTTCAGTACAAATTATGAGCTCTTGAAATTCTCAAAATCCCGATCCTTTAAAGTTTAAATATATTTTTCGCTTGCTGAATTATCGTCGAAGATGCCGGAATCCTCAAAGATTATTCAGCAATTAATATAATTAATAGGGGAGAGTGGGGCAAAATGGACGCTCATCGTAATATGATTAAGGAATTTTTCTTGGAATGAAGGACTCGACGAAAAAATCTGAAAAAATTTGAGATAATCCTCCAACATATATATATTGTTTGTGAAAATTTTCAGATTTTTTGAAGCAACCGCTGCTTTTTTAAAAAATCTCGAGTAATTTCATCTTTTAGGTCCATTTTGCTCCACTCTCCCTTATACATTAATAATGATAATAATAATAATGAGTGCTGTACTATTTTCTGCGGCACTCTTACGTGATAGACAAGACGCCAATGCTGTCGTATGTACCAGAAGAAATTGAGTCAGTTGTGGTAAATGAGAGATGTAAAATATATTGGAACTTTTCATTCGCCACCATCAGCCCGATTGGAGCAACCAAGCCTGATGGCGTCCTCTATGATTTCGATCACAAGATCATCTATGTCATTGAATTTTCTGCTCCTGCTGAAAATAATATTCAGCGGAAAGAAGAGTAGAAGTGGCAAAAGGTTGACGCTATTTGCACATTGCACGTAAAAGTCACACAAAGTATAACATACCAAAAATATGATTAAAATTTAATTTAAATTACTGCATGATGGGCAGAGGTGGGGGTATATACTGAGCGAGCGACTTATCAAGGCAATTCGAATGGAAATTTGGTATAGAACTGGATAGCTCAATCGGTAGAGCGCCCGACATGACATCGGAAGATCCTGGGTTCGACTCCCGGTGCAGGACTATCCAATTTTTTCTGGAATTGTTTTGAAATGCAGGGTGCAAATAGCCATAACCGTGGCAAAAATATCAAGATCTCCTGTTCGAGCTTGGTCAGATGAACCGTGGCTTCAGCGTGAAGCTGGTTTTCTTCATTATCTGTTCTCTTGGAGGCATGAAGCAGTCTTTTGTGTCTGAATTATCCATCATTCCAGCATGTAAGTCTCGTGCTTACCAGTTAGCTGCACTGAGAGAAAAAAAATTTTGTAGCAAGAAAATTGTCTTACAGCAAGAAAATTCAAAATTTTCCTTCACAATTTCTATATCTATATATAATGAAGTAGATTTTCTTCAAGTAAGCAGATTTTTTTACAACGAATTTGTTTTTTTCTCAGTGTGTTATTCTTGATTCTCTCCATCTTTTACGGCAATTTGAGTCTGGACTGCAGTAATTGTTCACCCTCCAGTTGGTGGGAGTGGTCATTGTTGTAGAGTGTTTGAATATATTTTCGCTGGCTTGTTGAGTGATCGTCGAAGGGGGTCGGAGCCCTCGAAGATTTCTTAGCAATTGATATAGTCAATATATGAATGTAAATGATAATAATAATAATGATAATAATAATAATGATACAATTATGATAGAATTTCAAAAGTCTGTTAAGGAAAATTGAAACAATAGTTATCAAAGTATGAAATTGAACTGTGAAATCAAGTGTAACGATTCACCAAGTAACTTTGAAATGTGTTAACATTCAAACTGAACAAGTACCATAGCAATTTCAACAATTTTGAGTACGGTTGGAGATCGCAGTAGGATTATGAAAAGGTTGAGTACTCGGAAAAAGCCCTCGGTCAGAAGAGCGAGAGGTCAAATCCCTGGGGATTTTCGAGGATCTGTAGGTCACTAAGATCGTAGAAATTACTGCATAAAATAGTTATTTCAGTGAAATGTCTTCAGTGAAGGGGAAATCTTGAAAAAATTGTGGAAAATTTTAAATTTGGGAATATGACTGAATTTTTTTTAGGAATTATGTGAATTAGTGGAGTTTAATTTGGGAAAATCTTGGAAAAACTCAGGAAAATTCAAAATTGGGAAATATAAATAGCATTTTCAGGAATCATGTAGATAAAGAAAATTTGTATTGCCGGAGTTTAATTTTTGAAAATTCTGGAAAAGTCCGGAAAATTCAAAATTGGAAAATCTAATCGAAAATTCTGGAAAATTCAGGAAAATCCTAAGTTGAGAAATTTCAGTGATTTCAACTAATTCTTAACTAATAAGTTAATAATAGTTTCTAACTTTCAATTAGTTAACTAATTTTCTAATAGTTATCTAATTATCAACTAATTTTTTATTTGAAAATTTCGTTGAACACGTTGAAGATAAATATTCCCCGAATTTCCATAGTTTTTGCCTCTTATCTAAAATTCCCAATTTTCCATTTTCCTAAAAGTAAAAAGGCAGTAGTTTTCTTTTCAACGTAAAATATTAGATTGATGAAAAAACCTCATTTATCCATTGCTAGAAGGGACAATGTCACTATGCATCATGGAATAAACTGAATATCCTCCCTTCATACTGATTGAACTTATTTTTCAATGATGAAACGACAACATTACATGTGCCACACATTTGTCCTTATCTAAAAGCCCCTTCGGCATTGTAATTTGTTGTTCCCCCTCTGTGTTTTGAAAACACACACGAGAGTGAGGGGGGGGGGGAGGGAGGAGGAAAAAAATCAATGGATATACGTTGGGATAACTTATTTCCATTCGCCTGTGTAATCTCAGACGATTTTTCACGGTCATCAGCCATTTTTCTCGTCTGATCTCAACCCCACCCCCCCCTTTCTCCTCCCCCTCTCCCGCCCCTCTATCGCATTCACAATGTGTGATTCATGCTAACATTTGGCGGTTATCTATGGAAAAGATAAAAAATACATGTGTTCAGACGATTTAAGATCTTTCCAGAGCAATTAAGATATCATGGTTTATTTCTGCTTTCTTTTTGCATATTTCTGGACTATTGCGAGACTACTGTTTGATGGATGGGATCATTTAGATTGGGGGAATAAAGATATTGTCGTTTTAGAGTCAGAAAGGCGTATGTCCTGTGTATAAGCATTGCATTCACGCCCCTTTGATTCTAAGGATGATATCGTTGGGTTATATACAAAATGGCGGGCAATGGACCATTGTTGATAACAAAATGGCGGCGAATTGATTATTATTGGTCACAAAATGGCGACGAATTGACTTCTATTGGTCACAAAATGGCGGCAAATTCATTTCCATTGGTCACAAAATGGCGGGCAATTGTTTTTTATTAGTCACAAAATGGCGGTGAATTGATTTTCATTAATCACAACAAAATGGCGGTGAATTAACTTTCATTCGTCACAAAATGGCGGTGAATTGTTTTTTATCCATTACAAAATGGCGATGAGTTGATTTCTATTAGTCACAAAATGCCGGTGAATTGTCTTTTATTGATAACAAAATGGCGGTGAATTGATTTTCATTAGTCACAACAAAATGGCGGACAATTGACTTTGATTGGTCATAAAATGGCGGTGAATTGACTTTTATTGGTCACAAAATGGCGGCGAATTGATTTTTATCGATTACAAAATGGCGGCGAATTGATTTTTATTAGTCACAACAAAATGGCGGCGAATTGACTTTTATCGATCACAAAATGGCGGTGAATTGATTTTTATTATAAAGTATAAAAACGGTGTTCCTTTTTCATCTTAATGATGTTCAGAACTAGAATGACGTAAGTCCAAAGAGAAGGAAGGAAAGGAATTTTAATAACAAAAAGGCGTAAGTGTTAAACTAGAAGTTCTTAATGAAAAAAAAAAAAATAAGAAATAATCAAGAGAAACAAAAAATTAGTATCAACACAAAATGGTGGTTTTTTTCTTTCATAATCACAAAATGGCGGATTTTTTTCATTACAAAATGGCGGATTTTCCATTATCATAATATACAGAAAAAGGCGTCACCCTGCCCTCCCCCGCCCCCCCAAAGAGGAAAAAATCGACAAAAAAAGGGCGTAAATGTTAACAAAAATAACAAACAATAAGATTTATTCGTAAATTCAGTTTATCACACTCGAAACAACTAAATCTCCATTACATGACTAATCCACGGATACTCCAGCATGCCATACAACTGATACTACTCGCATTACACGGTAAATAAGCGGTAACAACGAATAGTACACCCTATCTCTAGATACACGTGCCTCAGATACTGGTTAAAGGGGGGTAGGAGAAGGGGGTGGAGGGGGGGGGGGGATATTTCTAGAGTACCACTACACAATCGAGTGAGAGAATAGTGTGTGGGTGGAAATTGGGGGGGGGGGGGAGTGAATGGAGAAATAGGCGCGAGAGGGGGGGGGAGGGGGTGAAGGGGAAATAGGCAACTGGTTAGAGGCGGGAGGGGGGGGAGGGAGGGATATTTCTAGAGTATCACTACACAATCGAGTGAGAGAATAGTGTGGGTGGAAATTTGGAGGGGGGGGGGAGGGGGAGCAGGTGAATGGGGAAATAGGCAAGGGGAGGATATGCAGTTTGGTCTATTGGATCAGTTAGAATGGTTCGATGCCAGTGGTGGCGTGCTAACCGACCGAGACCAGGTCTGGCATGCAAACCCGAGCTCCTAACTGCTATCGCAGAACACTGTCATCCCGCGGAATAGATTATAGAATAATACTGGGGCTTGAGTTTCATATAATGCTGGTTTGTAGGAGGAAGAAGAGGAGGGGGGGGGGAGGGGAAGGAGGAGGGAAACTCACGAAAACTTTTCTTATATCAACAATCAACTAAGTTATCTACTTATTTCAAACATCCACCGAGTTTTGACGGGGAAATTGTTTTTTTTTCGGAAATTTAAATTTCTGGGTTTGCAAATTGAAATTGGATGAAGTGATTTTTTTTTCAGGGGAGGGGGGGGGGGGTTTGGGGGAATATGGAGGTTATTGAGGGAGATAACGAAATTTCAGGTCATTCTCCTTAGAATTCTCTAAGTAATTAATTGAAGCAAAAACGCTTTATCTCGTTTAGTTTCCAACATATTTTTCAAGAAAAAAAATATAAAAAATGGTATTTTCTCAATTATTTAATTTTTAATTCAATGAAAGCCTTGACCGAAAAATCTGCAAAAATTTGACTGAAATATAGACATATTCCGCCATCTTTCTGATTTTTTTCAGATTTTTTAATGAATTCCTTCACCCAAAAATACGCTTTATCTCGTTTAGTTTCCAACATATTTTTCAAGAAAAAAAATATAAAAAATGGTATTTTCTCAATTATTTAATTTTTAATTCAATGAAAGCCTTGATCTAAAAATCTGCAAAAATTTGACTGAAATATAGACATATTCCGCCATCTTTCTGAATTTTTTCAGATTTTTTAATGAATTCCTTCACCCAAAAAAAAAAATCAGATTCATCACGTCTGACCGAAATTTTGTCAATTCCTTAATGTAACTCTGTCATTAAACTCTGAATTATATCGTTGTATGATTTTAGGTTCATGCATATAATATATTCCACGTACTGGTTTTCGTTCCGGAGTTACGACGCCGGATTAACAACAATTGGGGGAGGGGAGAGGGGAGGGGCTTCATGACTGAATTTATGCTTGGTGTTAAAAGTCCAATGCATCGTTCAGGAAAACCACATTAACCACTGAGGCCCTGCGGCTTGATACAACTCCCTTGTATCCAAAGACCCATACAAAACGTGGATATTGCAGCCAATTATCCAATTTGTATTTTTAACGACACATTTTTTCCCCGATAATCCATCAGCTATTAATTATCGATGAAAAATATTCACTTATTCAAAAGTTTTTCCAGTAAATTTACTTCCTTTTACTGAAACGAATAGAGATTTGAATTTTTTTCAGGATGAAGGAGTTGAGAAAAAAATCTGAAAAAATTTGAGTAATTGCTTCTTAATGTCTAGATTTTTGTAGAATTTTTTCGAATTTTTTGAAACTCCTGCGTCTAAATAAAAAATTCACTACGAATTATTGACGTTAGAATGAGGAAATTGAGATAAATGAAGATTTTTTTTTTTTGAGTGAAGGAGTTGAAGAAAAAATCTGAAAAAATTTGGAAAAATGTTTCATCATGTCCAGATTTTCCTGGAATTTTTTCAAATTTTTTGAACCTTTCGCGCCAATATCAAAAAATTTTTACGAATTTTTGACGTGAAAACGAAAAACAGGAGATGAATAATGACTACATTTTTTTTAGATGAAGGAATTGACAAAAAAATCTGAAAAAATTTGGGAAAATGCTTTATCATGTCTAGATTGTCTCAGAATTTTTTCAAAATTTTCCCGTCTCTCGCGCCAAAAATACAAAAAATATTGTACAATATTCCCCTGAATATTTTTTTGAATTTCTTCTTAGAAATTTCCTTTTTTTTCCTTTTTTTACATTTATTCTATTGAAAACAATTTAGTCTTTCACCGAGACATTGATTTCCACTTGAATAACCAAAGAAAAAAAAATTAAATATTTAATCGAAAAAATGAATTATTTGTAGCGTGAGAATTTTAATGGAATCAATCTTCATATCGGTTAAATTAAATTGAAGCTTTTTTCCTCCCCTCCCCCCTACCCCCATTTCAATATAATTCTCGATGTGATAAAGTATACTGGTAACTCTGAATCCAATTTAATCGTTAATTGAAGAGGATATATGCATTAAATGATATTGAAAAGCAATTACCAACGTGCTATATGAAGTCATTAGGTTAATGAACAGATTTCCATTTGTCATGAGAGGTTATTTGCATTTAAAAATTCATTTTTTATTGAATAACTCAATTTTCACAATCCCGAAATTGACGGAATTTTTTTTTTTTTTTTGCTGAAGGCTCAATGAAAAAATTGGCTTTAGTGAAAAAAAAAGACGAAAATATTCGAAATTTTGATGTTTCACTTGAATTTTTTGAAAATCTATTTTTTTTTAATATTTTGGAAACTAGTGGAGATACGCCCTTTTATCCTGAGATATTTTTCCGGAGAATTTCAAAGAAGAATTTAAAAAAAATTTATAAAAAAAAAAAAAAATTAAAAAAATTGAGGTGATTCCTCTTTAATCTGCAGATAATAACCTTTTGGTAATAATATCTTCCAGTAAAAAACATTTCGGTAATTATATCTCATCGTAAAAATGTCTCAATTATTTATTCAGGTGGCGTTTTTCATTGTTCTCTTCTATTTCGATGATTTCATGATGCATTAATTTGTCTGCCACTCATGAGATATTTTTAGTATGAAATATTTTGGTCTGAGAAGGTTTTTTTCATGAAATTGTATTACCTGAATTATTTCTATCATTAGATATTTTTATCATGAGATTTTAAAGATATTTTGGTTATAAAATTTGATTATTTGAGATATTTTTGTCACTAGATTTCGTTGTCTGAGATATTTTTTTATGAGATGTTTTTGACATGAGGCTTCATCCGAGATATTTCCGTCATGAGATATTTTTTGCATGAAATTTTGTTATCTGAGATATTTTTTTCATGAGATTTTATTATCTGAGATGTTTCTGTCATGAGATATTGTTGTCATGCAATTTTGAGATATTTTCGTCATGAGATATTTTTTGTCATGAGAGATATTCTTGTCATGAGATTTTATTATCTGAGATGTTTCTGTCATGAGATATTTTTGTCATGAGATATTTCCGTCATGAGATATTTTTTGTCATGAGAGATATTCTTGTCATGAGATTTTATTGTTTGAGATGTTTCTGTCATGAGATATTGTTGTCATGAAATTTCGAGATGTTTTTATCATGAGATATTATTTGAGATATTTCTGCCATGAAATATTGTTAGAAGATTTTGAGATATTTCTGTCATAGTATTGTATCCTCTGAGATATTTATGTCATGAGACATTTTCTAATCATAAGATTTTATTATCTGAGATGTTTTTCAGTCATGAGATATCGTTGTCATGAAATTTTGAGATATTTTTGTCATGAGACATTTTTGTCTGAGATATTTTCACTCGAGTTTTAATTCCGCCATTTTTTATTGTTCAGCTATTCCCATGAACATATTAACGGAGTCTACTCAAAAAACAATAGCAGCCAAAAAAAGGCATATCTCCATTATTTTTCGTGGTACATTATTTCAAAGATACATTCTAAAAGAAAAAATCTCCAAAAACACCTCACAAAATTCGAGTAAAAAGTAACGACAGAAATAAAACAGTACAAGTGCCTCATTAACTCTCGTGGTAATAACGAAATACTTATTGCCATCCAGCTAATATCGAATGGCTCAGGAGGTTCTTGTGTTTCTGATGCAATTGGTGCAAATAACCAAGCAGTAACTGGGTACTTACCACCGGTGCAAATACCACTGGCCATTCTCCCCCCCCCCCCCCCCCTCATTACATTATTTCAGTTCACTCAGACC
This sequence comes from Aleiodes alternator, assembly GCA_963921955.1. Lineage (NCBI taxonomy): Eukaryota > Metazoa > Arthropoda > Insecta > Hymenoptera > Braconidae > Aleiodes > Aleiodes alternator. The sequence continues at coordinate 6,689,015 of OY998114.1, forward strand.
GACAAAAAAAGGGGTAAAAAATAACAAAAAAAACAATGGAAACGAGTATTGACATGGATATTATTCCATTAAAATCTGCAGTTGAGTTGTTTAAACACTAAAAAATTAGAGAATTGAATTCGATTTTCTCGATTTTTTGGAAATTTTTTTTTTAGAAATTTTTTAACTTGAAAAAAAAATGTTTTATTAAAGTGAAATTACGATTTTGAGTGAACTTTTGTTTCTGAATAAAAAAAGTGAGAATAAATTATTGAAAAATTTGGATGAAGCTGCTTAAATGTCGAGATTGTTGCTGAATTTAAAAAAAAAAATTTTGAATCCTTTCGCGCCAAAAATAAAGTCACTGTGAATTATTAAAATTCCCAGTTGAATTTGAAGAAATATCGAAAAATTAAATGGATATAATCGGATTACAAAGTTTTGCAAGTTGAAAATTTAATGAAAATTCTATTTTCGTGTATTACGATTGGCAAATTTCATCATTAATATTAATTAGTTTATTCCTCATTTACAATTCCATACAATTACTAAAGTTTTGATGATGTCATCCACTGTTTCACAGTTTGACTATATATATAGGTACTATATTCGGAGTATTATACAGTTATATTGAATTAAAACTGTTAATTTGTGTTGAATATTCGGTGGTTACATTCATACATCAATATTAAAGACCGGGGCAAAATGGACCAGCGTTCCAAAATGGTTCGGGAATTTTTTTGGGGGTGAAGGGGTTTCAAAAAAATTCTGAAAAAATTCACCAACAATCTCTACATTTTGGGGCATGTTCTCAAATTTTTTTGGATTTTTTCATCGACTCGTTCCTCTGAAAAAAAAATTTATTAACTTTTATTACACTTAAAGTCCATTTTGCCCCACTTTTGAGTGTGACTACAGCATTATAGATTGTGTTTCAGCTGTTCTCGACTCTATGGCATCACAACCCTCTGACCTCATTCACCTTTATTGCAGGATATCCTGGGCCCATTTTTTCAGACACAATCCATCAACCATTGATTAACTTTTAATTGACCTTTTTTTTAATAAATGAAGGGTTGAATTTTTTTCTAGGGGAAGGAGTTGAGTAAAAAATCTGAAAAAATTTGGAGACATGCTCGTTTATGACTAGATTTTTTGTGAATTTTTTCAAATTTTTTGAAAATCTCGCGTCAAAAATAAAAAAAAATAACGATGAATTTTAATTGATTTCACAGTGAAAAAAATTAGAATTAATTTTTTTTTTTTTGATGAAATAATTGTGAAAAAAATCTGAAAAAATTCAGAAAAATACTTTATCATGTTTCCATTGTTACAGAATTTTTTCAAATTTTTACAGCACTTCGCGCCAATTTCATAAGACTCTATATGACTAACATTATAGATTGTGTTTCACTTGTGCTCGTCTCTATGGCATCACAACCGTCTGACCTCATTCAGTTTTATTGCAGGATATCCTGGGCACTCACCCACAGCCGTTCGTTGGGGTAGGGTGCTCATTTCTCGATAATACCACCATTCCTCTTTCGTCCTCAAGACCATAAACCATCCCTCGTGAACACGTGTGAGGCAACGTCATGGAATTTTATGTACCAGAAGATAACTTTCCATTTTTTTTGCGCTCTGTCTTCTGCTCTTTTTTTTGTGTGGAGGGGAAGGAGGAGGAGAGGGGGGAGGGGAGGGGTGGATTTATGGGTAATTGCGATGAGTGCTGATGAAAAAGTTCATTTAATTTCCATTTTATTACTACTATTATTTGGAGTGAGGCGATTTTTTTCTGTATTTTTTTTTAAATAATTTTTTTTTATCATGAAGAAGTTGAGAAAAAAATCTGAAAAAATTCTGGAAGATGCTGCATCATGTCAACATTACTGTCAAATTTTTTCAAATTTTTTGAACCTCTCGCGCCAAAATTAAAAAAGTTTCTCCATTTTTTTTTATTTCTACGAATTATTGAGTTAAAATTTGAAAAAAATGAAATAATTTTTTTTTCAATGAAGCACTCTCAAAAAAAATCTGAAAAAATTCAAAAAAATTCTTTATCATATTTCCATTGTTCCTGAATTTTTTCAAATTTTTATAAGCTTTCGCGCCAAATCTAAAAAATTTTCAAAAATTATTGGCTTAAAATCAAAAAAATTGAAATGATTTTTTTTTTCAATGAAGCACTCTCAAAAAAAATCTGAAAAAATTCTGAAAAATCTTTTATCATATTTCCATTGTTCCTGAATTTTTTCAAATTTTTAGAAGCTTTCGCGCCAAATCTAAAAATCCCCAAACCCATTTTCCCCATATTTTAAACGAAATTCACTTAATTCCACTATATATACCCACTTGCATGAAGATAAAAGTAATGGATTCCATTTTGTAGATGAATATTTAAAGATGGGGGGGGGGGCTCATTCCAAAAAATTATCCCTGACGCTTTTAGAAAGGCCAAAGAGTTCACTCACTATAGTGAGATTAAATTTTCGGCGCTTGAAGGCCTCTTTCAGGTTTGAAGCTTTTGCCTACTGCTCTACATGCACCACTCTACCCCTATTTCTCATCTTGGTGGTGCACTAGAAGACCAGAGCCTTTTTCGCAATTCCCCAGAGGCCCTGGACCGCTCGACCAGCCGTGATGGCCACTCACTTTGATCTTGGTGGCTTGGCTGAGGGCCTCTTTTTTTTTTATGCTAGGCCTCTTCTCTTCTCTCTGACTCTTCACGTGATCCCAGAGACCAGTGGCACTTGTGTACGCCTAGTCTGGATTTTCATTCATGTTCTATTGCCGAATATAATCACGGGACAGGGTTAAAAAAAGGGGAAAATTGTGGAGCACTTTCTGTGTCAGGGTTAGCATGAAACTTTTAATGTTTTGAAGCTTTGCCTTTTTTTTGGGGAGTTTTTTGGGTGGGGGACACCATGAAAATTAGGGGAAATTGGGGATTTTTATTTTTTTGAGGGGGAAGGGGGTGGGGGAAAATTCTGAAAAAATTTGGGAAAGGGCTCCTTTGGGTCTGAAGTTTTGTGGAATTTTTTCAAATTTTTTGGGGCTTTTGCATAAAAAATAAAAATGATTTAGTATGGATTATTGATTTGAAGGGGGAAAGAATTGAATGAATTTAAATGAGATTTTGATTTTTTTGAGGGGGAAGGGGGTGGGGGAAAATTCTGAAAAAATTTGGGATTGGGCTTCTTTGTGTCTGGATTTTTGTGGAATTTTTTCGATTTTTTTGAGGCTCTCGCGTTAAAATACGAGAACAATGAAAATTGCAATTGAAATTACAATTTATCGACCCGAAAATAGGAAAAAAAAGGTATGAATTTTTTTTTAAGTGAAGTAATAGAGCAAAAAATCGGAAAAAATTTGAAAAGATGCTATATCATGTCTCCATTGTTTCAGAATTTTTTCAAATTTTTTGAGAATTCCGCGTCAAAAATAAAAATGAAAATAAAGAAAAATTCTGCAAATTCTGAGAATTTCTAAAAATAAAAAAAAAAAAACTAATTTAAAAAAAAAATAAATAAAAAAAAGACAAATTTTACAAATATTTTCCGCCCAAAATTTCCCCCCTCATCCCCCCTTCTTTTGCCATCAAATCAAATATTAAAAACTCCCCAAAAACTCAATTATTTAACAATTAAAAAATTCCACCCATGTCAGATGAATATTCATGACTCAAGTAATTTCCCTCGAGTCATAAAGCAGAAATCAAAATTCAAATGCAAAGAAAAAAAAAAAAAGAAAAAAAAAAGAAATAAACCACCATTCCACATTCTGGCTAAATAAGATCCTCCAGAGACTCGTTTATGGGAATTATGGTTTTGCAAAGGTATATGCGTCTGGATGAATACAGGCGACTAGCTGCTGCTGCTGGTGTGTGAGTGTACGGACAAACGACAGATATACTACTTGGCTGTGTACTACGAAGCACACACGCAAGGCTATTTGCACTGGTGTAAGCCGAGGAATTATATTTCGTGGATGCAAATCCCCTCTAGGCACTTGAGAAAAGCGACAGCGAGAGAATGGAGGAGTTTGTGCGTGTGTTAGGTTGAAGGGGGGGAGGAGTAAAGAAGAGGGGGAGGGGGAGGAAAGAGAAGACGGAGAGGGAGGTCAAGAGGGGAGGGGAGGGGGCGGAAAGTGAGAGGGGGGAGGGTAATATGAGGGACGAAAAGAGAAAAGGGGAGGGGGAGAAAATTGAGGGGGGAGGGATGAAAAGAGGGGAGGGAAATGAGGGGGGAGTTAGGGGGAGGGTGAAAAAAGGGAGGGAGTGAAAAGTGAGGGGGGAGGGACAAAAAGAGGAAGGGGAGGAAAATAAGGGGCAGGGGGGAGAGTCGAAAGGGGGGGAGGGGGAAAAGGGGAATGTGAAGGGGTGTGAATCGTGAAAGTGGTGAAAATATATGAAAACATAACGAGGCTTGGAGAGTTAAAAAAAAGGCGATTTTCTTGTTTGGGGGGAGTGGGGGGAGGGGGAGATGGCAAGTGTTTTAGAATTCAGTAGTCAAGACTTAAAATAAGCTGACGGATTTTTGTGATAATTGTCGGGGGAATGTCTGGGGAAATAATAGAGATACGCCAGTTTTGTTTTTTTTTTGGGGGGGGGGGGGGGAGGGGTTTGTAGAGAATTTTAAGAGCTGCAGAAGTATGTGAAGGGGCGGGGGGAGGGGGGAGCGTATCTCCATCATCTCTGGAGATCTTTAGAGGAAAATGAGTGATGAAAACAGAAAATTTCTGAAAATTAAGCATTTTTGGGGTGCATTGAAAATTTGTATTTTTTTTTGGAGGGAAAGGAGTCGAGGAAAAAATCTGAAAAAATTTGGGGGAATTTTCTATGATGTCAGAATCCTCAGAGAATTTTTTCAAATTTTTAGAGGCTTTCGCATCAAAATGAAAAAAAAAATCACTAAAAAAATGGAATAAAAAGGTGAAAAACCATCAAAATGAGAATTTTTTATGGCATGAAGGAATTGAGAAAAAAATATGAAAAAAATCGGGAAGATTCTCCATCCAATCTACATTATCACAGAATTTTTTCAAATTTTTCGAGCCTTTCGCGCCTAAATTAAAAATAAAATTCTCATTAATATTATGACCCCAAAAAAACCTTAAAATTCCCAGATGAATAATAATAATAATAATAATGATAATAATAATCCCCATTCAAACTTTATTCCACTGTAAATTATTCCTTTGACAACTTTCTCACCCCCCCCCCCTCCCCCTCCCCGAGGGACTCGTTCGATTCTCCAATAAACTTCAGAATTTATCCATGAAAACTTCACGCCAAAAACCTCTATTCCCCCAATTTTTCATTGAACAATATTAAATTCAATTATTTACACATGCTGTGTGAGTATATTTGATAACGTGTCAGGTTGAAAAGCGATAATGTCTCCCCTTTGACCAATGCACTCTACCAATACCAGTGGCAGAGTCATATATTATCAGCGAGTGGTCACAGTCAACTGTTGGGTCAGACTGGAGGGGAAGGAAGGGGTAGGAATAGGCTGGGATTGTGATGGAGGGATTGAAAGCGATAAAAGTGAGAAAGGCACCCTCATGGATAAACGTTTCCGGTTTTGCCTAGTTCTTTTCATCCATTTAAGCATTTTCTGAACTCCATTTCGCACTCATAATGTAGAGAAAAAGAATTATGCTTTAATGATGAGGAGATTTGGAGGAAAAAGGCTAAATTAATGAAGTTTGAATTTTTTTGAGGAGGAAGGGGTGGACGGAAAATTCTGAAAAAAATTGGGGGTATGGGGTATTGTGTCTAGATTTTAAGGGAATTTTTTAAGATTTTTCTAGGCAAGTGCACAAAAAATAAAAATGATTTAGGATCAGTGACTTGGAAGTAGAAAAAATGGGGATAAATTAAATTTTGATTTTTTTTTGTTGGAGCGAATTTTTTTGAGGGGGAAGGGGCTGACGGAAAATTCTGAAAAAAATTGGGAAAATGGGGTATTATGTATAGATTATAGAGGAATTTTTTCAGATTTTTCTAGGCTAGTGCACAAAAAGTAAAAATGATTATGAGTTAGTGACTTGGAGTTAAAAAAGTTGGGATAAATCAGAATTTGATTTTTTTTTGGAATGAAGGGGTTGACAAAAAAATCTGAAAAAATTTGAAAAGATGTTTTACTATATCGAGATTTTCGTGGAATTTTTTCAAATTTTTTTGATCTCCCGCACTAAAAATAAAAATGAAAATTCCCCCCAAAAATTCAAGAAAATTGAATAAAAAATCTAAAACACACAATTTTTTTTCAAAGTGAAAGATTTCCAAAAAAAATTTGAAAAAATTTGTGAAAATGCTCTATCATATCCAGATTCTCCTCGAATTTTTTCAAATTTTTCAAACCCTCCGCATCAAAAATAAAAAACCCTCCAACATTAACCAATTCCATTATCTCAAAACCCTGAGAAAAATAAAATGAAATTGAATTTAAAAAGAAAAAGCAAAAAAAGCCCTGAAAAACTTCAGAAACTCAAACAAACAATGGACTCTCGAATTAATTCGTCGCAGTCGTCACTTTGACGATTCATAAAACTCCCCCCCCCCCCCCCCTCTCCCCCTGAGATAACTAAATTCTCTTGTGTTTCAAAATTCATAAACTTTATATGTAAACAGACAAAAGAATTAGGTGTTTAATCCCACACTACATATATATATAAATATATATATACCTACATTCTCTATAAAATAGTATAAAGGCAAGAACATTGAAGCAAAAAAAGAGATAAATGATTCTACCGATAAACATTAGCAGTAACTTTTATCTCTGAAGACTTGAAGAAATGAAAAGAGAGAAAGATAGGAAGAAAAACGAGTTTTTCTTTTGACTCGAGGTTAATTACGGGAGGACACTCGGTTGCTGGGTGTGGCTCACCATGAGTAAAGAGAGAAAAAGGGGGAAGAAAAAAATTTATTAAAGAAGGAAAAACAAGGATGAGAGAACGGTGTGGTATCTCATCGAGTGGATAAGATACAGAAGGTGAGCCAAAGAAATTGGAGATCAGAGTGTGTAGAGCTTCCATTAGAGAAAATAAGGAATGATGAAAGCAAGGCTTATTCTTTCTGCTATCATTGGGTTATTTCGATGGGTTTCCATTGATAGAGAGAGGTTTACTGAGGTATGACCTATTTGCGGGGGTCTATTTATGATTGCGGTGGGGCAGAACGGGACGAATGTTAAGGAGGTTGATGAAAAAGGGGGAATTGATGGGGGTTTGAATTTTTTTGAGGGGGAAGGGGTTGAGGGAAAAATCTGAAAAAATTTGGGGAAATTCTGGGCTTTGTCGAGATTGTTGGTGAATTTTTTCAAATTTTTAAAAGCTTTCGCGCCAAAGTTACAAAAAAAATTATGATGAATTTTTTGAAACGCAATTTGGACGAATTGGAATGAAAAATTAAAATACATGAAAATTATGATTTTTTTTCGAGGTGAAGGAGTTGCGGGAAAAATCTGAAAAAATTTGAGAGAATGCTCTATTATGTCGAGATTTTCGGTGAATTTTTTCAAATTTTTAGAGCTTTTTGCGTCAAAATTAAAAAAAAAATAATATGAATTATTGACCAAAAAATACAAAAATTGGAATAAAAAGATGGAATAAACGGAGATTTGAATTTTTTTGATAATGAAAGAGTTGAGAAAAAAATCTGAAAAAATTTGAGAAGATGCTCCATCACGTCTACATTGTTACTGAATTTTTTCAAAATCATAGAAGCTTTCGCGCCAAAAATATCTCCATTCCTTTCCGAGATATTCCTCAAAATCCAGATACAATATTTAAAAAATAAAACAAAAAATATCTTTACCCTCGAGAAAAAAGGGCATAAGTTTTATCTTTATATATAGCTTATATATATAGATATATATACATCACTTCCGCCACTTTATGTTTCTAAAACAGCTATATATCTATATATAAATAAGTAAAAGCTCAAGATTGATCTTCCAAAATGTATGGAATTGACTCAATTGCCCTTAGATTTGATCTGCAAACCACTTCACTATATATATGCACTCCCACCTGAAAAGAGATTCTACGTTTCTCACTTTCTGGATGACTTGCGATCAATCCCCTCCCCCCTCTCCACCCCCTGGGGATTGCAGCTTTTCCAATGGCACGTCCATGAACACCTGCACCATGAATATGTAAAACGTCTCGGTAAGTCAGCACGTGAGTGCCTCCCCCCCTCCCCCCCTCCTCTCCTCAGATCTCAACATCCTCTTCCCAGCATCTCTCGCCTATTCTCCACACAAATTCTCGTAGACTGGATATAACAACTGAGAGGACCAACGTGTAATTTCATGGAGTGTCGTACAAACAGATTACGTTCACATACACAAATCCTAATTGTTCACGCAAATTAATGTGTCGCCAGTGGGATGTCATGGCATTCGACGAATCTCGACAATTACAGGACATGAGGTTATTTTCTATTTGCTGTAAAAATAGAGAGATCTGGGTATGAATTATTAATTTTAATGGAAAGGAGAAGAAAAAATATCAACTTGGAGGAAAAAAAATTGAGATCAATGGAGATTAGAATTTTTTTGGGGGGGAAGGGGTGGAGGGAAAATTCTGAAAAAATTTGAGAAGATGGTCGGTTGGGTTGAGATTGTTGGGGAATTTTTTCAGATTTTTTTGAGCTTTCGCGCCAAAAGTAGAAAAATTTAAATACGAATTTTTTAGTTGAATTAAAAAAATGGAGTAAAGAGGGGGAATGAATGAGGATTGGAATTTTTTGGGGGAGAAGGGGTGGAGGGAAAATTCTGAAAAAAATTGAGAAGATGGTCGATTTGGTTGAGATTGTTGGGGAATTTTTTCAGATTTTTTTGAGCTTTCGCGCCAAAAGTAGAAAAATTGAAATACGAATTTTTTAGTTAAAGTAAAAAAAATGGAGTAAAGAGGGGGAATGAATGAGGATTGGAATTTTTTGGGGGGAGAAGGGGTGGAGGGAAAATTCTGAAAAAATTTGAGAAGATACTTTATGGTGTTTTGATTTTTGAGGAATTTTTTCAATTTTTTTTAGGCATTCGCGCCAAAATTAGAAAAATTTTAATACGAATTATTTGAGTTAAATTTGAAAGAAAGGAATGGAGAGGGGGGAAAAATGAAGATTAGAATTTTCTGGGGGTGAAAGGGTGGTGGGAAAATTCTGAAAAAATTTGAGATGATGCTCTATTGTGTTGAAATTTTCGGGGAATTTTTTCAAAATTTTCTGGGCTTTCGCGCCAAAAATAGGAGACTTTAAATACGAATTATTGAGTTAAATTTCTAAAAAATGTAAAGAAGAAGGAAAATGAATGAAGATTAGAATTTTTTTTCGTAGGAAGGGGTTGAGGAAAAAATCTGAAAAAATTTGAGAAGATGGTCTATTGTGTTCAAATTGTTGAGGAATTTTTTCAAATTTTTTTAGCCTTTCGCGCCAAAAATGGAAGAATTTGAAGACAAATTATTGAATTAAAGTAAAAAAAAATGGAATAAAAAGCAAGCTGAATGAAGATTGGAATTTCTTTTAGGGAGAAGAGATTGAGAAAAAAATTTGAAAAAAATTGGAAAGATGCTGCATCACCGCTAGATTATTACAGAATTTTTTCAAATTTTTAGCGAGTTTTGCGCAAAAAATATAAAAAAATTATTTAACATTAAACCATTTCAATTTCTGTAAATTATGAAAAAAATTGAATTTAAAAAGGGGAAAAAAAGAGAAGAATTCCAGACACTCAGGCAAATGCACAATGCACAATTTCATGGAGTGTCGTACAAACAGATTACATACACATACACAAATTCTAATTGTTCACGCAAATTAATGTGCCAGTGGGTGCAGTGGCATTCGACGAATCTTGCCAATTACGGGACATCACTTCATAGCGGTTTAATACACTCGTTAACTGTTCTCCGGGCTAGCGGTTGGATTAATTTACTTGTGACGAGTATTGAGGTGTTTCGAGTGAGTATTATATCAGTCATTGAACCTGAAAAAAACTAATACCTGAAAAAAATCGATCTAAATCATTTTTTCTCAAATTTGAAAATGAAAAAAATTGAAATCATTTTTTTTTTGACTGAAAGAGCTGAGCGAAAATTCTGAAAAAATTTGAAAAGACGCTATATCACTTCCGGATAGTTACATAATTTTTTCAAAATTTTCAATGCACTTGCCCAAGAAATAAAAAAAATTCTTTCGAATTATTCACAAGAAAGTAAAAAAAAAAAATTGAAATAAAATTGAGAATTCAATTTTTTTTCCAGTGAAAAAATTTTCAAAAAATTTTGAAAAAATTTGAGAACATGCTATATAATACCAAGAATATTCCCAAATTTTTTCAAAATTTTCGTAGCTCTCGCACCAAAAATGGAAAAAAAATCCCTTCAAATTATTGATTTTAATTAAAAAAAAACCCTGAAATAAAAAGTAAAACTCATAAAAATCATAATAATAATAATAATAGCTCGTCATTATTTTTTTTCGCTTGAATAATTCACTTGTCGACTCCATGCAGTGCCTGATCCCCTCCAGAATTGACCCCTTATTTTTATCCATTTCCTGGATCAGCATCTCCCTCAAAAAAAAAAAAAAAAAAAAAAAAACAAGTAAACAAATGAGATGGAAACTCGAGTAATCGTGAAATCTAAAGCGCATTTGAAAAGGCTGCAGGAATGAAAGAGAATGAGCAAGGAAAAAACAGAAGCAGATAAACCCCAACCCCCCCCCCCCCCCTCTTGAGAAAGAGATAGAGACATACAGATACGTTATAGTTTCCAGTTTATACGTAAAACTCAGCTTTTGTCAATGTAGATGCCTAGAAAAGAGAGAGGATAAAATATTTCTTTTTTTTTTTTTTTTTTTTTTTACTATTTTTCCCCTTTTCTCGTCCAGATGATCTATATACACAACTCGCCGGATTTTCTGGCATTCTTTCACGAGCAAGAGGAGAAAGTACCTGAAAAAAAAAAAAAAAAAGAAAAAAAAAAAAGAAAGTTTTCTGCATAAATTTATCCACGAAAATCCAACACTTACAGTATTTCCCAGGAAAAATGTAACTTTATCCACAGGGAGTGTGAATTTTTCCATGTTTCTTCGAGATTATTCGTTTTTCTTGTTGGATATATATGATAAAATGTTTTCTTTTGCTGGAGTGATAGTAAAAAGGGTTTTATGAAGACATTTCCAGTCATTTTTTCTCAGTTAAAATGGATTTTTCCATTTTTTTTTGTTGAATTTTTCAGTGAATTGTGGAGATATGCTCTTTTTTTTAGGGACAACTACATTTTTTAGGGGATTCTGAGAGTTGAGGAAATGGATTTGGGTAATTCTGCTCTATCTCGCTTAGTTTCCGAGATATTATTCTAGAAATACCTGAAAAAAATGAATTTTTTCAGTTAAAAAGTGATTTTTTGGGGAATTTTTCAGTAAATAATGGAGATACGCCCTTTTTTGAGGGACAACTTCATTTTTTAGGAGATTTTGAGAGTTGAGAAGATGGAATCGGGTAGCATTGCTCTATCTCGCTTAGTTTCCGAGATATTATCCTAAAAATACCTGAAAAAAATGAATTTTTTCAGTAAAAAATTCATTTTTTGGGGAATTTTTCTGTAAATAATGGAGATACGCCCTTTTTTTAGGGAACAGCTTTGTTTTTTAGGGGATTTTGAGAGTTGAGAAGATGAATTTGGGTAACATTGCTCTATCTCGCTTAGTTTCCGAGATATTTTCCCTAAAAAAAACCTTAAAAAATCAATTTTTTCAGTTAAAAATTGATTTTTCGAGCTTTTTTTTGGGAATTCTTCAGTAAATAATGGAGATAAGCCACTTTTTGGTGGGACAACTTTATTTTTTAGAGAATTTTAAGAGCTGAGAAAATGAATTTGGGTAGCATTGCTCTATCTCGCTTAATTTCCGAGATATTCTCCCAAAAAAAACCTTAAAAAATGAATTTTTTCAGTTAAAAATGGAATTTTCGAGCTTTTTTTTGGAATTTTTCAGTAAATCATGGAGATACGCCCTTTTCACCTCAAATACGTTCCCCCAAAAAATCTAAAGAGCCAAAAAACCAAATGATTCAGCTAAAATCGTTTTATCTCGCTTACTCTCCGTCATATTTTGTAGAAAAAAATGCCTTTTTCCACTCAAAAACAGAAAATTCAATTTTTTACATCAATTTCTTTTTTTTTCAATTATTAAAAAAAAATAAGCAAAAAAAAAAGATGCTTCTCTGCATAAATTCATTTACGAGGGCCACAAAAATCCAACACTCACTCCAGCAGAAATGTAACTATCCACAGGGAGTGTGAATTTTTCCCATGTTTTCCCAAGATTATTCCTTTTTTTTTATTTTTTTCATTCGTTTTTCCTCAAATGTATATGATAAAGTATTTTCTCTGCCTTCAGTCCAGACATTCCACCCTCCCCCCCCCCCCCCTCCACCCCCTTCTTGTACACAGCAGCGTCAGCCATTTCGAGAGTCCCACTGAGAAGAGTATATATAGTATGCATCGTAAAACATAAGGGCGAAGATGACTTTTCCCAACATGCTCAAAGAGTTTTTCAGTTTTTTTTTTTTTTTTTTTTTTTTTTTTTTGTGTCTGTGTGTGTGGGTGGAAGATTCTTTCGTTTCTTGGGTAGCTCATTCAGATGGAAAGAGAAGAAAAAAGGGAATGAAGTGGAAGGTCGACGCCTTTTCTTTTTTCTGCTTTTTATTCACTGGTTTATATGGAATAGCAAGTGCCCACGTGAGCAGTCCAGAGGAATCAGAAAAATCCACTTTGCTGGGGGTTTTTTTCTTCTTTTTTTAAGATATTTTTTGGGGGTGATGACTGTACAGAGGACCAAAGTGCTGACGGATTCAATCAGAGTGGAGATGGGGCAAAATGGGAGGAGTCGAGACATCTTGGAATGTCTTTTTTTGGGGGGGGGGGGGGGTATTTTGGATGCTCGTGTGTTTTATGACGTTGCTGATGAGGGAAGAGAGGGCAAATTTGGGGAAAATTGGAATGAATGGGGATTTGAATTTTTTTGAGGGGGAAGGGGTTGAGAAAAAATTCTGAAAAAATTTGGAAAGATGGTCTATTATATTTAGATTGTTGTAGAATTTTTTCGAATTTTTAGGACCGTTTGCACCAAAATTAAAAAAAAATTAATGCAATTTATTGACGCAAATATGATAAAATTGAGATAAATGGAGATTTCGATTTTTTTGAGGGGGGAGGGGTTGGGAAAAAAATCTGAAAAAATTTGGAAAGATGGTATATCATATTCAGATTGCTGTAGAATTTTTTCAAATTTTTAGAGACTTTCGCGTGAAAATTAAAAAAATAAAAACTACAACGAATTATTGACGAAGAAATAATAAAGTTTTGAGATAAATGGAGATTTGAATTTTTTTGAGGGAGAAGGGGTTGAGAAAAAAATCTGAAAAAATTTGGAAAGATGCTCTGTCATGTTTTCTTTATTCCAGAATTTTTTCAAATTTTTAGAGACTTTCGCGGCAAAATTAAAAAAAAATACTGCGAATTATTGACCGAAAAACAATGAAATTGCAATAAAACGTTGAAATACACGAAAATTATAATTTTTCCGGAATTAATGAAGTTGAAAGAATTCTCAAGAGCTTGGTGCTTTTATTTTTTGCAGCATCTTAGAAACTATTGGAGCAAAATTGAGTGTCTCGATGCAGTTTGTAGCAAGTGCTTCAAGTGGTTCAATGAAGTTCTTTTGGAGGTGTCAAAGAGAATTTTTGCACTCGAAATCTGCTTGAGACTTGGGTAGTCAGAAAATAGGGGACAATCGTGAGAAATTGAGGAGAATATTCAAGATAAAATTTTTTCGATGATTCCATTGAAAAAGTTAAAAAAATTTCCGTTGGAAAATTAATTCAGAATTTTCAAAAAATTGAAAAAAAATAAGAATCTTCAAGAAAAATTCGGAAAAATCAAACAATTAAAATTTTCTAAAAAATGAAAAAAAAAAGAAATCTCCGAAAATAAAAGAATTAAAATTTTCGAAAAATTCCCAAAAATGAAAAAAAAATGTAGAATTTTCTGAAAATTCCAAAAAATTATTTCTGAAACGTGTTTTCACCTGAAGTTTCTTCAGCTTTTCAATGAAATGATGAAAAAAAAAAATCCCTCCCCCTCCCCCCTTTTATCAAAATCCTCTCTTTGCCCTATGATAATTCCCCATTTCCTCAATCCAGAAAGCCAAAGTGCTAGATAACTCAGGCTGATGAACTTGAACTGATAGAATCCTCGAAGTAAATGGTTGGAGTTTCCTAGCAATGACGTAACTCGAAGGATTAGAGTAACTTTTGGGGTGAAATTCTCCGAGTCCTAAACTTCGAGAGTCTGTGAGTCTAGTACTACCAAAGTTACTGAGTATCTAGAGCCCCTGCCCCCCCTCCTTCCCCTCTTCTCCCTTATTCGGCACTTTGGGCTTTTCAAAACATCGTCATTGATAGTTTCCTTAAGCGCTAAGAAAAATAATGGAATATTTGAATTATTCGAATATCGCTGGTTTCCAATAATTTTCCAAACACAAAGAAAAATGTTTTCTTGATTTAAGAATGTGCAGTCATTTAATTTAAGAATGGCAGGTCACTTAAATTAAGTGACTTTTCTCACTTAAATCAAGTGACTTTTTTTTCTTAATTTAAGAAAGTAAAACTCACTTAAATCAAGTGAGTTTTCTCACTTAAATCAAGTGACTTTTGCTTTCTTAATTTAAGAAAGTAAAACTCACTTAAATTAAGTGACTTTTCTTACTTAAATCAAGTGACTTTTTTCACTTAAATCAAGTGACTTTTTCTTTCTTAATTTAAGCAAATAAAACTCACTCAAATCAAGTCAGTTTTCTCACTTAAATCAAGTGACTTTTCTTTCTTAATTTAAGTGACCTGCACATTCTTAAATTAAGTGACTGCACATTCTTAAATTAAGAAAACATTTTTCTTTGTGAAGAAAATCCGAATAAATTCAACGTTTTCAACAGTTTAAGATAGTGTTCCAATGAACTCGAGTGCAGTTGAACCCTTATTTTTTTGATGCTGTATCAAAGATGATATTTTTTCACATTTTTCTGAATTTTTTCGTAATTTTTGACCCTGCAGTTTATGAGATATGAATTATCAGAGTGGAAATAGTGGTGGTGGGGATGAAACGCCCTAAATCGGACGGAAATAACGTAATTACTAAAAAACCACACGGTTGAGCCATTATTTAAAAACAATTGGCGAAGAGAACAGCATTTTAACTAAATAATAGAAGAAAAAAATATTCAATTCACCGTATAGTTATTGAGAAATTTTAATTAGAAGGTAGTCGTAACTATTTGCCTCTCTCTCTCTCTCTATCTCATGCATGTGATCACGAAAAATCTGGAAAAAATTGAGATAATGCCGCCAATATGTCTGCATTATTGTTGAATTTTTTCAGATTTTTTTCTGGAAGAACTTATCTCTGGAAAAAATTCTGGGAAATAATGAATTTAATAAAGAGAAATTTTTGAAAAATATATAAGGATTTTTTTTGGAGTGAAGGACTTTATGAAAAAATCTGAAAAAATTTGAAGAGATGCTCTGGTATGTCTACATTGTTGGTGAATTTTTTCAGATTTTTTTGTAGAGCTGCATTTCCAGGAGAAATTCTGGAAGATAATAAATCCATCAAAATGTTTCTTTTTTCAATTAATATGACTTTCGAATAGTTTAATCACTTTTCCAGGTAAATTGAAGCCCATTCCCCCAAATTATCACCAATTAATTGGAAATAAACCTACAAATCTCCATTTTTTTTTGTTTCATCGACCGTAATGTGAAATGAAAAACCAATAAAGTATGAGAATCATTCCAATATCGCCAATTTCCCTCAATTTTTCCGGAAAAATCCAATGAATTCAAGTGAATTTGAATATTTTAACATTTTTTTTTTCGCCACATTTAATACGAATATTCAGATCAAATGATCACACTATAATTCAAGACTTATTTTGCTGCATTTTCGCTCTCATTTCTCAACTAAAAAAATAAAGGTCACAATTTCTCGGGTATAATTATCCTCCATCACAAGCTTATCGCACGGAATTAAGCCGCAAATGAAAATGAAAACAAAATTACCGTAGGAAATGCACCAGGAAAATGGAATTTCCACTGTTAGATTATCATCATCACACAAGTAAACGACAAAATTTCCCCCATTTTTCAAAACATTCTAAATATAAAATTAAAAATTAATTAGTGTAAATTCTTTTCCTTTAATTTTCATAGTAATTATTATCTTTCACGAAGAGTATCTCAGAAACTAATAGAGATACGCTTTTTTTACACGAACTCTTTTTTGTAGGAAATTTTAAGGGCTACAAAAAAGGTCTCCACAAGAATTGTCCTATCTCGCTTATTTTCCGAGATTCTTTTTGAAGAAGACTAAAAAATCCGATTTTACGAGATATTTCCAAAAAAAATGAACTGCATAATTTTTTTTTCTCTCCTAATACGCGATTAATGATGCGAGCATATCAAGATGTAATTCCAAACGAAATTAAACTCCTCAAATCCAACAATAGCCTCAATTTACGATCCAAACCACCATCCTCCCCCCTCCCCCTCTATCCCCCCTCCCCCCTTTCATCCGCAAGTCTATAGAACCTATACTCACCAATCCCCGTAAAGAAAGCAAAAGAAATGAGAGAATACGAGGGTTTTAAAAAAATAGAAAGAGAGAGGAGAGGAGGGGGGGAGGGGGGGAGAGAAAGAGACAGAGAGAGAAAGATATAGGGCATTCGTGTCGATATTTTTCCATTTAATGCCTATTTCCAGGTGTGCACCATTATCCTCTTTCTTTCTCGGTTCTCGAAGCGACTTTAACAGTGAATCCGAAAGAGATTCACTGTGGAGATAGCCGAGGGCTTATAGAATTTCGGTTTGATTTGTCCGCACTTTAAATCAGAGAAATTTAAAAGAATTTTTTTTTGGGGGAGGGGGGGGGGAATTCTTTAAGGTAGTTTACTGGAGTGTGGTTGATAAAACAGGAAAAAATGGGGATTTGTAGGCTAGTTTGTAATTAATTGCTGATTATTTGGGGGAATGTGCTTCAATTTAGCCGGAAAAAGTGACTGAACTATTCGGAAGTCGTGTTTTCAGCTTGTGAATATAATTGTTTTTTTTTTTGAATTTTTTTGACGTTAGTTATCTCGTCGAGAATTGGAGAAAACCATTTTGCTGAATCTATTGTCTTCCAGAATTTCTCCTGGAAAGGCAGCTCTACAAAAAAATCTGAAAAAATTCACCAACAATGTAGACATGCCAGAGCATCTCTTCAAATTTTTTCAGATTTTTTCACAAAGTCCTTCACTCCAAAAAAAATCCTTATATATTTTTCAAAAATTTCTCTTTATTAAATTCATTATTTCCCAGAATTTTTTCCAGAGACAAGTTCTTCCAGCAAAAAAATCTGAAAAAATTCAACAATAATGCAGACATATTGGGGGCATTATCTCAATTTTTTCCAGATTTTTCTTGATCACATGCATGAGATAGAGAGAGAGAGAGAGGCAAATAGTTACGACTATCTTCTAATTAAAATTTCTCAATAACTATACGGTGAATTGAATATTTTTTTCTTCTATTATTTAGTTAAAATGCTGTTCTCTTCGCCAATTGTTTTTAAATAATGGGTCAACCGTGTGGTTTTTTAGTAATTACGTTATTTCCGTCCGATTTAAGGCGTTTCATCCCCACCACCACTATTTCCACTTTGATAATTCATATCTCATAAACTGCACGGTCAAAAATTCCGAAAAAATTCAGAAAAATGTAAAAAAATATCATTTTTAATACAGCATCAAAAAAAAAATAAATAACAGAATTTTCCTAAATTTTTTAATAAACATAATTCACTTCATTTTCCAAATTCTCCATAATTTCCTGAACTTCCTCAAAATTCTTTTAAAAAAAATACGCACTTGTAAATCGAATGATTCTCAAGATAAATTCAAAACTTTATATGCATATATATATAGGAAAAAGTTTTTCTCCTCCAGCAGAAGTTGAATATAATGAAAGTTTTCCAGAAAAGTAGTTTTGCGGTTAAAGTAAATATTTTACTTCATATTCTCTCCAATTCTATACACAATTGTTTGGAATTAGAGGAATAAATAAAAAATTCAAAAGTTATAACATTGTAGGGATAGAAAAGAAGACTCTTTCATGTATTTGCGTGCAGTGGGTTTATTTTCGTGGGGGAGTGGGAGGGGAGGGAGGAGGGGAGAAAGCTGTGACGGGGGATTTTTAAATAGCACATATAGATATATCCATCACAGAAAATTGACCAGTTTTCAAATAATTTCATTTCCTCGTTTTTTTCTGAAAAAAAAATCATTTATTTAGGTTCTTCTCATCATTTTACTTAAAAATACCTCGGAAATTAAGCGAGATAGGGCGATTTCATCTCAATCCTTCATTCAAAGCACTTGAAATCCTCTTTAAAAAAATATTTCGTGCAAAAAGGGCGTATCTCCATTATTTACCGAAAAATTAATTATAAAAATAAAAAAAATAGGAAAATGTAACAAAAAAAAATTCATCTCGCTTGATCTCCAATAATGTTCGATAACTCTCAATACAAAGTGAAACTATGGAAAATTGGTTGTATAAAACAGGCTATACAACGTATTATAGATAATTCAACGTTAGATTATACAAAAGGGTGGGGGGAGGGGGATGAGAGAATTGTGGAAGTGAAATAGCAGGTGAAGGAACTAGCATTGATATTATTCATGAGTGGTTAACACAACAAGTATCCATAGTGGTGCTTTCAAAGCGTTAGCTAGACACAACCTACCCATCTCTTATCTACCTATATAATACAACAACCTAACCTGACACTTTGTTCACCTTTGTTATTTATTACTTATTGAAGCGCTTCTAGTAATTTTCTTGCGTGATATAGTGCCACGTAGGAAAAATAATATCGGTGGCAGTTTCACTATGCATTTATGGAGGTTGTGTGGGTCGTGTGAACGGATGAAAACACACTTGAGAGTTATGGAGGGGGGGATGAGGTGGGAAGATGGGTATTGAGGGTATGGAGACGGGCAAATAGGAGATAATGGGGTTTTGGTCCATTTTTTTTAGTGCTGTATCAAAGACGATGTTTTTTTACGTTTTTCTGAATTTTTTCGGAATTTTTGAACGTGCAGTTTGTGCAGATATGAATTATCAGAGTGGAAATAGTGGGGGTGGGGATGAAACGCTCTAAATCGGACGGAAATAACGAAATTACTAAAAAAACCACATGGTTGAGCCATTATTTAAAAACAATTGGCGAAGAGAACAGCATTTTAACTAAATAATAGAAGAAAAAAATATTCAATTCACCGTATAGTTATTGAGAAATTTTAATTAGAAGGTAGTCGTAACTATTTGCCTCTCTCTCTCTCTCTATCTCATGCATGTGATCAAGAAAAATCTGGAAATAATTGAGATAATGCCACCAATATGTCTGCATTATTGTTGAATTTTTTCCGATTTTTTTGCTGGAAGAACTTGTCTCTGGAAAAAATTCTGGGAAATAATGAATTTAATAAAGAGAAATTTTTGAAAAATATATAAGGATTTTTTTTTGGAGTGAAGGACTTTATGAAAAAATCTGAAAAAATTTGGGGAGATGCTCTGGCATGTCTACATTGTTGGTGAATTTTTTCAGATTTTTTTGTAGAGCTGCCTTTTCAGGAGAAATTCTGGAAGATAATAGATCCATGAAAACGGTTTTCTCCAATTTTCGACGAGATTAGTAACATAAAAAAAGATTTTCCTTTTCTCTCGAATTCCAAATAAATTCATATTAATTTCATAATTCAGTGATGAAAGAATCTCTTCTCATAAATTTCTCAAATTAATTGACATTCATCTTCTCAACTTTACCTATTTTTCTCTCACTGAATGAATTTTTAACAATTTGGTGCTCAACCCTTTTTCACTGATTGTTACGTCTCTCTTCGGGATCTCCTCCGAAGATGGAAGATTCTTTGAAAACTTTTAATGCTTCACAATTTGGAAAAAACTTTCGACTTATTACTTACGTAAGTTGAAATTGTCCATTCACCTTGGAAATCCTCAAAGCGCATGAATTCAGATGTCACTTGGGATTTTCCTTTTTCAACACACAGAAAATATTGAATGCAGGAAAATTTCTTCGTTAGAGTCATTTTTATTCTTTCAAATTGTTGAATCCTGATTTTTCAGAAATTATTTGGGCAAAGGAAGGTTTTATGGAGTTCATTACAGGAAAATTCCGGAAAATTTTGGAAAAATCTGGGAAAATTTGGAACTGAAAGAGATCCTGATTTCCTCAAAACTTAAAATATTTTGGAAAATTCCGGAAAATTTTGAAAAAATTCAGACAAATTGTGGATAATTTTGGGAAAATCTGGAAAAATTCGGAACTAAAAAAAAGCTTATTTCCTTAAAACAGTAAAAAACTGTGAAATATTTTGGAAAATTCCGGAAAATTGTGGAAAATCTGGAAAAAATTGAGACAAACTGTAGATAATTTCGGGAAAATTTGGAACTGAAAAAAATCCTGATTTCATTAAAACTGTAAAATATTTTGTAAAATTCCGGAAAATTGTGGATAATTTAGGGAAAATCTGGGAAAATTTGAAACTGAAAGAAATCCGGATTTCCTTAAAACTGTAAAAAACTGTAAAATATTTTGGAAAATTCCGGAAAATTGTGGAAAATTTTGGAAAAATTCAGACAAATTGTGGATAATTTTGGGAAAATCTGGGAAAATTTGGAACTGAAAGAAATCCTGATTTCCTTAAAACTGTAAAAAACTGTAAAATATTTTGGAAAATTCCGGAAAATTGTGGAAAATTTTGGGAAAATTCAGACAAATTGTGGATAATTTTGGGAAAATTTGGAACTGAAAAAAATCCTGATTTCCTTAAAACTGTAAAATATTTTGGAAAATTCCGAAATATCTCAAATTAGAAAAAAAAACCTCAATTTTTCCACAATTTCTCCTGAATTTCCCCAATTCAAGAAAACCTTCCCCTAATCACTTACGAAACCTAAAATCATCAATTTCCTTAAAAACCCTCAAAACCTATGAATTAAAATGTCTCCCAAGACTTTTCATTTTCCTTTTTCACATTAAAAAAACATTGAATGCATGATAATTCCTCCCTTTTGCTTTAATTCTTCCTGAATTAAAGGCGAGGCTAAATATCCCCTCAGAGACATACGATCAGCTAATTTGTAATTGAAATTACCCCACAAGTTCTGGTGAACACCGTACTCCAATGATTGAATGTCGTTGAAAAGAAAGGGGGGATGGGGGGGGGGGGGGTAAAAAAGTTTGTGAAAGATTATCGAAGTGGAAATTCTAGAGAAAAGCATTCAGCTCAAGTTTAATTAAGTAATTAATGAAATTACTCGCCTCCACTTTCTCACAAAGAATTATTTCCAATATTTACATATTTTCTGAATATTAAATATTTGAGTAATTTAGTGAAAGAAATTTTTTTCTTAATTAATAAATTCTTGAAAAAAAAATCAGAATGCGTTGAAGCGATAAATTCTATTCTAGTTTTTTCAATTGGATTTTCTTTTTCTTCTGTCGCGGGAAATTGATTTTCTTTTTTTCGTTGAATTCCGGATTTTTTCGCTTCAACGTATCAAGCTTTTACGTTCACCCACGTTTTTCTCTTGACTCTGAGAAACTTCAAAAGAAGTGTTGGAACTTCTTTGTAAAATCTTCATGTAAAATCTCACGCCTCAATTTAAAACAATTCTCTATTATTCAATTTTTTCAAAAAATTGCCAAAAAATTGTCACGTATTTTCCGACACACGGAAATATCTGAAAATATGAGAAACTCAATGGCTCACAAAAATGTCCAAATTCAAATCAAATTAATAAAACAAAGTTGGGCACCAGGACGACATATCAATCAGGCAGGTCACTTAAATTAAGTGACTTATCTTACTTAAAACAAGTGACTTTTTCTTTATTAATTTAAGGAAATAAAACTCACTTGAATCAAGTAACTTTTTTTTTCTTAATTTAAGAAAGTAAAAATCACTTAAATTAAGTGACTTTTCTCACTCGAATCAAGTGACTTTTCTCACTTAAATCAAGTGACGTTTTCTTTCTTAATTTAAGAAAGTAAAACTCACTTAAATTAAGTGACTTTTCTCCCTTAAATCAAGTAACTTTTTCTTTCTTAATTTAAGAAAGTATAAGTCACTTAACTTAAGTGACTTTTCTCACTTAACTGAAGTGACTTTTCTCCCTTAAATCAAGTAACTTTTTCTTTCTTAATTTAAGAAAGTAAAACTCACTTAAATTAAGTGACTTTTTCTTTCTTAATTTAAGAAAGTAAAAATTACTTAAACTAAGTGACTTTTCTCACTTAACTCAATCGACTTTTCTCACTTAAATCAAGTGACTTTTTCTTTCTTAATTTAAGAAAGTAACACTCACTTGAATTAAGTGACTTTTCTCACTTGAATCAAATGACTTTCCTCACTTAAATCAAGTAACTTTTTCTTTCTTAATTTAAGAAAGTAAAACTGACTTAAATTAAGTGACTTTTCTAACTCAACTCAAGTGACTTTTCTCACTTAAATCAAGTAACTTTTTCTTTCTTAATTTAAGAAAGTATAAGTCACTTAACTTAAGTGACTTTTCTCACTTAACTGAAGTGACTTTTCCCACTTAAATCAAGTGACGTTTTCTTTCTTAATTTACGAAAGTAAAACTCACTTAAATTAAGTGACTTTTCTCCCTTAAATCAAGTAACTTTTTCTTTCTTAATTTAAGAAAGTATAAGTCACTTAACTTAAGTGACTTTTCTCACTTAACTCAAGTGACTTTTTCCACTTAAATCAAGTGACGTTTTCTTTCTTAATTTAAGAAAGTAAAACTCACTTAAATTAAGTGACTTTTCTCACGTAAATCAAGTAACTTTTTCTTTCTTAATTTAAGAAAGTAAAACTCACCTAAATTAAGTGACTTTTTCTTTCTTAATTTAAGAATGAAAAAGTCACTTAAATTAAGTGATTTTTTCTTTCTTAATTTAAGAAAGTAAAACTAACTTAATTCAAGTGACCTGCACATTCTTAAATTAAGTGACTGCACATTCTCAAATTAAGAAAACATTTTTCTCTGTGTAATCACGAAAATGTATGAAAAGTGGCATTAATGGAGCCGATGGCATTAATTAAACCATTAACGGTAACTAAACAAACAAAATAAAATTCCCAGATGAATGTCCAACTAGTCAGTAACAAAAGAATCAAAAATCCTAATGACCACGGCGGCGGCTGGGTTCTCAAACTTCACCTGAAATTGGAACTAGGAACACAACAAATTGTAATAAAAAACAAAAAATCTGAATACTCAGTTATCAACTGTTGACATTTCTTTGAAAAACATCAAAGTTCGAATTTTCTTTCTCTCTTCAATCGTGTATGCAGCTACTTCCAGTTTGTTCAATACCATCATCAAGCCATGCTACAGAGAAATACAGACAGAATAAAATCCCAAGAATTTACAGAATATTCAAGGAATATTCTTTGTTTTGAAACGAGAGTCGTTGTAATCTTGGTGCTGAATCATGGGAAAATCATAACGAGAAGCCCAAGCTACCTGTCTAGTCCTTTGTATTGTGTCATTCTTTTCTTCTTTACTTCCACTGTTAGCATCAATGTTTGATGTCATCTGAGCTCACAGAACGTGAATTCACTATTCTACGTTGAGAATTAACTGAGCTTCTGTCTCTATCTGTTGTTATTAAGCTTCTCTTTGATGTGGTTTGAATCACTTTTGCGTTGATTGTTTGCAATTATTCAAGAAGTGGACCAATTACACTGTTTTTCTGTTAATTGTTGATAGTTTTGGAGATTATTACATTTTTTTCTACTCTAGGGGAAGATGGGGTAATATAGACATGCGGGGTAAAACGGATATGGGTTGATTTTTGTGTTTATGCTATGAAAAATACTCAAAATGAATGGAAATATTGGAAATCGTGAGTCAAAAGTTTTTTTTTTTTTTTTTTTCGAAAATTCCATTTTTCGCGCGAGATTTGAAGGGAAAACTCTTCTTTTTTTCGAAAAATTTCAGTTTTTCGGGAATATCTCTGGTTCTATTGGTCGTAGCGACTTGGGGTTGATCTTAAATGAAAGGTGAGCTCATTTCCCATGGATTCATGGGGTTTTGAATACACAATTTGGAAAATATCAATTTTTTCAAGTACTTTTAGGGCAAAAACTGATTTTCAGAACATGACCCATAAATATTTGAAAAAATGATTTTAAAAAAATTTGAACCCCATAAATCGATGGGAAATGAGCTCACCTTTCATTTGAGACCAACCCCAGGTCGCTACGACCAACAGAACCGGAGATATCGTCGAAAAAGTGAATTTTTTCGATTTTCAAAAGGAAAATCCCTTCAAAACTTGACCCAAAAAAGTAAAATTTTCAGAAAATTGAAGGAAAATTAATTTTGACACATGTTTTCTGCCTAAAATTTCCTCAGCTTTCCAATGAAATCATCAGAAAATTTCTATCTCGAACCGTTCAATTGGAGTGTCCATTTTACCCCACATTACCCTATATTTATATATTTAAAAAAATTCCTTTTCCCAATTAATATCACAAAACCTCTCCCCCTCCCTCTCCCACTCTTCTACCCCTCAAAAAAAAAAATTAATTATGCAAATATAATTTAGCCAGAGATTAAAAGCTATAAATTACAAACAAAAGGTCTAGTCTCTCACAATGGAGACATACGGTTGAGTTTAACAATTGACGTCAAATTAATTCCGAGTGTCAGAGACAGGTGTTAGTGGGGGGGGGGGGGGTGAAGAGAAGAGAAGAGGAGGGGAGGGGGAGATTCATTCTGAGTTGAATGTACAAATGAATACAAGTGAACTGACTTGAATTTTCAAGAGTAATTCAATTAACCACACACACAGACACAGACACACGTACTTGTGTTGGGGATTTCTTGTACCAGGGGCTTCAAGCAATTGAAGCGCCTTGTTGAAGTCAAAGTGATATACTACTACTTCAACGGGTACTTGACGTATTCTCAGCGAACGCTTTTTTTTTGTTTTTGAATGGAAGCTATGTAATCATCTGAATTTTCGATTGTAAATTAAAAAAAAAAAAATTTCAATTTTTTTTAAATCAAAAAAAATTAATAAAATTTTTTTTTTTTAATTTTTTTTAATTCAAAAATTAAAAAAAATTTTTTTTTAATAGAAGATACTTAAAATGACCTGAATAGAAAGAAAATGATAGTGATGTTATTTATAGGGGAAGGTGGGGCAAAATGGACATCAGGGGTAAAATGGACATATCTAAATTTTTAGGCAAATATTATGGAAAACTCTTGAAATTGATAGAAATATTGGGGGTAGATTGTTTTTGATGATTTCATTGAAAAGCTGAGGAAATTTCAGGTGGAAAACAAGTGCCGAAATTAATTTTTTTGAATTTTTGGCAATTTTGACTTTTTTGAGCATTTTTGAGGGGCAAAACCCTTCCTTTTTTGAAAATTTTCAGTTTTTTGAGGATATCTTCGGTTCTATTCGTCGTAGCATAAAAATTCCGATTGGAGGTGAAAGGTGAGATCATTTGCCATCGATTCATGGGGTTTTCAATTGGAAAATATCGATTTTCAAGGTTTTTATGGGCATTTTTGTGAAACAGTTTTGGGAAACAGTTTTTGGCCTATAACTATCCCAAAAATTGATATTTTTAAATTCAAAACCCCATAAATCGATGGGAAATGAGCTCACCTTTCATTTGAGACCAACCTCGAATCGCTGCGACCAATAGAACCAGAGATATTCGCAAAAAACTGAAAATTTTCAAAAAATCAAGGGTAAACCCTTTAAAATACCGAAAAATATCAAATTTTCAATAAAAATCGAAAAAAATACATCTGATACTCGTTTTCAGGCTAAAATTTCCTCAGCTTTTCAATGGAATCATCAAAAAAAATCCATCTCTAACCATTTCATTACAGTGTCCATTTTGCCCCACTTTTCCTGGAAAATCGCTGTATTTCGTTCAGTTTCCAAGACATTTAACGAAAAAGACAGTTTTATAAAAATAAAACCACGAAAAAAATAGATTTTTAAGGAAAAAAAAGACGTAAACGCTTTTTCTGAGAAACCTCTTTAATCGGAGCCTCGGGTCACTTTTTTTTCTTTTTCTTGTGCTTAAATGGAATATTCAAAGAGTCTATCTAAGAAGCTGCTGTCATGAAAAGATGAGAAGAAATATGGTTGAAGCGCTCGTTTCATATTTTCTCTCGATTCTTTCTCATTTTCAATTAAATTTTCATGCTTTGAGCCTCATTATTCACGTTCTCTCATGCACTCTGAAAATTACTGAGTTTTTTTCATGAGAAATGGAGAGAAAATTAATTCAGTTTCATTAATAAAAATTGAATTTTAAGAGAAAAAATATTCGCTCCGATGACAGAGGAGAATACCAGATTTTTTTAGGAGTGAAGGACTCGAGGAAAAAATTTGAAAAAATTACAGAATAATTTGAACATCCTGAAGCATTTTCATGAATTTTTTCGAATTTTTTCGGGGAGTCCTTCAACCCCGAAAAAAATCCTGATTCAGAGAAAAAATTAAATGATAAATTTTCATAATTATTGAAGAAAAAGAAGCTAATTTATTTTCTGAAAATAGGCGGTTTTTCCAAAAAATCTGAAAAAATTCAGGGATGACGTCAACTTTTCAAAGAATCTTCTAAATTTTTTTCAGAATTTTCCACGAAATTCCTGCATTAATTTGATTTTTTACAGAATTTTTTAAGATTTTCTGAAGAAAAATTTTTCTGGATAAAAAAGGTTTATCTCCATTATTTTTCAAAATATTTTTAAAAAACTGGAAAAAAATCAAAACTAAATTTTTTCTGAGCTTTTTCTTAAAACAATTCATCTCGTACAAAAAAAAATGTTTTTTTTTTTTTTATAAAAATGATTCTTCTTTTTTCTTCTTCTTTTACTTTCGAAACTGCCAATAAATAAACAGAAAGCTTCGAAACACTCAGTATCTGTCAAGGGATGTACATTGTACACACATTAGGAAGTGAAGAGGTGACTTTTTGCGGTCACAGCTAGTGGTAAAAGTTTAGAAAGTCATTACATCCATACACTCTGTCAGTACAACTGGTTGTATACATATTTACGTGGAAGTGTTTCAGTTAGTTTGAGACTGGGGCACAAGTGCCCTGAGGGACAAAGTGAATTGGCGGATTTTTTTTAGAAGTGAAGGAGTTTGCAGAAAATTTTGAAAAAATTCGAGAAATTGCTCTGATATGTCTACGTCATTCTTGAATTTTTTCAGATTTTTAGAAAGAGTCGCCTATTCTAGAAAAAAAAATTGGTTATATTTTATTAAATTATTTGAAAAATCGAGGTTTTTTCATTATTTTTTTTTTAATAAAAAAAAATTGAGGGAAAATTCTGAAAAAATTTGAGAAGATGCTCTGATATGTCTACACCATTCCTGAATTTTTTCAGATTTTTTGAATAAGCCGCCTTTTGTTTAAAAATAAATTTGTCTCATTTTAATTGAATTATTTAGAAAAGAAGAATTTTTTAATATAGAAAATAATGAGGAAAATAACGAGAAAATGAAATTATGTAATTGGACATGAATGATGCTAATTACTTTGTGCATGTAAAAATATTTACCGTACTTTTTGAAGTTCCAAGTGAATTAAATCTCTAGTGTATGCTAAATGAAAATATTAAACTTCGTTAAAATTCTCGACGCATGGAATTTTTAAGGTGAAAGAATTAAATAAAAAAAAAAAATTTCATTGTATAATTACATTCTGTATCCACGAGTAAACTTCATTTGAAAGAACACAAACATTCAGTAATTTAATTGAGTTAAAATATAGTAATTACAATGAGAAATTCATTGCATTATAATTTTCTGAGGGATAATAAATTTTTTCTTTCTTTTCTATAGTTTTCTATTATTCTCGTATTAATTTCATTTATACATTCGTCTTCTTCACTCTGAGCATAACTGCAGATGAATCTAATTACATTTAAAAATACTGAAGATATGAAAATTCTCGATTAAATATTTTTTTGCAGAATTATTCGTAAAAAAAAAAAAAAAAAAAAAAAAAAAAATTATTCGTAAAATTTTTTTTAAGAAAAATGAATGAAATTTTTTTTCAAAAAAGTGCAGTACTTTCGAAAAATCTGAAAAAATTCAGGGATGATGTAGACATGTCAGAGCACCTTCTCAATTTTTTTCAGAATTTTTCACGAACTCCTTCACTTCCAAAAAAATTCCCCAATTCATTTCGTTCCTCAATTTTCCCTTAATTTTTAAAACAAAAAAAAAGAAATTAATTGAAACTCTCGTTATTCACATTCAGATATAATTATCACGAAATTTTCGAATAGCCATGAAAATCTCTCTCTCTCTCTCTCTCTCTCTCTCTCTCATATTCCAAAACCTCCTGATATATATCACATTCATTTTATCTTGTCGTCCTTTTGCACATCGGCCATTTACTCTAGCACTTTATAATGAATTCCACAACGTTTCTCAGGAGCCAAGGCTTCAAGCATTTTCAAAATTCATAGATATATGTATGGTGTAGATTCAACTGTAGCTACACCATGAGTCCTTTCATGTGTAATACTAGTGCACAATGATTCAACGATTTTACTGTACATCATAATGCCATGGACATGTGCTACAAGCCCTTGAGCATTTTAGAAATTATACTCCAACTGAAAATTCACTATTTATAATGGCCACTCTTGGACAGAAGCAACAATTTCATTGAAAAGTTTTCGTGTAATTTTGTGAATGGCTTTGTATATAGTTTTCTAGTTTTGTATGAAATTAACTAGTGATGAGGGGAAAATGCCTTTTTTTCTATTGAATTTATCAAAAGTTTTGGTAAATAGAAATTTTCGGGGAAATTGTCTTTTTTTTTTTAGGTTTTTTGAGAATAAATAAAGGCGATGGGTTGGAAAATTCTGAAAAAAATTTGGGAAATCGTCTGATTGGTCTACATTATGCCTGAATTTTTTCAGATTTTTCAGAAAAACCGCCTTTTTTTTTTAAATAAAAAACTGATTTTTTCCTGCAATTATTTGGATTTTTTTTATTTTATTTTCAATTTTTTTATGAAGGAAATAAGAGATAAAAAATTCTGAAAAAAATTGAGATGGTGCTTTGACATGTTTCCATTATCCCTGAATTTTTTCAGATTTTTTGGAAGAACCGCCTCTTTTCAAAAAAAATCTGTTTTTTTCCCCCTAATTACTTGAAAAATTGAGAATTTTAGAATTTTAGAAATAGTTTTCTAATAAGCCCCTCAAAAATATTGCTTTATCTCGTTTTACCACCAAACAGATCGTTTTTACTCTCAAAATTCGAATTTTCATGGACAAAACTGATTCAATTCCACTAGAAACAAAACCAAAACTTTCGATCATTACTCCACTTTTATTTCTTTGATCCAGTAAAATCATCGAGTTTCCACAACCAGAAACACACAGAAGCATTGTTAATTAGAGCCACAATAGATAACACGAGTCTGTGAAAACTTTTTGGCTTGTAATAGGATAGGAAATGACAGAACATGAGAATCAAAGATTCGTATGACTGTTCGTAGTCAAAGAGAATTTAATGAGAATTGTGGTCTTTTTGATGTATTTATTCTTCTGAGGATTTTATTCCAATTCATGAAACAATTCAGTTGTGAAGAGGTAAAAATATGATACTTTTGTCTTTTTTCTCGTTTTTTTTTGTAGAATATCTCGAAAAAAAATGGAGAAACTTTTTTTTTGCCTCAATCCACTCTTGTATCTCTAAAAATTTTCTGGAAAAAAAGAATTGAAGGGAAATTGCTCAAATTGAAATAATTTATTCCACGAAAATTCGAGGAAATTAAAAAAAATTAATTTTTTGGTTACTTTGCTGAATTTACAGTCTTCAAGAATTTCTACTGAAAAGGCACCTCTACAAAAAAATCTGAAAAAATTCACCAACAATGTAGACATGCCAGAGCATCTCTTCAAATTTTTTCAGATTTTTTCATAAAGTCCTTCACTCCGAAAAAAATCCTTACATATTTTTCAAAAATTTCTCTTTATTAAATTCATTATTTCCCCGAATTTTTTCCAGAGCCAAATTCTTCCAGAAAAAAATCTGAAAAAATTCAACAATAATGCAGACATATTGGGGGCATTATCTCAATTTTTTCCAGATTTTTCTTGATCACATGCATGAGATAGAGAGAGAGAGAGGCAAATAGTTACGACTACCTTCTAATTAAAATTTCTCAATAACTATACAGTGAATTGAATATTTTTTTCTTCTATTATTTAGTTAAAATGCTGTTCTCTTCGCCAATTGTTTTTAAATAATGGGTCAACCATGTGGTTTTTTAGTAATTACGTTATTTCCGTCCGATTTAGGGCGTTTCATCCCCACCACCACTATTTCCACTCTGATAATTAATATCTCACAAACTGCACGGTGAAAAATTCCGAAAAAATTCAGAAAAATGTAAAAAAATGATCATCTTTGATATGGCATCAAAAAAATAAGGGCTCAACTGCACTCAAATTCACTAGAATACTATCTCAAGGGAAAAAACCCTTTTGTATTCCGTGAATTCAACGCTTGCCTTTAATTCTTGACGTGGGAACTGCTCTTTCGACTATCCAGATGTCGAGTTCGCGTACACAACTCTAGCTTTCTCCCTTTTCTCTTCAAGTTTTTAGCTTCATAGAGAAAGAACAGACACAAGAGTGGTTGTTAAAAGCGAGGGTTACTTTCAGCCATCATGATGCAACAGTAAATGTCACACGAACGTAATTTATTTATGAAAAGTTGCAGGATGAGACAAAGTCTACTTATATATTGCATGACGAAAAGGAAAAAACAGGGAAGAAATATCGATTACCTCAACAACTAACATCATGCATGATTAACTCCATCCCAAGGCACATGACGTCACTGAGTCATCAATAATTGTTGAAAAAAAGTTTTTGTTATTATGAGATTGATGAGAAAAATTTTCTTTTTTATTTCTCCAAAACTCGGTCACACGTGATTTTTTTTCGGGTTAAAAGGCTTTGCGGAAAATTTTGAAAAAATTCCACGATAAAGAAAACATGTCAGAGCACTTTCTCAAATTTTTTCAGAATTTTCAAAATATCCCTTCATTTCGAAAAAAATAATTATTTGAAAATCCTAATTTTTCACTTGATTTTCCTTTAAATCTTTAGTTAAAGATATCTTGGAAACTAAGCGAGATAGCGCAATTTTTGTGGAGATCTTTTTTATAGCTCTTAAAATTTTCTACGAAAAAGGTTTCTAGAAAAATAACGCTATCTCGCTTAGTTTCCCAACGAGATAATTCCAAAAAAAAACAAACGATGAAAACCTGGAAATTTTATTTTAAAAACTTTTGTGAATTATTTAAGCACGATTAGGGAAATGCACATTTATATTAAAGGGTAGTGGGTGTGTATGTGTGTGTGTATGTATTCAGTACGCATTTTCATCTTATAACATGGCCGCATAATGTGCCACTGTAAAACTAAGCTTAATTAAAGATTATAACGCGTGAAATGAATTCACGTGAGACACAAACTCCCATCACACAGTAGTCACGTGTATTTCTGTGTAGAAAACTTCGTCGTTTTGAATGTAAACGCCCAATGGGAGGTACAGAGGTACGTTGGAGATACAGAGAAGTCCCTAGATTCGCATAAAATGTTTCTCTGAGTATTTTTTTCTCTATTTTTTTGCGCAGTGAATAAATAATGGAGATACGCCCTTTTTGCATGAATACATTTTTGTAGAGAATTTTGAGAGCTACAAAATAGGTTTCTTGCAAAATTGCTCTATCTCGCTTAGTTTCCGAAATATTCTATTGGGAATGATCGCGAAGAAAAGGCGATTTTTTTCGTTTTTTTATTGATTTTACGCAAATTTTTGCAATCAAGATTTTTTTGGGGGTGATGGATTTTTTGAAAAATTCTGAAAAAATTTGAGAAAATGCTCTGATATGTCTACGTCATTCCTGAATTTTTTCAGATTTTTTGGATAAGCCGCCGATTTTGGAAAAAAAAATTTGGTTTGTTGTTTGAAAAATTGGGGATTTTTTTAAAATTTTTACTTCCATTCCAAAGCAAAAAAATAAAAAAATAATAATTAGCATTGCAATTGACAGAAGCATTAACTTGAAGTTGAAGATACTTTTTCAGAAACTTGTCCCACTTGAAATACTTGTTCTCCTTGAATTTACTCGAAGAAAAATTCAAAGAATGAATGATGACGATGAAAACGACGTTTTCGGACTTCTCAGAAGTGACGTTCAATTTTCTCGCTATTCAACGGAAACACAGACATACTTTTTTATCCTCAATGCTGGTGAAAACCGCGTGGATTTACTTCATCTTCAAGTATTTTCCATCTCTTTTCATCCTTACTCTTCAATAAACTTTTCAAAAGGGACATTCTCATCTTCAAGTTCCAGTAAATGTTTGATTAATTTTTCTTTTTTTTTCATTTCACTCATAATATTCAATATTTTAATATTAAATATCTAAAAAAAATATGGTAAAATAATGGAGATACGCCCTTTTCATCCTAAAATGGTTTTAATTCGCAAAAAAAAGGTGAAATTGAAATCGTTCTATCTCGCTTAATTTCCAAAATATTAATAAATGTTAATAAATGCATTATTGTTGTAAAATCGTTAATGTAATCATTTTGTTTATTGATTATTTTTCTTTTCTTTATCAATTTATTGCCACTTTCATTCTCATTTGCTTTGCGTAAATCATCACTTAATTTTCTATTTTTTTTTTGTTTTTTTGTATTAATCATTGCTGTAAATCTATGCAACCTTGTTATTGGCCTTGGCTGTTGGGTTGATGTAAAATAAAATAAATAAATAAATAAATAAAAATATTAAAAAAAAAAATTGTAATAAAATCGAATTTTTCAAAAAATTTATCGTTTTTTCAAGGTTTTTTTAGGAGAATATCTCGGAAATTGATGGACATACGCCTTTTTTGTTCTAAGATGGTTTTGTAAAGAATTTCAAGAGTTAAAAAAAAGAATCAGAGTGAAAAAAAGCGTTTCTCCATTATTTAAGGAGATATTCTCAGAAAAAAAACCTACAAAAAAGCTCATTTTCTCGGTTTTACCTTCGAAAACAGTGGAAATTCAATTTCTCAAGTGGAATTCTATTGATCAAGTACTTGGCATGTGTTAAGTGACTGAGTGAATCATCATTTTCCCATTTCGAATGAAATCCATGCAGAAGCTCGAGTCCACCACTTTCAACTGCGCAATTGAGTGTAATTGGGACCACGAAGATTTAGAGATACGCTAGTAGTAGAGAATCTATGTATATATAGATTTATATATATATATATATATATATATATATAGTATTCAGGGTTGAATGGTCCTCTTAACGACGATCGTTATCGATGCTGGAGTAACGAATGAGAATCTCTCATCGGATATAACTCCCCCCCCCCTCCCCCTCCACCTCTTCTCCACTGGTTCAATTCTCGTTATGTCACTTTTAATTGTAATTTTTTTTATACGGGGTGAAGCAGTCTGTGGAAAAATTTGAAAAAATTACAGGACAATCAGGACATATCAAAGCGTTTTCTCAAATTTTTTGAAAATTTTCCAAAGAGTCGTTCTTTAAAAAAAAAAAAGATTCCAAATTCTTAATTTTTTACTCGATTTTTATGGACATTTTTTGATATTTTTTTTAAGGATTAACGACTCCATGGAAAAATTTGAAAAAATTACACGATAATGAGGACATGTCAAAGCGTTTTCTCAAATTTTTTCAAAATTTTCCAAAAGGCTGGTCTTTCCAAAAAAAAATATCCAAATTCTCAATTTTTTAATCGATTTTTTTGAACATTTCTCGATTTTTTTTGAGGATGATAGACTTTATAGAAAAATTTGAAAAAATTACAGGACAATGAGGACATGTCGAAGCGTTTTCTCAAATTTTTTGAAAATTTTCCAAAGAGTCGTTCTTAAAAAAAAAAAAAGATCCCAAATTCTTAATTTTTTACTCGATTTTTATGGACATTTTTTGATATTTTTTTTAAGGATTAACGACTCCATGGAAAAATTTGAAAAAATTACACGATAATGAGGACATGTCAGAGCATCTTCTCAAATTTTTCCAGAATTTTCTGAAACCTCCTTCTCATAAAAAAAAAATCCCCTTTCAAGTTCTCAATTTTCGTGAAAATCATTCTTTTCGAGATTTCTCGGAAACTAAACGAGATAGCACAATTTTGTTGCTCCCCTTTTGAAGCTCTAAAAGTCCTCTGCAAAATCGCTTCATCTCCCTTATTCCCCGAATGATTCCCCAAAAAACGAATGATCAAAAAAAAACTCCCATTCCAGACATTCTCACGTAACGTCCCTCTTAATTTGACGAATGTTTACGTCCATGAGATAATCGTTATGTGTAAACAATATAAAGCCATTCAATTAATTTTATGTTTAGTGTAGGGTATTATTTTGGCTTTTATTTGTGCACGTAATGAAATGGGCACGTACACAGTTGTCAGTTAGAAGCTCCTCCAACGCTGGAGATACGTTTGTGGATTGTGCAGCCAAAGTACATGAGGAAAAAGCAGAGAGAATGAAAAAAAAAAAAAAAAAAACACAAGACGATGAGAAAAAGAAGTAGAGGAGAGAAAGACAAAGCCCAGGTAATCTCCACATGTAGGAGTGGAGAAAAAACAGCAATTTCCTTCTTTTTTTTTTGTGGTGATCACATGAAACAAGTCCAATGCCAGTGTCTCGTAAGAAACTGCTTAGATACATAGGAGTACTCAGTGTGTACAGTGGTTCTATAGAAGATCCTTTTGTCGTATCATTTTTAAAGACTTCAGCTTGAAATCTTCAGATTTTTCTCAGTGGATTTGAGAGATAGTGTTTCGGGTAAATGTTGAGTTTTGTGTGAAAAAATATATATATAGGGGAGACCGGGGCAAAATGGGGTACGGGGCCATGTGCTTTAAAGTGCCCCATTTTGCCCCGGTTTCACCTATATATGTACTAATTGTTGTGTTAGAAATAAAGAGGCGTAAGTGCTATGCTTACACAGAAAAAAATGTTTTCTCAATTTGAGAATGTGCAGTCACTTAATTTAAGAACGTGCAGGTCACTTAAATTAAGAAAGAAAAAGTCACTTAATTCGAAAACGTACAGGTCACTTAAATTAAGGAAGAAAAAGACACTTAATTTGAGAATATGCAGGTCACTTAAATTAAGGAAAAGAAAATCACTTAATTTAAGAACGTACACGTTACTTAAATTAAGAAAGATAAAGTCACTTGATCTAAGAACGAACGGGTCACTTAAATTAAGAAAGAAAAAGTCACTTAATTTAAGAATATGCAAGTCACTTAAATTAAGAAAGATAAAGTCACTTGATTTAAGACAGAAAAATCACTTAATTCAAGTGACTTTCACTTCCTTAAATTAAGAAAGGGAAAGTCACTTGATTTAAGTGAGAAAAGTTACTTAATTTAAGTGACTTTCACTTTCTTAAATTAAGAAAGGAAAAGTCACTTGATTCAAGTGCGAAAAATCGCTTAAGTTAAGTGAATTTTACTTTCTTAAATTAAGAAAGAGAAAGTCACGTGATTTAAGTGAAAAAGCTTACTTAAGTTAAGTGTATACACAGTACTTACTGTGAAAATCCGGAAAAAAACGCCTCGGATTTCGCTGGAGTTCAATTGAGGAAAATTCAGGAAAATCTCGAAAAAAATTTTTCTCCTCAATAACCTCGATTCTCATTATCGCAAACACTGATAAATATCCCCACCCCCCAAATACCTAATACCCAGACCGAACACATGCGGGATAGACCAGCATGGTCTAGAGCCCAATGGCATAATTTAGCGTTAAACGTTGAACTAGCAGCTGAACCCAAGGAGAAAATTCAAGTGAAATTGTTGTTGAAGCTCCCCACTCCTTCAATGCACTTTAAAGATGTTCTACACTTTAAAGATGTAGCGTGCGGAAAATAATTTTAATGAGGAATTGAAAAACTCATTTTTTCTCGTGTTTAGGGATTGGAACACTGACGAAATCACTGCCCTTCACATGCTGCACAACCCGCGCTTACACAGAGAAAGATGTTTTCTTAATTTAAGAATGTGCAGTCACTTAATTTAAGTGATCAGTCATTCTTAGATTAAGTGACTTTTCTCCTTTAAAGCAAGTGACTTTTCTCACTTAAATCAAGTAACTATTTCTTTCTTAATTTAAGACAGTAAAAGTCACTTAAATTAAGTGATTTTTCTCATTTAAATCAAGTAACTATTTCTTTCTTAATTTAAGACAGTAAAAGTCACTTAAATTAAGTGATTTTTCTCATTTAAATCAAGTAACTATTTCTTTCTTAATTTAAGACAGTAAAAGTCACTTAAATTAAGTGACTTTTCTTATTTAAATCAAGTGACTTTTCCCACTTAAATCAAATAACTATTTCTTTCTTAATTTAAGACAGTAAAAGTCACTTAAACTAAGTGACTTTTCTTATTCAAATCAAGTGATTTTTCTCACTTAAATCAAGTAACTATTTCTTTCTTAATTTAAGACAGTAAAAGTCACTTAAATTAAGTGATTTTTCTCATTTAAATCAAGTGACTTTTTTCACTTAAATCAAGTGACTTTTCCCACTTAAATCAAATAACTATTTCTTTCTTAATTTAAGACAGTAAAAGTCACTTAAATTAAGTGACTTTTCTTATTCAAATCAAGTGATTTTTCTCACTTAAATCAAGTAACTATTTCTTTCTTAATTTAAGAGAGTAAAAGTCACTTAAATTAAGTGACTTTTCTCATTTAAAATCAAGTGACTTTTTCTTTCTTAATTTATGAAAGTAAAACTCACTTAAATCAAGTGAGTTTTCTCCCTTAAATCAAGTGACTTTTTTCACTTAAATCAAGTGACTTTTCTTTCTTAATTTAAGTGACCTGCACATTCTTAAATTAAGTGACTGCACATCCTTAAATTAAGAAAACCTTTCTCTCTGTGTAAGATCTATGTAGAACATCCTTAATATCTCCACTTCGTTTTTTTAACCTGAAAATTAAATGAGTGAATTTTCCGCGGTTTAGCATTACTTACCCAAAGATGGCCGCTTGAAAAGACGAAATAAATGAGTTAAATAGATGAAAAAAAGGGGAAAAAAATCGTGTTTTCCTCTTTATTTTTCAACTGAGGACAGACGATTTTTTATGACGTGACTCAATGGCACTTGGTCATAAAGCTTGGGGGCGGATTTTTTTTAACGCCACCGTCACCGGAGCATTTGTGGCTGACGAGTGGAGAAAGAAGGGGGGGATAGAGAGGTGGAGGCTTGGGGGTATGAAAGGGGGAGTGTATACCCGATAAATCTCAGGGTTTCCACGATTATTCCACTGCAATTCTCCCAAGTCTTCAGGCAAGTCTCGTAAAAATCATACGCTCAGGTTAAAAAAAAAAAAGAACACTTTTTTCACTCTGTTTACGATGACTTCATTGTTCTTTGTATTATTCTCACTTCTGATTCTTGGAGAAATGATAAAAAAAATATTTTAGCCTCAAGTGGAGACAGAGACTTGAATTATTCAAGGAATAATGTATTTTTTTTATGTGTTACTCGATTTTTTTAACGCCACTGTTTTTTATTAGATTATGATATTTTAGATGTCAATATTGTCAATATTTCAACAAAATCACTGACTCAAAGCATGAAAAATTTCGATTTAGAAACTTAATTATCAAATTTTTTTCAATTAACGTCAATCTTATTAATTGCCATTCTAAAAAACCTTAAAAAAAAAATCCTTCATATTTTTCCTCTTACGATATTTTAACGTTAAATTAATTTTCCCAATAATTAACTCTGATAATTACAGGGAATTCAGCATTGAAAGGACTCCAACAATTTTGTTGGTACATGCACTAATGAGAATTTCTCCTGGTACTTGTGCAACTACAACGACAGTTATTACACTGGCAGTACTTGAGAGCCCCTCTCGAAACGGGTTCTGGCACCATTGGCCTCGGTACCTTGCGTCTATCTTCTATGAAAATCGATTTGAATTTATTCAGGAAATTATTCTACTTGAGAGATGGGCGAGAGAGAGAAAGAGAGAGGCTCTCGGTACACAGGAAGAGTCAGAGGGCAACAGGAATAAATTTTGGGCTCTTGCAAATGTGCGGTAACGTCGAGGTGAAGAGACGTTTGTAGTGAAGGCTCATTGAAAACCAGGAGAAATTGGTATTCAACGATTTTTTTTTATTATTTTTCTGTCAATAACGAGATTCAATCGGAAATCAGTTACATTCGATGGAGCACAATAGCTGGGGATATATTTTTTTCATTTTTTTTCTCGAAGATTTTATAATAAAATTCAGGAAGTGCTTGGAAAATCTCGGATTGGAGAAAGAAAAATCGGATTTTTCACAAATTATTTGTATATACACAGAGAAAAATGCTTTCTTAATTTAAGTGAGAAAAGTCACTTGATTTAAGTGAGTTTTACTTTCTTAAATTAAGTGAGAAAAGTCACTTGATTTAAGTGAGTTTTACTTTGTTAAATTAAGTGAGAAAAAGTCACTTGATTTAAGTGAGAAAACTCACTTGATCTAAGTGAGTTTTCTCACTTGAATCAAGTGACTTTTTCTTTCTTAATTTAAGAAAGTAAAACTCACTTAAATCAAGTGAGTTTTCTCACTTAAATCAAGTGGCTTTTTCTCACTTAATTTAAGAAAGTAAAACTCACTTAAATCATGTGACTTTTCTCACTTAAGTCAAGTGACTTTTCTCACTTAAATCAAGTAATTTTTTCTTTCTTCATTTAAGAAAGTAAAAGTCACTTAAATTAAGTGACTTTTCTCACTTAAATCAAGTCACTTTTTCTTTTTTTAATTTAAGAAAGTAAAAGGCACTTAAATCAAGTGACTTTTCTCACTTAAATCAAGTCACTTTTTCTTTCTTAATTTAAGAAAGTAAAAGGCACTTAAATTAAGTGACTTTTCTCACTTGAATCAAGTGACTTTCTTTCTTAATTTAAGAAAGTAAAACTCACTTAAATCAAGTGAGTTTTCTCACTTAAATTAAGTGACTTTTCTTTCTTAATTTAAGTGACCTGCACATTCTTAAATTAAGTGACTGCACATTCTTAAATTAAGAAAGCATTTTTCTCTGTGTAAATAGAAAAAAAATAATTTAAACTTTTATTCATGAGTGTATTCAATTCATTAAGCTGGAAGCTAAAGTATGAGTGGTCTACACAGTAGCAGTACATGAAATATGTACTAATTGTCCTTTTTTTTTATTTCTGATGGTTAATTCGATCATCAGACGAACTCTCTTAAACAAATAAATTCGATAGGTTTTTTTTTAACAATCAATTTGAGCTACATCAGCATCTCGCCTTTTTACACGTGGCAATAAACGCCTCCAAGTAGTTTACTCCCCCACCAGTCAATACACAAGCCATTGTGCGCACAGAAAGCGGTCAGCCATGCGAGTACAAACCACGTGCGACGCTGTTTAACTCGTACTCGACAACCGCAACACACTCTGCTCAGGCAGTAATTGCTGTCTTCGACTTCCGATACGATTCATTACCCCAAAGTAGAATTGATACCAATCCCCTTCCGATTGGACAAACAATTCTTTTTTTTCTGTTTAATTTCAACAAAGAATTAAATTTTTCTTCGTCATTTACTCTTTTGAAAGTATCTCAGAAACTGATGGAGATACGCTTTTTTTGGCGAAATTCATTTTTGTGGTTCTTGAAATTCTCTACAAAAAAGGATTGAGGTGAAATCACTCTATCTCGCTTAATTTCCGAGATATTCTTCAATATAGACTAATTTCTCATGTTTTTTGAAATAGAGCAATTTTACCCTGAAAGAGTTATAGACCTCTTAACCTTTAGAGAATCGGCATTTTGAAAATTCCAAGAGCTCATAATTTGTACTGAAAAGAGAAAAGTCCCCAAGATAGAACCAAACTAAGGCTGGATGTTGGCGAGTCAGACCTTGCCACCTCAAGACGTCATCCCGGCCCTCTAAAGGTTAGAATTCTCTACAAAATCACCTCAGAATAAAAAGAAAAAACAATATCCCTCCACAGGAAGTAGGTATAGAAGGACAACCCTTTGACCATGGAGTTCAGAATCGGAGCTCATAGCCCTGAAGATGCAGACTGCAACGTTTTGCGAAACGTCGGCGCAACGCTGTAACCCAACGCGGCATTCATCCGGAAGCCAAACATATCAATAATGACAATGGCCACGAAAGCCTAAAAACTGAGAAAAAGAAATATATTTTTTCTTTATTATATATAATATATATATATTTATATGATGAAAATCATACAAATATCCCACACCAACCTTCCTTCGGCAAATTATTTTATAAGAGCGTATCTCCATTATTCATCAAGACATCAATTAACACCTAACTATTTAACAGAACATGTGACTCTGATCAAAAATAAGCATAATTATAATACACGTCAAATAAATCAAATTGAAATAAGAAAAACGAAAACCCATACTGCAGAGAAATCGATAACTTATTTAGGATATCGGTGGTATAATGAATTGCCGGAAAATATTAAAGCCGAAAAAGACTGAACATCTTCAAAAAATTGTTGAGAAATTATATTAAACAGAATTGTGATATATGAAATTTGGATGTTTTACTTGAAAACATTCAGAATTGCCAGTGCAGAGACAATTATTTGTATGACTTGTGTATAAAAATAGCATATTTGCTAAATCAATTAAAAAATTGTACATCATTAAATCCCGTTAAAAAAATATTTCACCCCTAAAAAAATAATTTCTTCAAAAAAATGAAGAAATATCAATTTATCGATTGTTTTTCACCAAAAAAGTTAAAAAAAAAAAAATATCGAGAGCCTCTGGCGTAACAAGAAGTACGTGTTCACCATGTAGACACTAGGCATCCTCTCTTATTATTGGTTCTACGAGGTAGCTCAAGTTTTAGATGGCATAGAATAGGCGAGGAGGAGGGGGGGAGAACGGGTACAGAGAGGAGGAGGAGGAGGCTTGAGGCACACGGGGTAATGGAAACTTTGGTACCTAGAGTTGTGGGAGTGGCACGAGTGGAATCCCTAAGTCTGTCCTTTCGTCGCTATCGGGACTACGGGGTTTGCCTTTACGATGAGAATGCGTGTGTATAGGGGAATGAGAATACATGAATTGAAGTGAGTGAGTGAAGGAGAGTGGGGGGGGGGGTAAAATTGCACTTTACCTATGAACTAGCAGTTGTATGAAGCACTGTGCTCCCGTATAAGCAATCTCGGGGTATGAATTGGTGGCACAATAGAGCACCTTTTGTTACGTCTTGATAAACTTCTAATTGAATCGATGATTCTAGAGGACAAAGTTTGTGCTATTAATTGCGGGGTAATAATTGTCATGGAATATTGTTTTGGGGTTAATGTGGTTTTTGATTTTTTCTTTGTGTTTAACATTTAGAGGGCCGGGATGACGCCCTGAGGCGTCATAGTTTTGCTGAGTAGTTGAGTAGGACCAAAGCTGTTCCTTAGGAGGGGGAGGAGGAAATCATATCTGTGATTACAAAAATCGGTCTTTGAATATTTTCAAGCCTTGGTATGTTTTTACAGATCTTTTCAATCATAATCAGTGAAAAATATCAAATTTAGGTCGAAAAGACAGCCATATGGGATCCGCCATTTTGTATTTCACAATTCTGACTGCAAAATTGGGTTCAGCGACCTTGAAAAGCTATGTTTGTACTTTTTTGAGCTTTGATAAGGTCATTCAAACGTTTTTATCTACTTTTCAGAGAAATTTCATAATTTAACATGGGCTTTTATTACCACGGGCTGGGATGACGTCTTGAGGTGGCAAGGTCTGACTCGCCAACAGTCGGCCTTAGTTTGGTTCTATCTTAGGGACCACAGTTCTCTTTTCAGTACAAATTATGAGCTTTTGAAATTTACAAAATTCCGGTCCGCTGAAGGTTAAGGTGGTATTCTAGGGAATTTGAGTTTAGTTAAAATCTTATTTTTTTGATGTGGTATGAAAGATGATGATTTTTTACAGTTTTCTGAATTTTTTCATAATTTTTGACCGTGTAGTTTATGAGATATGAATTATCAAAGTTAGTGGAAATAGTGGTGGTGGGGATGAAACGTCCTAAATCGGACGGAAATAACGAAATTACTAAAAAACCACACGGTTGACCCATTATTTAAAAACAATTAGCGAAGAGAACAGCATTTTAACTAAATAATAGAAGAAAAAAATATTCAATTCACCGTATAGTTATTGAGAAATTTTAATTAGAAGGTAGTCGTAACTATTTGCCTCTCTCTCTCTATCTTATGCATGTGATCGAGAAAAATCTGGAAAAAATTGAGATAATGCCCCCAATATGTCTGCATTATTGTTGAATTTTTTCAGATTTTTTTCTGGAAGAACTTGTCTCTGGAAAAAATTCTGGGAAAAATGAATTTAATAAAAATAAACTTTTTTAACAATTTATAAAAAAAATGCTTGCAAAATTTAGACGAAAATTTTCAACTGTGTATCTCATTTTTATTTGTCCTATTCAGACATGTATCTCTCTAAGTAATTAATGACTCTTTTTTTTGGCTTCAGATACCCAGTGATTTAGAATTCTTTAAAGGTCTGTGGAAACACAATACATTTTTCTCAGAGACAGGAGAAACAGTAACTACTCCCTTGGCAAAAGGAATTCCTTACAAACTACTTTCAGTAAAAAAAAAAAGAGAGAAAAAAAAGAAAGAAAAGGAAAAAAAAATGAAAAGTTTATATCTAATTACTTTAACCACTAAATACCTTAATGGACCAATGAGTTTAGTAGTTACTGTTAATTAAATTAAATTCAATGAAGATATGAAAGAAAATTAGAGGATTAAATGAATTGTGTTGAGTGTGTAATTAAAGTAGTTCTATATCTCCTCGAATTTAAAGATTCAAAAATTGAAATAAATTTCAACTGGAAGCTTATATAAATCTCAAGTATCTCGTGAAGTTTTTGATCAATTGACCGTTTTTGTGTTTCGACAAAAATATCTTCCTGAAAATAAAAAAATAAAAAAACTTCCAGTACAAATCATTTTATTCCAAAGTATTACGATTGAAATGAACGGTTCATCCAAAAATTATGGAGAAGCTTCCATTAATAGCAGTGGCTTTCCATAGAAATACTACACAGATAAAAATGTTTTCTTAATTTAAGAATGTGCAGTCACTTAATGTAAGTGACCTGCCATTCTTAAATAAAGTGACTTTTCTCACTTAAATCAAGTGACTTTTTCTTTCTTAATTTAAGAAGGTAAAACTCACTTAAATTAAGTGACTCTTCTCACTTGAATCAAGTAACTATTTCTTTCTTAATTTAAGAAAGTAAAAGTTACTTAAATTAAGTGACTTTTCTCACTTAAATCAAGTGAGTTTTCTCACTTAAATCCACTGACTTTTCTTTCTTAATTTAAGTGACCTGCACATTCTTAAATTAAGTGACTTTTCTCACTTAAATCAAGTGACTTTTTCTTTCTTAATTTAAGAAAGTAAAACTCACTTAAATCAAGTGACTTTTCTTTCTTAATTTAAGTGATCTGCACATTCTTAAATTAAGTGACTTTTCTCACTTAAATCAAGTGACTATTTCTTTCCTAATTTAAGAAAGTAACAGTTACTTAAATTAAGTGACTTTTCTTTCTTAATCTAAGTGACCTGCACATTCTTAAATTAAGTGACTGCACATTCTTAAATTAAGGAAACATTTTCCTCTGTGTATATAGAGATATCAGTTTTCCTCAGATTTTGCATTATAAAGGAGATTTTTGTCGGGGGAATTTTCGTCCGAGAGGATTCTGTCCAGGAAATTTATTCCTAGAACCAAAATAACACGATGGCTTATGGTCTAATGCAGATTTTCGCACTTTTAGGTCAGGCAAAAGATTAAAATCTGAAAAGTGTCTTGAAAAAAAGGTGGAAAAAAAAACTTAGCTAATTCATAACCATAAACTGCACGGTCAAAAATTACGAAAAAATCCAGAAAAATGCAAAAAAATATCATCTTCAATACACCATCAAAAAAATAAGGAATTAACCTTACTCCACTTTACTGGGATACTACCTTAACACACAAAAAGTACCTGAAACGGATTCTCCTCCCAAAAAAGCACAAAAAATCGAAGAAGCGTTTACCGTAAACGATCAAAGTCTCGTTGGACCTCCGTCCTTTCCGTTAGTGACAGTGTATTCTTCTAGGTGAAAGCAGCATCAGTACGTCACGATCAGTGAACCTCGTTAGATGCTAGAAGTACGGTCGCAGTCTCATTCGCCGGAATTTTCTATACCCACTAACCCCATGATCGGTCCAATAGTCGTTATTCCTCGCCTACTCTATATAAAACCATCTCCCTTATTCTTCCCCTTTTTTTTTCTCTTCTATCCACCTTCTTCTCTTCGACGAACATTCAGAATCCCAACGGTGCGCTACCAATTCCCTGTCTATCTTATGAGCGTGGGAGTGGAAAAAAAGGTAAAGAAGAGAATCTTGGAAGAATCACGTACGTTTGCTTTTAATATGAAACTTCGTCATAAGACTCTTTGAGGCGGATCTCATCGGGGAAAATCGTAGAGTGATACATCAAATGTGTTTTTTTTTTTAGGAAAGGCCTTCAGCAAAAAAAAATCAGAAAAAATTGGGAAATAATTTGGAGCATTCCGAAGGGATTAGGGGAATTTTTTTCGAGAGGAAGGACTCGGTGAAAAATTCTGAAAAAATTTGGGATTATGGTTTAATATGTCTATATTGTGTTGGATTTTTTTCAGAATTTTT
This sequence comes from Aleiodes alternator, assembly GCA_963921955.1. NCBI lineage: Eukaryota > Metazoa > Arthropoda > Insecta > Hymenoptera > Braconidae > Aleiodes > Aleiodes alternator. Next base: position 6,733,974 of record OY998114.1, read on the forward strand.
TGGAGTGGGGTTCACTATCAAAAAAAATTCCGAATCACGCGATTAATTAATTGTTAATTTTAGACTATTTTTTAGTGGTTTTGTTTTTTTTTTTTAATTTTATTTAATAATTATGAATGCATATTATGATTTATCGAATATTTCTGAAAGTAACTAATACTTGTCATGAATATTTCATTCGATATCTCCTTTTCTCTTGTTCGGAAATCATCGAATTTAACATAAGAAAATATGATTTCATGCCGGGAATATTTTATCATAACTGAATCTCGAATTCTCTATATGAAACATTGAGTAAATATTTTTTTTCAAGAATTTGAATGATAATTTCTGGGAATTTGTTAAATAAAAAATTCATTCAATAATTTTTATGATTTTTGTCGGATTATAATAATTTATTTAAAACAAGCAGCTCTACTAAAAAATCTGAAAAAATTCTCCTACACTCCGAAGACACGCGAGCACTTCCCCAATTTTTTTCAGATTTTTCCACAAAGCCCTTCACCCATAAAAAAATATATCAACTCCCATTGAATTTCCCTAGATTTTCATCTTCCAAAAATATCTCGGAAACTAAGCGAGATAGCATAATTTTCATAGAATCCTCTTATTGTAAAGAATTTCGCGTCCCAAATAAAAATCATTGAATCAAAATCGCGCTATCTCGCTTAGTTTCCGAGATACTCCCAAAACCCAATTTCTATCAAATTACAATTTAATTAAATCGCGCCGCTCCCCAAAAAAATCTGAAAAAATTCTCGTACACTCCAAATACACGCGAGCATTTGCCCAATTTTTTTCAGATTTTTTCGTAAACCCCTTTACCTAAAAAAAAACCTTCAATTCCCACCGAATTCCCTCAGATGTCCAAATTTTTTTTTTATCTCCTTTTTCCGCTTGAATATTTAACGAAAAATCCATTGATTTCCACATCTAACGCAAAGCGACACTCATTGCTCTCAATTAAAAATTATTTGCGTCTCTGTGATGTCGAATCCTCGGACGTAGCGTCAATCAGACCCAATCAGTTGGTAGCTAAATAGGTGAATGAGTATATACATATATATATACCTATATATACCGATCTATATCGTCAGCTTAGAGTCAAAGGGGCGCAAGTGCTATACTTATGCACAACACTTAAGCCCCTTTATTTCAAAGGCGACGATATATATACATATATACATACATACATATATATATGCGAGCAAGAATAGAGCATACATATAGTGCACACGGAATGTCAACATTGCCCCCTGCAGAGAGTGCAGGGGAATGACGAAGAGCACTAGATATAGTACGAGGACTCTAAAGAGAGAGAGAGAGAGAGATGCCAACTAAATTGAGATAGAACGATACATAGCGTCGAGCCTTCCCCGAGATATTTAGTTGCTATGGCCATTGGTATAAACTGATTGGCTTCCACCAATCCAAATCACCACTCAACTTGAAACATTGGTATGGGCTAATATTCACTGGTATTGCTGGAATAGTTGATGCATGAGTGATAAGGAAATTTTATCGTAATCTTTTACTGGCAATAATTCTGTAATGCTCATGGACATCGTGAGTTATGTGGAATTAATTTTCAGCAAATTAATATTCTTTTTTCTTTTCTTCAACAAAATTATGAGTATTTATGATTATTCAAATAGAGAAAAATCATAACCCCTAGACTATACCGGATTATTGAAATAAAATATTGACTGAGGAATAAAAGGGCGTAAGTCCTGTGTACAAGCATAAGACTTACGCCTTTTTTCCTAAAGTGATGTTATATAAATAAGAGAGAGGGGCAAAATGGACCTATTCGGCAATATGATCCAGGATTTTTTTTCAGAGTGAAGAAATCGATAAAAAAATTTGAAAAAATTCGAGAAGATGCTCCAATATATATAGCTCGTTGGTGAATTTTTTCAAATCATTCCAAAAACTTCTTCACTCTCAAAAAAAATCCAGAATCATTTTAACATGACAGGTCAATTTTGTTTAAAAATATATCGTCGACTCAGAATGAAAGAGGCGTAAGTGCGCTGTATAAGTTTAGCACTCAAGCTCCTTTTCTTCCAAGGCTATGATATATATGTCATATATATATGTTTGAATGGAAATATGTTTGAATGAAGCAATTTTTTTCCTTCTCTTCATTTACTTTTTATTCAATAAAATGTAGTCATCTATAAAAGTGAATAGACATTAAATGCTATCAATGGTATCACCACATCTCGGGTTAATCCAGGAAATTTCCTTCATTCCAGAGTGGATGGTAAATGCTGATATGATCGAAATGAAGGAAAGAGAGAGAGAGAGATAGAAAGAGGCAAACCCGATTGCCATCGGAAGCCCTGAATTTCCTTTTTTTTTCTTATATTCTTGAAATCACCTCCATTCGGAACGAAGAGAGCGCCTAGATTTGCGAATACCTTCCCATAATCCCTTCTCATCGGTACTAGTTCACGAATCAGATAGGACCACAAACTCTCATGTGCTTTCTTACAATCTTATTTCTTTTTTCTTTTCATTTTTACCTCTATCAATGATTTTCTCATCCTTTTCATTTCACAAAGATCTTTCGAAGAATTTCTTGTTCTTTGCGATCAAACGAGGCTTTCGTCCATCCATATGAGAACATACCCCTTGAGTGCGATTGCTATTTTTCCATTTGCATATAAATAAGAAGGCTTCACATGTATATATGCTTAAAAGAGAATGAAAAAAAGGAAAAAAATTTAACGTTGAATTGAGAGGCAAAAAAAAAAAGAATTGAGAGGCAAGTGTACAGAGTATCGATGAAAAAGTTGTTGAAGTCAAAGAGTCCCCCCCCCCCCATCACCCCTCCCCCCACTACTTTCTACGAAATTTCATAGGAAAAATACATAGAAAAAAAAATATTAAAAAAATAAATTATATTAAATATAAATGGGATATTGTCGAATTTTCAAAAAAAAATCAAAAAAAATATTAACACATGTTTTTCAACGGAAATTTTCTCAGCTTTTCAATGGAATCATCAAAAAAAATTTATCTTAAATATTTTCCCTCATTTTCGACGATTTTTATTGCACTGAACAAAACGTTGAAAGTGAAATGTTTTCGCGTCACCCCTTCTCCCCCTTTTTTTCCCCTCCCCCCCCCCTCCCTCCCTGTCATATCATTCTTGATACCGACGTTAATGTCGCAAAATTCCTCTTTTATCAAGATTTGGATCCTAACGCTCTTAATCAACAGAAAATCTCCGTATCTCCTAATTTTCCCCCATTTTGCTGTCGTATTTTCGTCGAAAACTTCAGTGGAGTTTGAGATAAGACAGAAACTTGATGCTACTTAAATCTCTTTCGTTCTATCCTTGTCCATCTCTTTGTGACATTACCATTCGTCAGTGTACCTCAATTACTCTTGGATTCAACATTAAAAAAAAAATCCTGGATGAGAAAAATGGAGATTTTATCCACTAAAAAAATTGAAATAATCTTTTTTTCAAAGAGAAAGCTCCTTCCAAAAATTTTGAAAAAATTCTACAATATAGGAGATATATTGAAGCACTTTTGAGAATTTTTTCAGAATTTTTGAGAAATTTTTTAACCACTAAAAAAATTCTTATTTAGCTTGAAACAGAATTTTATAGAATTTCTATTTTTATTAATTCTTTTTTTCAATGAATCCTTTTTTTGAAAATTCTGAAAAAATTCTCTAATATTGGAAACATGCTGAAGCATCTTTCTGAATTTTTTCAGAATTTTTCAAAAATTCTTTCACCCTTAAAAAAATAATTATTCATCTTCAAGCAAGATTGAGCTAAAATATTTATTGATGAATAATGATTTTTTTCAAAGCAAGCACTTCTCCAGAAAATTCTGAAAAAATTCCACAATATTGAGGAGATATTGGAGCATCTTTACGAATTTTTTCAAATTTTTTGAAGCAGTCTTTCACCCCTGAAAAAATAAAATTATTCACCTTTAAACAGAATTTGAATAGAATCTGTTCATTATTTAATAATGAATGAATAGCGCATAAATTGAAATATTTTAATTCTTCCAAAAATATTTAGTGACAAATATTTTGGGAGAAATTCCAGAGTTACGGATGAACCTGGATGGATTTTAATATTCCAAGGTAGTTGCACATAACGTACCAGTACGTATCAGGGGAGTAATTTCAGGCATTTAACGGCTTCTCCTAAACTCCTCCACAATTTAACAGAGCGTGAGGGGAAGGAAAGGAGGGGAGAAGAAATTCTTGAAGCAATTGATGCAAACCATTTTATGTCAACTCAATTGTTTCTCTGCATTCACTTCGATTGTGTCTAATTTATTAGAAAAAAAAAAAATAAAAAAAAAAAATTAAAACAAAAAAATTAAAAAAAAAAAAATTAAAAAAAAAATTTTAAAAAAAATTAAAAAAAAAAATCTTGTCATGAAAAAGTAATAAAAAAAAATGTATTTGAAACAGAATTTTGAGAGCTGCAAAAAAAAATCCTGGGATAAAAAGGGCGTATCTCCATTATTTTCCAAGATATTTTTTTTTTTTTAAAGGCAAAAATTGAATTTTTCGGTTTTATCTCTTCACCACGAAATTCCCCATTGCTTTCAAAGAATTTTATTTTCTGCAATCAAGAACAAAAAATTTCACATAATTTTTTTTTGGTCCCAACTGACCAAAAAAAAAAGAATTATTCTTTTTTTTTTGGTAAACACGCGTGGTTTTCTTGCATTGTGTTTTCTCGTTTTATTTTCTTTTTCGGTGACAAAAAAAAACCAGAGAAGGAGGACAGAAAATCCGTTACACTCGTCATCGTTGGCTTTTGTTTTGAAGTAGTGAAAACATTGTTATGCAGATATTCCCAACCACTAGCAATTCATTGTTTTCACCAGTTGTGCGCAAACTCATCCCTACATTTCAATTATTTATTTCGTTTCATAAAAATGAAAGAGATTTCTTTTCTTCGTGAAGATTTTTTTTTTCATTTTTCAATTTTTTTCTCTCTTTTTTCGTGATAAATTAGAGACAATCGAAGTGAATGGAGAAAAAGACAATTGAGTTTGAGACAAAGTGGTCTTCATCAGGTGCTGAATATTCCAGAAAATAATGGAGATAAGCCTTTTCTGACCCTTTTTTTGCTGTTAAGGTAGTTATATCAGAGTACGATCGATAAAACAGGAAAAGATGAGGATTTGCAGGTTAGTTTTCAATTAACTGCTGATAATTCGGGAAAAAGTGCTTCAATTTACCCGAAAAAAATGATTAAACTATTCGAAAGTCATGTCTTCAGCTTGTAAATATGATTTTTTTTGTTTCTCTAATTTTTTTTACGTTACTAATCTCGTCGAGAATTGGAGAAAACCATTTTGCTGAATCTATTGTCTTCCAGAATTTCTCCAGGAAAGGCAACTCCACAAAAAAATCTGAAAAAATTCACCAACAATGTAGACATGCCAGAGCATCTCTCCAAATTTTTTCAGATTTTTTCATAAAGTCCTTCACTCCAAAAAAAATCCTTATATATTTTTCAAAAATTTCTCTTTATTAAATTCATTATTTCCCAGAATTTTTTCCAGAGACAAGTTCTTCCAGAAAAAAATCTGAAAAAATTCAACAATAATGCAGACATATTGGTGGCATTATCTCAATTATTTCCAGATTTTTCTTGATCACATGCATGAGATAGAGAGAGAGAGAGGCAAATAGTTACGATTACCTTCTAATTAAAATTTCTCAATAACTATACGGTGAATTGAATATTTTTTTCTTCTATTATTTAGTTAAAATGCTGTTCTCTTCGCCAATTGTTTTTAAATAATGGGTCAACCGTGTGGTTTTTTAGTAATTTCGTTATTTCCGTCCGATTTAGGGCGTTTCATCCCCACCACCACTATTTCCACTCTGATAATTCATATCTCATAAACTGCACGGTCAAAAATTACGAAAAAATTCAGAAAAATGTGGAAAAAAAACCATCATCTTCAATACACCATCAAAAAAAAAATCAAAAATTTAACTGTACTCAATTTCTCTTCACTTCACTCACTACCTTAATTAAGACAAAGATGAGCAAAATTAATTCCATCATTAAGTAAGCCTCCCAAGGCTCAAATATTTAACAGTTAAATTGCTTGCATGGCATAGAATGAAAGTGCGTGATACACTTCACTGTTAGCGTGTTCAGAAGTACTGAGGCCAAATATTAATACATGGTTACAGTCTAAACTACGAATTTTCATGCATTATACTTCATAGGCCCTCACTCAATATGATTATTTGGTAATTTTCGTGCATTATTAACTTCGAATTATTGAATATCATTTACCGGGCTATCAAGATTATTATTATTATAGCCTTGTAGCTAAAAGGGATGGGGAGGGGGGGGGAGGGTAAAAAATAGTAAATGGCACCGAGAGATCATACAAACTTGAAAAAATACAATATTATCATTATTATTATGTAAATTATACTAATTTCTGAATAATTTCCGTCAAATTATCATCATTATCAATAATAATAATAATGGTAATAATAATAATTATTATTATAATATTCTTTAATATTGTTATCATTATTATTATTAATTTTCATTCAAAATCTTCATTTTAATTGTAATATTTCGTAATTATTGAATATAATTTTTGCAACGAATATAATAATTTATGCGATTTTATTTTAATTTTATTGATGAATTTAGGGAGATTTCCTATCTTCAGGACTCTGATAAATGTGAAATCCATTAAGAAAATTGAGAGAATGGAATTCTCATGTTTCTACGGATTGTGACATTTGATCATCGAATAATTCATTGAATTTATAATTTTTGTCAGTTAAATTATTGCACTTTTACTGTCAAAATGTCGCGACTAAAATAATTTCGTCAATACTTAATGGGCAGGATTTTTTATTCGGGAATGGAGAAGCTGATGAGAAAAGGTTTGGAGAATTTCAGAAAAGTGCTATGATGTGTCAAGTCAGTCGTAAAATGACGGTTTTCTGATCATTTCTGATCTGAACTGTAATTCTAGTTGGAAGCTGAGGGTAATTTTTTTTTTATCGTCAGTAATTATATTTTATGATGGAAAATCATCTATATCCTCTATAAAAAGGAACAAGAACGCAAACAATCGATATATCGAAAGTTGTCACGATTAAAGTGGAGTCCTCATTCCTCATTGGTCAATTAAATTGTGAGTAGTATAGTACGCGTGATATACTATACTAAAAATACCTAACGGGCGCGCTGGGATAGGGAATCAGGAGAATTTTTTTCCAGTTTTCGTGATGATCTCGGTAAATAAGCGAGATAGAGCGGAATAGGCACTAATTTGGGATCAGGAAAGGAGTATTCTCAGTTTTTCGCGATTATCTCGGTAAATAAGCGAGATAGAGCAAAATGGACGTTAATATGGGATCAGTAAAAATGTCAATGTCTGCTCTATCGAATTCGCCGAACCATTCGCGATACTGTTGTGGAATTTTGCAGGCTACTTCCTGACGACCTAGGCAGTGTCACTGTGAAATTTCATCAGGAAATACGCCGCAGAAGAAAAGTTATGAAGATTTGAAAATCGGGATTTTCATGATGGCTGATTTCCTTCGAATATTCCTTCATCCTCATTTTTCACCCATTTCCCGTGGGAATACGGGGTTTTCCTTGAAATTTCGCAAAGAATTGAGTGAAACGCACGATGATGGGGGATCCTGAAGGGCCAAAAGCCGCAAGAATTCGGGATATCCAGTTTTTGCGGAATTTTATCAGTTTTTCTCAATTATCTCGGTAAATAAGCGAGATAGGGCGAAATAGACGTTAATATGGAGTCAGGAAGTAAAAATTCCAGTTTTTCGCGATTATCTCGGGAAATAAGCGAGATAGAGCGAAATAGGCACTAATTTGGGATCGGGAAAGGAGCATTTTCAGTTTTTCGCAATTATCTCGGTAAATAAGCGAGATAGAGCGAAATGGACGTTAATATGGGATCCGTAAAAATGTCAATGTCTGCTCTATCAAATTCGCTGAACCATTCGCGATACTGTTGTGGAATTTTGCAGGCTACTTCCTGACGACCTAGGGAGTGTCACTGTGAAATTTTATCAGGAAATACGCCACAGAAAAAAAGTTATGAAGATTTGAAAATCGGGATTTTCATGATGGCTGATTTCCTTCAAATATTCCTTTATCCTCATTTTTCACTCATTTCCCGTAGAGATACGAGGTTTTCCTTGAAATTTCGCAAAGAGTTGATTGAAAACACGATGTTGGGGGAACCTGAATGGCCAAAAGCCGCATCGATTCGGGATATCCAGTTTTTGCGGAATTTTCAGGCCAAACCCAGAGGCAATGGCCTTTGCTCTATGAAAATGACCATTTCTGCTCAATCGAATTCTCAGAACCGTTTGCGATACTGTTATGAAATTTTGCAGGCTCTCTTATGACGACATAGGCAGTGTCACTGTAAAATTTCATCAGGAAATACGCCACAGAAAAAAAGTTATGAAGATTTGAAAATCGGGATTTTCATGATGGCTGATTTTCTTCGAATATCCCTTCATCCTCATTTTTCACCTATTTCCTGTAGAGATACGAGGTTTTCCTTGAAATTTCGCAAAGAATTGAGTGAAACGCACGATGATGGGGGATCCTGAAGGGCCAAAAGCCGCAAGGATTCGGGATATCCACAGTTTTTCACAGTTTTTCGTGATTCTCTCGGTAAATAAGCGAGATAGAGCGAAATAGACATTAATATGGGATCAGGCAAAAAAATTTTCAGTTTCTCGCGATTATCCTTTATAAAAAGGAACAAGAACGCAAACAATCGATGTATCGAAAGTTGTCACGATTAAAGTGAAGTCCTCTTCCTTATTGGTCAGTTCAATTGTGAGTAGTATAGTACGCGTAATATACTATACTGAAGATACCTAACGGCGCGCGCTGTAGCGTGCCATCGGTGTCGTAGATGTAAACTGACTGTAATTTGAATACACAGAGAAAAATGTTTTCTTAATTTAAGAATGTGCAGTCACTTAATTTAAGAATGTGCAGGTCACTTAAATTAAGAAAGTAAAGTTACTTGATTTAAGTGAGGTTTACTTTTTTAAATTAAGAAAGAAAAAGTCACTCGATTCAAGTGAGAAAAGTCCCTTAATTTAAGTGCGTTTTACTTTCTTAAATTAAGAAAGAAAAAGTCACTTGATTTAAGTGATAAAGGTCACTTAATTTAAGTGACCTGCCATTCTTAAATTAAGTGACTGCACATTCTCAAATTGAGAAAACATTTTTCTCTGTGTAATGCGTCATTTTTCTGACGCAAGATTTGGTCAGTTTATACCTGACGAGAACCGTCAGTAATTCAGCTTCGGTCAATTACGTGTAAGTTACCGGTAAAATGACGGTAAACTTACCGGCCAGTTTTTAGTTTCACATCACTAGACTTAGTGGGTCAAGCCCTGTAAAAAGGGTTTCAGCAGAAGAAAAAAATACAAATGACCCCGGAGGTTGAAACTACCGACAGATAAATGATCGAGCGCACGAGGGAAGAATAGAGAAGACGCAGAGACACTTGCAGAAGAGATTGATGAGACAGCGGTGTTGGTGTCGCTTGAGAGGATTAAAAAATTGGCGAAAAAAAAGAAAGTCCCCCGGTAAATGGAAAGAAATGCAAAAAATATGTAGGGGCAAAAAAAGAAAAGGGGCGAGCAGCTTTTGCACGATGCTGGGAAGGAACCAGGAAGAGGTTAGCTCTCGCAATTACTCTCTCGTGTACGTCGTACAAAAGAGCCTGGTTTCTTTTTCTTTTGAAGCTGGTGGAGCTGTGGAGACTGTGGAAAATAGGGAAATAGAGGTGAAGATGTGGGAAAAAAATATGTTTGAAGAAACACAATCGTTCAGTATTTTTTATTCATTTTTTTAAATAAAAATTTTCATTAAAAAAATGGAGAAAAAATGGAATTTTAGGGGTTTTTTAAGCGCGGTTGTTTGGAAAAATCTGAAAAAATTTGATGATGATGGAGACATGTTGCACCATTTTCTCAAATTTTTTCAGATTTTTTGCGCCAGTCGTTCATGATTTAAAAATTGAAGAAGAGAAGAGGTTAAAAATATGAGATAATGAAAATTAATTAATGGTGAGGGAAACATAAATTTTCTTTAGAAAACGCGGGATCATTGAAAAATTCGAAAAAATTTGAGAATAATGGGGTGATGATAGACCACTTTCTCAAATTTTTTCAGATTTTTTCCCTAAGTCCTTCACTACTAAAAAAATTGAAAAGCAGAAGAAATTAAAAATATGAGAAAACGAAAATTAGCGAACAGCGAAGTAAACACGATTTTCTGAAAGAAACGCGGCTTCATAAAAAAATTTGAAAAAATTTGACAATAATGAAGACACACTGGACCACATTCTCAAATTTTTTCAGATTTTTCCCACAAGTCCTTCACCCTTAAAAAAATCTTTAAAGAATCAAATAAAAAACATTCTCCCCAAAATCGCCTCAGTGCAAAAAGGGCGTATCTCCCTTAATTTCCGTTATTCTAGAATCGTCATCAGATAAAATCCCTTCAAAATGAATGAAAAAAGCCCCCCCCCCCAAAAAAAAACAATCAATTTTCATGATAATGCATTATATTTTCTAAAAAGTCATACATCACACAACATCATTCACCATTAAATGTCCATAAAATATATATATATATTATTTTTCTTTTTCCAACAATTGATACGATGAAATAGGGGAGAGAATACGTTTTGCTACTAAAAAAAGAAGGGTCAATAAGGAAATGCATATTTTCCACAAGGAAATACTGCCAAGAGGAGGTATATATATATATGCCTATCTGATTTTTCCATAAAAATGTATATATATATATAGGTATATATAGAAAGAGGCGATGGTAATATGAAATCGATGTCTGTTTTATGAATCGTTTTATCTCCCAGCACAGCTCGCTTACCAATATTTCACGCGATTCACCCCTCCCCCCCCCCTCCACCCCCTCTTCTACTGCCGCAACTCCCACTCACGATTTACCTCGTAAAAATGATACACGCCTACAGGCAAAGGTTAAATAACAACCGAATAAATGTATAACCTCTTCTGCAACTGCCGTTTGTCGCTATTTTCCTGTATATATAGATATATATAAATATATATATATATATATAATAGGTATATATATACAGACACATACCCTCTTCTTTTTTTTATTTCCTGTCTTTTCTCATATTTCGATTTTTTTTTAATTTTTTTCATTTAATTTTTTTTTTTTTTTGGTCATTTTTCCTTTTTTTACTTCTTGTGTTTCTTATTAGCAATGGGTATAACTAGGGTTTATGTAAAAAATGCGAAATATAAAGGGTATGGCATTATTTCTTTGGTTTATTGAAGGTATTGGGGATTTCATTGATTCGAAGGGGGTTTGTAAGAGAAATTTTTGAGGGGAATTGCGATTTTAGGGGATTTAAGGGGAATTTAGAGACATGATTACACGATATGAGTTGTATGGGATTTTTTTTCAAAGGCGCGGGTTCGTCGAAAAATCTGAGAAAATTTGGGGATGATGGAGACGTGCTGGACCATTTTCTCAAATTTTTTCAGATTTTTTTTCCAAGGCTTTCATTATTAAAAAAAACATAGAAACTAGGAGGAAAAGAAACTTTGAGAATTACGAAAAAAACACGTTTTTTTTTAAAGAACGTGCCCCTTCACTGAAAAATCTGAAAAAATTTGGGGATGATGGAGATGAGTGAGACCATATTCTCAAATTTTTTCAGATTTTTTTTCCATGTTTTTCACTACTAAAAAAATCGAAAACAAAAAATTTTAAAAATTCAGACAAAAAAAAATTAACAAATGACGAAGTAACTAGGATTTTTTCATTTACATGCGGCTTGATGAAAAAATCTGAAAAAATTTGAGGATAATGGAGACATGTTATGCCACTTTCTCAATTTTTTTGAGATTTTTTCCTCGAGTCCTTCACTCTTAAAAAAATTGAGAAAAAAAAAATTCGGAAATATGAGAAATTTTTTTTTTTCTGTTTCAGTGTTGACGTACGAAATAAAGCGCTCGGTGATGCCCAGCACTTTTCTGACAACAGTGTCTTTGGTCCAAGAGCATATTTTCGAACAACAATGACACAACCAGCTGTTCTTGTTGTTGACGACATAAAACGACACGATGCAGCTGTTTACAGATGCAGAGTTGATTTTCGTCAGGGCCAATCACGCAGTATACGCTACAATCTTTCAGTAGTCGGTAAGTAATTTAAAGTTGATACTGTAACTAAAACTTGAATTGGTTAGAGTAACGTGCTGAAAAGTGGTTTTTAATCATTCGCCACTTTTCTGAAATATATATAGTGAGGCGTAAATAAGGAAATTGTGAGACGAGAGGAGGATGGTAAACATTAATGGGTAAATTTGTTACGAGGCAGGTTTAGTTTGATTTTTTCTTTAATTTTTCTTTTTTTTCTTTTTTAATGGCAAGAAAGGAGGCCAAGTTTGACGGTTTTACTCGTTACACAAGTTGGCTAGACACGCGAATACGATTTTGTACCAACGAGTTTCGAAGCTTCTGCACAATCGATTTATGCCGAAGTCGAAATTGGGATTTTCAGGGGGTGGAAGAACGTTAACGCAGGGCGAATTGGAACAGAATTTTTTTTTAACGTGCGGCTCTATTAAAAAATCTGAAAAAATTTGAGAAAACAGTATAGCATGTCTTTCTTATTCTCAAATTTTTTCAGATTTTTTTGTGGAATTTTGCGATAATAAAAAAAAAATTTCTAAAAAAAAATAAGAAATATGAGAAAAAGAACTTTAGTGAATGGCAAAATGAACACTTTTTTTTTTGAAAGTGCGGTTACTCTAAAAAATATGAAAAAATTTGAGAATCCTGAGAATTTAATGGACCATCTTCTCAAATTTTTTCAGATTTTTTCGTGAAGTCTTTCACTACAAAAAAAATCGACATTAAAAAATCAAAAATATGAAAAAAAGGTAATGAGCAAACGATGAAAGAAACACGATTTTTTGGTAAAAGCGCGGTTCTTCAGAAAAATCTGAAAAAATTTGAGAATAATGGAGACATACTGTACCATCTTCTCAAATTTTTTCAGATTTATTCATCCCCTCCTTCACTACTAAAAAAATCCTGAAAGAAGAGAAATCAAAAATACGAGAAAAAGGAATTTAAAAAATTGCAAAATAAACATGATTTTTTCAAAAAGGCGCAGCTCTTCAAAAAAATCTGAAAAAATTTGAGAATAATGGGGACATACTATACCATCTTCTCAAATTTTTTCAGATTTATTCATCCCCTCCTTCACTACTAAAAAAATCCTGAAAGAAGAGAAATCAAAAATACGAGGAAAAGGAATTTAAAAAATAGCAAAATAAACACGATTTTTTCAAAAAGGCGCGGCTCTTCAAAAAAATCTGAAAAAATTTGAGAATAATGGAGACATACTATACCATTTTCTCAAATTTTTTCAGATTTTTTTGATGAGTCCTTCCCCAAAAAAAAAATCTACTTTTCTTTTTTCTCCCGATGCTATCAGTCCTAAAACTTTCCTTCACAAAGGTCAAAAGGGACCACAATGCACTTGGATGAAAAAGTCCAAGAAGAATCAATGAGATTGGATAGACTGAAGAAGAGAGAGAGAGAGAGAGCCACGGTATTTTCATCAGAGAAGATTGCTTCTGGAAGTTCACAAATTACGTTCCTAATGCTGATCCAGTTGTTCCCATCGTAAAGGCTTCTTTACTCTTTTCTCTCTGCCTTGTGTTCAGTTGAGTACAGAAGACAACGATGCAGTGGCCCGAATACTTCAAATCCGTTCGAGCCAACATCTTCATTGTTCTAGACATTCGTTCACGAAAAAAACCCGAAAAATCTGATGAATTTGCTGATGCTTTTACAACAGTTGAAATGTGTAATTACCTTTTGTTCTACATTGTTTCAAGAATTCCAAAGGTTTTTATTTAAGAGTTGTCTCAAAGAATTTTTTTATTTCTTCAGTTTTTTTTTCATTTAATTGTGAAATTGACCAGTGGTTTTCATATATGAGGATTCATGCAAAATGCCTCTATCTCGTTTAGTTTCCGGAATATTAAAAAAAAAATATCGGAAAAAATGAAACTTTCGATTTTTATCCTTTTAACACTGAATTATCTTTTATCAATTTTTGAATTACGAAAATCTTCTCCAAAAATTCTGAAAAAATTCATGAAAATTCTTCAATATGTCTTCATTATCTCCAAATTTTTTCAAAATTTTCTGATAACTCGCCGCTATTTCGTGGAATTAATTATTCCGAAGTTAATTCCACAGATAATTCTCCTATTTCATTAATTCGCACCAAACTGCCTTAAATTAATTTTTTTAGAGAGAAAGCCTTTTCCAAAAATTCTGAAAAAATTCCTGAAAATGCTGTCCTATATATCCATTATTCCCAAATTTTTTCAAATTTTTTAAATAATCCGCAGCAATTTCCTGGAATTAATTACTCCCCAAATAATTCTTCAATTTCATTAATTCGTACTTAAACGCCTTAAACTAATTTTTTCATTAAAAAAGCCTCCACTAAAAATTCTGAAAAAATTCCTGAAGATGCTGTACTATATATCCATCATCTCCAAATTTTTTCAAATTTTTCTGATAACTCGCCGCAATTTCCTGGAATTAATTACTCCCCAAATAATTCTTCAATTTCATTAATTCGTACTTAAACGCCTTAAATTAATTTTTTCATTAAGAAAGCCTCCACTAAAAATTCTGAAAAAATTCCTGAAGATGCTGTACTATATATCCATCATTCCCAAATTTTTTCAAATTTTTTCAATAACTCGCTGCAATTTCCTGGAATTAATTACCCCCCAAATAATTCTTCAATTTCATTAATTCGTCCTAAAACGCCTTAAATTAATTTTTTAATCAAGAAAGCCTCCATTAAAAATTCTGAAAAAATTCCTGAAAATGCTGTACTATATATCCATTATTCCCAAATTTTTTCAAATTTTTTAAATAATCCGCCGCAATTTCCTGGAATTAATTACTCCCCAAATAATTCTTCAATTTCATTAATTCGTCCTAAAACGCCTTAAATTAATTTTTTAATCAAGAAAGCCTCCACTAAAAATTCTGAAAAAATTCCTGAAAATGCTGTACTATATATCCATCATCTCCAAATTTTTTCAAATTTTTTCAATAACTCGCCGCAATTTCCTGGAATTAATTATTCCCAAGATAATTTCACAGATAATTCTCCAATTTAATTAATTCCTACACAACCAACGAATATGTATAAAAGTTTTCTGTTCCCCCAGGTGTAACAGTAGTCACTACAAAATTCTCTCTAGTTTACATTTATCTGAATCCATCAGAGCCATAGAGTCACACTCTTTATGTCCCTGCCTCTCATGTGACTGCAGTATAATTTTCCTCAGGGGACAAAAACAAAGGGAATGTAAAAGAAATAAAAAAAAAATAAAAAAAAAATAAGGGTAAAAAAAATGAGAGAATAAAAGAAAAGGTATGAGAACAGTTGGTAGTGTAATTTATGGTAACACAATTACCATAAAGCACCTTGTGTACCTGAAATACAAATATTCCATGTAAATAGAAAAATTAAAAGAAAATTAGTAGGAAAAATAGAAGAGACAGGGATTTAATGAAAAATTTATACAATTCTGGAATTGAAAGAATTTTGTGTGGATTGTCTTTTCTAAATAGGAAATATTGACATATATATATATAGCGGATAAATTGAAGGGGAAGAATCATACATGAATCGAATGGAATTCACTTTTTTTCTTATTCTCCATTTCAGAATAAAATTTAAAAAAAAAGGAATTACGAGAGAAAGGAATTAAATAAAAAGCGAAATAGACACGTTTTTTTTAAAGACACGCGGCTAGATTTAAAAATCTGAAAAAATTTGAGAATGATGGAAACATACTAGACCATTTTCTCAATTTTTTTCAGATTTTTTTGAAAAGTCCTTCACCACAAAAAAATTTTGAAAAAAAAAGAATTGGGAAAATATGAGAAAAAGTAAATTGATAAGTGATGAAAAAAAATTTTTTTTTCAAAATTTTTTAAAAAACACGCAGCTCCATGAAAAAATCTGAAAAAATTTGAGAATAATGAAGCCATGCTGGACCACTTTCTCAATTTTTTTCATATTTTTTCGTTAAGTCCTTCACTCAAAAAAAAATTCTGATAATCAAAAAAAAGGTTATAAAAAAAATACTAGAATTTAATGAAATATTTATACAATTCTAGAATTGAAAGAATTTCGTATGGATAGTCTTTTTTGCAAATAAGAAATATTGGCATGCACATCAAATACATTGTAGCCAAAGGATCATACATCGAATGAAATTTGCTTCTTTTTTCTTATTTTCCGTTTCCAGAATGAAACTGGATCTGATCGAATATGCTGTTTTCCAGCTCTAGAAATACGTCCTGGGGGTGGAAAAAAGGGGCAGAAGGGAGAAATGCCAATAGATTCAAGCCCAGTACAATATTACGATGCAAAACATTTGTCTTAGCTTCGAAATACCAATTTTTATTTTTTCTCTACTATTTTTAGAACGAAAATAATATTTAAATTGAGTTAAGAGGATAATTCAATTTTTGTTTATAGTTTTTTGAGAATTTCTCAGAATTTAATGGAGATACGCCTTTTTTGTCCCAAACTGGTTTTGTAACTTGAAATATTTTGTAAAAGTGGATTCGAACAAAAAGGGCGTATCTCCATTATTTTTGGAGATATTAACAAATTTTTTTTTAAACGATTTTTTTCACATATTTTTGGAAATTGATGGATGGAATGAAACTGAATTTTTTTAGGGGTGAAAGAGTCTGAGGAAAATTCTGAAAAAATTTGAGAATGTTGCGGATGTGTTGGAGCATATTTGTGAATTTTTTCAGATTTTTTCGGGGAGGTGGTCATGCCCAAAAAAATCAGGGAAATTAGGGTGGTCGAAATTGGGCAAATTGAGGGATTTTTATGTTTTTTTTTCGTAGAATTAACACATGATGGAGTGAATACCATTTTTTTTAGAAAGAGCGGATCTATCAAAAAATCTGAAAAAATTTGACAATAATGTAGACATTCTAGACCACCTTCTCAAATTTTTTCAGATTTTTTGGTTAAGTCTTTCCTTATTAAAAAAAATTTTTAATAAAAAATTCATAAAAATATGAGAAAAAGAAAATTTATAGGTAACGAAGTGAACCCAATTTTTTCAAAAAAGCGCGGGGCCATGAAAAAATCTGAAAAAATTTGAGAAATATATAGATATATTGGAGCATGTTCATGAATTTTTTCAGATTTTTCCATTGAGGTCTTCACCCCCTAAAAAAATCAAGGGAATCGGGACCAATCAAAATTAGGGAAATTGAGGGTTTTTCTCTCTTTCTTTCTCACACAAATGAGAATAACGAATTTCCGCATAATTCTTATCGAGATCTTATGAATTTCTGAATTTTATTCAACTGCTTTTCTTTTATGTGATTTTTCTAAAGAGCATTACTGAGCTTTAGTCTTCCCAAATAGCTTCGTCCATTAAAGAAACGTATGCCTGACACAGAGACTACGAAAAGTATTGCACAAACGATGCCAGGGCAATTACTGAGTCACAAAAAGAAGCAGATACGACATTATGAATCAGTAACGAGGTAGATGGGGTCACGAGTTCTCTTAATGTTCAATAAAGAAAGAAATTCGTGGAAAAATCGAAAAAAAATAATGAATTCAAATTTTTCTAGCCGAAATGACTCACTCGAAAAATCTGAAAAAATTCAGAATAATTCTCCAACATATCTACATGATTCTCAAATTTTTTCAAATTTTTCCGTAAATTTCTTTACCCAATGAAAAAAAAACAATTTTCTCAATAAATACAAAAATTTGTTTGACAACTTAAAAAAAGAATGAATTCGAATTTTTCCCGCCAAAACGGCTTTTCAAAAAAAAATCTGAAAAAATTCGTGAAGATGTCTCAATATCCTCTATAAAAAAGAATAAGAACGCAAACAATCGATACATGGAAAGTTGTCACGATTAAAGTGAAGTCCTCATTCCTCATTGGTCAATTAAATTGTGAGTAGTATAGTACGCGTGATATACTATACTAAAAATACCTAACGGGCGCGCTGGGATATGGAATCAGGAAAATTTTTTTCCAGTTTTCCGCGATGATCTCGGTAAATAAGCGAGATAGAGCGAAACAGACATTAATATGGAGTAAAAAAAAAGTTTTTTCAGTTTTTCGCGATTATCTCGGTAAATAAGCGAGATAGAGCGAAATGGACGTTAATATGGGATCAGTATAAATGTCAATGTCTGCTCTATCAAATTCGCAGAACCATTCGAGATACTGTTGTGGAATTTCGCAGGCTACTTCCTGACGACCTAGGCAGTGTCACTGTGAAATTTCATCAGGAAATACGCCACAGAAAAAAAGTTATGAAGATTTGAAAATCGGGATTTTCATGATGGCTGATTTCCTTCGAATATTCCTTCATCCTCATTTTTCACCCATTTCCCGTAGGAATACGGGGTTTTCCTTGAAATTTCGCAAAGAATTGAGTGAAACGCACGATGATGGGGGATCCTGAAGGGCCGAAAGCCGCAACGATTCGGGATATTCAGTGTTCGCGGAATTTTTTAGTTTTTCTCGATTATCTCGGTAAATAAGCAAGATAGAGCGAAATAGGCACTAATTTGGGATCAGGAATGAAGTACTTCCAGTTTTTCACGATTACCTCGGTAAATAAGCGAGATAGAGCGAAATAGGCACTGATTTGGGATCAGGGAAGAAGTATTTTCAGTTTTTCGCGATTATCTCGGTAAATAAGCGAGATAGAGCGAAATGGACGTTAATATGGGATCAGTAAAAATGTCAATGTCTGCTCTACCAAATTCGCAGAACCATTCGAGATACTGTTGTGGAATTTTGCAGGCTACTTCCTGACGACCTAGGCAGTGTCACTGTAAAATTTCATCAGGAAATACGCCACAGAAAAAAAGTTATGAAGATTTGAAAATCGGGATTTTCATGATGGCTGATTTCCTTCGAATATTCCTTCATCCTCATTTTTCACCCATTTCCCGTGGGAATACGGGGTTTTCCTTGAAATTTCGCAAAGAATTGAGTGAAACGCACGATGATGGGGGATCCTGAAGGGCCGAAAGCCGCAACGATTCGGCATCTTCAGTGTTCGCGGAATTTTTTAGTTTTTCTCGATTATCTCGGTAAATAAGCAAGATAGAGCGAAATAGGCACTAATTTGGGATCAGGAAAGAAGTACTTTCAGTTTTTTCGCGATTATCTCGGTAAATAAGCGAGATAGAGCGAAATAGGCACTGATTTGGGATCAGGGAAGAAGTATTTTCAGTTTTTCGCGATTATCTCGGTAAATAAGCGAGATAGAGCGAAATGGACGTTAATATGGGATCAGTAAAAATGTCAATGTCTGCTCTACCAAATTCGCAGAACCATTCGAGATACTGTTGTGGAATTTTGCAGGCTACTTCCTGACGACCTAGGCAGTGTCACTGTAAAATTTCATCAGGAAATACGCCACAGAAAAAAAGTTATGAAGATTTGAAAATCGGGATTTTCATGATGGCTGATTTCCTTCGAATATTCCTTCATCCTCATTTTTCACCCATTTCCCGTGGGAATACGGGGTTTTCCTTGAAATTTCGCAAAGAATTGAGTGAAACGCACGATGATGGGGGATCCTGAAGGGCCGAAAGCCGCAACGATTCGGCATCTTCAGTGTTCGCGGAATTTTTTAGTTTTTCTCGATTATCTCGGTAAATAAGCAAGATAGAGCGAAATAGGCACTAATTTGGGATCAGGAAAGAAGTACTTTCAGTTTTTTCGCGATTATCTCGGTAAATAAGCGAGATAGAGCGAAATAGGCACTGATTTGGGATCAGGGAAGAAGTATTTTCAGTTTTTCGCGATTATCTCGGTAAATAAGCGAGATAGAGCGAAATGGACGTTAATTTGGGATCAGGAAAGAAGTACTTTCAGTTTTTCGCGATTATCTCGGTAAATAAGCGAGATAGAGCGAAATAGGCACTGATTTGGGATCAGGGAAGAAGTATTTTCAGTTTTTCGCGATTATCTCGGTAAATAAGCGAGATAGAGCGAAATGGACGTTAATATGGGATCAGTAAAAATGTCAATGTCTGCTCTACCAAATTCGCAGAACCATTCGAGATACTGTTGTGGAATTTTGCAGGCTACTTCCTGACGACCTAGGCAGTGTCACTGTAAAATTTCATCAGGAAATACGCCACAGAAAAAAAGTTATGAAGATTTGAAAATCGGGATTTTCATGATGGCTGATTTCCTTCGAATATTCCTTCATCCTCATTTTTCACCCATTTCCCGTGGGAATACGGGGTTTTCCTTGAAATTTCGCAAAGAATTGAGTGAAACGCACGATGATGGGGGATCCTGAAGGGCCGAAAGCCGCAACGATTCGGCATCTTCAGTGTTCGCGGAATTTTTTAGTTTTTCTCGATTATCTCGGTAAATAAGCAAGATAGAGCGAAATAGGCACTAATTTGGGATCAGGAAAGAAGTACTTTCAGTTTTTTCGCGATTATCTCGGTAAATAAGCGAGATAGAGCGAAATAGGCACTGATTTGGGATCAGGGAAGAAGTATTTTCAGTTTTTCGCGATTATCTCGGTAAATAAGCGAGATAGAGCGAAATGGACGTTAATTTGGGATCAGGAAAGAAGTACTTTCAGTTTTTCGCGATTATCTCGGTAAATAAGCGAGATAGAGCGAAATAGGCACTGATTTGGGATCAGGGAAGAAGTATTTTCAGTTTTTCGCGATTATCTCGGTAAATAAGCGAGATAGAGCGAAATGGACGTTAATATGGGATCAGTAAAAATGTCAATGTCTGCTCTACCAAATTCGCAGAACCATTCGAGATACTGTTGTGGAATTTTGCAGGCTACTTCCTGACGACCTAGGCAGTGTCACTGTAAAATTTCATCAGGAAATACGCCACAGAAAAAAAGTTATGGAGATTTGAAAATCGGGATTTTCATGATGGCTGATTTCCTTCGAATATTCCTTCATCCTCATTTTTCACCCATTTCCCGTGGGAATACGGGGTTTTCCTTGAAATTTCGCAAAGAATTGAGTGAAACGCACGATGATGGGGGATCCTGAAGGGCCAAAAGCCGCAACGATTCGGGATATTCAGTGTTCGCGGAATTTTCAAGCCAAACCAAGAGGCAATGGCCTTTGCTCTATGAAAATGACCATTTCCGCTCTATCGAATCTTCAGAATCGTTTGCGGTACTGTTATGAAATTTTGCAGGCTCTTTAAGGACGACATAGGCAGTGTCACTGTGAAATTTCATCAGGAAATACGCCACAGAAAAAAAGTTATGGAGATTTGAAAATCGGGATTTTCATGATGGCTGATTTCCTTCGAATATTCCTTCATCCTCATTTTTCACCCATTTCCCGTGGGAATACGGGGTTTTCCTTGAAATTTCGCAAAGAATTGAGTGAAACGCACGATGATGGGGGATCCTGAAGGGCCGAAAGCCGCAACGATTCGGGATATTCAGTGTTCGCGGAATTTTTTAGTTTTTCTCGATTATCTCGGTAAATAAGCAAGATAGAGCGAAATAGGCACTAATTTGGGATCAGGAAAGAAGTACTTTCAGTTTTTCGCGATTATCTCGGTAAATAAGCGAGATAGAGCGAAATAGGCACTGATTTGGGATCAGGAAAGAAGTACTTTCAGTTTTTCGCGATTATCTCGGTAAATAAGCGAGATAGAGCGAAATAGGCACTGATTTGGGATCAGGGAAGAAGTATGTTCAGTTTTTCGCGATTATCTCGGTAAATAAGCGAGATAGAGCGAAATGGACGTTAATATGGGATCAGTAAAAATGTCAATGTCTGCTCTACCAAATTCGCAGAACCATTCGAGATACTGTTGTGGAATTTTGCAGGCTACTTCCTGACGACCTAGGCAGTGTCACTGTAAAATTCCATCAGGAAATACGCCACAGAAAAAAAGTTATGAAGATTTGAAAATCGGGATTTTCATGATGGCTGATTTCCTTCGAATATTCCTTCATCCTCATTTTTCACCCATTTCCCGTGGGAATACGGGGTTTTCCTTGAAATTTCGCAAAGAATTGAGTGAAACGCACGATGATGGGGGATCCTGAAGGGCCAAAAGCCGCAACGATTCGGGATATTCAGTGTTCGCGGAATTTTCAAGCCAAACCAAGAGGCAATGGCCTTTGCTCTATGAAAATGACCATTTCCGCTCTATCGAATCTTCAGAATCGTTTGCGGTACTGTTATGAAATTTTGCAGGCTCTTTAAGGACGACATAGGCAGTGTCACTGTAAAATTTCATCAGGAAATACGCCACAGAAAAAAAGTTATGGAGATTTGAAAATTGGGATTTTCATGATGGCTGATTTCCTTCGAATATTCCTTCATCCTCATTTTTCACCCATTTCCCGTGGGAATACGGGGTTTTCCTTGAAATTTCGCAAAGAATTGAGTGAAACGCACGATGATGGGGGATCCTGAAGGGCCGAAAGCCGCAACGATTCGGGATATTCAGTGTTCGCGGAATTTTTTAGTTTTTCTCGATTATCTCGGTAAATAAGCAAGATAGAGCGAAATAGGCACTAATTTGGGATCAGGAATGAAGTACTTCCAGTTTTTCACGATTACCTCGGTAAATAAGCGAGATAGAGCGAAATAGGCACTGATTTGGGATCAGGGAAGAAGTATTTTCAGTTTTTCGCGATTATCTCGGTAAATAAGCGAGATAGAGCGAAATGGACGTTAATATGGGATCAGTAAAAATGTCAATGTCTGCTCTACCAAATTCGCAGAACCATTCGAGATACTGTTGTGGAATTTTGCAGGCTACTTCCTGACGACCTAGGCAGTGTCACTGTAAAATTTCATCAGGAAATACGACACAGAAAAAAAGTTATGAAGATTTGAAAATCGGGATTTTCATGATGGCTGATTTCCTTCGAATATTCCTTCATCCTCATTTTTCACCCATTTCTCGTGGGAATACGGGGTTTTCCTTGAAATTTCGCAAAGAATTGAGTGAAACGCACGATGATGGGGGATCCTGAAGGGCCGAAAGCCGCAACGATTCGGCATCTTCAGTGTTCGCGGAATTTTTTAGTTTTTCTCGATTATCTCGGTAAATAAGCAAGATAGAGCGAAATAGGCACTAATTTGGGATCAGGAAAGAAGTACTTCCAGTTGTTCACGATTACCTCGGTAAATAAGCGAGATAGAGCGAAATAGGCACTGATTTGGGATCAGGGAAGAAGTATTTTCAGTTTTTCGCGATTATCTCGGTAAATAAGCGAGATAGAGCGAAATGGACGTTAATATGGGATCAGTAAAAATGTCAATGTCTGCTCTACCAAATTCGCAGAACCATTCGAGATACTGTTGTGGAATTTTGCAGGCTACTTCCTGACGACCTAGGCAGTGTCACTGTAAAATTTCATCAGGAAATACGCCACAGAAAAAAAGTTATGAAGATTTGAAAATCGGGATTTTCATGATGGCTGATTTCCTTCGAATATTCCTTCATCCTCATTTTTCACCCATTTCCCGTGGGAATACGGGGTTTTCCTTGAAATTTCGCAAAGAATTGAGTGAAACGCACGATAATGGGGGATCCTGAAGGGCCGAAAGCCGCAACGATTCGGGATATTCAGTGTTCGCGGAATTTTTTAGTTTTTCTCGATTATCTCGGTAAATAAGCAAGATAGAGCGAAATAGGCACTAATTTGGGATCAGGAAAGAAGTACTTTCAGTTTTTCGCGATTATCTCGGTAAATAAGCGAGATAGACCGAAATAGGCACTGATTTGGGATCAGGGAAGAAGTATTTTCAGTTTTTCGCGATTATCTCGGTAAATAAGCGAGATAGAGCGAAATAGGCACTAATTTGGGATCAGGAAAGAAGTACTTTCAGTTTTTCGCGATTATCTCGGTAAATAAGCGAGATAGAGCGAAATAGGCACTGATTTGGGATCAGGGAAGAAGTATTTTCAGTTTTTCGCGATTATCTCGGTAAATAAGCGAGATAGAGCGAAATGGACGTTAATATGGGATCAGTAAAAATGTCAATGTCTGCTCTACCAAATTCGCAGAACCATTCGAGATACTGTTGTGGAATTTTGCAGGCTACTTCTTGACGACCTAGGCAGTGTCACTGTAAAATTTCATCAGGAAATACGCCACAGAAAAAAAGTTATGAAGATTTGAAAATCGGGATTTTCATGATGGCTGATTTCCTTCGAATATTCCTTC
This sequence comes from Aleiodes alternator, assembly GCA_963921955.1. NCBI lineage: Eukaryota > Metazoa > Arthropoda > Insecta > Hymenoptera > Braconidae > Aleiodes > Aleiodes alternator. The sequence goes on from OY998114.1 coordinate 6,758,328, forward strand.
ATCCTCATTTTTCACCCATTTCCCGTGGGAATACGGGGTTTTCCTTGAAATTTCGCAAAGAATTGATGGAAACACACGATGATGGGGGATCCTGAAGGGCCAAGCCGCAACGATTAGGGATATCCAGTATCCGCGGAATTTTTCCAGTTTTTCTCGATTATCTCGGTAAGTAAGCGAGATAGAGCGAAATAGACATTAATATGGAGTCAGGAAAAAGTTTTCTCAGCTTTTCGCGATTATTCTTCATGAAAAGGAACAAGACCGCAAACAATCGATGTATTAAAAGTTGTCACGATTAAAGTGAAGTCCTCATTCCTCATTGGTCAGTTAAATTATGAGTAGTATAGTACGCGTAATATACTATACTAAAAATACCTAACGGGCGCGCTGTAGCGTGCCATCGGTCTCGTGTCTAGAAAATCAGATAATTTTTTCAGAATTTTCCAAAAAATTCTTCACTCGAAAAAAAAATTCCTAGTTCCTCAATAAAGAGAAATTCAGAAGAAAAAAAATTGAAATTAAGCATGAATTCGAATTTTTCCCGCCAAAACGACTTCCCCAAAAAATCCAAAAAAATTTCTCAAAGTTCCCCAATATGTCTTCATGATTTTAGAATTTTTTCAGATTTTTCCAAGAATTCCTTCCACCAAAAAAAAATAAAAAAACACTCATAAAATCCTAAAAATTACAATTTTAAATCCACGAGGTCATTGAACCCTCTTTTATGAGCTTAGCTCACTCGGTTATTGTTCCAGCGTTAGCCCTCGACTGATGTGCCTTTGGCTCTTTCTCTCTCTCTCTCTCTTTCTCGTTGTGAACAGAGGGTGAATGAGGAAGGCTGGGAAAAAAAAGAGAGTTAAAAAGCCGTGCGGCTATTGGCCAACAAACCATAGACCTCTTTTCCGCCTTCAGATCCGCGGTTGACTCGTCACACAAGGGGAACACACACACAGTGTGAAACGAAAAAGTCGTGTCCCCTGTGTACTATCATCTACCTTCATGGACGGACGCCTGTCAATTTCAGTAGAAAAGAGGCAAAATAGGGAAACAATTTTTTTTTAGTCAATCATTCTCTTCAAAATTCTCTATAAAAAAAAGGACATGGCGAAATTGCTCTATCTCGCTTAGTTTCCGAGATAATAAATTTTTTTTTCATAAAAATTTCATAAAAATTTCATAAATATTCAAAAAAATTCAATAAAAATTCGAAAAAATTCAACGAAAATTTAACTAAAAGTTAATAAAAATTCAAAAAATTTAATGAAAATTTCATAAATATTTTGGAAATTCTGAAAAATCTTGAAGATTAGAATAAAACTGTTTTTTTTTTAATAATAACAAATAATCTCAAAATAAAATTATAAAATTTACGAAAATTTCGAAAAATAAAAAGAAATTTGTTTTTTCTACAAATTAATGAATTGAAAAATAAATTCGATTATTTATTCTATTTTTTTAATGAATATTTAAAATTCTCTACAAAAAACGTGTTCATGGCAAAATTGCTCTATCTCGCTTAGTTTCCGGGATATTCTTAGAATAGAATTCTAAAATTTAAGAAAAATTTGAAAAAAAAACAGTTTTATTGTAAAATTTGAGATTTTTCAGAATTTTCAAAATTTTAATAAAATTTTTTAAAATTCTTTTTAGAAATTTTTTTCGAAATTTTTTCCCATTTTTTTTTTCAAATCAAACTCCGGCAACCTTTTATTGCTTATATATATTTCAAAAATCAATTTTATTGTAATATTTGAGATTTTCCAGAATTTTCGAATCTCCAAAAAATTGAAGAAAATCACAAAATTTTGATTTTACTGATCATATATAAATTATTTTTAATTTTTGATGACTTCGCTTTTTTGCGACAATTTTGGTCATATATATAGGCGTTCAATCATGAAAAATTAATCCGAACTTAAATGAAGAGAAGTCTCAGAATGCCTGAGTACTTGAACTTCTAACCTATTCAGATTAAAGCAGTTGAAATTTCATATTATCGCATAAAGATGGAAATTGAATGATTAAATAAGTCAATTAAACTAAAGAATTAAATGAATTTGATTAATTAAGCATTTTATTCGGAAACACGTGCACTTTAACTAATTTAATTAATTAAATTCTTCAATTTAATTGATTTATTTAGTGATTTAATTTCCATTTTTGATAATCTTTCATAATCTTTCATCTTTCATAACTTGAATAGGTTAGAAGTTCAAATACTCAGGCATTCTGCTCCTTTTCTCCACTTAAATTCGGATGAATTTCTCATGAACGAACGCCTTTGCAAAAAGAAAATTACATTTTTCGTATAAATTCAGCGAAAAAAAAAAAAATTGTTTTTTTTTTGTCATTTTTTTTTATGAATATCTAAATGAATAATGGAGATAAGCCCTTTTTTCTGCGATTTTTTTTTGTAGCTTCTGATATTCGTGATAAAATGACGTCGATAGAAAAAAAAGGCGTATTTTGATTTTTTTTCACGAAAATTTGAGGAATAAATGGAAATAATAACAAATAAAGCAAAAAAAAAAGGAAAATAAAGATTTTTTTTTTTTTTTAATAGGAAAAATTGTAAAAAAATTAGCAATAAAAAAAGTTTTCTTGACAAAATCTCGGAAATTAAGCGAGATAGAGCAATTTTACTCTCATATTCATCATCAAGAACGGCAAAATCTTGGATTCTGCGACATTTTGCCGTTTTTTTCAATTTTTAAATGTAATTTTTTTGATTTTTAATCCTCATTTTTTGCAAATATTTTGGAAAATAACCGAGATATAGCGAATTTTCCTTGAATCCCTTTTTCACCTCTTAATATTCTCTACAAAATCCCATCAGAATCTAAAAAATGGCGTATCTTCATTATTTACTGAGATATTCATGAAAAAAAATGAAAAAAAAAAAAAATATAGCAAGTGATAAAAAGCGAATTTGTTTTTATTTTCCTCGGATTTTCACGAACTTTATGAGTATAAGAATTTTCATTCGATAAATCGTGAAATAAAAAGGGTCGATCGTCAAACATGAAATGAAAAGCTAAAAAAAAGAAGAGAAAAGGAAGACGAGCAAGAGAGTGCGAGAGTGAAAGAAAGAGAGAGAGAGAAAGAAGGAAAAAAAAAAGGGAAAAGTATACAGTAGAAAATGGAGGTAAAAGAAGAGATTGGAAAAAGCGCTTGGAAGAGAATCGCATGAATTTATGGTGGGCATAAATCGAAAAAACGCCTCGCTCCGGAGGCCACGATAATTTCGGGGTTGACCCCTCTTTTCCCCCCTTTTCCCGTTGACCCTTCTTACCGCACTTCTTTTTTTTTTTTTTTCTTTCGCCGTTAACCTCTGGGCGCTCTATCGAAAACGCGCGTGTGAAGCAAGTGCAGCCGTCCATGACACTGTATATGTGTGCTTTGTGATAAAACTTCGGGTCTACGGGTATATACGTTATAAATCGCTGAAGAATCGAAATAGGATTTAACAAGAATGAGAAAGAGGAGAATGAAGACATGAAAAAAAAAATTGGGAATTTAGATATTTTCTCGATTTTATTGTGTTTAAAAGGGGGGAAATGGGGATTTTTATGGGATTTTTTGGATGGTTTTATTGGGAAGGTGAGGAATTTTTTTTTTTGGGGGGTGGGGGGGGGGGGAGGGTTTAGCTGTGTTGAAATTTTTTTTTTGAATTTATTGGAAAATTCGAGGTTTTTTGATTTTTGTGATTTTTTTTTTCTGAATTTTTTAGGTTTTTGAGGATATTTTTGGTTTTACTGATCGTAATGTGAAAATTTGGAGTGGGGGAGAATGGTGGGGTCATTTGACATTGATTTATGGGGGTTTAGAAGGAAAATATCGATTTTTAAGGTACTTATAGCGTGAAAATCGATTTTTATAAAAGTGCACATATTTTGAGGTAGTATTCCAGCAAAGTCGAGTACACTTGACCCTTTATTTTTTTAATGCCACATCAAAGATGATTTTTTACATTTTCCTGAATTTTTTCATAATTTTTGACCGTGTAGTTCATGAGATATGAATTATCAAAGTGGAAATAGTGGTGGTGGGAATGAAATGCCCTAAATCGGACGGAAATAACGAAATTACTAAAAAACCACACGGTTGACCCATTATTTAAAAACAATTGGCGAAGAGAACTGCATTTTAACTAAATAATAGAAGAAAGAAATATTCAATTCACCGTATAGTTATTGAGAAATTTTAATTAGAAGGTAGTCGTAACTATTTGCCTCTCTCTCTCTCTATCTCATGCATGTGATCAAGAAAAATCTGGAAAAAATTGAGATAATGCCCCCAATATGTCTGCATTATTGTTGAATTTTTTCAGATTTTTTTCTGGAAGAACTCGTCTCTGGAAAAAATTCTGGGAAATAATGAATTTAATAAAGAGAAATTTTTGAAAAATATATAAGGATTTTTTTTGGAGTGAAGGACTTTATGAAAAAATCTGAAAAAATTTGAAGAGATGCTCTGGCATATCTACATTGTTGGTGAATTTTTTCAGTTTTTTTTGTAGAGCTGCCTTTCCGGGAGAAATTCTGGAAGACAATAGATTCAGCAAACTGATTTTCTCCAATTCTTGACGAGATTAGTAGCGTAAAAATAATTCGAGAAACAGTAAAAAATTATATTCACAAGCTGAAGACATGACTTTCAAATAGTTTCATAACTTTTTCCCGATAAATTGAAGCATATTTCCCCGAATTATCGGCAATTAATTGGAAACTAACCTACATATCCTCATTTTTTACTGTTTCATCGATCGTACTGTGGAATAACTACCTTGACGGAGTTATCAATTTTTTTTTACCTTGATTTGCCTCACCGCAGAATTCAACCAGATGCTGAGCTAGTTACGAAAAGCTCGAGGATTCACTCCATCTTTCTCTCGCAACTTGGTTTAAAAGCTTTAGCACTTACACACGCTGATGTTTCTCGACTCTTCACCTTATTCGCTCCGGGAACCGCATCCACTGCGGTCTCGGCTTTTGGCCCACTGCGAAACTCTATGTTATCCCTGACACATTGGCCATTGCAGACACACAAGCACCTTCTCTCTCTCTTTCTCCGTGACAAACTGATGTACAAAGTCTAAACGAATTATTTCACGTTGTAAACTTGAAGTTTCATTAATTTGTTCTCCATTCTTTTAAGATTTAATCTTAATTTATCATTAGATTTTTTTTCTTCCTTATTTCTAGAAGTCTAAAAAATCTGAAAAAATTTGGAAAGATGCCTCAGTATATCTAGATAATCCTCTAATTTTTTCAGATTTTTCTATGTAAGTGCCTTTATTCTAAAAAAAAATTGGTTGAAACTAGTGAAACAAGTAAACCATTCATTTTTTCGTCATTTTTCGAGAATATTTCAGAAATTAAACGAGATTTAGAATTTTTAGAAGTCTGAAAAATCTGAAAAAATTCGAGAAGATGCCTTATCATGTCTTCATGATTCCCTAATTTTTTCAGATTTTTCCATCTAATCGCCTTTATTCTAAAAAAAATTAGTTAAAACTAATAGAATTATTGATTCATTTTTTTGTAATTTTCGTCGTTTGAGAATATCTTAGAATTTAAACGAGATTTATCACTTTTAGAAGCTCAAAAAATCTGAAAAAATTTGAGAACATGCCTCAACATATATACATCGTCCCCTAATTTTTTCAGATTTTTCTGCACAACCGCCTTTTCTCCAAAAAAAATTTCGTTATATCTGCCAAATTGAATTTTTTCTATTTCTCATTTTTTTTTTGAAATATCTCGGAAACTAAACGAGATAGGACGATTTTCACGAGAAAAAGGCGTATCTCCTCTCATTTACTGAGATCTCATCTCCCTCCAATAAAATTGACCACAAAAAAAAATTCCATTGAATACAATCAAGTTTTACTCCGAATTGATCTTACTATTTACAGTAGAATAAATCCAATGGTTTATTGAATGAAAATCTGTGTGACCAGTCTCAATTGTCATATATATAAAGGAATATCCTCTCTTTGGATTTCAGGGCATAAAAGGATGAGCAGAAAATCACACACAGACACATACATCTACACATATATATACACACACACACAGTCTTATTTAATACCGAAGGGATTTTAATATTTGCCAGTCATATATCTCTTCCATTTCCGTGCCAGGTTAACTTTTGCATTTAGACCAGAAGGCGTCGTCCTACGCTACATATATATATAAAATCTAGATACCTTTTTTTTTCATTTTTTTTTACTATTTTATTCTCACATTTGCCTCTGCATTAAATGAAAGAGATCAAAGTGATATTTTGATGATTAATTCCTTTCAATTATTATGCAACACTCTATTTTTTTTTTTTTAATTCAAATATTCAAAAAGATGGTCTTCACGAGATGAAATGCTTTATAATTGAAAATTCTCATCTCTCTGCTCTTTATTTCAAGATAAAATAAAGAGGCATAAAGCCTCTCAGCCAATGAGAGGAACGTAAAAATTTTCCCTGGATAAACTGCCCTTTTTTTTTTTCGTCAGTTGCACGAGTCTCAACTTTTTTTTTTTTTTTTTTTTCCCTATCTAGATTCTCTTTACCTTTCAATCAGTCAAGTTTACTCCTTTTTTTCAATTAAAAAAGTAACAAACTTTATAAAAGAGAACATACTTTTGAGAATAGATGAGAAACTTTTCTCTTTCCAGAGCTCTCTCGCACCTTCAGAAAAAAAAAAAAAATAAAATAGGGATAAAACGAATGGGAAGAAAAGTAAAATAGATATATCAGAGTCTCGAAGTACAGTGAACTCTAGTTCTTCATGTTAGTTTTTATACAAAATGAGAAAAGACATGAGGAAAAGAAAAAACAGATGTATTGGAGAAAAATGACGTCTGACCAAAACAAAAGCTGAAAATAATAAAAAAAATCTAAAAGAGTGAACGACCAAAGTTTGTAGACAAGAACTATTATTATTATTATTATTATTATTATTATTATTATTATTATTATTAGCAATTGAAAGCGCGCTACAAGCCCCCCTCCCCTCAAAAAATCAATTTTTTTGCCAAAACAAGCATCTTCTGATCGATTTTCAAACATCGACTAATCGATGCGATATCTCGCATTAAATTCGAGATATCGAATTCCGTTCGATAATCCCGTTTTACCTCTTTCAGTTTGACGGGATCAAAGTTCAATCGATGGTCAACAATTCGATTAATCGATGTCGGAATTCGATCAATCGATGTCGAAATTCGATTGATCAAATTTCGATTAATAAATGTTAAAAAATTCAATTAATCGAATTGTGAACAATCGATGTCAAAATTTAATTGGTTGAATTTCGATTAATCGATGTCAAATTGGTCGATTAATGTAATTTCGATTAATCGATGTCAAAATTCGATTGATCGATATCAAAATGTGATTCATTAAGTTTCGATTAATCAATGTCATAATATTCGATATTAATCGAATATTGGATCGATAGATAATTCGATTCAACTTTCAATCAATCGTTTCGATACTTCCGTTTCACCTATTTTAGTTCGAAGGCATTATTATCATTATTATTCTCATAATTAATGAATTCACCAATTAAATGCTAGTGAAGTATTTATTTATAATATTTCCTAAAAAAAAAATAAACACTTTTACAGTGAAAGTGTCATTAAATTAATAACAAGTGGTTATTATTAAATTCCAAATTATCATGGATAAAGTGTAATTATTATAGAGTTAGTGATGAAATGAAATACTTGAGATATATTAATGGAGAATTGTGGACAATATATTTCCAGTCGAACGCTCAATTCAAGTGACGCCTGACTAAACTCGTCTTTGTACCACTTACGATAATGCCTCCCCCTCTTGTTCGCTAATACGAGAAGGAAGGGGAGGGTGGTGGGAGGGGGGATCCTGTCACCGGTGACAATTTAGCAGTCTCCTGAACTCACTCAGGAGTTTAGCGCATCTGTTAGTTCTTAAATGGGGAAAGGAGTTTCTGCTAAATGACGAAATTGCCATTATTACATTGGTTGTCTTATAGCTGAGGATGAGGAGTAGTTGCTGAGTGGTTAATAGTGACGTGAAATGACGATCATTTTGAAAAATTGTCATGTGACAGTTTTATGTCGTCATATAACAGTCATGTGACGGATTTATGACCGTTACATGACAGTCACGTGATGGACTTATGATCGTCACATGACAGTCATGTGACGGATTTATGACAGTCATGTGACGGATTTATGACAGTCATGTGACGGATTTATGACAGTCATGTGACGCATTTATGACAGTCATGTGACGGATTTATGACAATTATGTGATGGATTTATGACAGTCATGTGACCGATTTATGACAGTCATGTGACGGATTTATAACCGTCATATGACACTCACGTGACGGTTTTATGACCGTCATATGGAAGTCATGTGACAGATTTATGACAGTCATGTGACGTATTTATGACCATCATATGACAGTCATGTGACGCATTTATGGCCTTCATATGACAGTCATGTGACGCTTTTATGACCGTCATATGACAGTCATGTGACGCATTTATGACCTTCATATGACAGTCATGTGACGGATTTATGACAGTCATGTGATGGATTTATGACTGTCATATGACAGTCATGTGACGGATCTATGACCGTCATATGACAGCCATGTGATGGTTTTATGACAGTCAAGTGACAGATTTATTACCGTCATATGACAGTCATGTAACAAATTTATGACTGTCATGTGACGATTTTATGACAGTCATGTGACAGATTTATGACCATCATATGACAGTCATGTGACGGTTTTATGACCGTCATATGACAGTCATGTGACGGTTTCATGACCGTCATTAAAGTCTTATTTTCTTCAATTTCATTATTTTCTTCTTCAAACATTGGGAAAATTATTTTTTAAAAACTTATTGTGCATACGTTGTTATTCACGATTTCATCCAAAAAATCAAAGTTATGTCCGACCACCTCGCCTTAGCATCCCTAAACATTTCACCTCGACGTATTTACCCCAATCAATAATTATCGTGAGAGGTTCCATTAATAGTTCCTAATTTCTCAACAGCGAACTACCCACAACAGGATTAAAATTAACACGTTGATTACTAGAATACCTCATGTACTATATATATAAATACATATATATGTATGTCTGTATGTATATACATATATATGTTGTACCCTCTGCACAAGAGGAATCTCCTCGTCAATTCAATCTCACGTCATCTCTTTGAAGTCACTCTCTGCCTACTCGTGTAATTTCCGTGGCCCCTAAAATTATCCCAACACATCGATCGTACAAAGTGCCACGATTGATAACCCACTGGTAATTATAATTACCATTTTGTCCCTTTGGTGAATGCTCCCCCCCTCCTCTCTTTTCAACAGTATCTCTATGCCTCTCGTTAGCACTTTAATTTAACGAACTCTAATGGCCTCGTAACGAATCTTTAATAATTTTAATTATACATCGAAACTGATGATTCAATGGGTAGATGAAAAAAAAAAAAGAATTAATTACTTTTAATTTGTTTTTTTTTCACCCTCTTATTGACACAATTCGTGATAATTAAAGCTTGAAACTCGAGAAATTTTACGTTTACTTCAGCCTTCAATCTGCAAATGAATTCTCGTACATCTGCTGATTAAAAAAAAAGGGGGGGGGGGGGATTAATCTAACTTCAGTAGAGGGAATGTGTTTTTAGTTTCGATTAGTTTAATTGGATGCTGATTGGAGGTTTTCACTTGAGGTAGTGTCCTAGAGTATGAGCGATGAAACAGGAAAAAATGAGGACTTTATGGGGAAAATTGTATTTTTATGGGGAGTTGGGGAGGAAAAATCGTATGGGAAATGCATGGAACCTTCCGATAGCGCAGGTGATAGATTCGTATGGGAAATGCTCGATTTTCATGGGAAAATGACGTTTTAACATGAAAATTACGGATTTAGCTGGAAAATACTATTTTTCTGAATCTATTATCTTCAAGAATTTTTCCAAGAAAGGCAGCTCTACAGAAAAATCTGAAAAAATTCACCAACAATTGAGACATGCCAGAGCATCTTTTCAAATTTTTTCAGATTTTTTCATAAAGTCCTTAATTCCGAAAAAAATCCTTACATATTTTTCAAAAATTTCTCCTTATTAAATTCATTATTTTCCAGAATTTTTTCCAGAGACAAGTTCTTCTCGAAAAAAGTCTGAAAAAATTAAAAAAAAATCCACACATATTGATGGGATTTCTCAAGTGAGTTCTTGAAATACCCTGTAAAAGAATTTTTCCAAGATATTCTTAAAAACAACTAGAAATATAAAAAATATACTAAAAATTTTGAGATTTTATTTTTCATTGAATTCCAAAAAATCTCAGAAAATTAATTAATTAAATTTAATTTTTATTTTTTTTTTTCAGTTTTACCTGAACAGCCAGTGATACTGGATCGATGGGGTCAGGCATTGAATGGCACTGCTGGACCCGATGAAGAGGGAGCGGATCTCATTTTAATATGCAGAGTAACTGGTGGTGAGTTTCTTCTTAAAAAAAAAAAATTAAAAAAAAAAAAATTTTAATTAAATTTTCCCTATCACTGCAGAGTTTGTGATGGTTTAT